>CM076593.1:1314257-1948103 GCA_038430175.1 Ficus hirta | reverse complement strand
TTGATCGTCCCGACTGTTCCAACCGTACCAAACAATATGCTCGGTTTGCACGGTCTTCCCTTTACTGTTCATGTCGTCATCACTTGAGAAATTCCATACTTTTTAGGCCAAAAAATGACCCCAAAAAATGATGAATCTTATTATTCCAATAAGTTCCTAAACATGAAAGCCTATACTTTGAATAACAATTTAAAAAGTTAAAAAGAAAGAAATTTATCAACATAAAAAAAGGACTGAAATGAAAAAAAAAATGAAAAAAAGGACTAAAATGAAAAAATGATTCGAAAAAAATAAAGGACTAAAAAGTAAATACAAAAGTTTAAAAAACGAAGAAAAAGAACTAAAATGAAAAAAAAAATTTGAAGGACCAAAAAATAAATGTAAATTTTTCGGTCCAAAACGAACCATTTTGGACGAATTTATGAAACAATACTTTTTGACACTTGTATATATTCATAGATACTAAAAAGTGGAGAAAATAAAATAAAAATAAAATGAAATAAATAAATAAAATCTTGCGGTGGAAAAGTAGAGAAAAAAAAAAGGATAGCAACACAAAAAGGGTTAATTTTAAAGAAAAGAAAACAAATGAAAAAGTTAAATAAAAAAAAGTTTCAACCAAAATAATGAGCTTTTGTTGAATAGTTAAATTTGTAAATTTCTTTAGACATAATGAAAATATTAAAATAAAAATTATTTAAAAATAATATTTTTGACATAAATAAATCATAAATAAAAAGTATTTTCACGAGATATAGTTAAAAATATAAGACTTAAAATGTTTAAAGATATAATTTAGAAGTAATTTCAGACATGATTCGAAATAAATAAAGAAAATTTTAAACAAAATAAAATAAAATTATTATGTAGAAAAATTAACTACAATAGATATGAATAGGAAAAAAAACTTTTAAATAGAGAAGATTAAAAAAAAGGAAAGAAAAAATGGTATTCGATACTTAAAAATAAAAATGTAAACATGTAAAAATTTAAAGAGTAAAAATAAAAAATAAAAGCACAGATATGCTGTCTCATTTATCTATTGTAACGGCTGTCTCAATAGTATTTTGACAACTCATCAATTTATTCAAGAATTTTTAGTATTTAACTTTTTTTATGTAGTTAAATTTTTAAATTCAGATGATATAGTATACCATTATTGAAAGATAATCAATGAGGTGAGAAATCAAAACAACATATCTTGACTAAAAAAAGAGTAAAGAAAAAGCTATAAAATTAAAAAAAAAAAGAATTTAACAAAATAACATAAGAAAATACAGAAGAAAAAAAAACATAATGCAAAGGGAGGAGGGGGAAAAAAAGCCGAATGGTGAAAAAAAAAAAAAAAAAAAAAAAAAAAAAAAACCAACGGAAAAAAGAAGGAAAAAAAAAAGGGATGGGGGGTGGGGGGCCGAAACGTGTTGGGCTTTGTGAGAAGGAAGGAGATAATGGTATTTTGAGAAAGAAATGAGGGTTTTTTTTTTTTTTTTTTGGTCTTTTCAACAAAAAATAGAATAACTAAAATGTGAAAGGAAAAAAACTTTGTTAAATTTGTGGTGGTGTTTCATTTAGAAGTTACGAGCCTAATGCCCGTGCGTTGCACGGTAACAGGAAAAAAAAGTTAAAAACAAATTATGAGAATAAATAATATACATTAAGCGTAGTTAATTAAGGAATGTAATATATTTACAATAACTTTGAGAATTCAGTTTTTTTTTTTGTATTTAAATTTACATTATGATATCTGTATTATATATATCAGTATAGATATATATTTATATTTATACATACAAAAAGTTTTGAAATAGGGAATTTTTATTTCGTCGAATGACCTGGTGTCATTCATGTTTAACCTTCTTCATTTTCTCTTCCGGTCTGTCATAATAAAATTATTTCTATATGTTAGTTTAAAAAAAAAGTAGGAAAAACTAATTGCATTTATAAATAAAAAAAATTATGTTTTATATTTAATAAATTTAATTTTAGAGAATAATATTAATATACAACATTTATAATAATCTGCTTAATAAATAAATGTAAAAATAAATTACATATTTGATAAATCGAATTTAAAAAAATTATTTGTATACAATATCTATAATAATTTTAGTACAATTATTATAAATATATTCTGTTTGTAATAAAATTTTATCACAGGAAAAAAAAAAGATGGATAGAGCTTAATATATACGTATCTTATTCTAAATAATTTATATTTAGAAATTTTCATTGGATATTTTTTAATTTAAAATTTTAATTAGTATTTATTTTTTGATATTATAATTTAATTATGTTATTCTCAAATTTAAATAAGTAAACTTAGTTCCATTTTTTTTTCATGTAAATTTTGTTAAAATTTAACATTTTATAATTTCTAGAGATTATTTTATTTATGGAGTTTTATTGTAAATAAAATTAACTGAATAATATATTATTCTTTAATTTATAGTTTAATTTATTTAGTTTTTTTTTTTTTTGGTATGTATGATATTGTTTTATTAAAAAATTTGATTTCCTTGTTCAATCAAATTTTTTTTATCATGTTAAGTCTTGTTTTTTTTTTTTGGCCCACTAAATTTTTTTCAATTGAGTATTCTGTAATTTTTATATGTTTATTAATTTTTTTTCTAAATTTTTATCAATTGTGTATTTTGAAATTTTTATATATTGTTATATTCATGTAGTGTTATATTATGTGTTTAAAAATAATTGAAGTAAATTATTTTAACTTTCTTAAAATATAAATTTGTAACTATAAACTTTTTATCGTTTATTTTAATCATATTATTTCCTACGGGTGGGGAAAAATATTTCCCTCAAAATATTGTTGGTAGTAGAGAACAATTTATCAAAATGTTACTTTTTAAGTTTGTTTATGAGAACTTAGATTTATTTGATGAAATTATCAATAAATTATGTTTAGTTACGTTCCTAAACAAAATATAAATTTATTACAAAAACCTAATTCACTAAACTGTTAAGTAGTGCAACATCTATTTATTGTTTTTTTCTTCTCAGAGATCTCCATTTTTTTGTGGCAGATTTATTGTCCTTAATAAAAACTTAATTTAATCAAATCATGAAAAAATTAAGTTATGCTAATTAACCATTAATTATTACACATTAAAAAAAAATTTACTGATACAAATAAAAATTATGGAATTACATAATAAAAAAACTTAAACCATACAATTAAAATTACAATAATTTCTAATCATAAAATTATTTCAATACAAAAATTGTTATAATAAATTTAAATATTACAACAATATACTGGAAAAAAAAATCTCTTCGGCTCATAGGGGGGGAAAAAAAAAAGCCAAGGAAAAAATCCAAGTATAAAACAACAAATTAACTTGGAATAATAATAATAATAATAAAAGATAATGAAAAAACAGAATGCAAAATGTGTATTATACTTAATTATATAAGTAATCTAAATATATAACCAAATACATACATATACATAAACATATATACTACAAAAAACTAACATAAAAATTTTTTTAAAATATTTTATATTATGCTCAGATCTCATTAATAGCATCCATTAATGATAGCCATAATACAATTCAGCAGCATCTTTAATAGCTACCAAGTAAGATGTTTGGGAATGTGTCAAAAAAAAAAAGAACAAAAAAACCGGGGGGCAGGGTTAGAAATGTTTTCATCAAACAGAGAGAGAACATAGAGAGAGCAAATAGGAAAAGTAGTATCAAAAGATAAAAAAAGCAGAAAACTTTTAAAATATTACAATAGTATGAAATCAGCAATATATAATGAATACTATTATATAGTAACAAAATCAAATTTAACACAAATCCCAAACACCCATGGCAACAGTAAAAGATGGTCAAACAGTATATGTAACATATGCTATCAATAATACCATATTCAGCATCACAGACCAAATTAAAGAAGAAATCTGGTATATGCATTATTGTATAGTTAAATAGAGATCATCATAGCATATAAAAACTATGATTCAAAACTTTTTGGTAAAAATATTTAGACTAACAGAACACGCAAATCAGAATAGGAGAAAGGAGGAAAAAAAAAAAAAAAGAAGAAGAAACACAATACAAAACAATCAACTTATCATATATAACATAATCATATAACCTGTTTGAATAATATTTATAGAACATTTATACATAAAAGAGAAACAACTGTATACACTGTGAGAACATAAAACGGCAAAGGGAAAAAAAAAAAACAGCGAGAAAAACAAAAAAACAGAGGGGAAAAAAACAGACAATAAAAAAAATTCAATCCCTTTACAATATCATCATAATAATAAACATACTGACAGAATATGTAAATCAACAGGAAAACCGAGAAACCAACTACTAACAACATACAAAATGAAAACGGCAATGAAGACTAATTAAAAGTCTTAAATAAATATAGTACCTGGATAACAGAGCAGGTTGGGACAGGAGGCAAATAGGATTCAAACCAAAGTCGTTAAGACGATTTTACAGAAGTTTTAATAGTGCAGGACAGGGGTGAAACAATAAATGAAAAGAATTTGTTTATAAAAGAGAGTTAAATAAATGAGAAGAGTCGGTGGAAGAGAGAGGCACGAATTTTTTGGAGATAACAGATAAGGGAAAAAAATTTTGCATAATGAGTTACATTAATGACAGAGGTATAACCGGGAAGATATGTCAGTCAAAGTAATATGAACAGTTACATACAGCCATCTAACAAATCACAAAATTACAACAGGGAAAAAAATAAAACAGATAATATAAAAGCATTAAATGTTAAAGACAGCTTTCAAAAACTGTAATCATAACCACATAACTAAAGAGTAAAAAAATTTAAAACCTGGTTTGAATCAAACTAAATGATCATATACTACAATTAGTAAATTTTTTACCAAATGCTTAAAACAGAATAAAAAAACATGATAACAAAACATCACACACGGTAAACGAATTATATCAAAATCGCTAAAAAAACCAACAAAATATTACCCGAGGAGAAAAAGAAAAAAAATTACAGATTTAGAAATCAAGCGAGAAAAAATCTTCAACGTTCCTCTTCATAGTTGCATTTGTCCATTTCGTCACCATTTTTATGCCATTCTGCAGAAACCAATAAAAAAAATGAACAAAAGCAAAAAACCGGAAACAATACCGAAATAAACCCAAAAAAAAAAAAATTTTTCTTCAATATACCCAATCTCTTGTTTACGTTACTCAGTCTGCCTTTGTTTGAAAAAATGAAAAAACACAGATGAAAAAATACTCAAAATAAAAAAAAGAAGAACCGTTTCGAGAGAAAAGATCGAAAGTCAAGACTGAGAAAACGAAAAAAACCAAAGCAAAACAACAATGAATGCAAAAAACAACATACTCAAGACTAAAACCAACACTTGCTCCACAAAAAATGTACCGAACACAAAAAAGGAAAAAAAAAAAAAAAGAAAACGGTTCAAAAAAAAATTAGGGTTCCGAGAGGGAAAAATTAATAATCCGAAAAAATATTTACACTCCCACCACAATACTGTACCGAGAGGGGAAAAAAAAAAGGGGGAAAACCCATCAATAAAAAATTAGGGTTCCCAAACCAAAACCCCCAAAATCTGAGGCAAAAAAAACAAAATCGTAACAAAAACAACATTGAAGGATAAAACAACACAATAAGGATGAGTATCTACACTTTCAACATAAAAAACATCTGGGCGAAAAAAAAATAATGCAGCATTCAAAAATTAGGGTTCGGAGATAGGGGAACAAAAAATCAAAAATCAAAAGTGAGCATTGCAAAAAAATGAAATAAACAAAACCCAATAGAAAAAATCACTCAGAAATTTTCGAAACAAAAAAAATTTCCAAAAAAAAAAATTCCAAGAACAATGAACAAAAACCGAACTTCCAAATCTTGAGAGAACAAAACAACCAAAGGAAAAAAACCATGAACAATACAAACCGAAACCAACAAACACAAAATGATCGGCCATCAGTGCAAAAGAACCCCAAAATCGAGGGTTTGGATGCCAAAAATCCAAAGAAGAAGAAGACAGAGAAACAGAGCAGTAGAAAGAGAGAGAAGGAAAATATAAAATACACAAACACAAAATCAAGGAGCATAATCGGCGGTGAAAGGTAGAAGAGAAAGGGAGAAATAGGGTTTGTAGAGCAAAAATTCCAAGAACATGAGAAAGAGAGAGAGAACGGCAGAGAGAGAATAAGCAAGGCCAAAAAAATAGAGAGAGAAAGGCAAGAGACAATGGGCGGCAGCAGGAAGGAGAAAGGGGAAATTAGGATTTGGAGGGCAAAGTCGTCCATACACTATACCAACAGTCACCGGCAGGCAAGGAGTGAGGGGCAAAACTGTCTTCACACCATGGCGTGGGCAAAATCACCCTTTTACTGTGGAACCCCATCCGGCAGGCGGGGAGAGGAGGGCAAAAAAGTAAATACACTGTACAGCACTGTGTATTGCTGTAGCAGTAACGCGAAAAGGAGAGGAGGGGAAATATTTTTTTACTGTGCAACACTGCTCAAAGAACAGTAAAAACCACAATCCTTTTAGTATATAGTATAATATCATCAGCTTATGCCTCACGTGCCACATGCACTTTTTTTTTTTTTTTTGTGTGGGGGGGGGGGGGGGGGGGAGGCGGCGGGCGGCGCGCCTAATGAGCACATATACTTTTGTGAAACATAGGCTTTTTTTTTTTTTTTTTGGGTCCTAACGAGCACTCGTACTTTTGTTGGCATTTGACAGGATTTAGGAAC
The DNA here is from genome assembly GCA_038430175.1 of Ficus hirta. Classification (NCBI taxonomy): domain Eukaryota; kingdom Viridiplantae; phylum Streptophyta; class Magnoliopsida; order Rosales; family Moraceae; genus Ficus; species Ficus hirta. The sequence continues at coordinate 1,941,351 of CM076593.1, read as the reverse complement.
ACGCTAATTGCATGTAACTGTAAGCATTTTTTTTTTCCTTATAAAAAAAACTTTTAAGTATTTTCATTATGTAAACTCTGTAAGTTTTATGAAACTTATAAAATTTCAATTTATAAACTATCCTAATTTTAAAAAACAAAAAAAAAAAACAAAAAAACTTTTGACTGCTTATATTTTTGTTTCACAAATGAGTATCATGAAACTACTGTTCTTTACAATGATATTTTCCATTTATCAAATGCTTTAAAATCAGTGGTTAATTCACTTATTTTTTTTTTAAGACAAACTAATGTATATTAACGTGTTAAACATAGTAAATGGAGCATGTTCATTATATAAGTAACATAACATAATAATCCGAGAGAAATTTGAGTATAACATTGATACTCTCTTGTACGATTAGTAAATGAGTCGACTCTCAGGAAAGTTTCTTGAACAAATCTACCAAAGGGAGGAGACAAAAGATTTGGGTGAGTGAATCTGAGTGTAAACTTTTTTTACTTCAAAAAACCAAATGCGATACCTACTAAAACTATTGAAACTTTAATACATATTACTATTAAAACTTAAAAATCCCAACTCAAATTATTCCACCAAATAAATTCTAAATAATAATAATAATAATAAATTTAATACATATATTTATATTAATTATGCTGTTAAAATTGATAATTTTTTTATTAATTTTAATATTATAATAAATAAAATAACAAATAAGTACTCGAACCATAATTTTTCATCTAACTTTCACTGAATAACAATAATAAATAGGCCCTGGTCATAAATGGCGAGTACCCCTACGGATTACAGAGATTGGTCCCGTCAGGCGAGTACCCAAACAATTTCCGATATTTGGCGCGTAGAAAGCCATGTAAAGCTCAGATCCCCACAGATGTGAGTTAGTTAACTCTTATCCTTACCGCCACGTAGTCTTCCGGGATATGGACACAGTTCAATTGTTCTCTTCATTATTTATTTTCCCTCTTTTAACATCCAGAATCTTCCACAGAAGTAAGAGCACACAATTGGTCCGTCACGAACAGCCAGGTGATAAACCCGCTATTTTCCGAGAAAATTTGGCGTCACCTGCCATCTCTCTCGTTCTTTAAATTTTCCCGCAGTCTCTCTCTCTCTTTTGGCCTCGCCAATTGGCATTTCTCCATTAATTTGTCTACTGAGAAAAACAAAAACAAAAACAAAAACGAGGGGAGGAATTGGAAAGAAGCGGAAACTCTGTATATTGTCCTGTCCCTGTATTTTCTCGAGAAAAATTTTTTATTTTCTCGAGAAAAATTTATTAATTTGATTTTCTCGGGAAAGTGCTCGAGTTCGGTGGCCATCGGCGGAGTATTCAATCGCCGGATTGGCTCCAGAAAGGCTCTGATTTATTAGAGGAAAGAGCTAAATAAATCCTTTTTTTTTTGTTTGATCTTTTCCCCCAAATTGTTAGGGTTTGGTCGAAGTAGAGGATCGTGTGTGAATTGGTAGATTGGAAAGATGACGATAGATTCGTTACCAGGAAGCTCAGGGTACTTGGATTCGTATCCAGAGAGGAAAATGTGGTATTTCAAGAACCTTTACGTTGTTGGTCTCACTGTCGTCGCTGGGATTGGTGGTCTTCTTTTTGGTTACGACACTGGTAATCTCTCTCTCTCTCTCTCTCTCTCTCTCTCTCTCTAGAAAAAAGTCTTTAGTTATGGAGTTCCATTTAAAAAAGAAAAAGAAAAAAGTTAGCTTTAGAGAAAAGTTTGATCATTTTTGGGTCTGTAAGTACCTCATTTGTTCTAAAGCTCGATCTTTTTTTTTTTTTTTTAATTTTCAAAAAATTCAATTATTCTTCATTTCCATATTTGCTCTTTAAACTTTTGGGATAATTCTGTTTCAAATAATTATTGTTTAATGTGTGTTTCTGAACTGTAGATCACATTAAAGTTATATGATAATGGAAAAAATATATATAAAAAAAAAAGTACGTAAATTTGACATAACTTGATGAAAATTTGACGGTCAGAAAATGGTTCGGCTATTGGTGGAAGTGATGGTGATCAATAAAATAATAAGAATAAATAGTAGACATGAAAAATAGAAAGTGTGAAATTGGTTTATTTTATACTCTGTTTCCTTCTCTTAAGAACTGGAGTTAGTGTCAAATTGGTTCTTCATGATTAACTTTCTTGACAAAAGAATTCCATGCCTTTGAAGGATGAAAATAAAGATGTTGAAGTTAATAGTTTAGTATGCTTCTATTTTGCTATTAAGTTCTCACTCTTCTTTTGTCTTCCATGTTGGATTTCTTTTTGAAATTGTCATCTTGTGAAACTGGTAACTGCAGGTGTCATATCCGGGGCACTTTTATATATCAAAGACGATTTCGAGGCCGTTAATCAAAGTAGTTTCCTGCAGGTACTAGCCTTTTACGTGTAATTCTTTCTTCTGGGATGCGTGACATTACACACTGTTTGTTGTTTTTATTAGAGTTTTGTGTAAAGGAAATATAGGAAATTGTTTTCCCCACCAATCGTGTTGTTGAGTGGGGAAAAGAACAGTGAAAAAAAGGAATTGATTTGGAGATTATGATGGTGTAAAATGTTTAGAGAAACGCATCTAGGTTTATGTGGACCCGATGTTGAACCAAAACAGAAGAGATATCGAGCTGAGAAACGCATCTAGGTTTATGTGGACCCGATGTTGAACCAAAACAGAAGAGATATGGAGCTGAGATGGTTGTTACTATGATACATTATGTTTTACAAATTAATCTAATTCTCGAAGATGGCAGGAAACAATTGTGAGCATGGCATTGGTAGGTGCTATGATCGGAGCAGCAGCCGGAGGCTGGATAAATGATGCCTATGGACGTAAAAAAGCCACTTTACTTGCTGATGTTGTCTTTGCTCTTGGATCAGCTGTCATGGCTGCTGCACCAGATCCTTATGTTCTTATATTGGGACGACTGCTTATTGGGCTTGGTGTTGGCATAGCTTCTGTTACTGCTCCTGTATATATTGCAGAAGCATCTCCCTCGGAAATAAGGGGGGGACTAGTGAGCACAAATGTTCTTATGATAACTGGCGGACAGTTTCTTTCCTACCTTGTAAATCTTGCCTTTACTGAGGTTAGATTTGTCTTGCTTTTCCATTTAATTCAATTTTGTCAAATTACTTAATGAGTTGTATTCCAAAAGATCCGTCAATATGGAAGTTTTGATATTCTTGCTAACAAGATTCTGTCGTCGGTGTCCTCGTACTCTTTATTTCTGAAGTAGACTTGTAAAGATGTTTTTAAATTTGATTTCTTCTATTTCTTCATGTATTTTACTGTAGCGAATGGGAACAGTGGTTTTCCTTGTAGCTCAATTTATTCTTCAAACTCACTGCGACAGGAATTTTGTCAAAACAGTAATAACACTGAAACCAAAAACAGAAAGTTGTTTATACCTTTTTTTTTAATTTTTTTATTTTGGTCATGCTATAGAAGGTTTTGAAGTGATCTCACTTCAGGTTAGTTCTTTGGAAAATTCATTTAATGGTCACTAGAATGCCTCTTAGGGTCTTCCGTTTGATTTAAAAAGAAAAAAAAAAGTTTTAATTTTTAACTGTTTAGATAGTGATTGGATGCTTGGAGCTTGCTGATGGTAGGTAGCTAATGATATCTACCTTTTCCCTTGTTTCTTCTTGAATTTGTCACCCAATAAAGCCCTAAAAAAGTGTTTTTGTGCAATGTTGTATTTCATTTAATGTAAGTTTTTTGCAGAAAAAGGGGAAAAAAATTATTTGTGCTCCTTACAGGATTGTACAGGCATGAAAGTTTCTCGATTTTCAAGTTTTCAAGGGGCAGCGTCAACATAGAATTTGGGGCATGCTATTTTAAGATATCGTACTGAGACACGTCATGAAGGAATCTCTTCTGTTCGTCCCTGCCTAATTTAGATAATGCATGTTGCTATGGTTGTCAATAACATGTTATTAATTTACTGTGGTCTAATTCATTTCCTTCGTACTGAAGTAATGAACCTGCAAAAACTTTTCTCTTATCTTAATGGTGAGCACCATGTGTGTAGTAAGCTCTTCAAATGTTCCCAACTACGTTTCCTTAATCATTTTTCTACGTTTGAAAGGAAATACAAGATAGAAAGATGAAAATTTATTTTAAGCTTCGTTAAAACATTGAACAGTTTTACATGAGTTTATGATTGGTAAACTTAGATTTATTTTCTCACCATCTTTTTGCAGTTTTTTCACATTTTTCCTAATATATTTGTCCATGTTTTACACATAAGTTAGGCGATGCCATTATTTATACAAGATGACTTTTTATTTCTTGTACATATGATGCATCTTGTATTCTTTGTTTTTCAAAAGTCAATATCTGCCACTATTCTCTGTTAACATTTAATATGCAGGTTCCTGGAACATGGCGATGGATGCTCGGAGTTGCGGGTGTGCCAGCTGTTATCCAGTTCTCTCTCATGCTCTTCCTGCCAGAATCTCCCCGATGGCTTTTTATGAAGGTAATTAAGTACTTAGAAAGTCACATGTATTTATTTTTTTCCTATCATCATATTTTGTCTTCTGGTTCTTTTCTTTGTCATGCATAGTCATTTTGATTTCTAGATGTTATAATCTGCAGGACAGAAAGGAGGAAGCAATTTCTGTGCTTTCGAAAATTTACGACGTTGCTCGTTTGGAGGATGAAATTGATTATCTTAACACTCAGTTAGAAGAAGAACACCAGAAGAAGAAAGATGTTAGTTATTGGGATGTTTTTAAGACGAAGGAAATGAGACTTGCATTTCTGGCTGGTGCTGGGCTCCAGGTAAAATGAACTGCTTTCAACATAAAGTCTGAATTTAAAAATGCTATCACTAAGCCTATATACATATAGAAAAGAAAAACATTAAACTAAGATGCACTCAGCATTATAATGAGATAAACTTAACCATTCCTAAATAATCCTCGTAGATATATAATTTTTAGATGTGTGTTATCTGTCTGCCAAGAAGGCACTGTGCTTTTAGTTTTAGTTGCCTGAACCATCTCTATTGTTTTGGTGCCTTATTCTTGGGCTATCCTACATATGATGTTAGGTCATTTCAACTGTTTACCTTTCAAAATGGGACTTACATTTGTATAATCTAAATGTGGTCGGGGTTCGGGTGTCCTATTTGAACAGATTTACTGAGTTATTATAGAATCACATAATACTGTATTTCTAAAAGCAATAGAGTAAGCAGTGTATCTTATAAGTTGTTATCTAAAAAAAATAAAAAAATTGGGTCAGGTTGAGTCGGGAAATGTCAGTCATGAGTGCTTGTTGTTTAAACAAGTTGATGCAAGACACTTGAGTTTTCTGAACTAACTTGTGCACGTTCGAAAAATTATGTTGGATAGGTATACTATTGGGCTGAAAAACAGGTATGGTTTGGTGTTTGTGTATTAGTTATTAGATTGGGAACTGAAAGCCTCTTTACCTCTTTCAAGTTCCTGGATTTGGATATTCCCATAATGCTCTTTACAGTTATTTATGGTTAAAAAATATCTCATAGGAATGCGAGAGTGAAGAGCCACAGGTGTAGGAAATTGACAAGACAATTTTCTTGAAGTTTTGGTTTTTGTTTGATATATACATATATACACACACACACACACACACACACACACACATATATATTTCCTTTTTTCCTTTCATGCCTTCGGTAATATAAGACCATAAAGAACTTTGGCGATTTTATGAAGTGCTTTTTAACCTTTAAGTCGTACAGGATCTAGGTTACGTGTACTTTAATGTTTCTTCTCAATGAAAGTGTGTAAGATGAGAGATGTTGTATAATTCAGAAACTTCTTCTGCGAAACTTTTATGTATTACCCTGAAGATATAATGTCGGAATTTTGCTATTGATCAGGCTTTTCAACAATTCACCGGCATCAACACAGTCATGTACTACAGCCCTACAATTGTCCAGATGGCTGGTTTCAAGTCCAACCAGTTAGCTCTTTTACTGTCCCTCATCGTGGCCGCCATGAATGCTGCAGGAACAGTCCTTGGAATTTACCTTATTGACATGGCAGGACGAAGAAAGTTGGCCCTCTCAAGCTTATCCGGTGTAATTGTATCCCTCGTCATCCTCTCAGGGGCATTTTTTGCTGAATCTGGTTCAACAAGTGGACTTTATGGCTGGCTTGCAGTTTTAGGGTTAATGCTGTACATTGCTTTCTTCTCACCCGGAATGGGGCCTGTGCCCTGGACTGTGAACTCGGAGATTTACCCCGAAGCTTACCGCGGGATTTGCGGGGGCATGTCGGCTACTGTGAACTGGGTTTCAAATTTGATTGTGGCCCAAACATTTCTTTCAATCGCGGAAGCTGCAGGGACCGGCATCACTTTCTTGATTCTTGCCGGTATAGCTGTGATTGCATTTGTATTTGTGATTGTTTTTGTGCCGGAGACCAAGGGATTGACATTCGAGGAAGTGGAAAATATTTGGAAGGAAAGAGCATGGGGAAGAGGCTCAAATACTCAGAGCCTACTTGAAAGGGGAAATGAGTCATAGTTTATGATAATTTTGCTTTGTTTGATTAAACTGTTTGTGTGAGTGTATTATTATATTCCTATAAAACTACCTTGAATCAACATGAATATATAAATAAAGTTTGATGGCTGTTTGGTTCTGATTGGAAAATCTTGTATCTACCTTGATTTGAATCCACACAATTTGTGCAATCCTTGAATTTTCTTTTCAGACGAAGGCTTATGGATGAATGGACCCTTCAACCGTCTTTGAACCGAGACCTTTTTTTTTTTTATTCTTCTTCTTCTTCTTCTTCTTCTTCTTTCAGATTTCCGTGTTTTTTCCTCTTTTCGGATGGTAAATATTTCTCCATCCATATTTAGATGGCATGCCCAACAAGCAACGACTGAGGGAGGTGGGGCGCCACCCTAACTTTTTTTATCATTTCAATATAGGGGTTTTTTTAAGAGAAAATTAGGGGGAAGACCATTCTTCAAGTTGGAGTTCTCTGTTGATTGTCGCTCTTGTAACTTAAGCCGGTTCTTGCACACGATTCCGACTCCAGCGATGAGCAATGACTTCGACGAGGCTTCGACTTTTCTCTTTCTCAGATATGTCTCCTTGTGCCGCCGACCATCGCGACGGATCTTGATGGATAGCCACCGGATCTGGACAGATTCCCATTGATCTTGACGCTTTTCCTTAGTTGTGAACTCCATTTCTGTCGTAGAGTCGCTCCGATGACAAGATTTGCCGGATCGTTCATAGATCCAATCGATGGTCGTCAGAATCACACAGATCTCGGTGATCATGGCGATAGAGTGAATCGTGAAGTTTTGCTCAGCGTCTCAGTTCTGCTCCGTGTTGAAAGCAGAGGTCGCGTCGGCGGCAATCTCAACTCGTGAATAATGGAGTATTGAGTGACTTCACCGACAAGCATATTGTATCTTCACGTTGTTGGTGGTTTTGTCCTCCTATTGGCGTCATCCTGGCAGATCTGAAACTCGATGGTATCTCTTTTATCCATCTTGATTCTTTGGATTGAAGTAGGAATCAAAAAATGATCCAAGAAAATAACGTCTTTTCTTCAAATCTTTAGACTAAATGTTTCAACTTCTTATATATTGTGTTAATTTTAGAGCACAAATCTTTGGTTAACTTTTGGTTTACAGATTCCAAATTATGATTTTCGGTTTCTTTTTTTGCTTCATTGTATGCTGGTATGTCGGTTGGGAACTATGATCGCTATATGTTGATTGATGCCAATGCTATGTTGATTGAAAAATGCTTCTACGTCTGGAAAAATGTTTCAAAGAGTAATCTAGTAAAATTCAATGAGCATTTTAGTAAAATTCAAAGAGCATTGTAAGAACATTCTAGTAGAATTTGTTTTGAATTCTCGGATTCTGATAGAATTCGTTTTGCATTTTATCATAATCTGTTTTGGATTATCGGATTCTGATAAAATCCTTTTTGGATGATAGAATCCGTTTTGCATTCATCATAAATCATTTTACATTATATCAGAATTCGTTTTGCATTCTATCATAATTCATTTTGCATTCTATCATAATGCATTTTGTCTTCTCAGATTTTGATAGAATCCATTTTGCATTTTTGATAGAATGTGTTTTCATAATGCAAAATTCTGGCAAACGATCGGAGACCAACGACCGACATTGACACCGGTGATCGGAGTCAGATACATCCGATCACCTTTGCTGAAATATGAAAAAAAAAAATTCCGACAACTGGAGACCGGCCGGCGACCGATGACTTGTCGGTGGCTGGTAGCCGACGAACAGAGTCGGAGATATATAAAAACTATTCTAATAAATAAAAAATGGAAGAAAATAAAAAGATATGGGTATTTTTGTCTATTTACTATTTTTTTATTTAATTATTTAATTAAATATTATGAAATAACAAAATTATCAACTTTACTCTTATAAATGGTAAAATTATAAGAAGGTATCAAATTTAGGGCATTCTTGCAAATCATCCTTTTTTAATTTAAAAAAAATAGTTACGTATATAAATTAGTCTTGACGTCCTTAAATTAAGAGTTCTTTATATTTTATTAGGCAAACAATTTGGATTTTAAAAAATAAAACAGTTTTATTAAATCCATAAACATTTATGAACTTGATGACTTGACCTAAAATTTAAATATGAACTATAATTTTAATAGCCTTGTATTTTAAAATACTAGCCCATTAAGGAAGCCAACTCTTCAATTTCCCATTCCACCATTCCCAAACAAATTTGGAAAATTTTGCTCTGTCATTCAAGGTTTGTTTTTTATTTTTTTTCTTCGGTTTTCATTGGATTTCTTCTCAACTTCATCTTGATCTGTCAATTCATTCTACTTCAATCTCTCGTTTACACTTGAGGTTTGTATGTTTTTTTTTTCTCACGTCTTGTTATGATTCTTTTCCTTTTAAAAAAAATTTAATTATGATTTTTTTTATTTGTTTTAATATGGAATTTGCGAGTCATGGTGCTACTGTTTTTTCTGGATTTTTTGTTTCTTTATTCTTATGTATTGATGATAATATGTTATTTCCGATTAGAAAATTGGAAATGTCTAGCTAGTCGCTAGAAATTAGTATTTTTAGTTTATAATGGATTTTAGTTGAGAAAATTAAAAATAGTCTTACTTAATATTCTAGATTTAAATATTTTTTTTTTAAATTTAGTTTGTGATAAACTTAGACATGTCTTTTTTTGTTTTTTTTTTTTTTTTTCTGGTGAAGAATTTCGAGTTATAATGCTGTTGGTGCCATACATTAAAGGAATCTGAGCTCAATATTTCCTTTTCTTTCTTCCATTTATAATATTTTTTTCTTTCATGTCTGAATTACTATTTTTCATGGGGAAGTTAACAATTGATGCATTATTTAGAAGAAAAAATGTACAAGATCAACAATATGGAGAAGATGGTCAATCATATATTCCAAATTCGGAGAATTTAGTTCCCACGCATTCCAAAAAGGTTCAAAGAATTGAAATTGAAAAAAGTTATTTTGCGTCTTTGGAGCGTGATCCTAGAAAACGTACTCGAATATGAGAACATCCAATTAATCAATTTTAGGTTTTTTATTTATTATTTTTAATTCTAATTACATAAAACTAACAATGACATATTATCTTGTTTAGATATAATAGTGATGTGTTCATGTTTCAATATATCATAAATTTAATAAACAAAAAAATATTATATATATATATTAATATAATCTTGATTAAAAAAAAATTTTGGTCTCTCCTATCGATAAATCTTAGCTCCGTCACTACCAACAATTATACTCTTTTTATTGTTCTCGAGTATGGAACTCAAGCTTTATTCCTTTGGCTTGTTATAACCCCTAGTTTTTTCAAGGAAATTAAAAGTAATGTCCCTAAATTATTTAAAAAGTGATAATTTGTTTCATATTTTTTTTTTAAAATTTTAATCGAGATAATCCTAAATTTTCTAAATATTGACAATTAGAGTCATTTCGTCAAACTCCAAATCTTGTTAAAGTGATCATTTTTATTGTAAAAAGACCAAAAAGCCCTCCAATTTTCTCTGTCCCTTTGTTTTCCCTAAAGTGATTTGTCTACGTCTCTCTCTCTCTCTCTCTCTCTCTGTGTCTCCGGTGACGGCGTCCATCTCCGGCGAAGGAAGCTGACCTTGAACTTGCGACGGCGTCCGACGACTGCGACGCCAGATCTCACGATGACGGCCGCTCGAGCTCTTGTCCTCTTTTGACGACGATGGCGACGACGCTCCCAACGATTTTCTCCTCCAACCCACATAGCCAGGTCTCGGCGGATCTGGGGTCGCCGACAGCCCTGAACTCCTCGGAATCTCCGACCTTGAGGAGCTTCTCGGGCTGGTGGACCACTTCAGAAGCTTCTCGACGCTTTTGTCTCCTCAAAAGAGCAGCTCCGGGCGATCTCTTCAACCATAGGCCTGCAATGCCATTCGCGGCGATGATTGGCCAAGCCAACCCATAACAGATGACGAAGCTGGCGTTGAAGAACAAAAACCCATGGAGCTATAGAGGGAGATGACGGTGAAGAGGGGGTTGAAGAAAAAAGACCCATGAAACTCCAAATCCCTCATTTCATAAAAACCAAAAACCACCAAGGGAAACCCTCCCATTTTAGCCCCAATTATCACATCTGATTTGGTTATAAATTTACATATTTGACCTTTTAAAAACATAAAACGTGCTTTTTACTTGATCATTTCTTGAGTTTTTTGACAGAATCAGACAGAAATAACGATAATTACCAAACAAAATAAAAATTTAGAGTTATTTCAATCAAAATTAAAAAATTATGAACTAAATCCTTACATTTTAAATAATTTAAAGACTATTTTGATAAATTATTAGAAATATAAATCCTTTCAAGTACCCTAGTTGAACTTTGAAATTTCTGTTTTAACTATATACCATCAATTCTCGAATTTCTATTCTTAGTGTAAGTTTTGCAACTACTTCGACAACTCTTATAGCATTCTTTTAACATTGGTTACTCACCTATCGAGTCAATCGAAATCCAACTGATCGAGCTCGTATAGACTAAAACAATCATTACAGGATCAAGATTACTGCGGCTAAGATCCATCAATGAACACTAAGCTTAAATATAAAATTCAATATTAGAAGTCTAATCCTTCTTTCCTTTATCAAAAAAGTAAAAATAAAAGAAATAAAACCGAAATTCGTTAAAAAAAATAAAAGGAATTAAGTATTATATAGTAAAATAACCCCCTTTATTTTAATAGATTGGCAAGTATAATGATAAGCCGATGGCGGGTAATATAATACAATAAAAATAAGAGGCGAAAATTATTATTGAAAGAAAAAGCGTCCAATAAGTAATCAACCTAATCATTGCATCGAAATTGGAAAAGAAACATTATTTTTCCACTCTTTTTTTTTTGGTATAAATCACAGTTTAATTTTGTTATTTTTATATTATGTATGCATATGATTGTGTAGCTTTCGTGGACTTGTCTTTTTCCTTGGCCGTTTACCCAACATCAGAAAGAAGAAAGAAGACAAGGTAGCTTATCTCTACCATGTGAAACAAAAGTTAAATTACTTCTTTTTTTTTTTTTTTTTTTTTTTTTTTTTTTTTTTTTTGCCGTTTAAATGAATAAGACTATAAAACAGGTTGCATTATTGGCTGAGAGTGATTACAAAAGAACTCTCCAGACAAATCCAAGGGGTGGTACCACTCTCCTGCTCACTCGTACACAATTAAGTATCCTACACCGCCATTTATTTTGGGAAAAAGTACGGCTTTGTTTGGAACCTAAATTTTAGGGTGGAATTTGATTTTTATTTTTTTAATAGCGTTAGAGGAGAAAATTAGCAAAGCGAGAAAAGAAAAGACAGAAGGAGGGGGAGCAGCATCTGATTCTCTTCGCGAGAACTTCCGGATCGGAGAAGCATTCAGAACGGGCTCCGCATTCATTTCATTGGCAGAAAGGATCCAATCCATTCGGGGCTTCGGGGAACCCAAAAACGAAGTCTTTTGACTTGATTCATAGATAGAATCAATGATAGATAGACAAAAGATAGATGAACGAGATATCTTTTCTTTTTAGGAAAAAAAAAAAAAGAGCCATCCAGTAAGATCGGGATAGGGCTTGAAAAGCCGTTGTCTTGCCAAGTATTTTTTGATAAACAGGTGTTGCGAAGAGACCAGGGATTGGTTGAGAAGCCAGCCTTCTAAGTCAGTTTGAAATATTATACCAAGGGAGGGCAGTGGGTGAATGCGTTGAGGAGGATCCCCAAGAATAGGTCTAAGTGAATTTTTCTGAATCTATCTCTCTTTTTTGGAAGTCAATTTCATCACATCAACCTGAATGAGTATAGCCCTTATGGTCTTGACCACTTTCCTACTTTGGATGGGACTGAGGAAAAAACATGTTCTGTGTTTGAAATAAAAAGAAGGGGTGATCTATTATTGGATGCTGCTGGCTCAATATTTATTGATGTTCTTGTATTTGTTAGGTCGAAGCGGTGGTGGTTTTTGTTATCAAGTTTTTCGTTCTAAGAATGTGACAGCCCACACACTTGCACGTAATGCTTTTTTATGTCAAATGATCAGTTTTAGTTGGAAGAGGTCTTATTATGTATTTTGGATGTTATTATATTTGAGTCTTTGTACTCCGTTTGAGTGAAATAAAGTTGTCTATTTTGAAAACAAAAAATCAAAAGAAGCAATGGGAAAAAAAATGAGGGAGAAAGATTATTATGATCGAGCTAGACTCTATTTTTCCAAAAAAAAAAAAGAAAATTCCAGTTGAGAAAATTTATCGGACTAACTCTCGCTCACAACATCATAAGCTCATATCCTTCTCTTCTCTCCCTTCAGCCCTAGCATAATGCGGCAACCATTAGAGGCTCTGAAACCGTGAAGGAAGATTTGAACAACATGAGCAACCAAAAAGCATTGAACATCGAGGTAGGACTAGTGTAATTTTGAGCATAAGCCTTGATTTTTTTAACAATGAAAGAGTCGTGACTAATAGTCACCGACTTTACTTTCCAACCTTTTTGAAAGTATTGCGCTCGAATTATTAGCGGTTAAAATTTTCCATACAATTTTCCAATATAGCATTAATGAGTACATCTGAATGTGATCCTTTCATCTAAATTTGTGAAATTTGATCGATAATTATTATTATTTTTTGTTTAAGGTAGTACACGTAGAGTCTCTAAAGTAATGAAATAATAATTGCACAGACTTAGGGTCCGTTTGGTTCTCCATTTCATTTTAAACTAAACCGTATTTTTTTATTATATTTTTTGTCTTTTCTGAAAAAGTTTTTTATCTTTTCTGAAAAAGTCAACAAAAATTACTATTTAAACTTAAAAATCTCAACTCAACTCAAACTCAACTTATACAACAAACACCACCTTAAAAAAATTTCACAGGCATTATTTTTGTTATTTTGGAAACCTAAGTAGCATGTTTTAACACGAGACTGAAGCGTAACTCTTTCATTTAGGTTTCATGTTTAAACACGAGACTGAAGCGTAACTTTTTCAAAAAGTTAAGACTAGACCCAGAACAAGACCCTAACCTACAATACCCAATGCCTTGAAAATGTTGACTAGAATATGTGGCGCAATACGATTGGTTAGCACACTGAAGAGCAGCATAACAATGGTGGGGTTGGAGACACATGAGTTAGGGTGTGGTTGGGGGGACCCACGAAGCCAAGTGCGTAGTAAAGGCTCTCACCAGAAATGTTGACTTCTGTTTTCGGCGTTTTTCTAACAAAATTATTGTACTGAAAACGACCGGCCACGTGGGTTGTTGGGCTGTTCTGTCTTTTTATTGGATTTGCTTCCCCCAATCACAGCCACCGCATGGCTCATCGTCGTTCACGTCATGCCATACCCATCATGGTAGAGATTACATACATGCATGCATGTACATATATAAACACATATATGTATATATATGTACATCTATATATGATACATGAGCGAGGATTTGTTTAAAATGATTGTTATTTTGTGGATAAAGGGGGAGGAGGAGGAGGATGAGGATGAGGTGGATGTGGGACCCAGCCAAGCCAAGGTAAGCCAAGTCCAAAAGCTGAGTAGATAGCTGACAAGCATCATAGATAGCTCAGCTGAGCTATCTGATCTCTTTCCAGCCGAAGAAAAACAATAATTAAGTGTTTGTTTGATTCATGAGTTTTTATATTTTTTTTAAAAATTAATAAAAATTATAATCAGTTTTTTAAAATTAACAATTTTAATTTAAAATTATCATCTTCAATTAACAAAAAAATAGAGGTTAAATATATAAAAATAAGATTAAAAATTCAGCTTTTTTTTGGTTAGAGACTCTTAGATGTACATTCACAAAATCTCGTATCCAGTATTATATGGTATCCGATAATATAAACTTCAGTTATTATAATTGTAAATTTCAATTGTTAAAAATGTGAATTCATATAGAAAGAAATATATCTGAAGTGAATCTGAATTTCTTTTATCTTTACATTTTTTATGTGTGAATTCATATTTCTAATAACTGAAATTAATATTAACTGTAACTGAAGTTCATATTACTGAATACCACCGATATCGGATAGGAGATCAACCCTACACATGTATATGTATATGTAAACTAGTAAATAAAAAATCAAGGTTACAATTTACAAGTGGAATTGAGCTCACAACTTTCTTTTCCATGCACATTCATTAATACAACGATGCTTTAACGGGAAAAAATGTTATTTTTGCACACATCCCTAATTTAAATCCCAAATTTTTTGTGTTGTATATAAACAAACAATCCAGACAAATTGGCAACTATTCTCTTAGTTCATGAAGTTAAACCAAATTGTATGATTTGGGGGCATATGGCAATGTATGGTTGATTTCAAACTAAATCTTATATTTCCTTTTGCAATTTGTATGAAACTAACAAATTGCTCAATACTGGTATCAACACAACAAGGAAAATGCTAGCAAAAATTTTATGATAAAATGTACATATTTGTCATTATTCGAGTTTCTACTCTTTATTGGTAAAAGGAAAAGATTGGTCGACAAAAAAAAAATTGAATACATAATCCGTTGTAAAATCCCACATTTTCGCATTACTTATGATGGACTCCATGGACCAAACATGCATAAAAATTGTTCAAAATAGTGTACTCATATTTAAAAAAAAAAAAAAATTATGAACTTCCAAGTTCCAATAGAGTTTCTGAAGCGCTTTTTTTATTTATTTTTTTTTTCTTTTTCTGAAGCTTTAATGGTGATGACATAAATAATTTAGCTTGAAAGCAACATGCATATATTTTTAAAAAAAAAAAAGAAAAGAAAAGAACAATTATCAAGTTTTTTTTATTGTAACATTATATAGGTGAGCTCACTAGTAAAATAAATAGAGTCATAAGTGAGATAATTCAGTTGTCTAAAGTTGTTTCCAACTATTATAATCGAGGCCTAATAGGGGCGCTGAAATTCTATTAATTGGGAAATTCCGGTTGCAAAAAATGTCAGTCTTCCATCAACCTTAGATAATATAGTTGACCTTTTTTTATTTTTTTTTATTTTTTATATTTAAGTCAAGATGAGAGATTCAAATTCTTTACCTTTTGATGAAGTTAAGTGTGAAATTCATTAGACTGTATCAGTAATTATTATCTTCGACAAGTTTTCTTACACAATTATTTTTAACTTTAATGCAAAATAGTGATCTAATTAAATTAATTGAAAACCTTTTGCTAAAACAAATTCACAAGATGGACCCATTCACTTTTTGCTCTCGAACTCGTTGTCTTTTTTTTGTGTGTGTGTGTGTGTGGAAAAATTAGTGCAAAATATTAGCCATTAATTTCAGTTTTATCTGTCCCTCTCCAACACTCCAACTTGGAGAGTCCAGTTGCCAAATTGCACTCCACTTAAGATTCTAGCTGTTGATGCATCTTGTTTGCCTCTTATTTGCAAATGACTATGACTTGTCTCGTGCATAATCTTTTGTTACAAACGCTTAACATAACATGCATATAGAAAAAGTCTCGTATGTATTACCACAAATCATACAATTTTTATAATTTTCTAATTATAAATTTATAACAACTAGTTGATTTACATATAATTTCTTAATTAAAATCTTATCATATTATATGATTTAATTATTTACCTAAAGATTAAGTATTACTGAAAAATATTCAATATGAATCATCTGATTAGTATAATATAACACAAATTATGTCAGAAGTGACGTGTGAGAAAGATGGAGTACATTCCTTCCCTATAGATATATATATATATGGTTGGATTCTCAATTACTTATTTTTATTTATTTTTAAATAAAATTAGAGTGGAGGGTTTCTTCATCTTTCCACTAATATATATACACACACATACATATATATGATGGTTTTATTGACACACTCCTCTTTACTCTCCGCACTCACTATTAATTAAATTTTGTAACTACAGTAGGAAGAAAAAAAAAAAAAAACTTCTAAAAAACGGCATAAAAGAACAACAATAATACACTTAAAATGTTAATTATATAATTAATAATTAAAATTCTATCATAAAAAAGAAAATTTAATTATTTTTTTTTCACACACATCTATATATCAAATTTCTAAATAAATAACTTATAAAAAGTACTACTTTGAAACCTATGACAAAAACGCTAATTTTCAACCTAATTTTAATTCTTCAATGAGTAGTCCAAAAAATTTTGAGTTTGTTAAATGTTGCAGTTTTTTTTTTTTTTTTTATGCTTTTTTATGTTGCAGTTAATTTTTATTTTCTTTATATTTGTTTTTCTTTTATGTATTATTCATTGGCTTTTTTTTTTTTTTTTTCCGGTTCTATATCGTTGTTCATCAGCTTTTTCTTTAATTTTTCCGGTTCTATATATCATTGTTCTGTTATATATGTGTGTTATGTTATTTGGCTTTTTTTAAACTTTTTTTTTTGGTACAATTTTTAATTTAACCTATATAGAACATCAAAATAACCAAAAAAAAAAAAAAGAGTGGGTGTGAAGAGAAATTTAAAGTGGTAGAGTATTTTTTTATGTTATAGTAGTTAGGGGTAATTTTAGAAATAAAAGGGGTTTGCATTAAGTAAATTTAATCATTTTGAATTTAAGAGAGGGGGGGCAGGGAGGGGGGTGTTTAGAAGGGGAATGCGGAGGGTTAACAGGGATGTCTGAATAAAACCATCCTATTTGTATTCATGTATATATGAGTTGAGGTTATACTACAAAATTAACCAAAAAAAAAAAAAGACTAACCAAAGATTAGGGGGGAAAGGGAAAAAAGAAAATTTCGATATAGAATTCTGATGTGCGTGTGTGTGTGTATACAGTCAGGGCTGGCTCAATACCAAATTGACAGCCAAGAAGGGCTGATCTGGTCACTGGTGGCTTGGTTGGTTGAAGATTTAGTGGCATTAATTAAAATACAAAGATAATACTGATTGATATTTTGTTGACAAATAGAACATTTCTAAAGGATACATCTGTCACAATAATGGTCATAATGAATATTTTATTTAAGATTTGGGATTTACTCAATCCAAAGACCAAGTTGATGATGAGAATATTGCATTACAATAATTATATATGAACATGGGAAATGCCAAAGAGCATTAGTCCCAATGATACCCGGATATAAATAGTATCGATCATGATCAAGTCCTTGTTCGGCTTATTCTTTTCAAATTACTAGTTAAAATTGCGTGTATTAGAAGTATTAAATATTTAATTTTTAAATATAAATATTAAAGCTTTCAATAATATAATATTTTACATATACGTTAGGTTAAAAAAAAAAAAAAGAAGAAAGTAAATACATATTTTAAAAATATATTTTTCTATGGACAAATTTGATTAAGAAAGTAAATCGATTAAAATTTTTTTTTTTATGGTAATAAAAAATAAGAGAGTAACAAAAGACAAATTTAGAACAAGTTAAAGGGGAAAAGAAGAATAATGGGATGATAGGGCTAGCTTTTGGGATGTCAAAAGGTCATAGGGCTAGAATAAATTGTTGTTTTGATTTTTCCTCGTTCATACTCACACTATAAAAATTCATGATCATGTTAAATTGCATCAAATCATTTCCGATAGTATTGAGAAGCTAGTTTTGACACCTAACGTCTTCCAAATTGTATGGAAATGTTCAAGAATTCTTTTGATGTCAAAAACAGGACAAAGGATGTATTCTGCCTCTATCAATTTGACCCCGTGAGTAAGTATGGTCAACCGAATGATCCTGTATGGTAGAAAGGTAAAACTCTATTCTTTTTCCAGTCAATCAAGCAAGATTGTCTTGTCAACCGGTACTTGCTTAAATGACTAATGTTCTGACCGTTGGACAACAAGGTTTTTGAGCTCTTTGAGTGGTTATTTTGAGTATCTAAGACGTTTTTGAAGGTTCTTAGTAACTAATGATTAGATACTATTGCTTCAAACTATTTGAAAATCTTTCAAATATCTCAAAAAGCTTACATTTATTGAGTGTTATCAATTCTCATAGGATTCAAAATTGCACCAATATTATTTTAGAAGATAGTTGAATATCTCAAACACTTAAAATTGAAATTTTGACCTATATAGATTACCAATCGCTTGTAATTTGATAAGTAAATGATAGTCAACATCCTAAGTTAAAATCGGTGTTTGTAAAAGGTTTAGTGCATATTGAGTAAAAAAAAAAAAGCTTTGTCAATTTCTATTTGAGTGGTCTTGCGGAAAACATGCGATATAGTTAAGCGGCCAAATTTAGAATGGCTCAGTGACAAAGAACTAGGGTTATTTACCAAATCTCTATTAAAATGATATTGTTTGCGGTTCTCTTCCCTAATCTTTATTTATTTATTTTACTTAGTTGGCATTTGGTTCGCCGATTAGAGATGAAATTTTTAAGTTGGAGTTGGTTAACTTTTCAAAAATTAGTTTTAAATTTTATTGACTTTCAGAAAAATATAGAAATTGAAATAAAAAAATATAATTTTAGTTGGAGTTAAACTTAAATGCCAAATAAAACCTTAATCTTATTATTGTATATGTATGCTTACTGTCGTTCATATTCTTAATTGCAATATATATTCGTAGAAAACTCCAACAATTGTAAAATTATTAAAAAAAAAAATTTAACTATCCAATTCATCTCCCACTTTAGTAGTTATTCATGGGACAACATTTATATGTTAAATAAACTCGGGATTAGAGGTGGGTTTGACCCCACAGTGAGGCACACCCCCAACTGTATTCAGAAGAGATGAATAGAGATGCTCATATTAAATAATATGTACCTCGTGGCTCCAACCTCTTGCAAAGTCTCCCTTTTCTTTTCTTTTTTTTTCAAAAAAAAAAAAAAAAAGACAAGGCAAGATTGGAAGTTTAGATAATTTGGAAATCATTACATGGTGAAAAGGGGAAGTAAATATTAGTAAATAGTTGAATATTCCAATAATTGGATAAACTCTTGTGAGAATTATTTTGTAAAAGTTTGGCTAAATAAATGCGTGTATGTGTGTTTGTCTATTTATAAACACACACACACACACGATGGAAACATGAAATTGTTTTGTTCCTCCTCAATCTTTTTCTCTAAATTTTGCCAAGGCAAAAAAAAAGACTCACATGTATTCTAAACTGCATACCAAGACAAAAGGAGATTTAAAGCTCTTGTCTCTCATTTGGCATCTCAACAATCCCACTCCAAAACTTATTTCTATTATTATTTTTTTCTTTATTTCCAATGCCAGAACTCAATGGAAACACTTTTTTTCTATCCTTTTATAGACCACACAATCCTTATTCCACCTGTGTCGTCCTTAGTGAAGAGTCATTTTCCTTTCTCGTGGGGGCAAAAAAAAAAAAAGGTGGTGCAAAAATTAAATTAATTAAAAAAATGTGGTTTTTGGATTAGATTCCTTTCTACAAAATCAACCAAGCATTTGTTCATTACTTGCACCTTTCCATTGTTCTTTATTTTGTGGATTTTTCTTTGCTCTTTTTAGGAAGGCAACCACTTTCGTTTAATTGTTTTTAATTATTAAAAAAGAAAAAGAAAAAAAGTCATAGTGTAAAAGGTTTCTTCACCCACATAATATCGGCTACAAGAAAAGGTCATGCTTAACAGCTTAGTGTCAAATATGATATCTTTACTATCTTGCAAACTTTAGTTGGCTCCTCGTTCTTCGGGAAAAAGCAAAAAATATGGGAAATTTTTTTTTTTTTTTTTGAGAATCAAATAAATATAAACTATTTGAATTTCTCTATAATTGATAATTACCCGTGAACTATTGTGCTAATTATTAAATGGAAAAATTCTGCTTTTTGGTGATCCGACTCCAAACTACCAACACCTCAACTCAACGATTATAATACGAAAGCTAATATTTGTTGTTTGGCAAAAAGAGAATAATGTTTTTATTTATTAAAAATTAAAAAAAATAATGGTTTTATTCTTTTTTTTTTTTTTATTGTGGAAAAATTATGGTTTATTCGTGCATTGTTTGAAAGGAGAGTTCTGATAAAACTGAAGAAAAAAAAAATGTTGGATATGCATTCATGATCTGTCTGTCTTTCCCAAACAGCTAGCTGAGAATATTTGTAAACCAAACTCTGACTTCCTAGATTGGTTTATTTTCTTTTATTTTATTTTTTATTATGTGTAAGATCTACATGTTTCTTTTTCCTAAAAAATCTTTCTAGAAAGTTATCTACCAAAACGAGAAAGAGAGAGAGAGAGAGAGAGAGAGAGAGAGAGAGGAAGGATATACATAGGATATATATCTTCTCTGAGACGTAACAAAATTGGTTTAAAGCTTGCTTTGAGAAAAAAAAAAAAAAAAGTCTTTTAATAATATGTAAATTCTTATTACACTTTTCTAACATTGTAATGAGAAAATTTGTCATAATTAAAACATACTACACATTTTAACTACAATTTAACTTTTATTAATTTTTAGAAAGAATGACTATTACAAGATTAATTGAAAGTTGAAATATTAAAGGTTCGTTTGATTCATGAGTTTGATTTGAAATTTTTAAGTTTGAATTGAAATTTTTAAATTTCAATAGTAAATTTTTTTAAATTTTCAGAAAAGATAAAAAAAATTTTAAGAAAAAGATAAAAACCTTTTAAAAAAAAGATAAAAAAAAATTAAAAATATTAATTTGAACTTGTGAATCAAACGAGCTATAACTTTTAGACGTTTTAAAATTTAGAAATTAAAATAAAATAAGCCCTGTAATTCAAGGACTTATATAATGGAAGTTTTTTTTATTTTTAATTTTTTATTTTTAGTTATTATTATTATTATTATTATTATTTGGTGATAAAATAATGGAAGCCCCATTTTGGCAGGTATGAACAGGAGTTAAATCACATGTGGGGTGCTGAAACTTCCGCATCCAAACAAATCATGAAACAAAACAACATAGTGGTGGACCCCCACACATGGTTGGAACCTTTAGTCTCACCTCTAGTGCATCTAGTGTTCCAAACCACCACCCACGTGTCCAATCTCATACCTGTCATCATCAACCCCCCTCAACCTCCCAGTGTACAGCCGTCCACAACACGTCACCCCTCACATTCGATAATACATCCAACTACTTCATCATGTTTATGACATGACCATCTTTCATGTATCATGATTTCAACACATCATACATTCATTCATGTCAATAATTTAAGTTTTTTTTTTTTTTTTTTGAAATAATAAATAAGTTCTATTTCTTTCCCGAATTTATGAAAGTGGTCTCCCCCTTGTTACTAAAATTAAATTATGATGTGCCACAGTCTTTAGCTTTTTTTTTTTTTTTTCCTCTTTTTGCTTTTGAAAAAGTTTATTTACACTTTCCGTGACATTATTTCATGCTTACTAGCTCCGTGGCATTTTTTTCCCTTATTATATGACATGTTTTTGTATATTTTTCACATTTTTTTTTGAGAAAAAAATGAGAAGAAAGAATTTGGTAGATAAATATTGGAGAAGAATTAAGTTATTTAGTTGACAGAAAAAGAAGCTAAAATTCATGAAGTCGCTATGTTTTATCTTTTTAAAAAATATTTTGAGAAGATAATAGAAGGATCAATAAATTATTACTCTTAATATTTTATAAACAAATACATAAATTTTGAATGATCAGCTGATATTATACGATATCATAATACTTTTCTATTATCTAATGGTTAAATATTAATGAAATAGATATATAAAAAATATTTTTCTCTTTATTTTGGTAGGAGAGCATATTTTTGCGTGTGTGAAATAAACAAATAAAATAAAGTCACATAAAAAGTGCTGAAAGTATTATATGACTCCCTAATAAATGTGATCAAGACACTACACAAGTATAATTCACTCTTTTAATATATAAAATATTTAATATGTAATAAAAGTATAAAATAATAAAAAGACGATGTTGTATGATAAAGGGGGGAAAAAACATTGTAACATATTGTTATTAATAATTACGGTAACGTTTGGAGAACCATTAACATTTAGAAAATGTTTTCATTTGACTATTCAAATCAAATTGAGGATTAATCTTTCTCTAAAATTTGGGCCATTTGAAAATTTTTTTCACGATAAAGCATTTGAGAATAAATAGATGTTTTTTTTTTTCCTCTTTTCTATTTATACTTTAAAATGTCCTTTTATTTTTTCAATTAGATGAATATTATTATTCTTATTTATTGTGTTCCGAGTGAAAAGTGGAGTATTGAGGTTTGTAATGAATATCGAGGTTTTGTAAGATTTGTTAGAACAGTTTTCGACAAAATAAAGAAAGTTAGATGGAGAGCTAAGTTTTAAATACCTTCTTATATTATGCCTACCATAACATTAAAATTATTAACTTTAATATGAGAGTGGATAAAATTATAATAAAGTGTCAAATTTATGGCGCACTTGCATATTTTCCTTTTCAATATCAATCCAAACATATATTCAAAAAACTATTTGAATTATGACTATTGAAACACACCGTTTCAACTGACAATTTAAATATTTATGTTCAAATATTTACATTTAAATGTTTTCATTCAAAATGGCATCATTCAAATAGCTCCACCGAACATACCATTTATATTTTTCACTTCAGATTCTCATATTGTTAGATCTATTTTCATAAGCATGAATATAATATAAAATCTACTAAAAATCAAATAACAAAAAAAATAAAAATAAAATTAGCATATATTCATAAAATATATGAAGAGTAAATTGCTGAATTAAATCTGAAATATTAAAACTGTTATACAGTGGTCATTTTTGTTAATATTTTTGTTAAAATCTGCTAGTAAGCATAATTTGTTTTATTAAATTATTAACGAATTTCGTTTAAAATTTAATAGAATGACTATTACAGTAATATTTTAATAATTTAGAGATATTTCAGTTATGAAAAAAAATTAATAATTAAAATTATACAAATTTAAAAATTTAGAGACTAAATAAGTAATCCATCCAAATATAAATTCATAAATAATTTTGCACACCCTATAAAAAAATATAAATTCAATGTTTTTAAATTCAAGTAAGGAAAATGTTAATTAAAAAAAAAAAAAGTGTGGGACTGTGGGGGCTTGCAATAGGGTGTCTCGACACAGCTTTAAAAGGCGTCATTCCAGCTCTTTCACGGACACTACCCACATTAGTCATTCAACAAAGAAAACTTAAAGAGATAGAGAGAGAAAATTCCGAGAGAGAGAGAGAGAAAAATGGGAAGCTTGTCTTGCGAATCAGAATCACGGGTCTGGAACCCAGAGCCATCGGAAGAAGAAGAAAACGAACATCAGAACTCGGTCCTGTCGAGAACAAGCTCTGGGTTCGAGTTTCAGTCGAAGAAGAAGAAAACGAAGAATGAGAACTCGAAGAAGAGCAGCGGGGTGTTGCTGGAGCTGGAAGGGGACGAGCTTGGGAGGACGAAGAGCCTGACCGACGACGATCTGGAGGAGCTGAAGGGATGTGTGGATCTGGGTTTTGGTGGATTCAGCTACGACGAGATTCCGGAGCTCAAGAACACCTTGCCTGCTCTCGAGCTCTGCTATTCCATGTCCCAAAAGTACATCGTCGACGACGCCTCCAAATCTTCTGCTTCTTCTTCTCCCATTGCAGATTCCTCCAGTCCCATTGCCAATTGGAAAATCTCGAGTCCTGGTCAGTTTTTTATTTATTTATTTATTATTTTTTTATTCTAATTATCATTTTTTTTTCAGCGAATTGTCATGTGGTATTTTTCTCTTGTTTTGTTTTGTGTGTTTTTTTGGTTTGAATGGTGATCTGGGTGTCCATTTTATTTGTGAGATTTTGTTCTTCCTTTAATTATTTTGGAGCTAATTTGAAGTTAATTGTGCTCTTTTTTTTTTTTTTTTTTAAAGGTTATGTGGGTTTTATGTTGGATGTGAGTCTGTTTTTTAATTGCTTTCGTGATCTTGAATCGTATTTTTTGCCTTTTAGCTTCCAAAATTATATAGAATTTAGTTTTTTTTTTTTTTTAAACAATTTGAATTGTGATCTGGGTATCCAGTACGGATGACTCGAAATTAAGATCTTATTGAGGAGAACACGCATCATCTCACAACCAAATCACCTGTGGTTGTGTTTTGTTTTGTTTTAATGGTGATCTGGGTGTCCCGTTAAATGATAATGAGATGAGTTCTATGTTGTTTAATTCCCTATTTGGTCTATTAATATGCAAATAATTGGTTAAAAGAACTATCAAAAGGTCTAACTTTTCGTTTCTTGTTTTGTCCAGGTGACCATCCAGAGGATGTTAAAGCAAGGCTCAAATTCTGGGCACAGGCTGTGGCTTGTACTGTGAAATTATGCAGCTAAGCTGGGAACGCAAAAAGACTTCCACTGAAGTCACATCTTTTCCAAAAAGAAACCGCCTTTCGAAAAAAATAACCTGGATCTTTTTATGTGGAGAGCTTGCTCTTCACTGGTCCTCTCCTAAACAAAGTGCCTGAAAAACTCTTAAGCTGGTGATGGACCTCCAAATGTTCTTCTCATGAATCGGGTTAACGAGTTTATCCATTTTTGGAGAAGAACGAGCTAAGATGAACGAGAAGGAGAAAAAGAAAGAAGAATGTTTCAGGTTTGAGATCATTCTTTTTTGGAGGCTTAGATATATTTTTCTAAACGTTATTGGATCTTGTATTATTCTTTATCGATAAAATAAAATAAATAGTGAATAATAATTTTTGTTATCCTTCTTCATTGGTGGTTCGTGTGTGTTAGTTTTGATGGAATTCCAACTTAGCTGTTGGGTTTTTATTATTTATGCAGCTATATGACTGGTGAGAGCCTCCATTTAGAGCTTCACCAACTCTGTTCTGTTGTTTTTGCTGATGACATGATGAACCTCTGCAATTTCGCTGAGGTAACTAACCTAACTCTTAACTGATTATCATCAGTCCAAATTTTGTGAGATGCATCACCACAAGTGCATCATCGATAACATAGAACCGTCACATGACAGAAGGTAACAAAACTGTGTCTCGGTCTCATTCTGTTATGTGACAGTTTTAATGTGGTGATAGCATCACCAATGGTGGTAAATAACATTTTTTTTTTTTGCGAATTATGGTCATGGTAATAGTACTAACTAAGGTTTAACTCTGTTGACTAGTTATGATTGTCTATTCCGGGGATAGAGTAACACATACCGATCTGGCCGGTAGTGCAGAAGCAAAGTGGAGAGAGAGGGAGATTGGAAATTTTATTTCGTTGACTGACCACGATCTCATGTGCTAATTTCTCAATTTAGAGATATTATGATAACGTTTTTCAAGGACTAGCTCCTTGTTGTGATTATGTGTAACGACTGGTTTTAGGAGCCATTTGCTCGTAGTTTTTGACTTCTCATTCGATTCTGTTTGTATTATGATGTAAAATTGAGTATTAGCTTTTGAATCGATCTTGCCCCCCTAAGATCAGCGATCTAAAGGATGTTTTTTAGTTTTTTGTTTATCTTTATATGGTTATAAAAGTTGCAAGTGGTGAGTTTGAACATTGTGACTTGGTGACATTAACTACTGCAGAGTTTGAGAGATTCACTAGTATTGTGGTGTCGGACACTGTCGATGTTCTCTATTATTTTTCCATCGACAATGGTTCCAAAGATCGGGGAGATTCATGACAGGTGATACATAGGTCGTTTTAATTTTTACAACTTTGGAGTCTCTAAATTTTAGTTGGCCGAAAGGGTTGAAGGGACTAGAATGATAGAAATGTTATCATTATACTGGATTCTGATATCCAGTGCTTATCTTTATGGGAAATAAATCATGAGAATAAGGGGATCGTTGTTTGTACAAATGAACGATGAACTCGGAACAGTCATGAAGAAATTAATGATACTTCTTTATCTCAAGTCATTCTTCGGATCAATTGCTCAAGACTTTTGGTCTCTTCCTCCACTCGATGAAAAAAATGGGATTGCTTTTAATAGACACGTCAATAATGATTTTTATCTAGTTCATAGCCTATTAGAAGTACAAGGCGTTCTGGTAGGATGCTTACGAATAGAGCAACATTGGCAACCGGTTTAAAAATGATCGAGTAACGTTCTCAGGCCGTGGTGGCACAGCGGAGGGTAAAAACAACAAAACGAATGCTATTTGAAATGTGCGAGAAAAGTTGGATTTCAACCGGACTTGATAGAACTATCGACCTGTTTACTAATTATGAATGAAAAATAATTGAATGGATTATGGATGAGTAGCTTTTCTTTTTGATTCACGTGTTAATAATTTTGGTAAATTGAACATGTTCAGAAGTTGTAATGGAATGCCAATCTTTAAAGTTCTCTGTACTCTGCTTCTCTTTTAGTTGGAAGAAAATACAGAATTACTTGTATATACTCTTAATCAAATAGCTTATAAATACAACCCACATTCTAACCTACACTTGTTTATATAGTTAAATGTGATTTCTGTAAATACTACAAAGGAAAAAATAAATAAAAGATAATTAATGTAAGAATAACGACCCCATTTGAAATTTTGACATGTTAGTAATAACTTTTTTTTTTTTTTGGCCTAAAATGTTAGTAAACACTTCAATCAAGTAGTTGATCCGTTCTTTACTCTTTTTTGTTTCTTTCAGAGATCTTTTCGTGCTTTCTCTCTCTCTCTCTCTCTCTCTCTCTCTCTCTCTTGCCTTTTTAAAGAAAATAACTTCGTACTTAAGGATTAGTAAACGCGTGAAAAGTGCAGAATGATTCGGGATTTTATTGGTTTAGAACCCAAAAAAAGAAAAAGAGGAAAAAAAAAAAAATCAAAGAGATTAGATCAATATAAATGGAATGAGACCTTAGTGGTCCAATAACATTTATGAATGTGCCCTTTAATAATTAATTAATAATAGTACCAATAATAATCAACTTTGGCAGCTTCTCTTTCATTTCAGGAACCTTCCCAATCGGACCAGACCGTTAAATAAATGCAACTTTTTTGTTTTTCAAAAAAAAAAAAAATCAAATCAAATCAAATCAAATTCACCTTCCTTGGTCAATTCCTTATACATTACTATTGTGTTTTTTTTTTAGAAGGGAAGATTGGATTGCTTTTGTGTGTCATTTGGATTAAACAATATTATCTAGGTATGTTACAATTTCTGTCACATAATGAGTTACTGTTAAACAACACAAAACGTCCAAGTTTATTATTTTTAATTTTCAAAATTATTTATTATTTTGTAAATCAACAGAAAACGTACAAGTTAATCTATTTAACATGCATGTGAGTTCTTCTCATCCACGCTACTTCTTCCATTGCAAATACTCTGACTTTTTGACAATTTTCTAATGATGTGTGGAGGAAAACGCTACTATTAGTAGTCAGTGTGGGTGTTCACTGGTTTGGTTTTATAACAACTTGATCCGGTTTAAACTATGGTTTAGGTTCTTTTGTCAGGTTCATTTTTTTTAGTCTAAATTATTAGATTGGTTTATCAACTTTTAATTTTTAGTCAATGAACACTTTTTCCGTAACTATAATGTTCCTAAACTTTTAAAATATTACTACAATAATCCTTGATATCATTTTTTGACAGAATCTGTTAGTTAATATCACTTTTTGATCAAATTATTAACGGATTCTGTTTAAAAATTAACAAAAATGACTATTAATTGTAGTAATATTTTAATAGTTTAAGGGCATTCTATGTTCTTTTTTTTCATACCAAGAATGACCATAAACTATTAAAAACGTTATTAAAGTTGTCATTTCCGTTAATTTTTGAACGAAACACATAATTAGCATTTTTTGACCAAATTACTAACCAATTCTGTTCAAAAATTGACGGAAAGGACTATTGTAGAAACATTTTAAAAGTTTAAGGGTATTCCCGCTTAAAAAAAAAAAGTTCATGGACCAAAGTTATACAAGGTTAAAAGTTTAGGGACTAAATGAGTAGTTTATCCTTTTATCTAAAATTGAGAGTTATCCTTTTTTTTTTAGCATTTGTTGTTGTTGTTGTTGTTTTTTTTTTTTTTTTTCACTTTTTTGTGATCCTTTAAAATCATTTAAATTAAAAAAAACACAAGAAAAAAATAATAAAGATTAAGAGCCCGTTTAGGGCGTCATCTGGAGATACTGTTTTATCATCTACATTTCAACATCCCAACTTACATCCAATTTTCTTTCTCTTTTATTTTTAAAAAAATTTAAACTTTAAAAGTCTATAACTTTCTCATTTCAAATCTGAATAAGATGATTTTTTATGTCAAAATTCTATAACGACGAAACAAATAAGACAATATCTATTTTGCATATATACTTTTTAAACACATTTCAAATTTTTGTATAATTTTCTATATCACAAAACTTTTTTAAAAGTTTTCTTCCCAAATACACATTTGCAACACAATATTCAAAACATCATTTTCAGATGTCCCCCAAACAGACCCTAGATAATAAATTTACAAAGGGACTCCTGAACAATATGGACCATAGAATTTCATTTGCCAAAAATTTGAACTTTTGCACAAATTTAAGTTGTCATGTACATTTCTTGTTAATTCAAAATATTGTCATTAACTCCTAAAACTATTTTGTAAATTTTAAATTTTATTCTTGGCAAAAAAGAAATTTGAGCTGATGCTGAAATTGGAGAAAACCAAAAAAAAAAAAAAAAAAAAAAAGACCAAATACGAAAATTTAATATCATATTAATTTTATATAATTCTGTTTTAATATGATTCTGATTGTGTTTTGTATGTGATTCCTTTCATTTTTGTTCTAACATTCATAAACATTAATTCCGCGAATAGATAGACCCGAACGATAATTTATTATTTTTTTTTGTTTTTGTTTTATTTTTTATTTTTTGAAAGAGCCAAAGAATAATTTCTTTAGTTAAAGAAAAAAAAAAAAAAAAAAACTCTTCCACATTAAAATTGATCCATGACTTTTGAATTTATTTATTACATTTTTTAAAACTTTATAAAGGAATAGATATTGTCTAATTTTATCTCTAAAAATATCACATTATTAGTATATGAACTTATGAAACGTTTCATTGTTGGTTTTTTGTGATTGAAAAGATTAAAAAGATGACGAAGCTAAAGACATTAATAAGGTACCATGGTAAAATAAATATTAAGTAATTGATTAGGTGGGTGAATTCACATTACCCAACTAATTTAATATATAAAAATCATAATTTTATATCAAATTGGATAATATGGATCCGTTTCACTTGCACGACCAAACCACCAACCAACGGACAATCTTTAATTTGATCAAATTACTCTTCATCTACTTATGATGTTAGTCTGACTTGTTTTGTTTTATCGTTTTTTATTATATTTTTGTGACAAAATGAAATACATGTATAAGGTACTTTAATTTTATCGGTTTATTTTAGACTGATTTCATCAAAATCAATAAATAAGTAAATATTAGAAAAGAAATTATCGTTCATCTTTTCTATTCTTTTACTTTACTTTACTTTACTATCTCGTTACCTTTTCTATTATATTTTTTTACGGTTTAGTAAACATGTCATATATATATATAGTCTGTGTGTCCATTAGATTATGAAAGAAGAAATAATTTCACAAGGAAATTCGGTAAGCAACAGTTCAAATCCCCTTGGACCACAAAAACATACATTCTTTATTTCAGACACTAATTATTTTTCTGGATCATTAATTCGAAAATTAATAATTCAAAATTTTTGTGATAAAAAATACTATAAAAAATTAATAGTACTAAAAAATAGTCTCCCTATGATGGTCCAAATGAGTGCTTAGTTACGAAAACACCCAACAAGTAGTCTCCTAAAGGCTACTCTACCCGTAAATAAATCTTGACCATTAAACTCAATCTAAAGGGTCTAAAATGATTAGCAATGCCTGTAATTTAGGGTTATTTTTATGGATGATCTCAAGCTATGCACCATTTATCATGTTGGTCCATAATTTTTGATTCTAAATATAACAATCCTTTAAGTTTTTTTTACTGTTCTACCTATGGTCATTCTGTCAATATTCTATGTTAAAAAAGATTGAAATTGAGCACATTCTGATTTGATGAGATAAACACGTGTGCGCGTGTGTGTATATATGTATATGTTTTATTCGTCACAATCTTTGATCTTTTTTCTTTTACTACCAACGGTCCTTCTTTCAATGTTCAATTAAAAAAAAAAAAAACAATGACAGAAATTGAACACATTTTAATAAGATGAAATTTGTATAAATGAAACTTCATAACAATCAAGCATTTTAAGAGAAAAATTGTACCTCCAATAGAGGTACTTTAGAAATAAATTGTATTTTTATCAAAGCTATATAGTATTATTAGAGATATTTTGAAGGTATAATTTATCCATTTAAAATATTTAGGGTCCGTTTGATATCCGGGTTTAACTCAAACTAAACTATATTTTTACATATCAATTTTTGTTTTTTTTGAAAAGTCAAAAAGTTTATAACTACTTTTTAAAAAGTCAACTCAAC
This sequence comes from Ficus hirta, assembly GCA_038430175.1. Classification (NCBI taxonomy): domain Eukaryota; kingdom Viridiplantae; phylum Streptophyta; class Magnoliopsida; order Rosales; family Moraceae; genus Ficus; species Ficus hirta. The sequence goes on along the minus strand of CM076593.1, from coordinate 1,910,345 downwards.
TCAAATTTAAAAATTTCAACTTAACTCAAACTCAATTAATTCACCAAATACGTTCTTATTTTAAGCTTAATCAAAGCATACGAGATCACGTGTTTAATTCCCGTTTAGTTTGTAATGAAGTACCATCATAGGCAGCGGTCTCATAAGAATTCAAATTAATATGACGTATAAAATTAAAAATCAAGGAGCCCTTACGAGACTAACTGTATAATTCAGGGACCTCGATAGTTTATAATAAGGGCAAATTTGAAATAAACCAATCTGGTTAAAACACAATATTAAAAGACGGAGCACACTAAACTAGTCTTCAAGTGAGGAAACCTCGAACTTGAATAAAGCGTGTTTGCAGTTGTAAATTCCTCGTCTCTCTTCTAAACTCTAGAAGTCTCTGATGGTGCTCTAGCAAAAAAAAGTAAAAAGTCTCTAATGGTGTGGAGGAGTAATCCTATTAATGGAAATGGAGTTGCATCTCTTTCCTTCAAAATCCTCAAATCTCTCTCATCCTCCTCCTCCTCCTCCTTCTTCCTCCACTCTTCTCCTCTTTCCTCCAAAGCCGCCATAAAACCCACTTCACTTGTTGCGACAAAACCTCAACTTCCACAATCTGCGCCCGTAAGTCTCTCTCCCGTTGCTTCTATTTGCTCTTTACTCGCCAACCCCACCCACAAAACTACAACTATTGACCATTTGTTAAAAGGGTTTGAACCAAAACTTACTTCCAATGTCGTGCTTCATGTTTTGATGAACTACAGGCAATTGGGTAGGATTAAGACCTTGGAATTTTTTTCTTGGGCTGGTTTGCAAATGGGTTTTCAGTTTGATGACTGTGTGGTTGAGTTCATGGCTGATTTCTTATGTAGGAGGAAACTGTTTGATGACATGAAATGCTTTCTCCTGACAGTCTCCTCTCATGGAGGTCGGGTGTCTTGCCGTGCTTTTTCGATTTGTATTCGGTACTTGGGTAGACAAGGCAGGATTAGAGATGCCATTTGCTTGTTTGATGAGATGGGGTCGAGATTCTGGTGCGTGAAACCCGATAATCTCGTCTACAATAACATGCTCTATGTGCTTTGTAAGAGGAATTCGTCTGAGGAGGGCTTAATTGATCTGGCACTTGGGGTTTTTCGGCGAATTGAGTCGCCCGATACATATTCGTATAGCAACATTGTTGTTGGTTTGTGTAAATTCGACAGGGTTGAAACTGCCCTTGAACTGTTTGGTGAAATGAGGAGTAGGGCTGGTTTGGTTCCGACCCGAACAGCAGTAAACGTTCTTGTTGGTAAGCTGTGTGCATTGAGTGCGAAAGAAGGAGCAATCGAGAAGGTTAGAGTGAAGGAAAGTACAAATCGTAGGGCTTTTACGATATTAGTCCCGAATGTGGTTGCGAAGAAGAGTGGTGCTATAGAGCCTGCAATCCTGGTGTTTTGGGAAGTTCATGATTCGGGTTTGTTGCCCAGCTCGTTTGTCATAGTCCAGCTCTTATCGGAGCTTTGTCGATTGCGGAAAATGGATGATGCCGTTGAGGTATTGAAAGTTGTTGAGCATATGAAGCTGAGTTGTCTCGATGAGAGTTACTCTATCGTGATGAAAGCTATGTGTGATCATCATCTTGTGGAGCAAGCAAGCCGTTTATTTTGGAGAATCCTTTCACTAGGGAAGAAACCGAAGCTTTCAGTTTATAACCCGGTTATCTGCATGTTATGCAAAATTGGGGATTTGGATAGTGCTCAAAGGGTCTATAAGATCATGAACAAAAACAGATGTGTTCCAAATAGTTCGATTTATTCTGCATTGATTCATGCTTATGTTGAAGCTAGAAATTGGGAAGCTGCTTATGACTTGTTGATTGAAATGCTAGGGTTTGGCTGGACCCCACATTTCCACACACATGATATGGTGGCGAAACTCTTGTCTGAAGCTGGGAAGATGGATTTGTGCTTAAAATTGGAAAGGAAGTTGGAGAGCCAAGCTTTGCAAAAGCTCTGTAAAACGGGTCAATTAGAGGATGCTTATGAGAAGCTAAAGTCGATGGTGGATAGGGGAATTCGTCCAACTGGGTATGTAAGGGACACTTTTGAACGTGCATTTGATAAGTATGGCAAGCGGAAAATAGCTAAGGAATTGCTGGAGAGAGTGGAAAAAGTACACGACTCGGATTAGAAGACAGAAAATGTTTAGTAGGTAATTACAATTGTTTTACTCTGCCATCGAAAATACCCTATGCGTGAACATGAAGGTTTCCTTGAGAAGTACATAACAAGTTGATCTTGACTTTGGTTTCTGTGAATGCCATTCTGATTAGTGTTTTTGCTGGAGTTGTTTCTGATTTGAACAAGAAATTTACTCTCAAAGCTCTAGGGTCAGTGAACTACATTTTTAGGATTTTAAGCATGTAAAAGTTGTTCTGGACTGTACTTGACTGAGACTCGGTTCATTCATGAACTAATATGAGTAATGCTATGGTGAATGGGAAAGAAACTGGTTGTAGGTGATGGCGAAAAATTTGATCAACTTTCATACACTGTGTTGAATCGGCGTTCGATGGATGAAAAGCCCAATATTGCTTTCTCTGTTAACAAGTTCAAATTCGAGCTTCTATGGCCGACTATATCAGTCAACTTGTAAAAGGGTGTTGAAATACTTGAGAGAAAGGAACAAGTGATTTTGGATTGTACGTAGAAGGGATTTACTGAAGCTGACTGAGATCAACAAGCTTCCACTGGTAATTTTAGGTGAAAGCTTGTTTCTAGAAGCGGCAGTACAAAATCACAGAAGTAAGAACTTTGGCTGCGGAGATCCTTCGGCTTCAGTCATTGTTCAGTGAGTTAGGAATTTAAAAGCTGCATTGTCCTTCTCTATCTGGTGGTGGTGGTGTATGATGACAATTGCCACAGCAACGGATGACCAACAAAGAGTCGGTCATTAAATCTTTTTTCCGACGAAAATCAAACTGCAGATATCTTTACAAACATTGCTCGATTTTCATTTCTATAAACACAGAAGTTGAATAAGTGTGTGTTATTTCTTCCCTTGTTTACTCAAAGATAGAACAATTTACTACTATACACATCATTTCATTACAAGTGTAAATCTGCGATATGGTTCCCTGATAGTTTTAGTTTACTAGAAACATGAAAGGTGCTCAGAGATTTTTATGCAGTTATGTAGAACTACTACTTATTTGCGATTCACATTCTGAAAAACTGAAAACAAACATCTGTTTAACTACCGTATCTGTAATTTACACAAAATTCATAATTTATTCCATAAACACAGCATTATTTGAGTCTGTCACACTCTGGTTTCTGCTAACATTTTATTGTGATTTGGAAGCCACTTTCAAAGCAACCACGTCCTGCAAATCCAAAATAAAGCGGGTAAGCAGATATTTTGGTCTCGTTTTACAAGATCAATATTCTTTCTAACAAATAACAATATCAACCATAGTATGGTCAGGAATATTCACGTCGTAAATGCATGAGTATAGGTTTAACAACACTTCCTGCTAAAGAATCATTTTGCTTAAAAAAAAAAAAAACCAAGAAAATATAAAAACACACCGTACTCGTACTCCTGTACTTAGGAAGACTCGGCTTCCAACAGATTCTGAATGTCTTTCTGCAGAAAGAAAATTAAAAGACAAAGCCGTGACCATTAGCATTATTCTTCAAAATGAAACATGAACAGAAAGGAGGGAGTGCTTTTTCTCTGACCTCAATTTTTAGAGGAGACGTGGTAGGAGCATATCTCTCCACAACCTTCCCCTCCTTGTTCACCAAAAACTTTGTGAAGTTCCATTTAATTCCGTCTCCGAGGAATCCCCCTTTCTGTGATTTTAGGAATTTGTAAAGGGGAGCTGCGTCCTTCCCATTCACCTCAATCTAGATGACAAACAGATCACATTTTTAAACAGGATAGAAGCATCGAAAATTTATATGAACTTTTTGAGAAGCAATTCTTTTCCTTCAATTTTCGGGTTTACCTTGTCAAAGATTGGGAATTCAGCTTTGAACCTAGTGCATACAACCTCCTGAATTTCCTCGTTGTTTCCCGGTTCTTGTCCTGCAAACTGGTTGCAAGGGAATGCCAAGATCTCAAAACCTACAAGTGAAAGAAAGAGAGGACACAAACCAATTCTTACAAACCTCGACCGTCTTGGTGCTAAATTTTTGAAACATGAATTCACAAGTTTATTACTGTGCTACGCAAGAGAATGAGTTCGGTAGCATACCCTTGTTTTTGTACTTTTCATAAAGAACATTCAACTCCTTGTAGTTTGATTGTGTCAAACCACTGCAAAACAAAGGAGATAAAAATAATAAAATAATAAATAAAATAAAAAGTGGTGGAAGTTATCAATAATAAAAGCGTAGTTTCTTCTATGCGAAAGTTTAAAAATTTCATAATTGTCCAAGATTGTAGTGTTTCCTCTGGAAGCTCTTCCGGTGCAGTGGAAACAGAGTTCTTGATAAACAAGAGAGAGTACTGAAAATTGCTACTCAATAAAGTCTTGAGTAATGGGTTGAGTAGGTATTTAGGTGTCTTGAGGACCTCTTGTCCTACTTATACTATTTTCAGTATCAACAAAGGATGTTTCTTATAAAAAGGAAAAAAGATAATACAAACTCAATATTATTGACTGGATAATAAAAACCGAATCCAATGTGGTTATTCACAAGAAAACGAAACAAAACAAATAGGGCAACTAGTAAAATTGGAGATTAGTATCTAAAGGAAACTGGGAACTTGGGAGAGAAAAGAAAACTTGGCCGACCTCGGTCAGTAGGCTACTGCTATGTTCCCGGCCAGTGAACTAGGCTAGCAAATAAAGCCTATTTCTTTTGAAGTTCCCTTTTAAAGCCGTTGAAAATCCTATTATTTTAACCAAAAAAAACCCCCAAACAGAAGAGGTTTAGTTAATTATCCAAATAAAAATTTATTTAACTTTAAAAGAAATAAGTATAAAGTTAAGGCAATCTTATGTTCGATAGTTGTAATTTAAGAAAATCCCCTTCACTGTCAAGGAATTTCTTGTTCTTTTTATTCATCATCTCCTCTTTCCATTTTTGTTTATTTGTTTATTTTTATTTTTCTTTTGAAGTTACATTTAAAATATGATTGATTGAAAAATAAGCATCTCTATTTTGTCTTCCAAGTATAATCAAATGCTGAACCATTTTGCATTCCATTCCTAAAAGTCGGGTTTCGAACAGAATCATGTCTAGAATTCTCAAAGTAACATTTTTACGCAAAATTATTGGTAAGAAGAAGAATAGAAATTTCACAAACACAACAAAAGAGCAATTTTATTCAAACAACAACTGGAGTTGGTTTGCGTACCATTTTGAAGCAACATTCACAATCAGAACAACCTTTCCGCTATATTCACTCAGACTCACATCATTTCCACGGATATCCTGCAATTAAATCCAATAACCAATTAAAGTTATTTTTTTCCACCCCCTTCCCTCACTTTCTCGGTAGCCAAACATGTCGTATGAGAAGGGAAAAAAAAGAACTAATAAACGAATAAAAAGAGAAGAAGAATACCTTGACAGTGAAGTCGTAGATGGATTTGGGAGAGTTGTCAGATTGAGAGTCGGCCATTTTTGGGTTGTAAAGAGGAGATGAAGAAGAAGTGTGATTGTAGAAGTAGAAGAAAAAGAAAGCAAAACCCAGAAAGACAAGAGAGACCCGGTTGTTGGAGTCGAAGTTGTTGAATTTCAACGTACGCGTATCATTGTGAGTGCCCATCTACCCCTGCATTTTTTTTCTCCGTGTCAAGGATGAAAATGCCGGTATTTACGGAAATATCATACTTAAATTTTACAAAAATATCAACGGAAATATAGAAATTAATATAAATCACGGAAATTGATTTAAATAATAGATTTTTTAATAAAATAAAATATTTAATAAAATGTAAATTAAATAAAATTTTGAATTAAATACTAAGTATTTGACAACTTTATGTAGTAAAAATAAAGCATAATACAGTAAATGATAAGTTGACGTTCACCAATGAAGTAAAATCATTGAAATGTAACATAATATTGATAAATTACATTTACTGCTTCATACATGATAAGAAAATATTAATATTAAAAAAGATTTTAAAATATTCGAAAGTATTTACAATATCTTATTAATATAAACAACATCGATATTAAGATAATTAGACATTTGATTATTTATTTTATAAAATTTTGGACATACCACATGTCTCTCAATCTATACTATCTATTTATATATATATAATAAATTGTGCGTGCATTAAATAAATCATGAATTTTATTATGTTAAAAGATAAAAAATTATATTACGATTGATATTTTATTGATATTTTTGTCGATTTTTCCGTAGAAATTTCTGAAAATTTATAAGATATTTTGTCATTTACTATTATACTTTTTTACGGAAATCGATATTTCGTTTAAAAAAAAATCTATATTTACCGAAATTTTCATGAAAAATTTCGTAGATATTCTACGGAAAAAATACAACACCTATATTTCCTTATCAGTACTTCTAAAATATGAAAATTTATGTAGAAATATAAGTGGAAATGTCATTTTTTCAATCCTTGCTCCATATTCTATTTTTAATGCAGACGTTCACAATTTTGCATTCCCTTTCTGATCCAAACAGAAATCAAGAATTTATTTTTACAAGAAAAAGAAATAATATTTTTTTTATTTATTTAACATTGACAGGAGAAATTTTTGGTCGGAAGCAAAGATACACTGCCACTACATTCAAGGTAAAAATCCCTCAAAAAATATGTTTAAAAAAAAAAAAAAAAAAAAACCAGCTGAGGTGGTTTGTTGTGGTCACCCTTGTTTCAGTCAATCAATCATTAATAATCAAATTAATAAATTATTAATGGATTAATAACCAGTATTTTTTTTTAAAACTTGATACGTGTAAATTCAAACTCTATATTTAATAATAAAATCAGATATAAAATTATTGATAGATTATATTTACAATCATAATTAATAACCAATATTGACTTTTTTTTTAAACAAATCCTTTTTTTTCTCAATCAACCAACTTTTAGGAAATTTATTAAATAAGACTTAAATAATCATTTTTTCACATATCTAAAACAAATTACTAAATTCTATTAAAAAAAATAAAGAAATTACTAAATTACTAAATGAATTACTAGCCTCGTATTCACATATCTAAAATAAATTACTAAATTCTATAAATAAATAAAAAAGAAATAAATACTAACAATATTGCATGCACCATCAGTCCATAACTACTCTGTAAGTGGATTATAAGGAATTTACATTTAAATAAGAATTAGGTTACGTATTATAACGTTTATTTTGTTTTCAGTTACCAACTGAAATGAGTGGTTTACTAATTAAAAATGTTTCTTTTTTTTTATATAAATAATTAAAAATGTTTCTTAATTTGGGGATTCCAACATAAGAACTACATATTTATTTTATTTTCAGTTTTTTCTATCTAAGCTCGTCCTTCTTAAGCTAAATATGTATTTATTTTATTTTAATTATTTACTATGTATTTTTACTAGAATAATAATAGAATACTAATTTTAGGGCTTATTTGGAGAACATCTGAAGATGATATTTTGAAAGTTAGGTTGGAAATGTGTGTTTGGGAGGAAAATTTTTTAAAAAGTTCTTAAATATAGAAAATAATATTAAAAATTGAAATGTGTTCGGAAAAAAAATATGCAAAATTGATCTTATCTTGTTCCTCTCGTCGGTACGAGCATCTTGACGTAAAAATCATCTCATTTGGTTTTGAAATGAAAAAGTTATAGATTTTTAAAATTTGAGTGTTTTGAAAATAGAATGTCGGAAAAATTTGATATGGAGTTAGAATTTTCAAATCCAGATGATGTTTAGCAATCTCCATGGCGTCCTGAACAGGTCATTAATTCCAATTTTTTTTTATCAATTAATATAATACATAAGTTTTCTTTTTTTTTTTTTTTAAGTATTTAAAATATTGTCATACTAATTAATAAAAAAGTAATCACATCTACGGATGGAAGAATGACAACTCATTATCACCTAACTTTTTATACGAAAAAGAATTGGTCTTCAAAACAACCGATATTAGCATATGTCTCTTGATAATTACCTGTGGCCATCCCAGATATTGGCAAGATTTTCACCGCAGGCCTAACAGTGAACCCTATCACTCGTTGAGGGACGCTTTACCTCAACCTGATCATAAAATGTACTAACCATTAAGATACGAGGCGGTGTGCAATCAAACAAGCTAAATCATTATTACTTTATTATCAATCCACTACACATTCTGTGATAGTTATTTTGTATTACTTTTATAAATAACATCATAAGAATTTAATCTTAATAGGATGTAAAGATTTATAGTTTAACACTTTAAACAAATTTTAGAACTCAACTCCGCAAAATTTAATTCATTTTATCCTAAAATCTAACCTCTAATTTTTGAATTTCTGATTAAAAAAGACACCAACTGTAATCTAATATGTAGAAACCCACAATATTAATACAGTTATTGTAGAAAAATAATTTCGTACTATTATGCAGTTAAATTATGTCGTAAACGCATATGCTAATAAATAAATAATCCTCATTTTCAAAGTATCTTTTAAAAAACACAAGTCCAATACTGTGATTTGTTTTAATTAACTTGTATTTGGTTCGTCCATTAGAGATGAAATTTTTAAGTTGAAAATAGTTGATTTTTTAAAAATTAGTTATAAATTTTATTGAATTTTCAGAAAAAAAACAAAAACTAAAATAAAAAAATATAATTTAATTAGAGTTAAAGTTAAATACCAAACAAAACTTAGTTTTTCTTGATTCTTCCGCCTGGTGGGAACACTTTTATTAATAAAGGGGTTGGAGGTCATGGGTTGGTAGGTCAAGCTAAGTAGGCATTACTTGATAATCCATATCCATAACCAAGACAAACAAGTACTTTTATTTATTTATTTAAAAACTTTTGTAAATAAAATATTTATTAAATTTCCTTTTAGTAATTTCCTTGACAGCGAGATGCTTTTGCAAGCAACCGAATATGTACAAAGACATGTTTAATTTTTTGTACAAAGTGAAGACATTAGAGAGAGAGAGAGAAACGTTAATTCCAAAAAAAAAAACTTGTCTTTCAAGCAAAAGAAAAAAAATTCTAGCAAAAAAGTAAACAAAAATTAAACTTTTTTTTTAATTTAAAATGAGGGATTCGAACTCTTCACCTTCAGATTAGATATGGTATTATCGTTAGACTATTCATGTAACTACTTTTTTGAAATCATTTTACTTGTATTACTAATTTGAATTTGTGAATTACAGATATACTTAAATTTGGTAAAGTAAAAGTGATTAAATTTATTACATAACCCTTGGTTAGATTTCAAATGTCATTCTTTTCATTAGATTAAGATTAATTATTTTCATTAAAGTTAATTACATTGATGATCTAGCACAAGAGCATGGAATGCAGATCCTATTCAAGTTCCTATTGCACCGGTTATAAGAGCACGGGCCAAGAAATTCCAAAATGCGTTAAATGGACTGATTCGAGGGATTTGGACTCAAGCATGCACGTGGAGGCCTATTGAGGGAGATGAATGAGTTGACCAGCCCTTAACAAGCATAATTCAAGTTTAAGAAAGTCAATAGCAGAATCTGTGCTTACTTTCCTTTTTTCGGCATCTCTTCCTATTTCAAGCTACAACAAAATGAAAGAGATTTGTCAATCAAGGCTGAATTATTATTCACTTTCCTTATTTGGATTTGAGCGCATTTGCTGGGAAAGAAATCTGATTTGGGCACATTGGCTACTTTTCATTTTCCTATTTTAGTTCTTGACTGTTTCCTTTTCTTTATTGGCATGTAATAGGCTAAAAATTAAAGGATTAAAGTCATAATTATTTCCCTTTAATTGAGACAAAAATTAGGTAGTTATTTCAGAACTCTTTTAAGATTTTTTGGCAAGTTTCCTTAGGCATTTTTTAGACTTGAAAATTCGTGGCCTTGGTTCTATAAATTGCACCTTTTTCATGCAATAAAGGAGATCATTATTCAGTAAAATTGTGAAAGTATTTTCTCTTTGATTTGTTTTACGAACTATTCAAACTTATTGGAATTTTTTGTGGCGTTCACCATCGACTTATCAAACGGATTTCCATCACTGTTTGTGCCGTCTTCCTTATACCGAGGTTCTTGTTTTGCATTCAATAATGGGTTGAGGTCAAATATACCAAGGTTCTTGTTTTGTTAAAGCAACGGGTTGAGGTCTCTCATCCAAACCTAATCGTAGAACGTTATTGGGTTCCTTTTTTATTGTTGGGTCTCATTATTCTAGGTGGGGTTTACACCACTTGACTTCACCTTATCGTTCCCATGTTCATCCTATTAAGCAATTGCTATCCAATTGCACTCAATTCATTAGTCAAGGGACTTAATCTAACCTCACTACTTCTCATGAGCGTCGAATAAGATAAGATGCATGAATCACCAAGTTAACATCCCAATCTAACTCATTACCCACACATTCATTAAGTTTAGCCTCTAAATTGGAAATCAAGATGTTGACTGTCTCCCGGCCTCACAACAACTAAAATACTAGTTTTAACGACCAGACTTTTCAGACCGTTAACTAACTTACTTATTCTTAATTAATGTAGTTGATGTAGTTGATTTCAAAAATATATTTTTTTTTCTTTTTAAAAACAAATCATACTTATACTTGATAAGTTTAATAAACTAAAATTATAACTGAGGAAATTGAAATTTCTAAATAATAAATATCACATTTAAATTCGTACTTTGATAGTATTTAAAAAGCTATAACGTCATACGAGTTAAAACGAAAAACCGTAAAGTCTTTAAGTACTCTTACTAGTTTAGTATTACTGAAATATTGAAAACATAGTTTTAAAGATAATCGATATAAAATAATTTAAGAAGGCTAAATGCAGAAATTAAATTTGTGGTGGTATCCCACTTCTTTCCTTCATCGCTTTCGCATTGCTTTGCCAGTCTAGAAAATATCTAAGTAGCTGGCTGCTTATCTGTGTTACTTACAGCACGAACACATACATATGAGTTTTCGCTTAGCAAGTACAAACTATATGTCATAAAATATTTTCATAAAATCATAGTATTACACGTCACAATATGAATATTCAAAAATATATATGATCTATGTATGTTCAATTATACTTTATTATATACATATTTTGTCTACATAAGAGCCTCTATGTCCTACCTATATAAGCACAACCAATTGGGAGTTGGGAAAACGATCCTTTAATAACCTTCAAAATCATAACTTTTAACCTTCGTTTTTATCATATCCTCTCACTAATTGGAGGTTGATATGACATTTAATCATATCTTTCGTTAGCTTCATTCTTATTAATTGTGACAATATGTAGATTTACATGTCACTATACATCTATCATTATGGCATAAATATCTATGAGGCATGTCGATAATATTAATACAAGGGAAATTAAGTACATCAAATGCTTAATTAAAATAATATATATAACTCATGTACTCATCACATCATCAAGGTAAATCATAGCAAAACATAGAACATCACAGAGAAAAATATTTTGTTTCATGCTGTAGGTGAAGTTTGTACTTACTTGTCTTATGTGCTTAAATTTTGGGAATTGTAACTCCTACGTAAGTTCGGGGAATTGTCCTGATTTAACAATACTTCGTCATTTTAGTAAATCATGGTTAACATGGATTAAAAAGAAATAATTACTCTATTGAAGAACAAATATAAATTACTAATTTTTCAGAATGGATTTTAAATGTTGGTGATAGAACAACAAATGGAATAAAAGATCCAGAAAATAAAGATGCCACTTGGATTGACATACCTGAAAAATATTTGATACAATATAATATAAAATCTATTGAACAAATTTCTACAATAATATTTGATAATTTTCATAATAATTTCTAAGATATTAATTATTTAAAACAATGTGCGATTATTACACCTAAAAATAAATCAACTGATAAAATAAATAAATATATATTATCGTTGGTACCTACGGACACAAAAATTTATTACAGTTGTGACACTATTCTTTTATCATCTGGAAATCTCAAAAAATTAAATCTTTTATATTCCCCTTAATTTTTACATACTCTTAACTTCAATGGTTTATCTCCACATGAATTAAAACTCAATATTGGAATTCCTATTATGTTAATACGAAATCTTAATCAATCAATGGGTTTATATAATGATGCTAGAATGATTATTATACAATTAACAAATAGAATTGTTAAATGATGTATAATTAACTCTAATGATACAAATGAAAAAGTATATATACCTATAATAGAAATGACAATCCGTGAATCAAAATGACCCTTTACTTTAAAGAGACGACAATTTTCTTTAAAAATTTGTTATGCGATGACAATAAACAAAAGTCAAGGCCAATCTCTGAATAAAGTCGGATTATATTTAGAAGATGAAATTTTTAGTCACGGACAATTATATATTGCTCTATTTAGAGTGACTTCACCAAAAGGCTTACATATTTTAATACACGATTCAATTAACAAATATCCAAATTATGTTAAAAACATTGTTTACAAATAAATATTACACAATATTTTATCAAAAATGATAAATATTTGTTAAAAAAATGAAATAATATTAATTTTGTTTTAATTTGCTTTACAACACAACGATATTTGTAGTCTTCAAAATTTAATACATATATATATATATATTCTTTCTATTTATAGAAAATGCTCAGTCCAATACGAGTACTGAAACCAGGAGAGATGCATCAAACGATATGCGCTCGAGTATGTCGGCTATGGAGGAACACAGATTACAAGACTGAAAACTAATAAGCCTTGACTGCTTATTGGTTGATAAACATGTAACTCATTTTATTTCTCATTAATACTATCATGCTAATAAAATATATTTTTAATTATTATTTAATATATAACTAATAATGATAATATATAAACATGTATTTTTTTTAATACAGGATGAGGTAATGAACGGCTTTATTCGTGCGAAGGATACTGAATTCATAGTGAATAAAATACAAGAAGGCAATATATATGAAATCAACAATTTCTTCATCACAAACAACAAACAAAGGTACAAGATCGTTCCTCACGTAACGATGTTGTAATTTGCAAGATCCACAATTTTCAAAAACGTTGAGGAAGACATACCGGAAAATACCTCAACTCAAATTTAATTTTGTGGAGTTTGATCAACTAATACCAAAAGTTGACAACAATGATCTTCTATCCTGTAAATTATATTTGACATTCACATTTATTAGTCTGTAATTTATAATTAATAAATTATTTCCATAAAAAATAATAACTAATGCCTTTTTACTTATTATATTATGTTAGATATGATTGGTCACATTATCTCCGTTAAAGGTATAGAAGAATCCACTATAAATGATAGATCGGTAAAAAGACGAAGTGTGATTATTCAAAATATCAGATAACTTCAAATAATATATTGTTAAAAACATATTTTTAAAAATTTCATGATTTATTATTGATAAATTATTTATTTGTATTTATTTTATTCAACAGAGAAGAAACGTTTAATGTCACTCTTTAGGGAGAACTTGGAGAAAACTTTGACGAAAATGCAATCCAAACAATGCCTGAACCAGTTGTAGTAGTATTTTCAACAATGGCGGTCAAACAATATATAGATAAGTATATATATAACAATTAAAAAAAAAATCCATTCTCGTAGGTATAAAAAGTTAAAATTTTATATCATTAATCATTAACTATTATAATTATACATATACAAGTGGACTTTATATCGCAAGCACCACCAGTACTTCATATTTTCTTGATCCAGATATTGCTGAAACCAAAAAAATAAAGAAAAAAGGTATTATAAATTTTCACTCATACATTATCATAATTATTTATATTTATTAATTTAAAAAATTATCAACTTCATTTAATATATTAATTTTCTATAGGTTCAGTCATTCTATCAAAGGAATCACTTTTATTGCTGGTTCAACAAAACAACCATTATCATTAGAAGAACAAAGGACTGCCAACCGAACAACAATCGCGGAACTTCAAGCTTTAAATCCATACTAAAATCAGGTAAATATTAAATTATTATGTATAAAATAGAAAAAATAATTTAGTAAACATTATTAATATTATTTTATGGAATAAGAGACAAAATTCACTGTTAAAGCGACTATTACCGAACTTGATTTTTGCCAAGGTTGGTTCTACAATGCATGTCCAAGATGTTACAGACAAATAAAACAATCAGGGACATCATGGTGGTGTGATAGTCATGGACATTTGATCACAATGCCAATTACTTAGTAATATACTTTATTTCTATTAAAAAAAAAACTTATATCAATATCAAAGTAATTAAAAATTAAATAAATATTAAAATTTTTCAACAGGTACAAAATTAATGCACGAATTGAAGATGACACCGAAGAGATGAACATCGTCATGTTTGGAAAAATTATCCAATCATTAATAAATAAATCCTGCCCCATACTGACGATCCAATAAGGATATATTGATCCAACCATTATCCATCTTATCTTGAACCAACTAAAGGCATATCAAAAATATTTGTCATCCAATTTTATCTCCGAGGTGCTTTTATTGACGCAGTCATTGTAAGGACATTTTATGATGATGTGCAACCAATATTATTACCTGCACCGACAATTAAGCCATCTGAAGAAATTTTACCATCATCAATCTCCATTGATCCAGAGACACCTCAATTAACATGCAAAAAAATAGCAAAAAAATAACTTACGTTTACCGAACCTATCATTGAAGAAGTAGAATCAAGGTATATTGTTATTTATATTTTTATTTCGATTTTTATATATTTTTTGATTTAACATACATATTTATATATTATTTTATATATTGTTATTTTAGTCCTCAGCATTAATCTCCTCCATCGCATCTTCAAATTGTATCTCCAAACAATCCATAAAAAAAAAATGAAAAGATACCATGTAATGTTATTTTTTTATGTATAATTACATAGTAAATTAATAAATTTATTTCAATTCATATATCAACTATAAACGTCATTTTACTAATATATAAAAATATTTTTATTATGACAGATCGGAGAAGAAAATAAATATGAATGACACTAGCTCATTCTAGGAATAAAAATTTCATACTTCAAGACTTTTTGTATGTATAAATATAAATATATATATATATATATATATATATATATCCATACTAATATATATAATTAAGATATCTTAATGTAAATTTGAATTAAAAAAAAAACTAAATTCTCAAAGTTATTGTAAGTCTATTATCTTTCTTAATCAACTGTATTTAATGTATATTATTTATTTTCATTTTTTTATTTTTAATTTTTTTCTCCTACTACCGTGTAACGCTCGGGTATTAGACTAGTGTATCATAAAACTGAATGTATTTGTGGCATGTTTACTTATCAGGAGTAGGGAATAGGAGTGGAGAATGAGAGTCAATCCTTTGTTTACTTGCTCATTTTTTTTTTCTGGAATGAGAGTGAGAATGATGGGTCCCACACTAATTTGGGATTGAGGAATAAGATTGACAATCCCATGCCCCCCTCCGAATTGTGACTCATATTCCAATTATTAACATTAAATTACCATTTTATCCTTAGTTCATTTGCAAAAAATTATATTAAAAAATAACAACCTAAATTAATTATTTTTATTAACTAAATATAATATATTTTTATTAACTTAATATTATATAACTATCATAATTACTATTAACATTATTAGAGTAAATAAATAACTTTTTTTTATCATAATATATTATTATGTTTTTATTTTTATATTTTTTTTATACTTTACTTATTTTAATTCATTTATTTTTACTCTTTTTAATTTTTTAAACAAAAAATTACACAATTTAATTTTATTACTTTAATATCATAATGATTATTTTACTTTTGATTAATAGTATGATAATAAATAAAAAATAATATATTTTTTTTAATTTTTGAAAATATAATAAATAAAGGGGTATATAAATAAATTTTTAATAACTAACTCCGATTCATGTTGTAAATAAACGCATGAATGAGATTGACAGTGATTCCGACTTCGATTTCTGGAATCTAAATAAATAATATATTCTAATTCTAAATCCTGATTCTAAATCCAACTTATTTCGAATCCTACCCTTTTCGATTCATGCTTATTCCGATTAAGCATAAGTAAACATGTCATTGGTGTTGCAAAGCCTCCTTAAAATTTTTATTAAAAAAAAAAAAGAAAAAAACAGTGTTAGGGTTATTGTGCGTCGATTTCAGCCAACTTGTCTTCTCTTTTCATTTCAGCAGCATCACCCAGCGTACAACACCCGAAAGTGAACCAGTACAAAAGCATCTCCTTCATTTCTCATTTTTCGTTTCTTCATTCAAACCAAAAACCTCAGAAAAAAGAAAAACCTCAGAAGAAAAAGGAAAAACCTCAAAACCCTAACAATGGAGGAAGTGTGCGAGGGCAAGGACTTCTCCTTCCCAAAGCAGGAGGAAACCGTCCTCTCCTTCTGGTCCGACATCAAGGCCTTCGAGACCCAGCTCTCCCGCTCCGAGAATCAGCCCGAATACATCTTCTACGACGGCCCTCCCTTCGCCACCGGCCTCCCCCACTACGGTCACATCCTCGCCGGCACCATCAAGGACGTCGTCACCCGCTTCCACTCCATGACCGGCCACCACGTCACCCGCCGCTTCGGCTGGGACTGCCACGGCCTCCCGGTCGAGAACGAGATCGACCGCAAGCTCGGCATCACCCGCCGCGACGACGTCTTGAAGATGGGAATCGGTAACTACAATGAGGAGTGCCGGAGCATCGTCACCAGGTACGTCGAGGAGTGGGAGAATATCGTTACCAGAACCGGCCGGTGGATCGATTTTGGAAATGATTACAAGACCATGGACTTGAAGTTTATGGAGAGTGTTTGGTGGGTCTTTGCCCGGCTATATGACAAGGGCCTTGTTTACAAGGGTTTCAAGGTTAGTTTTTCATGTACATGTGTGTGTGTGTGTGTGTGTGTGGTAGGATTTGCTTAAATTGTGATTGATTTGGGTGTTTTGATTGAATTGTTTTAAGTAAAGAATAAATCTCTATTAGTTTTCAATAGAATTTCTGGGCATTGTTGATGATTTGGGTGTTATTATTATTATTGTTATTACTTGGGATAGGCAAGAGAATGTTTAAACTAACTTATGAGACAAAAGTACACAAACAATGATAGGGAATTGTGTTTTCAAATTTTCTTTAGTTGTAGTTGCATTGCAGTTTGTAACAAGTAGATTTACAAAGCTTGTAAGTCAACTATGAAAATTATACCAAAAGTTGTAAGTCATTACAAGTTGATTAATTTTGGAGAAGTGGAGCATGGCGGAATGTGTTGCTGTAGAAATTTTCTTAAGACAAGATTGTCTAATTGACAACTTTTCCATGGAACTATAGTTTTGATCTTGAGGAATGCAAGAGATCTTTCGTCCTTGAACATTAATTTCCTCCATGTTTGTGGTTTGGTGAGGATTATAATTTTGTTTGCAGAATATCTATGTTGTTGACTATTTTCTTTCCTTTTCGCAGGTCATGCCATACAGCACCGGTTGCAAGACACCACTGTCTAATTTTGAGGCTGGTCAAGATTATAGGGTTTGTTGTCTACAACTTCTGTTCCATTTATTTCGTGGAGTTGATTTTGTCATTGAAATTATTTATCATGTGTATGAGTCACATGGCCGATTTTGTGTCTTTTGCTCTATTGGCTTGAGTGGCAAGCTCAAATCAGTTGGTAAACTTGGGTTTCGTTTATTTTGTGCTTCGTCAACAACCACTTTTAATTGGGTTGCTTTCTTAATCTTCAACTTTTCTATCTTCTTGGAGTTATGTAGGATGTCCCTGACCCCGAAATAATGGTGACTTTTCCAATTGTCGGTGATCCACAAAATGCAGCTTTTGTGGCTTGGACAACAACTCCATGGACTCTTCCTAGTAATCTTGCTCTTTGTGTCAATGAAAACTTTGTTTATGTTAAGGTTGGTTTAGCTTATATCCTTCATGACTTTCATTTTGCTAGACTAAAGCATCTATAGTGTTTTCTGGTAGTGATTGTGATCGAACGCTTGTAATAGCCACTTTTACTTCTTGCTAGATGTAACTATTTAGCAAATGTCTTCCATGTTTCTAAGTATCAAAATTTGGTTTAAATGAATGTACTTTGTACTTCTCTGTATTACTTGCGTATCTAAATCGAGGATGGAACCTCATCAGGCTCGCAACAGGCATTCTGGAAAAGTTCTTGTAGTTGCTGAATCTCGATTGTCTGAACTTCCTAGAGAGAAACCAAAACAAAGCACAGTTAATGGACCTGTCGATGATTCAAAGAAATCAAATGCAAAAGTTAAGACATCCTCAGGTGGGAAGAAGGAAAACATTGAAGACTCTTATGAGGTTTTGGAAAAAGTTACAGGGGCTTCACTAGTGGGAACGAAGTAAGCACTTTTGTCACTCCTCCAATGTAACTAGTATCAGTTTTTTTGTTCTTTCATATAGTTACTTTATCTCTTTATATTTTTAAACTAGTATCAGTTTTTTTGTTCTTTCATATAGTTACTTTATCTCTTTATATTTTTAAGTTTATACTATATATAACCTAAAGTTGTTGCTTTTCAGTTGGATAGCAATTCCAAAGTAAGATTTTTTTTTTGGTGCAGGTATGAACCCCTGTTCAATTACTTTTCAGAGTTCTCTGACGTAGCGTTTAGAGTTGTCGCAGACAATTATGTTACTGATGGCAGCGGTACTGGCATAGTCCATTGCGCTCCCGCATTTGGTGAAGATGATTATCGTGTTTGCATTGAAAATCAGGTTATCGCTAAGGTTGGTATCCAGAGGCATGTAGACGACCAAGGTTCTTTGGTGCAGCAAGCTGGGCTTGTTTGCGTGCCTTGTTTTTCCACTTTATTATTTTGACAACTGAAATTCTACTATACCCATTTTTAAGCTCTGTTTTCACCAATGTGTAATTTAGTTAGCTCTCTTCTTTGACCTTATTTGGTATTTTATGTTTCTCCTTTTTCTTTTGTTTGTTTTGCTTGAGTTAATAACTAAAGGGATCCTTAAAGCTTTATGATGAAGATCGGTTATGGAAATTGTTTCGGCAATTTGGCTGGAGTTTAACAAAAAATCTTAATAGATCGTCAGGAAGAGTATGCAAAAGTTGAAATTGAATTAAGTGCGTGATATCATTTGGATCCCCTCTTCTCTTGTTATACTGTTTAAGCTTCTTCGCACAAGCAAGAAAAAGAAAGCAAAAGAAGATTCTGTCATTGTACTTCGTGTTATTTGTCTACATGGTTTTGTTGCTTACAGTTTTAGCATATGTTTATCCTATAAGTTTTGGATTTTGCTCATGTGCATCGTTCGTTTCATATTTGTCCATGTCTTATTCGCTTGCAGGGAGAGAACCTGATCGTAGCAGTTGATGACGATGGCTGCTTTACTTCGAGGATTACGGATTTCAGTGGGCGCTATGTCAAGGATGCAGATAAAGATATTATTGAAGCAGCAAAGGTATGATTTATAGAAATCATTTTGTTGAAGCATGTTTAACGGAAGAAATCATCAGAAATGAGGATTGATACAATAACTTCCATAGAGTTTCCATCTCTCCCTGTCCTTTTTTTTTTTTTGGTATAACAGGTGTTTGAAATTCTAATTGCCATCAATCTGTTAGGTCTTTACTATACCCTTTCTTTAAGTAATGGTATTTTTCCTGTTTCATAGGCAAAGGGAAGGCTCATCAAGATTGGGACACTAACACATTCTTATCCATTTTGTTGGAGATCTAAAACTCCTCTAATTTATAGAGCTGTTCCAAGCTGGTAAGTACCTTTTATTTCGAGTGTTCATTGACTGAGTATTATGTGGAGTTTGGCTTAGAGAGCCACTAGCCACACATGTTTTGCTGATGTTGAATGGAAATTATCTTCACAAGAAAGAGACAGAACAATATAGTGGAACTGTAGAAGTAGGTGTAGTTGAACCTTCATTGGAGTTTTGAGAAAAAGTGTCCAAGTTTGATTGAGATAGATAAGTGCATAATTTTGAAGAATGTATTATCTGTTATAAGTCATGAATGCTGATATTTGGCTTTGTTTATGCCATTTTGTTTTTCTTTCTTTCATATGTATATATATCTCTCTAGCTAGTGGACCTGCCCTTTCCTTTACATGCTAATTTTGCAGCAATAACATCTTACTTTGTTTTCAATGTCACATTGAATAATCGACACTATTTTTTTAATAAATTCCCAACCCGCCCCCCCCCAAAAAAAAAAAAAAACAAACCCCGATCCTAATTCCAATGATCAGTCACCGCCTAATTGAATTTGTTGTTCATTTCTAGGTTTATTCGGGTGGAACAATTGAAAGATAAATTATTAGAAAACAATAAGCAGACTTACTGGGTTCCTGATTTCGTGAAGGTACAGTATCTTAAGCTGTGGCATTGGTGTTTTCGGTATTTGCATTACTTATTTATTTCTGTTGTATATTCTGTTTTTTGGGGCTGCAGAAAAGAAAGAGAAAGGGGGGGGGGGGGGGGGGTTGGGTGGAATGAAACGTTATTAATGTGACTATTATCTTCTAGCTCCCCTCTCTTGACAGGCAAAATTCATTCTAAACTCTTAATTGTAAAAAACTTCTAACTGGTTGAAAAAGAGATCGAGGCAATTATATTGGCTTGAAATTGCAAAAAAAAAATTTCGTACCTCCTGTACGCTTCACAAAGTTGTACCTTTTAAGGTTTGATGAAAGTTTAGGTATAGAATACTATAGGATTTTCCATATGATTGTCAGCTTTATTTGGAAAACCAGAATAGGGAGCTAGTCTTGTTTAATGGGGGGGGGGGGGGGGGGGGGGGCTTTTTGGAAATATGGGATGTGAGAAATGTTAAATTTTTGTAATTGAATTGGATAATTCTTGTTTGGCATTGTTTTTGGAGGCTGCTTTTAGATTATTAAAGAATGTACAGCAGGTTAGGGGTATTTGGTAAACCATGCTTCTGCCCAGCAGCAGATTCTAAAAACTGCTTCTACACAGCTGCTTCTGCTGCCATGTTACAAATTTACTAAAATATCCTTAATAATAATAAAAATTTCAATAAACCCACTTTATTTATCTACATACCAAATAATAAAACTATTTATTTAAAATTTATATATTACTTTCAAAATAATTTCAAATTGTAAATTATAACTTAAACCTTTATCTTGTTGTTTTTTTTTTTACAAAAAAATTATTATAATTTATACTCAATTTTTATATTGATGTATAATTTACCGTCTTCAATCAATGTAATTTTTTTAGACATTTTTTTATTATAAATAAAAATTGTATATTTCTATAACTTGGTGTAAAATTTTAAAATGTTAGACAATAAATATGTATAATAGAGTATTTATCAGACAAAAATATGGTATGCCCTTTTCAGTCATTATACGTCTGCACATCAACTTCATTTATAGTTTACCAAACATCTATAATTCTGCTTCTGGAATTCACAGCAACTTTGAAAAAAAATTTACCAAAGCCTACCTGTTTCCAGCCACAATAACTTTAGACTCATGGTATAACTACATCAAAAAGTTTCCACAGCACAACAATGCCAAACTGGCCCAAAATACTAAGCTTAACAATGAAGAGGATTGGTGCTGGGATAATAAGGTATCGAGAACAAATTACTAGGAATTTCATCTCAAGTACTCTTCGTATGATTATATGGATTAAATGCAAAGCTGACATTTCTTGCTACTCAAAATCAATGAACTAGGACCTTCTCTTTTTATAAAAAAAGAAAAGTCAATGGACTCTAACCTTCAGATTTTAACCGTTTTTATTTTATTTTATTTTATTTTATTTTGTTTCTATTTATTATTGTTCTGTTATGGCTACATAGAAGCTGCATGGATGTGTTCAGGTCTTGTAATGTAGGTGAAGTTCTTGGGTGGGAGATATTTATGGATTTCTACTTGTCATGTAGGAAAAGCGTTTTCACAATTGGCTGGAAAATGCAAGAGACTGGGCTGTTAGTCGAAGTAGATTTTGGGGCACCCCACTTCCGGTGTGGATCAGCGAGGACGGCGAGGAAATAGTTGTAATGGATTCCATTGAGAAACTTGAAAAGCTTTCTGGTGAAAAGGTTTGAACCTTCCTTTCTTTATCTCTCTTTCTCATACTCACTTTTCTTTGTTTTGTCACTTTTCACACAATATAGGCTCATGTTTGACTAATTTATTATATTCATTAATTCGTTTCTGGTAATTATAGTTTTCACCGTCAACTTTGATGTGGTTATTGATTGTCTGTTCACGTTTGAAGATGCCAACCTAGCTTGATTATTGTGAAATTTAGGAAAACATATTTCATAACGCTCATTATATCTATGTTAGGGATGTGTGTATGTATGTATGCCTGTGAGTTCTCTGGGTGATTTTCTTGTTTCATGGTCATGTCCACTGGGATGGAGAAAAGCTGAGGAATTTTTTTCTTCCTTCCACATTGCTTTTGCTTCCCTGCTTTTGAAATTTATGTTACTTTTCTGCTTAAGCGGAGGATCATTACATTATTAAATTTGTACCGTGTGCTTATCTTGGTCTTTTATGGTCTTCACAGGTATTGGACCTGCACCGACACAAGATTGACCACATCACAATTCCATCCGGCCGTGGTCCTGAGTTTGGTGTTTTGCGGCGCATAGATGATGTAAGATTTCTGAGTCTTAGTTTTTGGCATTGTAGTTATAAGCGTCATTACTATTCTCTTTGAACCTCGATTGCATGCTAGAGTTAATATTTTCCTTCCCAGAGAATTAATCGAAATTTCTTGTATCTCATAACATTGAATTTATCTCTGCATTTGGCAATTGCTTTTTTTGCTCTTAAGAGGCTTCTAGCCTTTTTGGAATGTGAGTTCGGTCTTCGCTGCCAATTATCTTTACTTTCTTATTTTACAAGCCTTGTCTGAAGGACTAGGTCTATCTACAATTACTTTCTGCTACTTGGCAACTTTATCTAATTAGCCCATCCCAGAGAAAGTAAGGAAAAGGTGCTAAAACCTTTTAAAGTCATACCCATTAAGTAACCTAAATCATAATCCTATGCAAAAAATCTCTTATTAATCAACCTGACTTTATTTGAAAATCCTCCTTTCCTGTTTTGAAACCATATGGCTTAGAAAGTAACCAAAATCACATTGTCCCGCAATATCTTAATCTTCTTGTTTTGTGAAAAGCAGCTGCAAACATATCCCCACAGCTCCTTGGCATCAACCCTGGTAAATTGAACTCTTTTAGAACTTCATGACACACAGAATGGGCGTGGATGTTGAGGAAGGATGATCTAATATTTCACCATTAGATTTACATAAAACACATCCGTCGGGAGGAAAAAAAAAAGAGCATTAAAGGTTTTTGACACGGATAATATTCATTATATTAATTTTCCTACTGAGAAACCAGCCATGTAAATATGTTAAGTGAGCATGCACTTAATGGGAATGAAGCGGTCGGTAATCAGAAGTTCAGAAAAAATATATATTTATAAGAAAAAGGTCCAAGAAGAATCTAGATTCCCAGGTCACTTAAATATGTCCCTTTTTCGCTGATTGTCCTTAATTGGAGAGATGTGACTAGTCACTAGATCTCATGTTTCCTACTTTATTTTTATTTTTATTTTTTATTTTTATATAGATTAGATGTAGATGCCATGTTCTTTGTTATTTGGCATTTTAATTTCTGTTTTTTCTATCTTTAAAGGATACCTTATCCTCTTTCCCTTGTACTTGATTCATTTATCAATATAAGGAAGTTTGCTTATCAATTATAAAAAAAAAAAAAAAAAAGATTGCAGGATCTATTATTTACTGTACTTCCACCTCAAACCACCCTATGAATTGAAGAATATAAATTAAGGAAAAAAATACTTATCTCCTGAAGAAAACAGAAAACTTCAAGTGAAAACACATGTGATATCTGATTGTCCCTATACAAGGAAAATATCTGATTATCATCTTAATTAGGAATCTAACATCAAGTTCTTAACAACAACCAGATGTGTTAGGTTCATTTGAGTTTGTCTTCATCTTCAGTTTCCTATTTTATGATGCCCGTCTGAGTATCTTAGTAATGTTACACCTTTTGGGTTTTGCTTGATGAATTCTGATTATTGAAGAACCTCCTCCCATCTCTCTTTTTTGTCCTCTTTCTATATGTAGCTTATTTGTCCTTCTTGATTTCACGAAAACAAAAATAAAATAACCAAAGTCATTAACGTTGATGAAGAGTTTTAACTTTTCAGGTTTTTGATTGTTGGTTCGAGAGTGGATCCATGCCTTATGCTTATATCCACTATCCATTTGAGAATGTTGAACTCTTTGAGAAGAACTTTCCAGGGCATTTTGTTGCCGAAGGTCTAGATCAAACTCGTGGATGGTGAGGTTTCTTACTTCCTACTTTCTATTTTCTAAATGTCTTTATTGTACTTTTCTGATTTGAGTTCGCTTCTAGCTTGTTCCTTTTTTTTTTTTTTTTTTTTTTTTGGGTATGGGAGCTTGCTTCTAGTTATTGGTCCTTATACCTAACTTAAGGACATTGATATCTCCAAATTTTTATTGTAGAGTTGTGGATCTTCATTTTTCTACTTTTGATTCTGCAGGTTCTACACTCTCATGGTGTTGTCTACTGCATTATTTGGAAAACCTGCTTTTAGGAATCTCATTTGTAATGGACTAGTCTTAGCTGAGGATGGAAAAAAGATGAGTAAAAGCTTAAAAAACTATCCCTCTCCAATGGAAGTTATTGATGATTATGGAGCTGTAAGTTCATTCTTCTGTTTATTTTATCACTTTTCTTTTGTACTTTGTTATAATTATTTCTTGTTCTTAATAAAGTTTGAAGTTTGTGTATCATTAAAAGTTTATTTCTTAGTAAGAAGTGGTCTATGAAACATTGTGTCATTTGTAGGATGCGTTGCGGTTATACCTTATAAACTCGCCGGTTGTACGTGCTGAGACATTGCGTTTCAAGAAGGAAGGAGTCTATGGTGTTGTGAGTATTTTAACTTTGTCTTTCATTCTAGGCTCTTTCCCTTAGAGTTGTGTCTAATTTTATTAGTTATCTTAAGGCCTTGTGTGGTGGGAGGGGAAGATGGATGGATTTTAAGACTTATGGTTGTTTGGTAGGAGGGGTTAGAGTAAGGAGTGGATTGGGTGAAGGATTCAAAATCTTTCACATGACTCTAATTTTGGTCCTTCCAAATTTGGAAGGACTGGAGGAGGGAATCCGCTCCAAACACGATTATATAAAGATTGTCCCCATACTCCTCATTTTCCTTACCTACGTCATTTCCCTTTCCTTCTAAACACACACACACACACAAACAAACAAAAACCATCAAACTTTCCTTTGACAACTTTCATGCATTTCTTTTTCTCATTATCTCTCTCTCTGTGTCTCTCTCTCTCTCTCTCTCTCTCTATATATATATATATATATATATATTACAAGAAAAAGAGGAAGAGATATCCTCTTGAGTTACTATGCATAAGCAAGACTACAAAAAATGAAACCATCTCCTGACTACATCAGAAAAGAGAAAGCTGCTAAATACCTTCTCTTTATGGACCCAAAGAGCTACCCAGAATCTTATTTGGTCCCAAACAACAGCACTCATTTTCTGTTTATTCTTTCCAGGTTAAGGATGTATTCCTTCCTTGGTACAATGCATATAGGTTCCTTGTTCAGAATGCAAAGAGACTTGAGGTTGAGGGGTCTGGATCATTCACCCCCATTGATCAGGCCACCCTTGAAAAGTCATCCAATGTTCTTGACCAATGGATCAACTCTGCCACACAAAGTCTTGTTTATTTTGTCCGACAAGAGATGAATGCTTATCGCCTTTATACGGTTTGCTCCCTATCCCCATTTTCCTTCCGCTATAGAATACTAGGGATTACAATGAACATCATTGGGTAATAAACTTATTCAGATTCTATGGACAATAAAATATCTTTTACTAATTACATTTACACCAAGATGACGTGATAGTTTTTCTAGCATGGCTTGTTTGACTTTTGAAATCTTTCAGTAGTGTTAGGGATACCGACTCTAATACAAACTTTTTATACCAACTCAAGTGGTGGCAAGTTTTTATCTTTTTGTTAGTAGATGCAACCGTTCAATTTTAGTTGGTGTGGTATTTTCTTAATCACCTACCAATAGAAACAATGACATCACACATGCCAGATAGGTTAGTATCAACAAAAAAAAAAAAAGATAAGTTGGTATAAAAAAGTTGAAATTAGAATTGGTGTCCCTAGCATTATTCATCTACTTTCTCTCTTGCTATGAAAGAACTTGTCAAATCTTCTTGGACACCTGTGTATTGCCTAAATAAGCATTGCTGATTTTTCCCCCTCATTTAGTTCCTTCTGATGATAGTACAGGTACTGCGTACTGACTTGACTACTTTTACAGGTGGTTCCATATCTTTTGAAGTTTCTTGATAACCTCACAAACATATATGTAAGGTTCAACCGCAAGAGACTGAAAGGTCGTACTGGAGAAGAAGATTGTAGGATTGCACTGTCTACTCTTTACAATGTATGGAAGTCAGAAATTCTCCTGTTCGGAAATTTAGTGCATACCATTATCTGACTAATATCGTTGTTTCATCATTGTTGCCAACGTTATAGTTGATCAAATTGCTACTCTAGTTACTTAATCCTTGATGGTCTAAACTGCGTTTTAGTGTTGGCGTTAGAGTCGTAGTTTATTTTTCGATTTTTGACATTGTCAAAGTCTATAGCTGGCATCTCAGCTCGAGTTTGTTTTTGTTCGTATCACTTCTGTCTTATCATATTGTAGTTTCATTCTATACATGCTTGTGCCAAGAGATTCTTTGGATAATGATTGATTTTTAGAGATTGTGTTTGTCCATACGATTTCATTGTTCCTTTCTCCCACAAAATAAGAATCGAAATTACTGGATTCTTTCCATATGCTTTTATTTTTGGGGCGGGGGTGCAAAGTGACTGCACTAGTCACGTGTAAATGGGTATTCATTTTGTTTCTGTAATGTCTACTGTGTTTGTTTTTCATTTCTAAGAATGAAAAGTTTAGTCTATGATATTTTACAGGGTACTTCCACAATCAGTGGTCTGTGCATAGAAATTGGAATAGATGTTCTTGTTTCTTTTCTCGCTGATATTTGTTTCACAAGTCTTCAGCTATTAAAGGAGCATCTTCCATGTCATTAAGTCATCGGACATTTGTGTGTTTTCTTTCATGCTTCCAGGTCCTTCTAGTGTCATGTAAAGTTATGGCTCCTTTCACACCATTCTTCACTGAGGTTCTTTATCAAAACATGCGAAAGGTTTCTAATGATTCGGAGGAAAGCATTCATTTTTGCAGTTTTCCTGTAGCAGAAGGAAAGGTACGGATGGAATTTCATTACCCAGGCAGAATCTTTCAAATAATATTTGCTGATCTTGGTCATATTATTATGTTTTTCTTTGCTTGTGGACATCTTGTTTATGTCATATTGTTTACACGGCAGAGTATCATTTCTTATCATATTGGGGAAAAAAACAGTGATTATGACTACGAGTAATTGTTCAACCTTGAATTGGTTGGCCTGTCCACTCAGAAATTTCTGTTCTCCTTCCAGAAATTATTCCAAACTGCCTGGGCATGTTTCTGTTTTATAGCCATACACGTCATAGCCTTAATCCAATCCAAGCTGCTCGTCTCACTTTTATTTGCAATGTTTCCCTACCAAAAGAAATCATGCATATTATAAATTATATTCTAAATACTCATTATTTGAAGTTTTATTCCATTTCAGAGGGATGAACGAATTGAACAAAGTGTTGCAAGGATGATGACTATTATTGACCTTGCACGTAACATTCGGGAACGTCACAACAAGCCTCTTAAAACACCACTGAGGTGTGTTTTTACCATTACTGCAATTCCTTTCTTTTTTTTTTGGGTTAATAATTTGTGTCAACTTTTTAGTCGCTTTACATTCTCATTTCATCCTCAACAACTCTTTCTTCTGTAAACATCCAGGGAGATGATTATAGTTCATCCCGACTTGGACTTTCTTGATGACATTGCTGGCAAGCTAAGAGAGGTATGTGAATAACTGTCAGGCTCACATGCGCTCAGCAAGTCTATTAACTTTATTTATATATTCATGGACAGTAATGGTATGATGCCAATAGATTCTATTCTCAAAGCAAGTATTCTGTCTTTCTTAAAATGATTATAATAGTTAATCTTTAAAACAGTCTAAAAAATTGGGAAAGTTTTGTATCATTTGGTTTTCGTTCTCTTTGCTATTAGTGAATTCCTTGTTGCCCTTTGTTATTTTTGTCTTCGTTAATGAAATTTCCGTTTCTCTTTGAAAAATGCATGTACCATTATGGAAATCTTGTTGGCAGTAGGAATCGTTTCCGTTTCTGTGGGCAGAATGATTAGTTGTTATGAGTTTTGTTCCCTTTGAATTTATGGGTTGTTAACTTTCCTTTACAAATATCCTTTTAAAAAGTTGCCAATATCAATTTAATGGTAAACATTGAAAGGTGCTCTGACTCTTTTGTTAAAATTGAATGTTTGATGTTGTTCAGGAAAAAAAAAAACCGGAATAGCGGGATTTAATCCACTCTTATTTGTGCTTTATCATGTCCTATAGTAGCATTCATGTGATCCGTAAATAGTTTAGTACCATGATCAGTTTAATGAATGTCA
The DNA here is from genome assembly GCA_038430175.1 of Ficus hirta. Classification (NCBI taxonomy): domain Eukaryota; kingdom Viridiplantae; phylum Streptophyta; class Magnoliopsida; order Rosales; family Moraceae; genus Ficus; species Ficus hirta. The sequence goes on along the minus strand of CM076593.1, from coordinate 1,881,474 downwards.
CAAGTAGGTGCTCACTTAGTGCTCTTAGGACGTTATTCTTTCACTAATGTAGATCAACTATTGTCATTTGTTTTCAGTATGTGCTAGAGGAACTCAATGTACGATCTCTTGTTACATGCAACGATACTTTGAAGTATGCTTCCTTGCGTGCTGAGCCCGATTTTAGGTATGTGAACTGTTTCTTGTAGAAAAGGCTCTGTTTATTCTCCTTTCTTGCATGCTAAATGTTCTTTTATTATTTGTTTCAGTGTATTGGGTAAGCGGCTTGGGAAATCTATGGGAGTTGTTGCTAAGGAAGTCAAAGCAATGTCACAAGAAAATATTTTAGCTTTTGAGAGAGATGGAGAAGTTACTATTGCTGGTCACTGTTTGAAGCTTTCTGATATTAAGGTCCTGGCCTTTTGTTGCTAAGATACCATTGGTCTTGGTAGCCGTAATTTGTATGTATGCATTTCAAACGGGGGGGGGGGGGGGGGGGGGGGGGGGCGGGTTCATTAAGAGTTGAAAAGAGTAGTATGATTCTCATAGCAAGCTAGCATGCATGACATTGGGGCACAGCTGGAAAAACAATTAAAATAATTGTATAATTCTTGGGGGGAAAAAAGTTAAAAAGAAATACTTTTACCATGCTTCCATATATGTTTGGAAAAGAGAAAAATGGTAAGAGCAACTTTAACCTTAGGAAAAAAAAAAAAGGAATAATAATAATAAATTTCTGCATCACGCCATTACATTATAGAAATTTGGTAAACTTTGTCTAGGGAATGGATATGCAAATTTAAGGATTTGACTATGGTGATTGCTGTTTAAGTTTAACCATGGAGCTATAGAAGTGCCAAAACCATCTCAAGTTAGTTTATGTCTGGTTGATACTGATGTACAAAGGAAACTGGAGATACTGATGGTCTAAACTTGAGATGTAACCTTAAACAGCATTCACCAGTCTGTTATATAGCATGTTCTTTGTGAAACTTGTGTGCCTTATGTTATTTATGGACATCTGTGCACTCAAGAAGGTTCATAGGAAGGATTCATTTAGTATTTCTGATTTGTAGGTTGTTCGAGATTTCAGACGTCCCGATGGAACAACAGAAAAGGAGGTTGATGCAGCAGGGGATGGTGGGGTTTATTGACAGCTTCTGTTATATAACATGTTCTTTGTGAAACTTGTGTGCCTAATGTTATTTATGTGCTACATTTCAGGTGATGTCTTGGTAATTTTGGATTTACGACCCGATGATTCATTGTTTGAGGCTGGGGTTGCTCGTGAGGTAATTGCCAGCCCTTCTTTCGTTCAATACATATAACGTAAATGAGTTTCTTTACATCTTCTATTCTGCCATATTTAGTATCTTGTACCCTGTATTCTTAAATATTTTCTCGTGCATTTTGATTTTGATGCGGGGAGGCTGTAGATCTGATTTTTGGTAAATAATGGGAATGGAGATTTATTTTTTCTGTTTGCTTCAGATTGTTAATAGGATCCAGAAGTTACGAAAGAAAGCTGCACTTGAACCAACCGATGTCGTTGAGGTTTACTTTGAATCGTTGGATCAAGATAAATCAATCTCACAACGAGTTTTGCAGTCACAGGTAATGATAATATCTCTTTTAGTAAATGTGTTCACTTTTATGTGTTTGTGATAAATTCAATGAAGTTATGCGCCCTCTTTTGTCGAGGGATTATGTTTTTGAATTTTCTAACAGGACCAATAAAAATTTTGTAGCAGTCATTCATTGTTCAAAACAAATGTGATAATTTCTTTTTCAAGATGTTAGATTTTGTGAAATTACAATTCAGATCCCCATCTGATCTGACCCTTGCCTTATTCATAATTTTCTTCGATCATGGCTCGTCTAGACCATTTTTCTTCTTCTGAATATATGTTCTATATTACCATTAATTGCGTGCACATGGATAAGACGGTTTCTGATGCATTGCGATGTCAAATACCTTTTTGGTGTGCTGATGTCGTAATTCTAAACTGGTTGTCTGGTTTAATCCGCAGGAAATTTACATAAGGAATGCTATTGGTTCTCCATTGCTTCCCTCCAATTTGATGCCATCACATGCTGTAAGTTGCACGCAAGAACTGAATTATTTTTTTCTTTTTTTGGTGGAAACTGAATCATATTTTGGTCTCAAAATCTTTTATCGCCCTACTTCTTAATTCAGCCTCGTGAGGGGAAAAAAAAAAAAAAAGAAGGAAAAAAGTGAAAAAGTGAAAAAAAAAAAAAAAAGATGTATTATTTTTTATTTTTAGGATAAAAATGAGGAGCCCAAGTTATCTACTAAATTTTTGTACCAAAGTATGCAGTAAGCAAATGGTCATTTTTTAATTAAATTTTTTCAAAGCAAACTTGCATGGCATTTTTTTAAAAAGTGAAATCAGCCAATTTCCTGCTGACTTAAGTGATAACAAGATGTGCACGGGCATTGTGTTTTCGATTGATAACTAAATTCATCATTTTATAAATTTAAAAATAAAAAAACGACAATTTATCTTTTTTTATGACATAAAATATCTCAAAAGATAGACTAATCCACATTTCTCAGATATTCTGCCCTGCATTTGCTTGCTTTGATTTTCTACTCATGTCTGTTCAGTATGGTTATCTAGCTACCAATGTGAGCGTCTCCCTTCCGTTTTCTTGTTGTCTAAACCTATTATTTGTGGTACAAACTCTAGGTAATAATTGCCGAGGAGCGCTTTCATGGAATTTCTGGCTTGTCATTTGTGATTAGTTTGTCACGGCCTGCAATAGTGTTCAACTCAAATTCCGTTCTCCCATTATGTTCAGGTCAGTTCTCTCATCACTTATGCTTGTGTCCAACCAAAAGTGAATCATATTCTAATTCGCTCTCTGTGTACTGGGTTTGCGTTGTTTTCCCTCATGGGATGCTCTGTAATGGTTTCAGGAAACACCAACTTCTTGGATGGGCTGAGGACTTATCTGTTATCAAGGGATTATTTGAATTTGAAGTCTGAGTTACAAAATGGAAATGGCAAGGTTGGTCCCCACTTCTATTTATGCTTCCTTATGGCCCCCTACATACATCATGGGTTTCGGTTGACGTAGGAGTATTACTATGGTCAAATGAATTACTCGTACTCACTGTGTAGCTGTTACTCTTGCTGCAGATAATGGTCGATTGCATCGAAAATATTCCTGCCGTGAATTTCGTGCTAGGAGAACATGTGTTTTTGACAGTTGGGGACTTGTACTCAACCACAAAATCTGGGAAATTTTGATTTTTACTTCGATTTTTTCCCCCATTCTTGGGAAAATGACAGAAAAATTTGTCACCTGTTTTTGAAATTAGATTCGGTTTTTGTTGTATAGATAGGGTACCATACAGTATCATTATTCTTTCCAATTTCTTTCATGTAGGGATACGATATCAATATGTTAATTTAACTTGTGTTGTCCGATATTTTAAGTGACAAATTGTGGTGTGCATGGGTGGGTGGCCACTGAGCAGGGTAAAGGATCAGAAAGCTTATAAAACGCCAATCCAAGACCTCCTTACAGTTTAGGCAGATGGGTTATTTGGTTTAGTGGGTAGGTTCTTTGGGTCGATTTTGTGACATTTTCTGGTAGTTAGTAAAAATTAGAACTTTGAAAGTTTTGACATATTCACATGCCCAAATCACCAAATATCAAATAAACAGTAACAGAAACTCTCAACTAATTAACTACTTAATAGTTCTAGATCATAATTTCTAGAGTATATATGATTATACTCGATAAATCTAAGTCCTAGATCATAATCTTCTATTAAATCTGGTTAGAACTTCGAAGTCTAAAACTAGCTAAAATCCAGTGAGCATGTCAAAATAAAGAGAGAGAAGAATAGTTTGGCGAGGTTGGTAGGTTCAAATCGATATATATAAATATATATACATATGTATATATATTTTAATAGCTGCAGGATGACAAGGTTCCGCGTTAACGGGCAAGGTGTGGGTGTTTCGGACCGGGCGGTTAGGCATTATTCTTTAGGGGTCACTGTAAAAGCATATGGAGTAACTCGTCAAAAATCCTAGAGCTTGTTTGGTAATCAAGTTCCACTCTAATTAAATTGTATTTTTTCATCTCAATTTTTATCTTTTTCTGAAAAGTCAACAAAGTTTATAACTACTTTTAAAAAAGTCAACTTAACTCAAACTCAAAAATTTCAACTCAACTCAAACTCAATTCATTCACCAAACACCCTACTAGTTTTAGTACATGAGGATGATTAGAAAATGGGAACACAAGTAATGAAGTTAACCATGGTCAATCTCATTAGATTGGTCACTCAACTTTGATTTGTTCCATCTATGAATACATAATTAGTAGCAGTTGGACCTCACGTGCGAAAAACTTGTGAGCTAAATAACATCATGTTCATAATGTGTTAGAATCATGATTGCCTCATTAATTATTAATTCATAGAAAAATTAATTCATATAAAATTGAAGAAATATTATTTGTGAGAAAGTTTTCCTACTTGTTTTTAAATTGAAACAGTATTTTGGGAATTACTTGTACCGCATTATTAGTCATAGTATGTATGCTGTGAAGAGGACTATTTGACTTTACTTACCTCTTCTTTATTCCTTTGTTTTTTCAATAAAAAAAATGGAAATAAAATGGAAGCGGTATGATTATGTTACTATTGTCAGATTTAGGTTCATACTATTTTAACTACCATTATTTTGTCTTCTGACATGATTGACATATTAGATTAAAATATAATAAAATAAATTTTTTTTTGATGAACTACAATAAAAATAAATATCTCAAAATATTAAAATAACTGAAAAGATAGAATTATCTATATTTAATTTATTACATGTCGATAATTTCAAATTTTAATGGTACGTTATCAATTTACCCTAATTAATAAATTATACTATGAAAATTATAGAGTGGACAATTTGAATTTTATAATAAAAATAGTTTTAACATTCAGCAACTTATGTATGATATAATTAATTTTAAAAAAATTAGCAACTACAAGTTTGAGAATGACAATCTAGATATAAAAATACCATTATAACAATGACAATCTAGATATAACCATTACGTTATGAGAATGATAACCAAGATGTAACAGTATCATCATGTTCATATTTCATATGTGAATGAAAATCTAGATATAACAGTATTATTCTGTCGATGACAATACAATTTAGATATACCAGTTTAATTATGTGCAGCAATCTAGATAATAGTATTATTATGTGCATGAATGATCATCTAAAAGTAAAAGTATCATTATGAGAATGACATATGCGAATGTAGGTGAAAATTTGAGAATGAATCTGATAAAAATGGTTGTTCAGAATTTGATTTTTTTTTTTTTTTTTATGAAACTTTTAATTTTGGTCTAAATTTTTGGTGAATTTTTACTTTATTTTTTGTTCTAGATTATGTAATTTTCAAATATACGGTAATTATATTAACTGACCAATGAGACATGTATGGAAAAGGTTTCTCAACGAATAATCCCTGTCCATGCCCCTTCTTAGGTGGAGATGGGGATGGTTTAAGAAATATTTATACAAAAAAAAAAAAAAAAACCATTTTTAGACACCTCTTTTAAAAAATAAACACTTTTAAACTTATTTGTAAATTTGAACAAATTCTGAATTTTAAATTTTTTATTTTTCCAAGTGTATCCTTCCATATTTTTTTTTTCTCATTTTGTTTTTTCAAATATCTCATTTGTTTTTTTTTTTAAATCGTATTTGACTTTTCATTAAATAGATTTGACTTTTCATTAACTTGATATGTTATTTTTAAGGAAGGAAGATTTTTCCCCCTCTAGCTAATCACACGGAGGCAGTTTTCCTTTTGCAGCATTAACATTAATATCTTGCTGTGTGATTTGCTTGTTGCTGTCCTTTTTTTCTACATGTGACAGATGATGAATGTGGCAATTATATAATCATTTAACTCATTCCTTTCAAGTAGTTGAGAAAATAATGTTTTACTAGCTTCTTCCTTTTAGGTTTAGTTGTTTTATTGGCACCAAATACTTCGTTTTCTTGACCCATGAATCGAACATACTGACTTTGAATAAATTGAAGTCGTTCTTATACATTAAGAAATCAAAATCATACACAAGTCATAAGACATACTGGTATCTCAGTTTTTGGTTTACACCAAAGGTTTTCTTGCACATTTACAGTATCGGTCGTGTTGATTTTTTTTTTTTTTTTTGTGAGAAATAATTACTACGTTAACAATTTCACTGTCATCTTTTGATGATCGTTTGCCCTTCTTCATCAATTTGTTTACCACATTCTTGTTCTTGTTTGTTGCTTTATGTGGTAATGACTCGGTTGTATGCTGGTCATTGTTCTATATTTATTTCAACAAACACAATTACAAGGTCAATAAAATAATTACAGTCACTGAAATTAATCATAAATAGATAATAATGATTGTTAGGCCTTAAAATTACAACAATGATACTCTCATTATAAAAACGATCAATTTTAGTTATTGAAATCCAACAAGCAGACTAAATACCATATGATTGAACAAAAGCCCCAAAACCATATTATTTAAATTGTCATTACAACATTGACCAACTTCAATATTAAAAAAAACCCATAAGCAAACTCAAAAATAGAACAGTTTCAAAAATCAGTAATAATACAGTCATCACAACAATACCGAATTTTAGTAAGTAAAAATCTATAAGCAACTAGTAATGATTCAATCATTATGACAATGATGAATTTAAGTAAGAAATAAAACAACTAGCACAAGGGAATAACATCAAAAATAATGAAACTGTCAAAACGATATTGACCCATTTTGGCAAGAAGAAAACAAATAAGCGAATAAAAATTCTAATAAGTTTTAAAAAACAAAAAAAAAAAAAGTTGAAACATAACAAATCATATCTAAATCATTATTTTCTAACAAAATTCGTACTCAGTACCTGTTGATTAACGTCGGCAGCAAGTGTTTTTCCAACCTCCACGGTTTCCTTTGCAACCGACAACAACTGAGGTGACAGTTTTGGTGAGGGAGAACCCGTCGCTTTTCCGGTGTCTTTTCGTTTTTTTTCTGGCATTCTCTTTGTAGATTTCTTCATTGCAATCAGTTTGGAGAATCAGAGGGAGATTGAAAGAAGAGTAGTCAATCATTTTTTTTTTTTTTTTTTTTTGAAGGAGAGTGATGATTTTGTGAGAGTGGATGCAACTATCAGTTTTTTTTTTTTTTTTTTTTTAAACGTTAATATAGGAGGTAGTTTTTCATTTATTTATTTTTTTTGTTTTAAATTTTAAAAATTAATTACCCTATTTTACTGGGGGATTTTTTTGGCGCATTTCTATTGCAATCTTCACAAGGGGTGTCCTTATGCTATCCTAGGATCTAAACTTGTTCCAAAAGTGTTCCTTCCAGTTTTCTTAAAAATATTTAAAAATACAACAAAGATATATATATATATATATATATACCTATATAAATACAAGAAATCAATAGAATGCTTAAAACCACCTTATACGTAATCTGTCCTGTAATAAGAGAAGAGATTAAAAATACGTTTGATTTACCATTTTAAAACCCAAAATTTTATTTCCTTCCAAATTTGAACCAATTTCTCACTTTTTCAAAATCAGTACCACTCATTTTTCTTTGTTCCAAAAACTCATTTTTAAATTCATAAGTCAAGCCCAAAATTTTCAATTCAAGATGGCATGTCAAACGAGAAGTAAAAAAGTTTATTTCCATACTAAATGTTTAAAATAACATTTGCCCGCTAAAATAACTGGTAAAACTCCTCTCTCCCTCTCTCGACATACCGGCAAGATTTGTAGTTGCCAAATACCATTCAGAACACCTCTGTCGCATTACAAGGACCCAAACTTCAAGTGATCAAAACTCCATCTTCAAGTTCCCAATAAAACTTACAGATACACTAGAAGCAAACTCAGAAATGAACATGCTGTAACACTAACAGACGGTCGCTTTTTCTAAGTTTCTAATCGACCTAATGCAGGCACCTTCGCACCTTGAAACTAGCAACTACGAGGCCAGTATGATCACAAGTCCATTTTCAGTTTCTGAGAGCGAACTGAAATTAATCTGCTGACTAGTACTATAGCCCTAAGATCTGTTTGAACTAGTAAATTCAAGCAGCCCCGGAAGCGGCTTCTTGACAAGCCTCTGACTCTTCAACCGTTGACGAATCTTCCGGGAAACTAGGAGATTTAGGGGTCAGTCCCAACACCTTGAACATGAGTTGATCAGCATCAAAATCGTTGTTGGGGGTAGTCAACAACTTATCACCAGTAAAAATAGAATTTGCCCCAGCAAGAAAACATAATGCCTGCTCGGGCATAGAGAACCGAACTCTACCAGCTGATAACCTCACCATTGCTTTTGGCATGACAATGCGAGCCGTAGAAATCATCCGAATCATCTCCCATATTTCAACTGGCTAAAATGTATTAAGAAAAATGGAACTATGTTAAGCCCGCTAAAACATTAGCAACAGAATACAAATGTATTACATCTCAAACGTCAAATGAACCAGATTCCCTACTAGTATGGTATTACAAAACATATATGCACTTAATAAGTCATTTCTTAAGATATTTAGTGCGAGTACAATTAAGTAAAATTGTAAAAGTTATCATTTACAAGATTTCTGGCACATTGAATCCAATAAGTCCAATACAAATAGATTTTTTTTTTTTTTGGGAGAAGAAAATATAGGGACCCGGTTTAGGATTGTTTTTCTTTAGAAGAAGCACAGCTTCTCAAACTTAAAAAAAACGGCATAACATCTAAGCAAAGTGCGATTCTGCAGTTTTACAAAACAAACTGATCACAAACCTAGCCTAGAAATGAGAAAAACTCGAATGAGAGAACATAAAAAGAGACATTTTTGCATGAATTGCACAACAGTTTGCTAAAAGCAATAACCCTTTTATTTATTCTCTATACTTACCTTTTGATCTTGGAGAGGTGTGCCTTTCACTGCAATCAATGCATTGATGGGTACACTCTCGGGGTGAGTGGGCAATGTTGCCAATGTATGCAACAAACCTACTCGGTCCTCTTCTGCTTCTCCAAGCCCGATTATTCCACCTACAAACAGACGATAGTCAGCAATGTGCGCTTGGTGTATGATAGTCAGCCAATAAATTCTCATATACATACATATAAATATATATATATATATATGTAAATGTATCAGATCTTCCATGTACAGAAGCAAAGGAGTCAATAAAGTAGACAAAAGATCTCACGCCTTGGGCAGAGAAGGGAGCTAGCAAGCTAAGGGAACTATGCAGACAAATTAGGCATGGTAGGTCTGAGATGGAATAATGCACCATGTAGATGACCATCTCTAATTGAAAGACATCACATAAGAACAGTCTCCTATACGTACACTCTTAATACACACAATTTGTGGGGGAGAGCGAGAGAGAGAATCAGAAGAGAGAGAGAGTTCTGAGGCCAGTCTATCGCACTTGAGGCCCTAGAGAAGTTCCATCTCTCCTCTGTAAACCCATATATCTGTATATTTCATCTCTGTTGCCAGTAATGATGCTATTGCTAATGCTTTTGTACTTTCTATCTGGCAGGATAATCCAAGAGACAACCAACCATCCAAGTTCTACATCAACCCCTAAAAAGAATACCGGTGAAAAAGGGCTATTATATTGTTAGGCATTTGAAATCCTACTTCGGCATATTACATCAGAATGTGGTGTAATTAAGTATGGGAACTATATACTTGAAAGGTCAATCGGAGGTGAACTAGGGTAGCATTTCTTTCAAAGACATTTCAAGTGAAACTGCATACCTACGAGGGCCATATAAGTAATAGTATAAACTCTCCAATCCAGTTAAATCCCAAATTTTGTGACAGCTACTACATTAATAACTCAAACAACAAAAAAAACATGGATTAGACAAAAGGTAGAAAGGATGTGCACGTGACTAGGTAAGTCAGACTCTACAACACAGACAACAGCCAAGGTCTAAAACATCCCAACATATAGGGGAAGGGATCAACTCAACTCTCAATTTTCATATGCTTTTATTTCGCATTTAAAGCATGTTCAAGAGTGTCAAGAGCCCAACGTCTAAAATTTTAGCAATGTAGAGGAATATATTGCTGGTGACTTTGTTTTCAATACAGCTGATGTAGAAGCACATTCTCCTCATTAGAAACAACAAAGTAAAAGCCATTTACCTGAACAGACATTAATCCCTGCATCCCTGACATACTGAAGGGTTTGCAACCGGTCATCATAAGTCCTTGTAGTAATAATGTTTGGGTAATATTCCCTAGATGTATCGAGGTTATGATTATAAGCTGTGAGACCTGCCTTCTTCAGTTCTACAGCTTGCTGCTTCTCTATCATGCCCAAAGTGCAGCAAACCTCCATCCCCATTCCCCTGCAACATTTCAGTTTTCTAATGTAAATAGTCCATTTGGTCACAAAAAGAAGTATTATAATCTAAAGAAAGACAAAAAATGTTATCATTATTCCCAAGACCCTTTGGTCTAATGACATCTGGAGGGGGGTTTTGGGTTTGGGTTTGATTCACACTTGTAATTTTCAATTCTAATTTACAGGATGGCACATGCTTCAACATGTGGTCTATAAAAATAATAATAACAACAATATTGTTATCATTAGTCTATGATCTACAATGAAAGAGCTACCGACTAACGCAAATAGAAATGTTAATGAAAGCTGATCTTTTACAGTAGATGAATAAAAGTCTACAAACATAACTAATTCTTTTAATTCCATTCCAGATCGAGACAATATGGAATCATTCTTTTAATTACACTCTATGATCCATGACATGAAACTTCTAAAAAGAAAAATAAGATTAATACCTGCATGCAACTAAGCTCTGATGTCATTTTCAACTCAAGATTTTTTCTTGATAGTTTACTTGGCCAGAAATTGACCCACCAATTATATCAATAGAACTTAAATAAAAATTGATTGCTTAAAATAGCATTAAATAATGACAAGAATATTACCAATAAAATGAAATCATCTGCATTTACAAGAATGGCTCTATCTTATCCACTAGTTTTAATATTTCCCATAGAACACATTCTTTTACCTTATTTCTTTGACATATTCAAGGATCTGATTGAAATTGGTCTTTCTTCCCACCGTCTCTCTCCATGCGGCACCCATGCAAAAACGCGTGCTACCTGCCTCTTTTGCCTGCCAAAGAATGAAACTTTAGTGAATATGATGCAACAAATCGGTGGGAAAGAAGGATCATAAACAATGAACGATTCAAATTCAGTGATAGCAATCACAACAATTAAATGAGCATGATTTCATTATCAAACCATTCAACAGATGCTCCCAGCTAAATATAAGTGGAAGCATAGAAAGAACTGAAAACCTAAAATGTCCCAGAAGTCACTTTCATCTAAAAAGCCAATACAATAAAATCTGAGCTTAATAAACACATAAGGAGTCCTAACATTGGGCTTAATAATCACAAAGGAAAACTCTTACCTCGTGATGTCTTGCTTATTAGCAGCTATGTTGAGCGAAAAGGCAAACCCAAGTTTCATGGGACACTTTGTACAAAAGCATCATCTATGATTATAGTTTGTTCGATGCATAAATCAGGTTTTACCTAAGATAATACTAGCATACTCTTCCAAATTTCAAACTTCAGAGGGAGGTTCTAATCAGTTATTTGGCCTTGAACTAATTACAATACAAGACGTCACTAGTTTTACAACTCACAAGTCACAAGACCAATGCATCCCTGCTACAAACCCGTCATGCATGTTCTTGATGAGATAGAGATTACATCAAGATAATTATAAAATTCCAGACGCTTTGTATGATATGTCTTTCCTCTGACTGATAGTTATTAGATTGTTTCCTGTCTCATTGCAAACATATATGTCCACGCCTAATATATTTCCTTATCAGAGATCCTTCAGGACAAACACACATGTTGCACACATGAGGCAACAATCTGATTTTGTACTAAAGCTTAAGCAAGTACAGACATCAAATTCACCAAGCACATAAAAGTGATGCAGTTGACAGGGGATACACGTTATATTAGTTCTGCGTATGTGAACACGAAATTTTAAAATGTACTAAGAAGGACAAGAGATGACCTCTTTTGCTGCCTCTAAAACGGAGTCCTTGCTCATAAGCTTTTGGGCTTTTAGTCCTGTATTATACCTGGATGACTGAGGACAATATGAACAGTCCTCACTACATCCACCCGTCTTGATAGAAAGGAGAGTGCACTGCTGCACTTCCCTGAAGTTATGTGCATGTCTGTGCACTTGAGCCTGGAAACAATAGAATATGTCTTCAGCACCTTTTTTAGTAAGAAACTCCCTTTATTGATACTGACACCAATACAAAGGAGAGAGGACAAAAGCGCACAAGAAAGCAAGCAACAATAATTAAAAATTTTAATTAAAAAAAAAACTGCAACGATCATCTAATTACACATTACAGCTTTCCAATTCAAATATTTAGAAAAAATAAAAAATAAAAACAGAAATTTAAGTCTGAAAATATAATTTTGACAATTTTGTGTAATACACATTACAGCTTTCCAATTCAAATATTTAGAAAAAATAAAAAATAAAAACAGAAATTTAAGTCTGAAAATATAATTTTGACAATTTTGTGTAATACAGCAACAGGCATTAAACAGAAGAAATCTGTAATCCAAACTTCAAATACAATTTTGTTGTATTTTGCTTTTTGAAAGTCGAACAAAGGGAATATGTTGCTTCAAAAAAAAAAAAAAAACCCACCAGTTTTTCACGTTTTAAAACGAAATACGAAATAATATATATATATATTATTCTTTGGTTTTGAGGATTCCTCTTCCCCTTTGTCAATATTTCTATAGCATCATGCATGATATAAAGTCTCAATATATATATATATATATATTTTTTTTTTTTTCCTTCACAAATTTTACAGGATGTAAGGATATGTTTTTTAATTATTTCAAAAAATTCAAAACAAATATTTACGGAATTGAGATATTCTAACCGCCTAAGTAAAGAACTGTTATAAATAATTAAGATATTTTTTTTTGCGGGGATATACATAGAAACTTTAAGGAAAAAAAAAAAAAAAGTTGAATATATATCTTTCCGTGCTCCCATTTGATATCGATCCCTTCAGACAATATCCGCAAAAGGAAAAAAAAAAAATAAAGAGAGTAAATTTATGAAAAAATCCTTTTTATATTAATAGAGCTCATTTTAAACCGTCCATGTATGATTCAACGGTTGATATATTACTTATATATGATAAGTATCGTCCATTTTACTTTTTTAATAAGAAATTGAAAAAAAAAAAAACGGTGGAAGGTGAAGGGGGGAGGTTTCCGTCGCCGGGGAAGGAGTGAGGGACTGGGCTGGTCGGCTTGGGAGGGGGGGAGGGGATCTGGTCGGGGGGAGCGGGGGTCCGTCTCCGGCGTGGGGGAGGGGGGGGGGGGGGGGTTGGTAGTCGGCGCCGGGGGGCTCGAGCGCGAGTTGGGGGGGTGGACTGGGTCGACGCCGACGCGGGGGAAGGCGGGGCAGATCTGGCTCGGGAGGAGGGAGGTCCGTAGCCGGCGTCAGGAAAAGGGATGGTCTTTTAAAAAAAATTAAATTATTTTTTATTTATTAGTTTATACTAATATGAAATAACATATATTATAATTATTATATATAGATAATATTTTAGCATTTAGATTATACGTTAACGGTTTAAAAATGAATTCAATAATATGATATATAAAAACGGTCGTTCCCAGAAAAAATAAAATAAAAAAAAGTTAAAATGAATAAATTGAATCATTTTAACACAGTGCATCAATTAAAAATTCATGTGATATCTAGCAATATCTGGAAAAGCCCGTTTGGCTGCCGAGAAAATAAAGGCATCATGCAGGAATCAATCAATTTGGCAAACAAACAGACAGCAATGAAGAATCGATTTAGATTAGGTTAGGTAAGGGAACTGACTCCATGGAAGAGAAGATCGAGAATGGGGGAGTCGTAGACGGCCTTGATCTCGTCGCGAGTCCAGTCGTTTCTGGGACCTTCTTTGATGGTTCTCTCGGCCTGAACAGCGGCTGCGGAGGCGGAGGAGGAGGAGGAGGAGGATGATGAAGATGAGAAGTGCGAACAAGAATGAAGCAACGAAGAAGAAGATCTCAGCTGCCGCGGACGCAGAAGAATGGAGCGAATCGACAGCATTTTTTGTTCTTGTTTCGTCTTTGTTTTTGTTTGATTGATTTTCTCGGGAAAATCGAAGAGAGAAATTTTCCCGGCGGAGAAATTAAAGAGAGAGAGAAAGAAAGAGAACGGAGCTGAAGTGCTCAAACTCGAAATTAAAATAGTTAGTTGGTTGTGTCATGTCACACGTGTGGCCACCAAGTAGGACTGTGGACTCTGCGCTGTAGTAGTAGTAGCTGAGCCAAATTGGCAGCCCACGCGACCTTCCTTGTTAACCAACGCACTTTTTTTCTTTTCAATTAAAAAAAATATATATATATATATATATATATATATTAAGGTTGTTCTTAAAAATTTTATAAAAAAAAAAAAAAAATCCTCTATTTAGACGAGAAGGTCAATTTTGAAAATTAAAAAAATTTTACAAAAGAGTTTTTTTTTTATATAAATTTTTTCTATCATTCTCTCGGAAAAAAAAATTATCTCATTTTTTAATTTATTTTATACATTATCCTTTTTTTAAAAAAAATAAATCTTTTTAAAATCTTCTCATAATGCATTATTTTTAACACTATTTCTTCTCATTTCAAACAACTTTTTGTTTTCAAAAAGAAAATTTTTGACACATCCAAACATCATTTAGGATTCAAATCCTCTATCCAATTTTTAGTATCACAAATGGTATTTAACCAATAATATTGTGTTACGTTATTTGAAAATGTTTAAAATGTTTTATAATTGATTTTTTATACCTTGAAATCTAACTTATTTCATTGACGAGTTAAAATATAATTGATTAGATACTATTTGAGACACTAATATTGGACAGGAAATGTCAATCTACTATCTTATCTTAAAATAAAAAGACTTTCTCATTTAAAATAAGAAAATTTTTTTTTTCAAAAATAAACACGTGATCCAAACTGAAAAACCCTTAATAATAACTATATAATTGTAGAATACTTTTTTTTTTTTAACTTTGGGTGAGAAAATTCGAACTTTATATATTTTGGGTGGAGTCAGATAATATTATCGTTAGATTATACTTGCAATACGTGGAATATAGTTTTAATTAGTCAATTCCATTATAACTGTGTTATATTTAAATATTAATGTAATAATTCAAAAGAAATTTACGAAAATTTTACTGTTTAAAATTGTGTTGGTTGGAATTTTTTTTTTCCTATGTTATGCTACAACATTCTTAAAAATAAAGTCGACATTGTTTTAGTTTTTAAATTGTGAATTGGTAAAGGAAATAGGTATAAAAAAATTACCCAACTAATAAGAGAGAGATTTAAACAGTCAATTACATTATATAACTAATGAGAATTTATATATATATATATATATATTTAATGGAATTAAATAGATATTTAACTATTTGTAAATTTTTCTTAGTTGTCACAATTTTTTTTCTTTTAAATTATTCTTGTTGTACCCAAATTTCCAGGTCCTAAATTTAGATCTAAAATTTTGGATCTCTTGTAAGATATGTTGGTAATTTTCTTCCCTTTAATTTGTGTTTGTTTTTCATTAAATCATTAATGAAAGTACTTAAAATACAAATTTTACAGATCTACTAAATTATAGCATCTGAATCAACCACTAAAGCCATCAAGTGGGACTTTGTTTGTTCACCTACCACTTTTCGTTCCATTATTGGTAATTTAATACCAAATGGATAGGTAAGTGTTATATCTATGTCCTAAATTTGACACGTTTCTTACTTTCTTTCTATTTGCTAAGCAGGGTATTAGCGTAAACAAAAACAAAACAAAAACAAAACAAAACAAAAAAAAAAAGATTTGGACGTTTTCCTCCAAGATATTACTACTTTTTCTATTATAAACTAGTTGTAAGCACGTGTCACGTATGTGTTTAAATAATTTTTTAATTAAAAAATTAATTATAAGGGATTAATATAAAATAGTTGTTCATAGAATATTGGGGAGAAAAAAATTAAGTAGCAATAAATTGAAGAGAAGTTAGCAAATCATATAAAAAGCTAAGTGGGTAGTGCTATGAGAAAATAATAATTGAGATTGTAAAAAAAAAATGTTTATGTAAGGATATATTTACAAAAATTTTATTTCAGCATGGGCAAAAAAAATTTTAAAAAAATTAAAAATGATGAAAGAATGTAAATAGAGAATAGATCGGCATGTAAACGAAAATGAACAATAATTTTAAAAAGTAAAAAGTAAAAATATATATTTATTAAAATTTTCACATAATTTGGGTCAGTATTCAACTAAAGTTAAATATAATAAAAAATAGTAGTTGAGAATATAAGATGATCATGAAAAAAAATAATAATAAGTATGAGAGAATTTTGAAAGTATAGGAGGAAAAAAATTAGCAATTAAAAAAAAAAGAAAGAAAGAAAAAGAAAAGGGAAAGAATAAAAGAGAAAAAAAGAAGAAGGAGGAAATGACATGTGTCGAAAAGATGGAAGAGTTTTTGGCTTCTATATATATATACACACATATGTATTAAGATAAGATGAAGATTAAGATAATATTTGTTTTTTAACATACCACTATTTTAAGTGAAAATTGAGAAAAAAGAAATAACACTAAAGATCTCTACTCTAATATCAATTTATATCTATTTCAAATTAAATTAAAAATTTTATTTATTGAGAAGTGTTAAATAAATTATCATATCAATTTCTGCCTCTCA
Source organism: Ficus hirta (assembly GCA_038430175.1). NCBI lineage: Eukaryota > Viridiplantae > Streptophyta > Magnoliopsida > Rosales > Moraceae > Ficus > Ficus hirta. The sequence continues at coordinate 1,864,571 of CM076593.1, read as the reverse complement.
GTTTAGCAACAACTAGACTCGTCAATCCTCGTCAAACCTACTTACAATGGTGTTGTGGGGGCTTGCAGATCTCCTCGTAAAAGGTGATTGTCTAGATAGAGATTTGTACTCAACAAGACTGCAATTAGGAAAGAAAATGTGTTTTAACTTTTATTTTTTTAATTAATTGTTGTTTTATTTAGTTACTATTACATTTTTTAATAACTAGTGTTTATGTCCTATCTTAGTTGGAGATGGGATTGCACGTGTTTATGGATTGAATGAAATCCAAGCTAGGGAAATCGTTGAATTTGCCAGCAGTGTGAAAGGAATAGCTTTGAATCTTAAGAATGAGAATATAGGGATTGTTGTCTTTGATAGTGATACTACTACTAAAGAAGTAGATCTCGTCAATCACATTGGATCCATTATGGATGTTCCTATAGGAAAGGCTATGCTAGGGTGTGTGACGACGTGTTGGGAGTGTCTATTGATGGTGGAGGGGCTCTAAGCGACCACGAGTAAAGACATGTTGAGGTGAAAACCCCTAGAATTATCGAACTTAAATCTATGCATGAGCCTATGGAAATAGGGTTAAAAGCGGTAGATAGCTTGGCTACTATAGGTTGTGGTTAACGAGAACTTATAATTGGGGATCGTCAAACTAGAAAAATAGCTATTTCTATCGATACTATAAAAAACCAAAAGCAAATGAACTTAAGGGCCACCTTCCAGAGTGAGACATTTTATTGTGTCTCTGTAGTGAGTAGACAGAAATGCTCAACTGTGGCACAATTAGTTCAAACTCTTTCAAAAACGAATACTTTTGAATATTATATTCTTGTAGTAGCCATCGTTTTGGATCATGCTTTTCTACAATTTCTGGCCCCATATTTTGCACCAGTCAGAAGAAAGGAGTTGCATCCTTAACTTCTAATGTAGCATCTACTACCTTCAAAAACATCATACCTCGAGGACAAGTAATCCCAAAAATGAATGAACGGCCTACCCCTTTTGTTTGTCTGGTCGGCTGATAGAAATAGACTGACTACTGAAGATATTTGTGTTATTTCGTTTGCACTGGTTTGTACAAAAATGCGTGAGTCATATTGAATACTCAGTAAATTATAGACCACTTCAAATTTTCATTTTTGAGAGAGATAATCCACCCTACAAATATAAATTCAAACTTTATCTTTTATTAAGCTTTAATTACATGTTACGTTATCAATTTTGTCAAATGTGATAAACAAGAAAGACACTGAAAAAACACTTTGAGCTATTTTGTTTATGTCAGAGATAATTTTGAATGATTTTGAACAATAAGATAGCAAAATGAAAAAAGTTGCATACTTAACGGAGGATTTATGAAATCTCTAATCATATATATAAATTATAAATATATATATGTATATATCTATACATATATAGAAAAGCACAAAAAAGTGTTGTTCACCACTTCGTCCAAAACGAACCGTTTTGGATGAAAAAGTTTTATATTTATTTTTTGATTCTTTGTTTTTCTTTTTCTCGGACCAATTTTCTTTTTTTCTTTTTTTTTCATTTTAGCCCCTTTTTCTTTTTCTTCTTCTTCTTCTTCTTTTTTATATTTTTTTATTTTTGTGTTTATTATTGTCCTCCAATTTTTTTTTCGGATCTTTTTTTATTTCATTTTAATCTCTTTTTTTCGTTTTTTTTTTGCCTAATTTTTCATGCTAATATATTTATTTCATTTTAGTCATTTTATCTTTTTGTCTCTTTTTCTTATCCTTTTTAGGTCACTTTTTTAAAATTTTATTACTTATTATTTTAATTTTTTCTTATTTAGGATCTGTTTGGTTCCGGATGTCCTCAAATATGCCCCAGATAAATTTTCTCAAATTCGTACAAGTGCCGTGCAAATGGTTTAGAGGGTATATTTTTCAAGAGAGGAGCACATGAACTTGGATGAGAATGGGGTTAAAGAAGTGTATATTGCAATAACAAATGGGGGTAATTTGCTTTCCCATTGAAATTACTGACAACAACCCCAAAAGCTCTCATTTCGGTTCTCACTCGTTTTGTAAAGTAGGTAAACAAGAAAGAAAAGAAAGTGAGTGAAGCCAGTAAAGCAAAGCAAACTAGCAAAGGAAGGAAGGAGAGAAATGAAATGATGAACAAAGACAACATAAACGCGGTGTTCTACGCAGAGTCGTACCATCCCATCCAATCCGGAAGCATCGACGGCACCGACTTCCTCCCTCACGACAACGCCGTCTTTCGCGCCCACCTCTGCTCCTCGGCTTCTCTCTGTCTCTCTCTCTCTTTCTCTCTCTCTGTCTCTCTCCCTCTCTTTCTCTCTCTTTCCTTCTCTCTTTTTCTCTCTCCAAACAATTATTTATTTTTAATTTTTTTTTTGAATTGCAGATGACCCTCTCGGTGATCCCAAGCTCCTCGGCGACCCTTACTGCACTCTCTTCGTCGCTCGTCTCTCTCACCAGACTACTGAGCACACGCTCCGCAGGGTTCTTCTTCCTTTTTCTGCTTGCTTCCCGAGAAAATCCTACCGAGATCAGAATATGTGTGTGTGTATTGGAATTTTATATAGGGCTTCTAAATAAAGTTCTTTTTTTTTTTTTTGGGTATGGTTTCAGGCTATGAGAAAGTATGGCCGGGTGAACAACTTGCGCTTAGTTAGGCACATTGGTATATTCTATTCTATTTTTTTTTTTTCCTTTTCATTTTCCTATATTTATTTCTTTTCACTATTCGAACAATTTTAGATTATATGAATAGAATTTTGGCGTTTATATATATATATATATATATACACAAATATATATATGTTTATTATTTGGTTATTTGATAAGAAGCATTCTATCATTGATGATGAAAAATCAAGTCCAATATTAAAAAAAATCCTACCAAGAAAAAAGGAAAATTGAAATGTCATTGAAGAATTTACCAGTTGAAGCCTGCAGAGAAGTAGAAAACTTTGCTTTGTGAGAAAGATCCCTTGTCTCCGGCAGTAGATAACGGTGAGGATTTTGTGTTCTCATTCTTATTTGTTTGATTGTTTCAGTAACCGGCGCCTCACGAGGTTATGCATTTGTGGAGTTTGAAACAGAAAGGGAGATGCGGCGTGCCTATAAGGTGTTTGATAAGTCTTTTCTTATCTGAATATGATCATCTGTTTTTCCTTTTCATTTTAGAAGATATTTTACCTCTTCTAAGCAAGGCTGGGGAATTAGTGCCTTTTATCAGCAGGTGCTATACGTGCATTGACATAGGAACATTGAGTTTCAAGAAATTGCACATATTTACATATTGAGTACAAATACCGGAGACTTTAACACTTGATGCCAGTGTACCAGTCGTAGGACTAAGTGTTATGTTTAAAGAATAAACGCACCAGCTTGCTAGTTTGCCTATTCCTCGACTTACTTTGGCAAAAACTTCAATTTAGCATCTCTCCGGTTTGATCTTTAGTCGCTGGGAACTTGCATTAACCCGATGTAATGTCAGGTGGCCTTAACATGAAATTTTGTAATTCGAGAGAGTGGGAAAAAATAAATAAATAAATAAAAAAAGAAACTAAAGTTATGCAACTCTATCAACTTCATAAGTGTGCACCTATAGAGATATATTTGCATGTACTTAAACTAGTTAGTGATCTCCTGGAGATTGAAAGAAAAAAAAAAAAAAAGTAATAATTATAGAGTTGAAGCTAATCCTACTTTAGTTAATGCATGGTGAGTATCAAAGTTTTAAGAAGCTAAAGTTGAGTTCATTTTCATCAGATTGTGTCTAAAATGTAAATGGACTTTATAAGTTCCAAGATTAAGAGTGAGTCGAATGATTGAAAAGTTTTTAAGGACCAAGAATTTTAAAGAGATCCTCCTCTTTGTACTCCTCCAGAGTATAATTTAGCCTTGACATAGTTTTTCTTGTTTTACTTTCAGGACGCGCATCATTCAATTATTGATGATTGTGAAATTATAGTTGATTATAACAGACAACAGTTGATGCATGGCTGGATTCCTCGAAGGTTAGGTCAGTTGGTATTCTCATCTTTTGGACATTGATTCCTCAACAGACCGAATTTGTGTTAATTTTATCATCTTTTGATAGGAGGGGGTCTTGGCGGTAAGAAGGAATCAGGGCAACTTCGCTTTGGAGGACGAGAGAGACCATTTCGGGCACCCCTGTATGCATGACTTCATTTTTAATGTTTATATTTTACTCAATCTAATCTTGAGATAATTTGGATTTGATGCAAAGGAAAAAATGATAACACAACTCCAAATACCAATGGAGCTTAGGGAAGGATTTTGTTTACAAAAACTAACTCCCAAAAGTCAAAACCCACACTAATTACACATCACAAAACTTAAAACCACTCTTCGACTTCGTATTGGTGACAATAAACTGAAATTTAAAGCTTCCACAATATTTATTTAACTTTTTTACATCAGGACTATTGTCATATGTGCTTCTGAGCACATCCGAGATATAATTTTTCGCTTCCCTTCATATCTGAATTACTTTTCACAAGTGGAAATTCATACAATGAAACAAGTAGAACTTTATGATCGACCATAATCTAGGAAATACTGTATGATAAGACGAACTATGAAGCGGGCGAGACCATGATAAAGGATGTGAGTCATTTCATTCTACATGGTTTGTCACTTTTTTCATGTTATTATATGCAGTAGCATTGAGGATAGTATGTAGACAGAAACATTCTATATCAGGGTCTTGGAAGAAGGTAAAAGAACTACACCAGAAAGCAACTTTGGCATTGTTGTAGCTATTGCTTTGTTGCTAGTCAACATACTGCATTAGAAGTTAACCTAGAAGGAGGAAAATTGAGCAAGTTTTAACTTGTATGGCTCAGAAGTCCTTTATATTTTACTCCTAGACTTGGTTTTCTCGACTCTTGAGAACATATAGGTCAATCATTTGTAACTTTCCATATCCTTGAAATTCCCAAACCTACTAGGTGGGCTAGATATGGAAATTGGAGCCCATGTGGAGTCCTATAGGTTCTCGAAGCATGAAAACTTGTGGTTAGTCGCTGGGTAAGTGGCCTTGCGGAATTATACCTGAGACTACGTGGGAGCAAACCAGAAGGCTGACCACTCAACTAGCCTGTTGAGGTTGGCAAGGTTAGAAGTTTTCCAGCATTTAGACAGGCTATCTAGACATTTTGATTGGATTAAGCCACAAGCAGTCTGTTCAATCTCTGGGACTTAAACAACTGAAGTTGTCCCGGATGTAGGGTGGGGACTTTTTTACGGGTTTTAACTCATCTTCATCAAATGAAGTTTTAGGGTGATTGGGATGCTAGAGAAAACAGTGGGCTGTGGATTGTATTGAATGGCTAGTGTTGTGGAATTGTATGGTGACCTCAATTCTGTGCACAATTTGGATGGAAAGGAACGCCAGGACTTTTGAAGATACAGAAGTGGATGAGATGGACTTGTTGGAGATAGAAGAATGTTCAGCATCCTTGTGGGCCTCTGCAGATAAAGCTTTTAAGGATTTTCCTTTTACTTTGATTGTTAGTAATTGGAAGGATGTTATAGGTTTGTAGGATTCATGCTAATTCAAGCTGTTCTTCTTTGTTTGTTGTCTGCGTGTGTGTTTTTCTTTCTTTTTCCGTTTCTTTTCATTTTCGGTGTGTGTCTTTCTATTTTGTTTTGTTTTTGTTTTCGTTTTCATTTTCTTTTGTTCTTTGAGGATGTCTAATCATCTTTCCTTTGTGATTGATTATATTCTCAACTAAAGGAAGATTTCTTATAAGAAAAAAAAATCAATAACTAAATACCAGTTCATTCTTGGTTTCCTTAAGGGCCTCCACTTCGAAAGAATTTAGGGATTATTTCTGTTTCTTATTAGTTCAGCAGGGACAAACTCTGTTTCTTCCGACGATGTTATTTATTTATTTATTTATTTTTGGAGGATACTCCTTCACATTCTTATCCTCACTTCCCTCCTTTTTCTTCCATTTCTACTATTTTTTCAATTTATAATGATTAGTTACCTTAATGCCTTAAAAATGCAGTTGGAGTGTTTTCTCAATAGATATTGTGAATGAATGGATAATGTTTGGTATGAATTTGGGTCAATTTTGAACTTTCTTGAATTTGAGTAAATTAATTAAAACCAGTTGTTTAGCAACTACTAATGCCGTGAGAATTTGACACTTTTCTATTTAGCCACATGAATTAGTGAACAAAGTACCTCAAGTGTAAGACCAATGCAAAAGATTTGTACTTTCTGCTGTCTTTTGACACTTTTCTTATCTTATTTGACAAAAGAGTGTTTGACCGTTTTATTCTATATACATAAACTGATTTCATTTCCGCTTTTGTTTAATTAGACGACCAATCCCATATGATGATTTGAAAAGGCTGGGCATTCCACCTCCACCAGAAGGAAATTATATGTCTCGGCAACAGGTATATTTCCCCTCGCTTTTTTTAGCCATGCAAATCTTTTTGAAGATTAACCGCACAATTTATCTGCATGTGCTACTTTGAACGGTGCGATGGTCATAATATTAAAACCAGTTTGTTGAATTGCCTTGCAAATCTCTGTAGCTTCTAGTTGTTATTTATACAATTTGATTCCTTGCCTGTCAAGAAAACCCTTAAAAATTTTCTCATTTGAGAAAGTTTCTAATGGCCCTTAAAGTAAAATTTCTTATTTTTGTCCAACTAAGCATGAGCTTGAAGTCCGGTCACGGATTCAATAACCAATTTATGCATAACGAAGATTAGTTTATGGAGAAGAGAAGATTAAAGAAAATAAAGATTTGGACTACTGATATTTCGGGCAATTTAGTTAGAAACGAAAACGAGGATTTTTCACAATGTGGAAGGCAATGTCGGCAATCTGTGGGAAAAAAGTGGAGTGTTGGTATGCAGTATGGATGTATGAAGATGAAGTTCTTAATCATTTTCAATATTTGGATTTGGTTAGGGAATGAAATTTTGTGATGTAGTCTATTTCTTTGTTGATTCGTCTTTTTCATATTTTTCCCCCCTCTTTTATCTTTTTTATCCAGAGAACATTCATGATTCTTTATGATATATCGAGTAAAGTTTAAAAAAAAAAAAAATTTTAAAACTCAAAATAAAAAAAATTGCCATTTGTTTACCCAATTCACTTGTTTATGGGTGTAGGTCCCATCCCCACCTAAAAGAAAAAGGAGCTCGAAAGACGGAGAAGAAGGCTCTCACAGGAGCAGGTCCATGGAAAGGGATGACCAAACTCGCAACAGCAGTCCTGTGGACAGTCACAAGAGGAGATCAATAGATGACCCAGAGGAGCACTCTACTTGGATCTTGGAGGAGAAAAGGAAAGACTACATTGAAAAGACCTCAATGGAAAGGCATGTTTATACTTGTTCCTCCATTTCTGTTGAGAGGGAGGAGCGCCATCGCAAGAGGAAGTCTATGGACAAGGAGGACCATTCTCACAAAAGGAGCTACAAGGATAGGGATGGAAAACATTCTCGCAGGTGACATGAATCCGGTCGGTATGAGTGAGGCGAAATTCATCAGTCGGACAAGGTATTGAGTGAGGCCAATGAGACGGGATAGGAGTGCAATCGTAGCAAGGAAGTATAATAAAATCAGTATTTGTAAAAGATGTTGATACTTTGGGATAATCGGAAAATTTCAGGTACAATCATTGTATTATTTTTTAGGGGCTTTCTACAAAGATGTAAAGCTTTTTTACCCCATCAATGGGGTAAAAAATTTCTGTCCCTTGCATTTCAAAATCTGAAGGTTAAAATTGCTGAAAGACCATCAAAGTAAAATAAAACGAACCATACCTTATAAAAACCTTCCTTATCAGATTATTTAAAAAAAAAAAAAAAAAAAAAAAAAGAACCCATGTATGAGAATTCAGCGAGAGAGGGGACCGGCGAGTGGGGGGAGTGACTTGTGAGGATGTGGGTGGAGGGGGGACCCAGATTGGGGATTGTGGAGGGAGGGCGAAACCCAAATCGCGCGCGGGGGGGGCGGGGGGGGGGGGGGGGGGGGGGGAGAGGGGGGTGTGGGGCGCAAGAGGGCTTGACGTTTGGGGGGCCTGGGAAGTTTTTTGCTGTTGGGAAGTGTTTGTTTGTTTTTTTTTTTTTTTTTTTTTTTTAAGTATAATCACATATTATTACTTACATCCTAATAATCCATCCGTTTTCATCTGTTGGATTGTCTCCTATTGATGGGTACAATTTTTTACCCAATTATAGAATCCTCTTTTTTTTTTTTTTAATGTAAAAATCATATAGTTATAAATATTTTATTTTCTTGAAACATATAGATATATATATATATATTAACATTGTGTTATTTTTTAACGTAAAAATCATATATTTATAAATAATTTGTTTTCTCGAAACATATATATAGGTGTGGTTTGTGGATATTTAAGAAATATGGGAGACATTTTCATCCCTATTAGGCGGCACCAAAGATTAAAATATTAATACTTAAATTTTACGGAAATATCAATATTAGTGGAAATTAACGTAAAACATGGAAATTTATTTTTAATACTAAATTTTTAAATAAAACTTTATGAAACTCTAAAATAGTTAATAATAGATAAGTTAAATGAAACTCTCAATTAAAATACTAGGTATATGATAAATTTACATGTTAAGAAGTGATTATAATATAATAAATGATAAGTTTAGCTTCAGCAATTAAGTTAAAAAATTGAAAGGCAACATAATATAGGTACATTGTGTTTATTGTTTCATACATGATAAGAAAATATTAATATTAAAAGAGCTTTTAAGATGCTTAAAAGAGCTTTTAAGATGCTTAAAAGTATTTGCAATACCTTATTAGTGTAAACAATATCCATATCAGGATATGCCATTTGAGAATATTTATTAGGGATAACATTTTTATCCAAGGGTGCGGGTACCCACAAGTAGTCGCCCCTCATAGAATGAATATGAGGGACAATATATGGGTGCAGGGACAGGTATGTGAGTTAAGATTAATCACCTGCGCAGAGGCTCTCCCACACCTGCACCCACTTCACATATATTCCCTTATAATAGAGGAATAATAAAGTTAGTGTTTTAATATTTTTGTTTGCTTTATGAATTTAGTTTTATGGATATTTGAAATTTGGATTTGTTTTTAATATTTTAATTTCATTTTCAATTATAACTATATTGTTAAAATTTATAAAAACTTTAATAGAAGTTATTTTATTTTTTAAAAATAATTCTTGATGGATAAATGGATAGAGTATGGGTATAGTACTCCCAACAAGTTTTATCCGTCCCCCCGCACTCGCATTAAATTAGATGGGTATGGGGGTGGGGGAGGCATACCTATACCCACCCCGCTCCATTGTCATCCTTAATATTTCTATAAAATTACAAGCATGCCCTGTATATGTCTCTCAATCTTTATTATCCTTAATATATATTAAAAAAAATTATGTGTAAATTAAAAAAATCATGAATTTTTCCATAATAAAAGATAAATTAAAATAATATTAAAATTGATATTTTATGGATATTTCGTCGATATTTTTATAGAAATATCCATGTATTTTGTCATCTACTTTTACACTTTTCACTTTTCACAAAAATTAAACTGATATTTACGGAAATTTCCATGAAAATTTTATGCATATTCTGTGAAAAAGATATTACATTCATGTTTTCATATTGGTACTTTCAAAATACGGAAAACATAAGTGAAAATGTCGATTTTTTAATTCTTGGACGGCACTGGGAGCTGGTTCTGCGTATGGGCGAGCGTTTTGGAGTTGCAAGAAAACAAATTTGGGTGCACATAGTGCAAAATGAAATTGAGAAAATTGTGAAAATAGCTCTTCAAAAGATAATATGTTTATTTTTTCTTTGTCCTTAATTTTTGTTTGGATTTTTGACACTATAAACTTGTCTAATTGGAGGTAAAAAGAAAACTGAAAAACTGAAGTCATAACTGGATTATTGGGGTAATAATTTTGAGATTTTTTGCTTTTTTTGGAGCTATTAGATTGGAGTTTTGGACTGAAGTGGAGTAGTTTTTGAAACGTGCGTTTGATTAAATAAAAAAACTGTTTGAAGTGAAAAATGAATAAATTTGAAATATATTGGAAAAAAAAATAGATATTGTTTTGTTTCTCTCGAATCATATGTAATTAAAAAAATTCTATCTCATTTCAACTTGAAATAATAAAATTATGAGCATTTAAAGTTTGGGTTTTTAAAAGAGTTTTGGAGTTGTAAATAGTAACATGATTTACTTTTGAGGAAAAAGATTTTTTTTTCTTTTTTGGGAAATGTGGTTTCCAACAGCTCACCAAATGGCCCCTAGAGAAATCCTTCTGATAAAAAATATACACTATTAACACTTTTTTCCTGTGAACTTTAGACATTGTGATAAAATGCCTTATGAACTTCAATTTGTAACATTCTTTTCACTAAACTTTGAAAAAGTTTATGAAATTTTTCCTTAATTAAATTTTTTTACAAAAAAATATAAATACTTTTTATTTATTTATTTTATAAAGCCGATGTTATTTCTGTCATATGTTTCTTTATTGTTGGTGTTTCTTTAGTTTTGCTTTGTAATAATAGAGGTGGTTTTCCCACTTTTAAATATTTTTTGTATGTCTAATTTATCTGAGTTATTTTCTTGGTGGTTTTTAGTGTAGGTGTATTGCTAGAGTAGTTTGGGCCCGTTTGACAGGGTTTTTGCTTTTGGTTCTAGCCAGTGGAAGAAGAGAAGCAAAAACTGTGACTTCTCATTAAGTTTTTGGAACCAAATAACTTTTGATGCCAAAATAATCTTTGAAAGTATTCTAACAAGTAATAAAAATGTTAAAATAAAATTTATAATGTCTAATTTAAATTTTGTTAAAGTCTACTCAAAAAAACTTTTGTCTAAAGTCATATTTTTTTGACTTTAACAGGAAGCACTTGTGGGGACTGGAAGTTCTTTTGACAAATCATCCAAATACTTCCAGAAGCTGCTTTTAGACCTAAGAAACCAAAAGCAGCTTTTAGAAAACTCTGTCAAATAAGCCCAAAATGTGATTAGCCTTAGAGCTATAGCCTATAGTTATTGGCTTTGATAGATTATCTATTATCGAAGTCATGTTAAAGCAAGTATTATGCATGATCGATTATTAGTATGTCGAGAAAATTTCTCATTGTCAAGTCTCCATATGTGTCCTTATTCCTTAGCTTTATTAGATATTAATGATAAATCTGATCTTTATTGAGCGTTTTATCTGATATATTACAAGATTGTTGGTGTTTGTAATATTTCGTATACTTGAATATAATTTTCCCTTTAAAAAACATCATTTGAAATTGTTAATCACCGCCAAATGAGAATTAAACCAAAGACCATATTAGAGTTCCTTTCTTCCTAATTCACACAGTCCATGAAATCAATCTCTGTTTTATTTTTTATTTTTTATATTTTTTTAAACATTATGTTTACGTTTGGTTTATTGATTAGAGATGAAAATTTTAAGTAAGAGTTAGTTAATTTTTTAAAATCTAATTATAATTGTTATTGACTTTTCAGAAAAAGATAAAATTTGAGATGGAAAAATACTGTTTAGTTAGAATTGAGTTGAAATGTGAAATGAAGCCTATTGTTTCGTTTGATAAGTTAGTTTAATTCCAATTAAACTGTACTTTTTCCTCTCAATTTTTATCTTTTTTCTGAAAAATTAATAAAATTTATAATTAATTTTTAAAAAATTAATCAATTTTAATTTAAAAATTTTATTTCAAACTAACTTAGGAGACATGTATCTAATTTGCAGATTTCAGGAAAAAATAAAAATAAAAAATAAAACACAAATTTTAAAAAAAGTAAAAGAGGAAGAAGAAAGAAAAGGGAGGAAAAAAAAAAAAAAAAGAAACTCCACCGTCCAATTCCAAAACGAGGTCGTCGTTTCGGTCATCTTCTTCTTCTTCTTTTACCCCTGAAAAGCTTGAAGCTTGGAGCTAAGCTAGGGTTTGTTCTCGGAAGCACCATACCTCGATCGACTCAATTTTCGACCAAGTGGGTCTTCTTCTTCCACAGATTTTTCAATTGGGTTCTCCCTAATTTCTCTCTTAGTTCATCTTGTAAAGCCTGAATGGCTTATCAAAACCTGTTTCTAATAGAGCTCTTATAACGATACTTGGAGGATTTGTTTATGATTATTTGTTAAATTCGTAATTTTGATTTCTTTTCCATGATTATTACTGTTAATTACTATAAAAATTTGTTAAAATTATTAGAGGGGTTTACAGCTGTGTGAAGCAATTATGCATCTTTTGAGCTTTTTCTTTTGTGTTTGTGTGTCTAGTTTGAACTTATAATCTGTTTGAGCAATAATTTTGTGGTCCTTTTTTGTTAGTGATCTGTTTTTTTGTTAGAACTGAAAATTTTGGGATCAGTGATTGATACAGCCATGTTCTGAAAACATGCTTTGGTATGAGTATTTGGTGATGTTTTTCAAATTAAAAATTGGAAAAGAAATTGTGAAATTGAGCTTGGTTTGGTATCTGAAAACATGTAACCAGTGAAAACATCTTTTTGCTGTTTTCGTGTTTTGGTGTTTCAAAGGGGGTGATTAGGAAACTCTATTATCAAGAATGGATTACCCAATACGTTTTTTCTTTTCGAATTCCGTTTTGATCACTAATTACTGTTAGTGTGATATGTAGTAGCTGACTAAACTGATGAGAGAAGAAAATTCAATTCAACTGATCGGGACAGTCATGTTACGTTGAGAGGGAGGGAGACATGTTGTTCCTTTAGGTCTTCAATTTGTCAGCTTATTATAACTTAGAGATTAGGGATTTTTTTTTCTTCCATTTATTTTCCCATATTTTCTTAGCATTAAAAAATGGCGCATAAAGTTTATGGTTCTATATTCTGCAAAAGTCGTTCTTCCGGGTTCGTGGAATCCATTAAGACACGGAGAAGAAGAGGGACGAGGTGTTGTCAAAAGCCCTTTTGGATATTCCTTGGTGCTTTTCCTTTCCGAGTGGCTCAGAACCATTTGATACCACATACGGTATGACTGATAACGTGAACCTGTAGTATTTATATTTTGTTTGTCCGTTTGTTTGTTATGTCTCGGTTGCTGTAGTGGCAGTTGTGAAATTTTGTTACCGCAGATATTGATTGATTGGGGAACTGAAGGGGGTTGATAATGGCAATCGCAGCCCCTGGACAGCTCAACCTCCACGAGTCACCTTCATGGGGATCCAGAAGTGTTGACTGCTTTGAGAAATTGGAACAAATCGGTGAGGGCACTTATGGGTGAGTACCTTTCTTTTAATAGCTTTTTTTTTTTTTCTTGTCTCTAATTTTACGTCAAGTTTTTGATGAATGGTTGATGTGTATAGAGTTCGACACTCCTTTTTACCTATGTTTTGTCATGCAATTTGAAGGGTTGTGTTCTACTTTAAGTTAAGTCATGATGTAATTTCAAGTATTTTGTTTCCAATTGAAACGGAATTTTATCAAATCAATGGCAGATTACAGTGAAGAAATAGATACGATGAACAAATGAGATTGAGGACAAGATGTCTTGAAAAATATCAAAACCTGAACCAGTGAAAATTAAGAGAGCGTAGGGGGAAAAAAAGCGACTCAAAACATTTTTCCAACTTAGAATTGTCATGGAATGAAGAAAATCCTTGAAACTGTTCTATAGATAATTGACTTATTCGATGAAAAGAAGAGTACCCTCTTGTTATTTTTCATCAGAGATTCTACCATGCTTTATTTTTATTTTTATTTTTAATTTTTTAACTACTAACAGCTCATATATATAAGTAATTACTGTTTAATATATTAAATTTAAAGAATTAGTAGGTTTCTTATATACAATGAAGCACCAAATATATATTTGTGCATTAATGTACTAATTTATGGGATTGAGAGATGAATTTTTATTGAATCAATTTTTTTCCTTTCACATTTTTTGCGTGTTGACTGTCTTTTGTATCATTTTAACGAAATACGTATTTTCATTTGTATATATGTCCTGGTCTTGTAATTATTGATCTTTGAAGAGCTTATTTCTAATTGCAGCCAAGTTTACATGGCCAGAGAAATAAAGACGGGAGAAATAGTTGCCCTGAAGAAAATTCGGATGGATAATGAGAGAGAGGGGGTATGTAGCTTTTCTTGACAAGTTCTTATTTTTCTTGTTTAGAGTAAATGCTAGTAGGATTTTCCTATTAGCTACAGTTGTGTGTTTTCTAATTTGCTTATCTCGTAAAAAAATTGTTGGCTCAGTTTGGTGTATGTGACGCTTAAGAATTAATAATTGTTTTTAAATTTCCATAGCTGCTTGTCAGATTTGTAAACGTCCCTTTAATATATCTAATTTTCATTTGTCCCTCAGTTTCCTATAACGGCTATACGCGAAATCAAAATTCTAAAGAAGCTTCATCATGAAAATGTTATAAAGTTGAAAGAGATTGTGACGTCTCCAGGTATTATTCACATGCTTCATTGAACTTGTTTCTTCATATGTTCAGTACAAAATGTTTTTTTCTGTTCTGAGAAACTGTTTTAGGCACTCGGCTAATCTAAACTTTTTGTTTTCATACCTGACATTCCAATATCGTTCATTCAGGACCCGAGAAGGACGAGCAAGGGAGGCCAGGCGAGTATTTTATTTATACGTGTAATATAGCTATATTTTGATTTGGATCTCCGTTTTTATTTTTTTCTATCAACTTTTCAAAAGATTTGTTGTTTGGGGTGGAGACTCATCAATGATTCTATCTGTTTGCTTGGAGTTGCAGATGGTAATAAATATAAAGGGGGAATCTACATGGTATTCGAATACATGGACCATGATTTAACTGGTCTTGCGGATCGGCCCGGGATGCGATTTTCAGTTCCCCAGATCAAGGTATCACAAAAATCTACATAGGCTGGTCGACTCCGTTAATTTAATTTGAATGTGGGATGCTACTTAATTTCTGCTCCTTTCTTTTATTTCAACAGTGCTATATGAGACAGCTATTGACAGGTCTTCACTATTGTCATGTAAATCAAGTGCTTCATCGGGATATTAAAGGTGTTAAATTAAAACCAAAGCGCCTTTTTTTTTTCCTTTTTTCTTTTTTCAGTCCAATCTAGTTTTTCGAGGTTTTGGGGGCATATGTGATGTTTATGTTTGTTCCGCAGGCTCTAATCTTCTAATAGACAATGAAGGTAATCTGAAGCTTGCTGATTTCGGGCTTGCTCGTTCATTCTCAAACGATCACAATGGAAATCTTACAAATCGTGTTATTACTTTATGGTATAGGTAAATGAGTTTATTCCCACTAAATGAGAGTTCTTATTTAACTTCCATTTTTTTTTTCTTTCAAGTGGGTAACTACCCATGTGATAATAACTGATCGAAACCAGAAGAATAGGTTTAGAAGGGGGAATTCCTTAATTAGTTCCTATTTTCTCTGTTTATGCAGACCTCCAGAGTTGCTGCTTGGGACGACAAAGTATGGTCCAGCGGTTGATATGTGGTCTGTTGGTTGTATCTTTGCCGAGCTTCTTCATGGAAAGCCTATTTTCCCTGGAAAGGACGAGGTAAAAGATGAATCTGTTGGATAAGACGAGAATTCTGATTGTATCATTTCACACGTGAAGGGTGAATAGTTTGCTAGGCCTGCAGATTATACGTGAGGAATTTTTTTATGTTGGTATGATGATAGGATCAAAATTCTCAGATACTGTCTCTCTATTAAAGAAATGTACCTCTGCATGAGTTTGAAAGTGTCGCTTATAGATGCCACTCTGAGCCCCTTGAAGTTGTATTATTAGCATTGGTTTCAGCACTTTATGGGTCGAAATGAACTAAATGATATTTGCAAGGCGTCGTAAAATGGAAATATAGGTCTCACACAAAAATGAAACTGTAATTTCCCCATATACAAATATTAACCTGCTCGGTTGATTTCTACAAATTCACAAATCTTAACATCTTGGTAAGCTCGTAATAAATGCTTTCTTTCTGCTTTCTACTGGTGAGATTGGATTAGGTATCAGTCTCGCTTGGCATTGAGAGGGACTGTATCCTTGGCCTACCCATTTAATTTTAACACAACATTAATTAAATTATTAGAGTTTCTTAGAGGGTTCTTTATCTATACACGCATGAAGGGTGACAAGTATGATGTTTCAATCACGTGAGCAAAAAGTTTCTTGCTATTTGTGTTTTGAAACTTACATTGCCTAGAGTAACTATGCAAGTTGAACTTCTTTATAAAAGTTTGTTCGTTAAGAAAGCAGGAAAATATCTAAGGTTTAAGCTTACTGCGTTGTTTTTTACTGACTTTCTCACTGTGTCTTTCAATCATGTATTCCTGGTCAGTTTAAAAGCCTTGGTGATAATAATTATTTACTTAAGAAAGTTAACGGAAACACTGTACTAAATATTTTTGGTTGTGATTGTTGTAGCCGGAGCAATTAAATAAGATCTTTGAGCTGTGTGGAGCTCCAGATGAAGTAAACTGGCCCGGGGTTTCCAAAATTCCCTGGTACAACAACTTAAAGCCTACAAGACCGATGAAGAGACGGCTAAGGGAGGTTTTCAGACAGTAAGTGATTCTTGTCTAATGTAGCATTCGGTGTATGCCATCTAGTTTATTGTAAGTGTCCATGATTAATTCATGACTTGTATCATGGTTCTTTATTAGTAATAATGCTATTGTTTTTATTTTTTATTTTTTATTTTATATAATTTTTATTTATTTAATTTAAATTTTTGGGATTACTATCTCAGTTTCTAATTCTAATTGAAATTAGTCCCATTAGTTCTTTGGGTTGTTACAGTCCTCTATCTTTATTTCTAGTTGTTTCCTTTATTTTGGGATTTAGGACTCTGATTTGCTCCTAAAGTTCAATTGTTACGTTTGTTATGTGGTTATGGTTTGAAGAGTGTATTTAAAAGAACAGCAATAATAGAAAAGTATTGGGAAGGTTACGTGTTTGCTATGGGAAGATATTTGGTTTTGTCAATGACGTGGCCGATTTTGGATGGAGAGGAATGCAAGAATTTACGAGGAAAAAGAAACAGAGCTTGTAGACATTTTTGAAAAGGCTAAAAAGCCTCTAAAGGATTCCCTTTTTTCTCTTTGGCTAGAAGGATGTGATTGGGCATTTTGGAGTATTTTGTGGGTCAATTTTTTAGTTAATATGTTGTACTAAAGGGCCATTGTACAGTCTTTATGCTTTTCTTTGTTTTGTTTTCTTGTTTTATCTCAGCTTTGAGGATACCTCGTCCTCTGGGCTTCTGTAGATTCCTTAAATTTGATTATGATACAGTAAAGGAGGCTTTTCTTATTAAAACAAAAGTGTGTTAGAATTTGTATCGAGTTGTGTATCTTAGCTTTTCTTATCTTCTTGTGTGTTGTAGCTTTGACCGTCATGCTCTGGAGTTGTTGGAGAGGATGCTTACGCTTGATCCTTCTCAGGTATCATCTCCTTATTTGACTAAACTTACTAACTCCTATTTCTTGTTAATAACATTGGACCCTTTCACTTCCAAAAAAAAAGAAAAAAACACACACACACAAAAGGTTCATTTTTTAAAAGGTGCCGGATATGGGACAACTCCTACATTTATAAACTAAAACTGCTTCAATTTTAGCCAATCAAGTGGTTGAGTGGCTTAAAATAGAATAAGAAAAACTTATTTATTTACTTATTTTTGCTCCAACAATGAAGAAAGAATTTGACATTTCGTGAATTTGTTTAGGATTCAATTTGATTTCGTTCTTCGAATCACCTTGGTAAAAGCTTCAAAACTAACTCTTTCCAGCGTAAAAGCTGATTGCTAATTTTAACTTCACTTTCAGGATAGCAAGTAACTCTGAATACCTTTTCCTTTCTGTTTTGTTTGGGTTTGTTTTTTTTTTTTTTTTCTTTTTTGTTTTGTTTTGTTTTGTTTTTTTTTTTTCTCCTTGCTCAGAGTCTGAGATATACAAAAGAAAAGAAATCATGTACTCTGCCAACGTCTAATCTTCAATCCGTATCAAGTTCTCCAGTTAGCAATCCATAGAAATAAACATTCTTTTCAATTTAGATTCGTGTTAAAACTGAAAGTTCATAGGATATAAATCTTTTATAAGGATTAGCAGTGTTGCCCTGAACTTTATTCTATGCCCTGAACTTTATTCTAACTTGTTTTCTTCAATGTGTGATAGAGAATATCTGCGAAGGATGCGCTTGATGCCGAGTATTTCTGGACTGACCCGTTACCTTGTGATCCTAAGAGGTGCAGTCGAATTTTCAATTCCCCACATTTTTTTATTCGCATTTTGGATGATATCTGGTAACTCGCTGTAACTAAACCGTTTGTCGTACTTTTTTCTTTCATGCAGTTTACCAAAATATGAGTCGTCACATGAATTCCAGACGAAGAAAAAGCGTCAGCAGCAACGGCAGAACGAAGAAACAGCGAAACGTCAAAAACTGCAGCACCCACAGCAGCACGGCCGCCTCCCACCTATTCAGCAGTCCGGCCAAGCCCATGCTCAAATGCGGCCGGGACCAAACCAGCCGATGCACGGTTCTCAGGCCCCTGTTGGTGCAGGGCCTAGCCATCATTATGGGAAGCCTCGTGGGCCCTCAGGAGGGCCAGGAAGGTATCCCCCTAGTGGAAACCCAGGTGGGGGTTATACCCATCCAAACCGTGGGGGGCAAGGTGGAGGGAGTGGGTACAGTGGTGGGCCGTATCCTCCTCAAGGCCGTGGAGCGCCATATGGGTCTAGTGGCATGCCCGGTGCTGCACCACGGGGTGGAGGGGGAAGTGGGTATGGAGTTGGCGCTCCAAACTATCAACAAAACGGTCCCTATGGCAGTTCAAATGCCGGTCGTGGGTCAAACATGATGGGCGGAAATCGCAGTCAACAGTATGGTTGGCAGCAGTAGCCCTAGTTTGGTTGATCTACAACGAAAAGGGTTTCGATGGGAAGAAAAGAATAAAGGGCTAGTCGAGAAAATGCCCAAGTGAATGCGATTCACTCAGAAGATATGTAGTCTCGATTTGCAGGCAAAAGCTGCCTGCGAGCGGAGAAGTAAATTTACCCGTGAATCCATTTACAGGGATGCAAAATGGTATTGGTTCTCTACTTGTGTTGTTGTACTCATAGTAATTAACCGATCAGCTTGTGACAAGAAGCTTATTTAAACGAATTCGGCTTTAGTGTTTATTTCAATTGTTGAGTATTGAACACAATAAGAATGCAAGCTCTTATGCTTACCAAATCTGTCTTGCCGTTAGTAGTTTCATTCAGACTGATAGTGCAACTATTTTATTTTGTTATAATTATTTAAAAACAAAGAAAGATTAAGTATCAATGCATGTTTTATTTTTCTTTCTTTCCCCTCGAGGAGGAAAAAAAAAAAGACGAGAGATGCATTTGCCTGGATAAATCTGAAACAAAAAATGGGGAACTTTTTTTTTTTTTTGTTTTTTGAAAGAAAAACCAGTCGTAATTTCTCATTGCAATATGTATGAATACTTTGTTAAAGGGTTGATTTCATTATTACAAGAAAATAATTTATATCATTAATTAATAACTGGAAAAGAAGATTTACATTGCATCCGAAAAAAGTAAAAGTTCATGCAATTAGAAAGTCGGATAATGACTTAATTATTTATATCAAACCAATTACAAAGTCATGGTTTGTCATTGATAATATGTATGATTTTCTTGTTCTTTTAAGTGAAATATCAAACAAATAATAAAATAAATGAACATTAATATGACTACAAATACAGACCCAAAAAGGCAAACAAAAAAATTCTCCTCCCCCCCTCTCAAATTTAAGAACAGAATCAATTAGAAATGAAACAAAAGTGAACTTTATTTTTACTATATCAACATAATCCAATCGTAATCAGAAGAATGAATGAACAATATTCATGACAAAAAGTGTCAAAGATGAATTTACTTGGTACTTAGGGACGAATTATTATTAAAGGAAAATAGTAATAATACTAAGAATAATCCATTATTATTTGACAAAAAAGAAAACCCTAAAATTCAAAAAAAAAAAAAAAAAAAAAAAAGAAGAAGAAGAAAAAAGTTGCAAGAACCGTGTTCTTGTTCTGGGCATACTGTTTTGTTAATCAATGTGGAGGCCACGGGATATCATGCGACTGATTTGCAACATTTCTCCACTGTACTCAGACTGTGTAGTCCCTCTGAAAATCATCTCCATGTTCTTGATTTAAATCAATCGAAACAGTAACTTCAATGATAATCTTGTCTCCTGCTTGGTGGCCCCTTTGCAAAATGTAATCTCCCCAGCCACCTACGAACATAAATTTACAATTAGAAGATGTGTTGATGTCGTTGTACCTAGTAACCCGAAAAGGGAAATCGTTTAGAGGGATCATTCCTACATCACGGATCGTTATTACTGTGGTTTGACCAACTTCGGGTTTCGGGATAGAGTCATCAATAAGCCACTGTGCAAGGAGTGGGAGAGCTTGAATTAAGTAAGAGTTGCTCAGTTCCCTTTCGAAGGTTCGACGACGTTCGTTGTTGTTGACGGCCTCCATATCTTTCAAGTTGTCCGAAATTCTTAGCCGACTCGGCAATGATGAAGGGGATGGTGAAGACAGTGGTGTTGGTATATCGAGGTGACGATGAAGATGTATGGTGGTTGTCCGTCGTGTGTCGAGCTCGTGGTGGAGGAGGAGATGGTGATGGGGTGTGTTAACGTGAGGATGAAGATCACGGTAGTTGCCATCGTGGATCCACGATGGTAACAATGAAGATTGTGGGGGTGGTTGTGGCTCGACGATGGTGGTGGTTCGTTCTTGACTCAAGAATTTGAGTCTTGAGTCACTACTGCAAAAGTTGGCTTCGACGACGGAGATTACACGACGGTATTACAAAAACTGTCGTCTAAAACCTAATTACGCAATGGTTTATTGAGATTACACGACGGTTTTAATAAACCGTCGTGTAATTAGGTTTTAGACGACGGTTCTTAGCCAACTTTTGTAGTAGTGATTGTAATGCATGATGGTTTATGGAAACCGTCGTGTAATCTTCCGAAAATCACTCTAAAATTTTGAAATTTTGTGCTTTGAAATTCGTGCGTAAACCCTTAACAAAATTTCAAATTTTTAGACTGATTTTCGGAAGATTACATGACGGTTTATGGAAACCATCGGTTTATGGAAACCGTCGTGTAATCTTCGAGATTGCACGACGGTTTACCTAAACCATTTTGTAATATTCGAGAAACCGTCGTGTAATCTTCCGAAAATCAGTCTAAAAATTTGAAATTTTGTACTTTGAAATTTACGCGTAAACCCTTAACAAAATTTCAAATTTTTAGAGTGATTTTCGAAAGATTAAATGACGGTTTATGGAAACAGTCGTATAATCTCCGAGGTTACACGACGGTTTGCCTAAACCGTGGTGTAATCTCGGAAAAATTTGAAATTTACGCGTAAACCCTTAATAAAATTTCAAATTTTTAGAGTGATTTTCGAAAGATTACACGACGATTTATGGAAACAGTCGTGTAATCTCCGAGATTACACGACGGTTTGCCTAAACCATGGTGTAATCTTGGAAAAATTTGAAATCTTATGCTTTGAAATTCACGCGTAAACCCTTAACAAAATTTCAAATTTTTAAACTGATTTTCGGAAGATTACACAACGGTTTATGGAAACCGTCATGTAATCTCCGAAATTACACGACGGTTTGCCTAAACCGTCTTGTAATCTCCGAGAAACCGTCGTTTAATCTTCCGAAAATCACTCTAAAAATTTAAAATTTTGTGCTTTGAAATTCGCGCGTAAACCCTTAACAAAATTTCAAAATTTTAGAGTGATTTTCAGAAGATTACAGATTACATGAACCGTCATGTAAATACCACTTTACACGATGGTTTATAACAGAAACCGTCATATAAAGTTCTCAATTTAGTGAAATTTGCTCCCCTTTTTCTCTATTCGACGACGGTGTGAATCATCGTGGAATATTGAGATACCACGACGGTTTATTAACCGCCCTGGGATCTTAAAACATTCAACGACGATGAATTACATGACGGTTGACTAACCCTCGTGTAAACTTTACACGACGGTTAATAACCATCATCAAATCCATAATTTTTACAAGTGTCCGAAAAAAGTAAAAGTTCATGCAACTAGAAAGTCGGATAATGACTTAATTATTTATATCAACCCAATTACAAAGCCATAGTATGCCATTGATAACATGTATGATTTTATTGCTTTATAAGCGAAATATCAAACAAATAATAAAATAAAATAAAACAAACAAACATTAATACAACTACAAATACAAAACCAAAAAGGCAAACAAAAAATTTCTCCTCCACCCTTCCCCTCTCTCAAATTTAAGAACAGAATCAATTAGAAATGAAACAAAAGTGAACTTTATTTTTACTATATCAACATAATCCAATCGTAATCAGAAGAATGAATGAACAATATTCATGACAAAAAGTGTCAAAGATGAATTTACTTGGTACTTAGGAACAAATTATTATTAAAGGAAAATAGAAATAATACTAAGAATAATCCATTGTTATTTGACCAAAAATAAAAAAATAAAAAAAACCTAAAATTAGAAAAAAAAAAAAAGAAAAAAAGAAAAAAGTTGCAAGAACCATGTTCTTGTTCTGGGCATACTGTTTTGTTAATAAATGTGGAGGCCACGGGACATCATACGACTGATTTATAACATTTCTCCACTATACTCAGACTGTGTAGTCCCTCTGAAAACCATCTTCATGTTCTTGATTTAGATCAATCGAAACAGTAACTTCAATGATAATCTTATCTCCTGCTTGGTGGCTCATTTGCAAAATGTAATCTCCCCAGCCACCTACGAACATAAATTCATAATTAGAAGATGTGTTGATGTCGTTGTACCTAGTAACCCGAAAAGGGAAATGGTTTGGAGGGATCATTCATACATCACGGATCATTATTACTATGGTTTGACCAACTTCAGGTTTCGGGTAATAGTAATCAATAAGCCACTGCGCAGGGAGTGGGAGAGCTTGAATTAAGTAAGAGTTGCTCAGTTCCCTTTCGAAGGTTCGACGACGTTCGTTGTTGTTGACGGCCTCCATGTCATTCGCGTTGTCCAAAATTCTTAGCCGACTCGGCAATGACGATGGCTATGTTGAAGACAGTGGTGCTGGTATGTCGAGGTGACGATGAAGATATGTGGTGGTTGTCCGTGGTGTGTCGAGCTCGTGGTGGAGGAGGAGATGGTGATGGGGTGTGTGAATGTGAGGAGTAGGCTTGATGATGGTGGTGGTTCGCTCTTGACTCAAGAATTTGAGTCTTGAGTCACTACTATAAAAGTTAGCTTAGACGACGGAGATTGCACGACGATTTTACAAAACCGTCGTCTAAAACCTAATTACGCAATGGTTTATTGATATTACACGACGGTTTCAATAAACCATCGTGTAATTAGGTTTTAGATGACGGTTCTTAGTCAATTTTTGTAGTAGTGATTGTAATACATGACGGTTTATGGAAACCATCTTATAATCTGCTAAAAATCACTCTAAAAATTTGAAATTTTGTGCTTTGAAATTCGCGTGTAAACCCTTAACAAAATTTCAAATTTTTAGAGTGATTTTCGGAAGATTACACGACGGTTTATGGAAACCAAAATGTAATCTTTGAGATTACACGACTGTTTGCCTAAACCGTCTTGTAATCTCTGAGAAACCGTTGTGTAATCTTTCAAAAATCACTCTAAAAATTTGAAATTTTGTGCTTTGAAATTCACGCGTAAACCCTTAACAAAATTTCAAATTTTTAGAGTGATTTTCAGAAAATTACAGATTACACGAACCGTCGTGTAAAGACCACTTTATACGATGGTTTATAACAGAAACCGTCATATAAAGTACTCAATTTAGCAAAATTTGCTCCCTTTTTTCTCTATTCGACGACGGTGTGAACCATCGTGGAATATTGAGATACCTCGACGGTTTATTAACCGCCGTGGTATCTCAAAACATTCAACGATGATGGATTACATGACGGTTGACTAACTCTCGTGTAAAATTTACACGACGGTTAATAACCATCGTCAAATCCATAATTTTTACAAGTGTCTGAAAAAAGTAAAAGCTCATGCAACTATAAAGTCGGATAATGACTTAATTATTTATATTAACCCAATTATAAAGCCATGGTATGCCATTGATAATATGTATGATTTTATTGTTCTATAAGCGAAATATCAAATAAATAATAAAATAAAATAAAATAAACAAACATTAATACAACTACAAATACAAAATCAAAACCAAAAAGGCAAACAAAAAATTTCTCCCCCACCCTTTCGCTCTCTCAAATTTAAGAACATAATCAACTTGAAATGAAACAAAAGAGAACTTTATTTTTACTATATCAATATTATTAAATCGTAATCAGAAGAATGAATGAACAATATTCATGACAAAAAGTGTTAAAGATGAATTTACTTCGTACTTAGGAATGGATTATTATTAAAGGAAAATAGTAATAATACTAAGAATAATCCATTGTTATTTGACAAAAAAAAAAACCTAAAATTAGAAAAAAAAAAAAAGAAAAAAAGAAAAAAAGAAAAAAGTTGCAAGAACCATGTCCTTGTTCTGGGCATACTGTTTTGTTAATCAATGTAGAGGCCACGGGACATCATGCGACTGATTATAACATTTCTCCGCTGTGCTCAGACTGTGTAGTCGCTCTGAAAACCATCTTCATGTTCTTGATTTAGATCAATCGAAACAGTAACTTCAATGATAATCTTGTCTCCTGCTTGGTGGCCCCTTTGCAAAATGTAATCTCCCCAGCCACCTACGAACATAAATTCATAATTAGAAGATGTGTTGATGTCATTGTACCTAGTAACCCGAAAAGGGAAATCGTTTGGAGGGATCATTCCTACATCACGGATCGTTATTACTATGGTTTGACCAACTTCGGGTTTCAGGTAATAGTCGTCAATAAGCCATTGCGCAGGGAGTGAGAGAGCTTGAATTAAGTAAGAGTTGCTCAGTGCCCTTTCGAAGGTTCAACGACGTTCGTTGTTGTTAACGGCCTCTATGTCATTCGCGTTCTCCGAAATACTTAGCCAACTCGGCAATGACGATGAGGATGTTGAAGATGGTGGTGCTGGTATGTTGAGGTGACGATGAAGATGTATGGTGGTTGTCCGTGGTGTGTCGAGCTCGTGGTGGAGGAGGAGATGGTGATGGGGTGTGTGAACGTGAGGACGAAAATCACGGTGGTTGCCGCCGTGGATCCACGATAGTGACGATGAAGACTGTGGTGGTGGTTGTGGCTTGATGATGGTGGTGGTTCGTTCTTGACTCAAGAATTTGAGTCTTGAATCACTACTACAAAAGTTGACTTAGACGATAGAGATTACACGACGGTTTTATAAAAACCGTCGTCTAAAACCTAATTACACAACGGTTTATTGATATTACACGACGGTTTCAATAAACTATCGTGTAATTAGGTTTTAGATGACGGTTCTTAGCCAATTTTTGTAGTAGTGATTCTAATACACGACGGTTTATGAAAACCGTCTTGTAATCTGCCGAAAATCACTCTAAAAATTTGAAATTTTGTGCTTTGAAATTCGCGTGTAAACCCTTAACAAAATTTAAAATTTTGACTGATTTTCGGAAGATTACACGACGGTTTATGGAAACCGTCATGTAATTTCTGATATTACACGACTGTTTGCCTAAACCGTCTTGTAATCTCCGAGAAACCGTCGTGTAATTTTCTGAAAATCACTCTAAAAATTTGAAATCTTGTACTTTGAAATTCCCGCATAAACCCTTAACAAAATTTCAAATTTTTAGAGTGATTTTCAGAAGATTACAGATTACACGAACCGTCGTGTAAAGACCACTTTACACGATGGTTTATAACAGAAACTGCCATATAAAGTTCTCAATTTAGCGAAATTTGCTTCATTTTTTCTCTATTCGACGACGGTGTGAACCATCGTGAAATACTGAGATACCACGACGGTTTATTAGCCATTGTGGTATCTCAAAACATTCAACGACGATGGATTATATGATGGTTGACTAACCCTCGTGTAAAATTTACACGACGGTTAATAACTATCGTCAAATCCATAAGTTTTACAAGTGTTCGAAAAAAGTAAAAGTTCATGCAACTATAAAGTCCGATAATGGCTTAATTATTTATATCAACCCAATTACAAAGGCATGGTATGCCATTGATACTATGTATGATTTTATTGTTCTATAAGTGGAATATCAAACAAATAATAAAATAAAATAAAATAAACAAACATTAATACAACTACAAATACAAAACCAAAAAGGCAAACAAAAAATTTCTCCTCACCCTTCCCCTCTCTCAAATTTAAGAACATAATCAACTTGAAATGAAACAAAAGCGAACTTTATTTTTACTATATCAACATTATTCAATCGTAATCAGAAGAATGAATGAACAATATTCATGATAAAAAGTGTCAAAGATGAATTTACTTAGTACTTAGGAACGGATTATTATTAAAGGAAAATAGTAATAATACTAAGAATAATCCATTGTTGTTTGACAAAAAAAAAAAAAAAAAAGTTGCAAGAACCATGTTCTTGTTCTAGGCATACTGTTTTGTTAATAAATGTGGAGGCTACGGGACATCATGCGACTGATTTATAACATTTTTTTGCTGTGCTCAGACTGTGTAGTCCATCTGAAAACCATCTTCATGTTCTTGATTTAGATCAATCGAAACAGTAACTTCAATGATAATCTTATCTCCTGCTTGGTCGCCACCTACGAACATAAATTCATAATTAGAAGATGTGTTGATGTCGTTGTACCTAGTAACCCGAAAAGGGAAATCGTTTGGAGGGATCATTCCTACATCACGGATCGTTATTACTATGGTTTGACCAACTTCGGGTTCCAGGAAATAGTCATCAATAAGCCACTGCGCAGGGAATGAGAGAGCTTGAATTAAGTAAGAGTTCCTCAGTTCCCTTTCGAAGGTTCGACAATGTTCGTTATTGTTGACGGCCACTATGTCATTCGCGTTGTCCGAAATTCTTAGCCGACTCGGCAATGACGATGGGGATGTTGAAGACGGTGGTGCTGGTATGTCGAGGTGACACTGAAGATGTATGGTGGTTGTCCGTGGTGTGTCGAGCTTGTGGTGGAGGAGGAGATGGTGATAAGGTGTGTGAACATGAGGACTATGATCACGGTGGTTGCTGTCGTGGATCCATGATGGTGACGATGAAGACTGTGGTGGTGGTTGTAGCTTGATGATGATGTTGGTTCGTTCTTGACTCAAGAATTTGAGTCTTCAGTCACTACTACAAAAATTGGCTTAGATGATGGATATTACACGACGGTTTTACAAAAATCGTCGTCTAAAACCTAATTACACAACAGTTTATTGATATTACAAGACGGTTTCGATCGAAACCGTCATGTAATTAGGTTTTAGACGACGGTTCTTAGTCAATTTTTATAGTAGTGATTGTAATACACGACGGTTTATGGAAACCATCGTGTAATCTGTCGAAAATCACTCTAAAATTTTGAAATTTTATGCTTTGAAATTCGTGTGTAAACCCTTAACAAAATTTCAAATTTTTAGACTGATTTTCGGAAGATTACACGACAGTTTATGGAAACCGTCATGTAATCTCTGAGATTACACGACGGTTTGCCTAAACTGTCTTGTAATCTCCGAGAAACCGTCATGTGATCTTCCGAAAATCACTCTAAAAATTTGAAATTTTGTGCTTTGAAATTCGCGCGAAAACCCTTAACAAAATTTCAAATTTTAAGACTGATTTTCGGAAGATTACACGATGGTTTGTGAAAACCGTCGTGTAATCTCGGAAAAATTTGAACTTTTGTGCTTTGAAATTCGCGCGTAAACCCTGAACAAAATTTCAAATTTTTAGAGTGATTTTTGGAAGATTACAAATTACACGAACCATCGTGTAGAGACCACTTTACACGACGGTTTATAGCAGAACCATTATGTAAAGTTCTCACTTTAGTGATATTTGCTCCCTTTTTTCTCTATTCAACGACGGTTTATTAACCACCGTGGTATCTCAAAACATTCAACGACGATGGATTACACGACGGTTGACTAACTCTCGTGTAAACTTTACATGATGGTTAATAACTGTCGTCAAATCCATAATTTTTATAAGTATTCGTAAAAAGTAAAAGTTCATACAAGTAGAAAGTCGGATAATGGCTTAATTATTTATATCAAACCAATTACAAAACCATGATATGTCATTGATAATATGTATGATTTTATTGTTCTATAAGCGAAATATCAAACAAATAATAAAATAAAAGAAAATAAACAAACATTAATACAACTACAAATACAAAATCAAAAAGGCAAACAAAAAATTTCTCCTCCACCCTTCCCCTCTCTCAAATTTAAGAACATAATCAACTTGAAATGAAACAAAAGAGTTGTAAGAACCATGTTCTTGTTCTGGGCATACTGTTATGTTAATCAGTGTGGAGGCCACGGGATATCATGCGACTGATTCGCAACATTTCTCTACTGTGCTTAGACTGTGTAGTCCCTCTGTAAACCATCTCCATGTTCTTTATTTAGATCAATCGAAACAGTAACTTCAATGATAATCTTGTTTCCCGCTTGGAGGCCCCTTTGTAAAATGTAATCTCCCCAGCCACCTATGAACATAAATTTATAATTAGAAGATGTGTTGATGTCGTTGTACTTAGTAACCCGAAAAAGGAAATCGTTTGGTGGGATCATTCCTACATCGCGGATCGTTGTTACTGTGGTTTGACCAACTTCCCTTTGCAAATTGTAATCTCCCCAGCCACCTACGAACATAAATTTATAATTAGAAGATGTGTTGATGTCGTTGTACCTAGTAATCCGAAAAGGGAAATCGTTTGGAGGGATCATTCCTACATCGCAGATCGTTGTTACTGTGGTTTGACCAACTTAAAGTTTCGGGAAATAGTCATCAATAAGCCACTGCGCAGGGAGTGAGAGAGCTTGAATTAAGTAAGAGTTGCTCAGTTCCTTTTCGAATGTTCGACGACGTTCATTGTTGTTGACGGCCTTCATGTCTTTCGCGTTGTTCAAAATCCTTCGCCGACTCGACAATGATGATGGGGATGATGAAGACGGTGGTGTTGGTGTGTCAAGGTGACGATAAAGACGTATGGTGGTTGTGTCACAACCCGACCTACATAGGGCCGTGACTTTGTACTTACTTAACTTAAATACCAACTTTGCAACGATCCAATTTCGTGGAGCCGTTACCTTACCATGGTTACTTAAATATACTTTATCTTAAAAGTTTCTTTTGCTTTACGTAAAAATACTTAAATGTTTTTTTTTTCTTTTTAAACTCAATTTACAACTTAACTTATACTCATACTTATTTATAGGTACCCACTCGAGTACCGAGCTTTAAAATCACATTTTTACAAATCATACTAGTTATCATATATTAGTACTATCGACTTATCATAACATAATACAAACACATTTTACATAACATATTTTCAAAACCCGTGGTGGTGTCCAACCCAAATTTCATAGTCTGCAGTGCCATATCTCTATAGTCTTGCATTAAGCATTGCCGGTAGGTTGCTTACCTACAGCATGAACGTAAGTTATAAGCTTATACTTAGTAAGTACAACTTTCTATTCCGCAAAATATTTTTAATAAAAGTATGCATGAACCAATTATGATATCTTATGAATCCATTATACTTTCTTATGTTAATTTGGTTTTGGGCTCCCTACATATCATGTGTGCATGTACCGTGGTGCTTAGCCATAGAGTGGTTGTGGTGGTCAGTCCAATGCAACTCAAACCATGAACCAAACCATTTAACATGGAGTGGTTTGGGCAGCCAATTCAATCCAACTCAAACCATGGACCAAACCGTTTAAACCTGCCCTCGTGGCAAGTCGGTACGATTCAAGAAAACTGGCTTATCTTATCTTATTACATGAAAACTTGTTCTCGGTTGATTATACTTGAAAACTTGAATATTAACTGTTTCTTACTTGAAAACTTAATCTTGTTCTTATCATGTGATTTATTATTAGTGAATATACTTTCATGATGTCACAATAATAGAACATAAAACATAAAATATAAGACATAAAACATATGTATATCATGTAAATCAATGCATGAATTTTTGAAAAACATGCGATGTAATAAAAAAAATTTTGCCCATACTGTAGGCGGAGTTGTACGTACAAATTGTCCTACGCTCTTGGTTTATCATTCAATCATGGCACGACAACAGGTCATATTCCTGTTTCAAACAGGGCGTAAGATAATAGTCGTTCTATCTTACTATAAACCATAACATACTAGATCGGTATCCAATCTGATTACCTTTGGTAATCAAAGATACAAATCCTATCATAGTAAACCGGTATCCTATCCGATTACCATTGGTACCTTAACATAGTAAATCGGTATCCTATCTGGTTACCATTGGTCATATACTTGTTACCATATTCTTATGTTTTGAAAATATCATAACTTTATAAACCAAGTATTTCTTACCATAATACTTGAAATTATCTTTTATAAAACATAGTACATTTTTAACAATCACTTGGGAAATTTCATTGGATTTAAAAAGGGAAATTTCATTGGATTTAAACCTTTTTAAAACCATTTTCATAAAATCTTAGTCTCTTTTTTAAGAGATCATAAAACCTTAAAAAATACTTTTAAAACATCTTTTTAATTTACTGGAATGCATGTGTGCAGGAAATTTCTTGTACCATGCACAGTTTTAAAAATCCTATTTTGTCTTTAAATTGGTTTAGAATTTGGGAAAACTTTCTTCAAAATTGTAGATCTTATCGAAATCTACAACTTTTATTTTTTGTCCAAAACCTAAATCTGCCTTTAACTTACTCGTTTTTCCTTTTGAAAGATTTTGGCCGTGTACACCGTCTGTACTGACTGGCTTTGGATTTTGATAAAAACAAAGGCCTTTGGAGCCTAATTTTCAAAAAACCGTCTACGTTGTCCCCTAGAATTTCAATTTTCTATAACTTTACAGTTATAACTTTTTCCAAATTCGGCCTCTAAGGGCCTCAAAATTAAGTTTCCAGAAAACTGTCCAGTTAAATGTAAAATTTGGCAATTTTGTATTTTGTTGATTTTTGCTTAAAAATTCACACACACTATCTCAAATGGTCACAGCTGTGAGCCTACATCAACATGCAGCACGTTGAATACATATTTATCATTCAATCAATCACTTGTTCATCTTCATGAAAAACACAATATTTGATAAACTTTTCAAGCTTACCAAATTGTGTTTTTAGGTAATTCCTTAACCAACACACTTAGCATTCACATCATCATCATCATCTTTATCATTCATCATCATTCACCATCATATATAACTTTTTCCTACTTAAATATGTGAAGGCATATTCACAAACACTTGGTAGGCACATGCAACCCTAAAACTCATTCTAGAGTATAAACTCAAATCCATGCTTAAAACTTAACAAACAAGATAATCTAAGCTTAGATCAAGCATATAAAAATCATAACATGGCAAGATAAGAAGCATGAGCTTATGCTCTTACAGTCCATAGTTTGAAATATACATAAATCCCATAAATGAAATTCTTAGTTAAAAGGTTGAGATTATACCTCTAAAGCTTTGAAAGAGTGGTTCTAGATTCTTGCATGAGCAAAAATTCTTACTCCACTCTTCCACCATAGCAACCGGCCACCCCTCCCCCCCCCCCCCCCCCTCCTCTCTCTCTCTCTCTCTCTCTCTCTTTTTCCTAAGGCTAGAGAGGAATAGTTGATGTTGAGAATGAACTAGAAGTTTGATAACCTAACTAAATGGTTCAACTCCACACTACCCACCTCTATTTATAGGTGGAAAATTCCAAATTTTTCACAATTATTCTTTTTTCTTAAATTCTCTTTGAATTGCATATTGATCCTTAAAAGACAAAATATTTGCCTTCCAAGTCCCTCCAAGTGGCCGGCCATGCATGCATTGGAGCCAAAAAAATCTTTTCAAATTTATCTCTAATTGTTTCCTTGTTCCCCAAGGCCACCCAATGTAACTGGCCATTTGGCCTAGTTGGAGGCTTTGGTTAAGAAAAATCCATAGATTGCATAAATCAAAAATTATATATTTATCCCCAATATCTTGCCCTCCAAGTAGGGCCATGTTTGGCACTCCCCCTAATACGCAGTCTAATTTCTAGATAATCCAAATAGTGACAATACTGTTTTAACTATCAACAGTACAGTCATACTGAACTGCAGTATAGAATTCATCTGTACTTAACTAGATCGCGTATAGTATTTTCTTGGGACTTGAAACTTCGTAGTCCTCCTTACTCCAAATATTATTCCTGGTTTTTCCAGAATGATCCCAATCCTTATTCTTACTTCTTTATTCGTAATGACAGTTGACCATAGTATAATTTCAATACTACTTATTATACTGCAGTACTGTTTTATTCAAGTCATAATTTATCCCGATCATTCATTGGTCCGAACAAAAATCATTATTCATAGTTCGGCCTTTTTCATCATAAAGCCTCATCCTTGACTTAATAAATTATCATTGAGTCTCATAATACTTATAAGAACTCAAACATACTTTGATAATCAAATCAGTTCATGAGCTTCATGTTAGCATACATGATTTAGACTTAGATTTTCCTTGTATCTAAGGAAATCACAAGTTCGTCAAAATTTTGGGTTGTTACAGATTGTCTGTGGTGCGTCGAGCTCGTGGTGGAGGAGGAGATGGTGATGGGTTGTGTCGACGTGAGGATGAAGATCATGGTGGCTGTCGTCGTGGATCCACAAAGGTGACGATGAAGACTATGGTGGTGGTTGTGGCTTGACGATGGTGGTGGTTCGTTCTTGACTCAAGAATTTGAGTCTTGAGTGCAATATTAAATTGTGTACGTTAGAAATGTAAACATATACTTCCCAATATATAAGTGATGTTAAATTTTCCAATTAGCAAATGGCTCCTTATTTGTAATACGGAGGGAAAAAAAAAAAGGCGAAAAAAAGCTAAAAGTGCAACAGCATTCCTCAACAATAGAATAATAATAGTTCTTATTTTCAAAAAAAATATGTATATATATATATATTTATATAATAATTATAATAGAGCTTGTCTACTACTTCACAATTATCTATAATCCTACACATTACATCTTGACGGTTAAAACCTATGACATGTCATCTAACGAAATTTATCAAACGGCTGTTTTGTGGAGGGCGCTATGAAAGGGCAATGAAAATTTTATATGATATGGAACTGATTTTTATTATTAGGTCTTAAGGCTTACAAGACAATTAAAAAAAAATGAAACAAAAACAAAAACAGAAAAAGAAAAAGACATAGAAAATTAGCCAATGAGCCACCATTTCTCCCCTATGGACAATTTTGCCACTTAAAAAAAAAAAACATTTGTCACATGTTTTATTATTTTATTTTTTCAAGTTTTGTGTTATTCATTAAATAAAATCTATTATGTATACCATATACATTATACCAAATGTCACCCGAACCAATAGTGAGTACTGACAATGTTCGTCTTTGGCTGCTCCGGCCCTTGCACCAGTCACTTGTATATTCTAACATAATCTATTGAATTTTCTTATAAAATACTCTACTTATTTGAGCAGAAAATATCCGTCAATCTATATAAAAATATTCTAATAGATTAATAAAAACATCTACCACTCCGATGATTGGTATGTGCGATTGAAGACAGAGAAAGTATCTTCAATTGCAGTAGTTTTTTTTTTTTAAAGCAAAACCAAATCACATTCAAGACGTACCACGATGGTGGATTTCACTATGATTTTTTAATCATCATAATATCTCTCAACAATAGTCAAAAACCCTAGTAGGATCTGCATTTTCTATTAATGTTTCTGCCACTAATGTTGTCCAACATTGAAAAAAATTTAAGAAAATTTTCATGTTTGCTCCTTGAACTTTAGACTTTGCTACCAATGCCCACGGACTTTAACGTATAAGATTTGCTCACTTGAACTTTGAAAAGTTTGCAACTTTTTCCTTTATGTTAATTTTTTAACAATGGAAATTGAGTTTAATTTTCACAATCTCCCCCCAACCTGAACTTTGGACATTCTCACAAATTGCCCTCTAAACTTTGGAAGGCTAGTAAATTTTCCTTTCTTTTACTTTTATTGATGGAGTGTCACATGTCAATACATAGAATCAAGAATGAATTAAAAATATTAATTTAATCTACAATAACAAAGATTTACACTAAAAAAAAAATTTAAAGCTTCAAAAAATGTAATTAGTTTTTTCTTATTCGTAACAAGAAAGTCTTATCTGTTAATAAATTACAAGAACTTATATTTTTTAAGAAAGAATTGCTGTAATGACCTGATCTAAATGCGGCTGTTAATTAACTTTAAAACATAATTATTTCTTTGATCTTAAACTTGAACACTAAAATTTTGAGAGATTTTTTTTTTAACTTAAATAAAACATAACTTAGCTGAAATTTATAATCATTATAGTTTTTGTAGATTCAAAACAAAATATATTTTTCAAAAGACTAAAACCTTGGAAAGATTTTTTTATTATTATTAATATAAGATCTAAACTTAATAAATTAATAGGCAAACACTGAATACGTAATTTACAATATCAATATGTCAAACCTACTTGATAAAAATCAGTGTAGATAGATATTAAATTTCGTTTCTTATGAACCAATCTACCTGATCAAATAAAACTTTTATTACCGTTGAAAAACTAATAAGCAAAAGAACAAAAAGTGTATTTTAAAATAGTAAACATACCTAACCTTGCTTAATTAAAATTAAATTAAGTACTTTTTTCATCTGAGTTCTTTGTAAAACCCAATTACTTGATAATGATTAATTTAAAACAATATAGATTTTTTTTAAAAAAAAAACTTTTCAAAATTTCAAAAGAATTTCTTAATTGCGGAATTGTATTTCAATGGCGATATCCATAACATATACCTCCCTAGTCTTGACTCAGTCCCTTAGTCCATTGAATCACTATGTTACCTACAGCATGAAAAAATAAATAAATAAATAAATAACAAAAACATTAATGAGCTTTCGTTTAGTAAGTACAAACATAAATCTCACATAAATAAGATGTATATAGTAATGCATGACATTTTATGAATTGTACAATTATACTTGTTTCTTATTTCTTGTTACTTGTTTCTTGTTACTTTTTTGTCTTTTTTTTTTTTGTTATTGTTATTTTTTAATACTTTGGGCTCCATATGTGTACGTAATTATGACGCGCTAAGCTTACATTGGGATAATTAGTGTATTAAATTGGTTTTTTATAATCTTTACAATTTAGAATTTGAAAATATTTTCAAAAAATATATTTTTGCCGCTTGACTTTTGCATATTTATGTTTTGATCCTTAAACTTTTAATTTAAGCCCCTATCCATACCAGAACCTTTAAGTGAGTGTTCTCAATATATCTTCCTTCAAGATATGCTAAATTGAGAAAACCTATACATGTGGAAAGACAGACACCCTCAGCTACATGTATGTACAACTCTCATTAATATCCTGCCTCCTACGTTCTCTCTCTCTCTCCTTCTCCTCATCTGCTCATCTCTCTAAAAAGCCCAACAGAAGGAAACAAGAGCTCCATTTTCTTCTCTCCTCTCTCCCTCTATTTCAATCTCCGATTTCTTTTCTCAGCAACAAATTACGTATACATATAAATAACAATTGAAAGCTTTTCTCTCCCTCCCCCCCTCACGAACTCCACCTCCCTCCTTTCTCTCTCTTTTTAAATTTTTCTCCTCACTCAAAACTTAGCAAAGTGTAGCGCCAGTTGGTACTTGTACTTAATTAAACTAAATGTGATTAGTTAGTGTGCTAAAATGTATCTAAAAATAATTAATTTACATTTAAAAGATAACAATTTATATTTTTAAACTATTTTGTCGAAAATTATATTTTTTTCCCATGAACTTTTATGAAATTACCATTTTGCTCCTGATCGGTCAACCGAACATACACACCACCGGCTGACCAGAAACGTCTTCAGAGCTGCCCTTTCCTGCCGTCTTCGCCTTGAAATACTAAATTTAGCTTTCCTATAAACGTTTGCAGCTGCTAGAAGAAACCTCAGAAAACCTCTATTAAAAAAACTCAAGATCAAAATTAGTAATTAGTTTAAGTTAATCAATGACCGCAATTAGGTCACGTCGTTACATTAATTCCGTCAGGGATTTAATCATAATATTCCCTAACACTTGGACCAAATTACAATATACAATTTTTTGGGAATTTATCTAATACTCTAAATATTGTATCGATCGTGTTTAATTAATTTGAGATTAATTCACTAATCTCAAATTGTTTACTTTTGATCCTGTAATTAATTCTACTGGTCGTACAACAAAATAATCAACAAACATACCATGCATCACATCTAGCTGCTCTTGCATACAATTAGGTTGTAAATACAAGCAAATAACTATGAACAAAGATTTGTCACAATGATATGGTCATTTAACGTGATAAAAAAACAATTAAGCGCAAAAACTACAGGTGTTACACCTGTGGAAATAGAAATATTTTATTAAACGACGAATTACAGTTATAATATTTGGAGAAGATGGTCTTACCCAGCCTCAGCCCCGATATACACATGTTATATGTATTTATCTCATATAAAAATAGATATATATGAGTATGTTAACTTTTTCAAGCTTAGATTGTTTTAGTAAAATAAAGTTTCAATTAATTAGTAACTAATTTTTTCATCACTAAAAAGGAACATAAAAGTTAACTATTATTTAGTAACTTTGATTGTCTAATATTAATTAGTACATGTTGTTTATGGTTTTAGTTTTTGGACTTTGTTGCTATATATATATATGTATATATATATACATTTGTGGTTTCAGTATTGAGATAGAATTCGTAATTGTTCAAAATTTGAATTTTTTTTTTAACTTTTGATTTTGATCTAAATTTATGGTGAATATCTACTTTTTTTTTTTTTTTTTTTGGTTCTAAGTAGTATAATTTTTAAATGCATAGGGATATTAAATGGAGAATCAAGCAGAAACTAGAAAGTTTCCACCAATGAGGATTCCCTAATTCCTTGTTCCTCCTCTTCTTAGGCAAAGATAGGGACAATTTTAAGAGCCGGGATGGGGATGCGAAGTAATCCCGTCCTTGTCCCGCTTTATTATTATCCCTAACAACTTGTAGCAAAGAAATATGAACCTGGAGATTAAAAAAAAAAACAAAGGAAAAATGAAGCACAAGTATAATAACAAAAAATTTCCAAAAAGTATAATAACAATTAGGAGAGGTAAAAGAATCGTAAGTGGATTTTGTGCCAAGTGTTTTGAGGACAGTTGGATTGGAGATGGTATATAACTAGGCAAATGGGAGCAACCAAACTAAATAATAGAAACACAAAAGACTTATTGTTCACCTTTTTCAACCAAAATGCTGATTTCGGCGTTTTGGTTGATGTTTCTTTTTTCATGTGTAAACTTCCTTTTGAAGTAATATGTCAAAGAAAAATAACTTTGAGTTCTCCATTCCTTAAAACCTAACGTAGCAATAACACATAACTCCACATTTTCCAAGCAAAAATCACTACAAAATTGCGAAAGCTAATATCCCTCTTAAAAAAAAAAAAAAGTCATCACTAAAAAACCAATTTGAACCTCAAGCTTCTGGCAAATGACAATGCCTAACAAGGCTTCATGTTGACGACAATAAACTCCCTCAACAAATTTTTCTCTATTTTGGCTTTTAACATAATTTAAAAAAAAAAAAAAAAAGTGCACAAAGAACTCCTCTTTTTCAAGAGGTGTTGGGTTGTAGGTAATCAAATGTAATAAGATATCTGGAAATGTTAGATTACCGTGTTTGGTTTGTGTATTAACATGTTTTAAGATTCCCAAAAATGTTTGATTATTGTGTTTGGTTGTGAACATGAATGCTGTTTGTTTTTAATAGATTGACAAAATTCTCCTTAATCAAAATTAATGTACAATTTCAATAGATTCAATTATAAATACAAGGACAGTAATTAAATAAATGTTTCCTACCAATGAGTACAAGTAACATTAGCATAAACAACATTATTGATATATCATTTAGAATCAGTTTACGTTGAACAGGAGCTGTAATAGATCTTAAATTTACATTCATTAGAACAACACGATCCTTATCTCTAGTTCTAATATATTGGACATCTTCAGGGGGGAAAAAAACATGCATTCAATTTTGGAAATTAATCTACTAAAGTTATATCAAAATATTTACATTTTTTTTTCCTAAAAAAAAAAAAAAAAGATTTACGTTTTCTTCTATTTTTGTTCACTGATGGGCATAAAGAAATACATAATTTTAATTCCGAAACGGGATCAGAAAAGGTTAGAGGAAAAAAAAAAAAAAAAAAGATAGTGTCGTCAAGATAAAAAATGTTCAGTAAACAAAACTTAACTGGAAACACAAGTTTTTTTCCCCCCTTTTTTTTTTTTTTTTTTTTTTTTTTTTTTTTTTTTTACACGTTTTGTGTTTCCAGTTAAGTTTTGTTTACTGAACATTTTTTTATCATTACGTCACTAGCTTTTTTTTTTTTTTTTTGAACTTTTTGTCATCCCGTTTCGGAATTAAAATTATGAATTTCTTTATGCCCATCAGTGAACAAAAATAGAAGAAAACGTAAATCTTTTTTTTTTTTTTTTTGAGGAAAAAAAAAAGTAAATATCGATATAACTTTAGTAGATTAATTTCCAAAATTGACTGTATGTTTTTTTAGTTTTTTATTTTTCCCTTGAAGATGTCTAATATATTACAACTAGAGATAAGGATCGTGTTTCTCTAATGAATGTAAATTTAAGATCTATTACAGCTCTTGTTCAACGTAAACCGATTCTAAATGATATATCAATAATGTTGTTTATGCTAATGTTACTTGTACTCATTGGTAGGAAACATTTATTTAATTACTGTCCTTGTATTTATAATTGAATCTATTGAAATTGTACATTAATTTTGATTAAGGAGAATTTTGTCAATCTATTAAAAACAAACAACATTCATGTTGACAACCAAACACAATAATCAAACATTTTTGGGAATCTTAAAACATGTTTATATACAAACTAAACATGGTAATCTAACATTTCTAGATATCTGATTATATTTTATTACCTCTAACCAAACACATCCTCAGAAAGAGGAGTTTTTGTGCACTTTTTTTTTTCTTTTTTGTTGAAAGCCAAAATAAAGAAACCTAAATTTTGAGTGTGTGATTCCATTTCTCAATAGATACTTCCATTTGTTTGTTCAATCAAAGTATCGGAGATAAGGTGTGGAAGAACTTAGAATCAAAAAAGTTGAGTCATTTTGGGATTCAAAAGAAGTTTTTTAAAGAAGATCAAGATTATTCGATCTAATCGTACGACAGTAAAAATCTAATCTTCTGTTATTTTATTGGAACTGTAAATTCCAATTTGTATTATTTCCGATGCTTTCACAATTTTTCGTTAATACCAGATTTCGAAACAAATACATATACTATATATATGTTGTTCAGTTACTAGAACTAATGATGTTCTCTTCTCTTTCATCCATTAATCCCCAAATACTTACCATGTTATATTCTAGTTTCTTCTAATACTTAATTCTTGTTGCTTTGCTATATATACACACACACACACACATATGTTCATAGATTTATACATGTAACATTTTACTCGTGCAATAGTTGAATGTACTACGGTTTGATAAAATGCCCACACGTGAGTTTATTTAATTATTTATTTATTTTTAAGTTTTTGTCCCGCTAGCATGGAGAATGTGGTTTTATTACTCACTCGTTTGTAATTGAAAAATAATAATAAATGACAGGAAACTTGAGGTTTTTGAGATGTTGTCAATTGATGAATTGAAGGTGTAGTTAAGTAATTTATGGTCAAGATCTCATAGCGTCAGTTTTGGTAATATCGTAGATTTTGTAACAATTATTGATAGCTTCACAGAAGGAAGTAAAAAAAAAAAAAATATATATATATATATATATATATATATCGGAATGGTTGGTAAAATGTAAATATTAAATTTGTGTTGGTTCCGTTAGTTGGATATGTGACTTACCTTTGATTTGCTAAATCTTGAAAGGAATATTTTTGTATCGTGTCAGTTCAAGATATAAATCTTGGGTCTTCTTTTCTTTACTAGATTGAAAAGATTAGTTGCGTGTTTCGTTTTGTTTCGTTAAATCTGATCCATTTCCCTTATCTCCAGCTATGGCGGGAAAAAGAGGAAAAATGGTTGTTGGACTAAAAGAAAAAGGTCAAGAATCAAAAATTATGGACGCTGATATGATATCAAAACTACCTGATGATGTTTTCTATCATGTTCTTTCTTTCCTGTCTACCATTGA
Source organism: Ficus hirta (assembly GCA_038430175.1). Classification (NCBI taxonomy): domain Eukaryota; kingdom Viridiplantae; phylum Streptophyta; class Magnoliopsida; order Rosales; family Moraceae; genus Ficus; species Ficus hirta. Next base: position 1,824,052 of record CM076593.1, on the reverse strand, counting down.
TGCTGTCCGACGAGCATCATCTGTAGGCGTTGGAGACGAATGTACTGGAACTGGATTCGAAATATAGAACGGTGGCTATAAAATAGAGTCATTGTGCAAATTTCTGGAGCGGAGTTTGAGCCACCTCAATGTCATTTATTATGACACAAAGCCAGCTATAACCAAGTTTAAACTCGAGATCTACTCCCGTGGGCACAATTCTCAGGTACTGGATGGCTGGTTACGGCTTATAACTCAGCCTCGTCTCGAGGAATTGGAATTCAAATTGAAAGAAGACTATTTTAGGAGAGTCGACGGACAATCTAGGGAAAAATGGTACTGCTTACCTGAGGTTGCACTTAATTTAACTTCTTTGACTTTCCTAAAGTTGGAGTATGTGAAGCTGGAGAATCGCAATCCTATGAGCTTTCCATCTTTGAAATCTTAGTTTCTGGAGAATCTTCATGTTGAAGACGAACTATTGTATAGTCTGGTTTTGGGCAGCCCTTCCCTTGAAAAGTTAATTATAGTTTACTGTGCTACCTTGTTCGATATTCGAATTTCGAGTTTTAAGTCTCAGATTCTTTGAAATGATTGGACACGATGACGAGGGGTCAATAATCCAAGTAGAAGCGATAAATCTTGAATCATTTCTTCTTTGGGGTCACTGGTACTGCAACTTTGGCCTAACTTCTTGCAAGAAACTTACCAGCCTCTTTTTGTCGGGTGCCTATTTTTATGGTCATGACGATCTTAGTAACCTAATTTCTACTCTTCCTGCTCTTGAGAGTCTTACCATATCTGAGTGCCATCTTTATGACATCCGACATCCGAACCTCAAAGTCTTGGTTTTCGAGAAATATGAAGATCATCCTGACCAAAAACATGAGATTTCAATCGAGGCACCAAATCTAGTTTCCTTTAGCTACCGTGGTGAGGAGACATTGATACGATTTTCTTTCAACTCGCCGAATCTGTTGGATGCTAAAATCGATTTAGAATACTACTCGAGTGATGCCATTAGTATGGATTGGTACACCAATATAGCTAATTTCCTCTCATATCTCGATTGCTTCAAGAGTATGAGCTTATTTCTTCGCTCAGAAGAGGTATTTATAGAAGTTCATATTGTAGTTCTTTTGCCAAAACATATTATTTTTCCATTTAATTTGTATCCATGTTTAACAGAATGTGGTTATAACTGGTATCTCTTGTTTTGCCTGTGAAGGCTCTAATGTTTCCGGAAAATTTGAAAAATATCCGCTCCTCCCCGTTGCCCAATTTGAAGCATCTGAAGGTAGTGACGGCGCGTTACTTCGAAAATCTGAATTGAGGGATGCGTTACTTTGGGTTTCACCATCTCTGGAGACATTATCTATAGAGCAAAAGGAGATGACTATCTTCTCCTCTACAAAATTTGTTGAGCGAGATTATTGTCGTCAACATGAAGCCTTGTTAGGCATTATCATTTGCCAGAAGCTTGAGGTTGAAATTGGCTTTGTAGTGATGACTCTTTTTTTTTTTTTTTTTAGAGGGATATTAGCTTTCGCAATTTCGTAGTGATTTTTGCTTGGAAAATGTGGAGTTATGTGTTATTGCTATGTTAGGTTTAAAGGAATGGAGAACTCAAAGTTATTTTTCTTTGATATATTACTTCAAAATGATCAATTTTACACATGAAAAAAGAAACATCAACCAAAACGACAACAACCAAAATTATGCCTAAGAAGAGGAGGAGCAAGGATTTTAGGGATTCTCCATTGGTGGAACCTTTCCAATTTCTGCTTAATTCTCCATTTTATATCCCTATGCATTTGAAAATTCTACAACTTCGGAACAAAAAAAAACAAAAAAAGACCAAAATCAAACTTTTCAAAAAAAAAAAAATTACGAATTCTATCTCAGTACTGAAGCCACAAAAAAAGGTTTGAGAAATTATCCGTTATAGCATATTGTTAAATGACTAATGTAATATATAGCAGGATGTTTAAACATGATAAATTAGTTTAGATTTTCTTGTTAAAATACGTTAGCTCTTTCCCATTTTACCCTTTTCTTTTACCTTTCTCCTCTCTCTTCCCCGGTTGTGTTTCTCTCTGTCTTCCCAGCTGTGTTTCTCTCTCTCTCCATCAACCGGAGAGGACTCATGTGCCGGCGATGGGATCCCGATGGCAATGAGACAGTTTTTTCCTATTTCTCCTCTCTCTCTTTCTCTCTCTCTTCCCCATCTATGTCTCTCTGCTCTCCGCTTTGTCTTGCTTTCTCTCTCTCTCTCTCTATCTCGCGTCGTCAACTGGATATCACAATAGCATGGCAATTGGATCGCTACGACGATGAGAACCGAAATCGCCATGTTCCTCTGGCAACGAGGCTGTAATGGCCGTCGCCAATCTCAATCGCGATGTTCTTCCGGCAATGAGTCTCGGTCTTGATGTTTCTACGGCGAGGAGGCTTCAATAGTCATTGCAATTTTTGTCTGGAATTGGTGTTCTCTGTTTATTATTTGTTGGAATTTTTTTCCTTTTTTTTAGGTGCAGGTTGAACCCCCTCCTTTGCTGGCCGAAGGATGTCACGATAATTCCAAGGAGATCGCGACCTCCGTCGTGTTTCTTTTTCGATGATGACTTTAATATCCATATATATATATATACACACACACACACACACACACACACACACACATACTTATAGCTAAGGGTGTCTGACTTTCCACATGTATAGGTTTTCTCAATTTAGCATTTCGAGAAGGAAGAATACTGAGAACACTCCGAGAAGGATTTTGATATGTCTCAGGGCCAAATGCAATTAGTTAAAAGTTCAAGGGTCCAAGCATAAATATGCAGAAATCAAGCGGCAAAAATATAATTTTTTGAAAAAATATTTTCAAATTTTAAATTGTAAAAAATTATACGCTAATTAATTATTAAAAACCATATTTAACACACTAATTATCCTAATTTAAGCTTGATTAAACACGATTAATTCTAACGGACGTTACATAATATGCCATGGGTATGTACACATGTAGGTCCCAAAGTATAGAAAAATAACAATAATAAAAAAATATTAAAAAAATAAGAAACAAGTAAAAAGAGATAAGAAATAAACATAATTGTACTATTCATAAAATAATATGCATATTATAATCTTATTTATGTGAAACTTATGTTTGTATTTGCTACGTGAAATCCCATTAATGTTTTTATTTTATATTTTTTCATGCTACAGGCAACATCATGATTCGATGGACTGAGTGACTGAGTCGAGACAATGGAGGTATAAGTTGTGGATACCGCCATTGAAATGTAATTTCACAATTAAGAAATTCTTTTGAAATTTTGATGAATTTTAAAATATATATATATTCTTTTAAATTAATCATTATCAAGTGATTCGATTTATAGAGAACTAGGATGAAAAAAATATAGTTTAATTTTAACTAAACAAGGTTAGGTATGTTTATTATTTTAACCAAGATACACTTTTTATTTTGTTGCTTATTATTTTGGTTCATAAGAAACGAAACTTAAGATCTATCTACGCTAATTTTAATTAAGTAGGTTTGAGATATTGATATTTTAAATTACGTAATCAGTCTTTGCCTATGAATTTATTAAGTTTTGATCTTGTCTGAATAATAAAAAAAATGTTTCCAAGGTTTAAGTCTTTTGAAAAATATATTTTGTCTTGAATCTACAAAAATAAGAATGATCGTAAATCTCATCTAAGTTATGATTTAATTAAGTTCAAAAAAATTTCTCAAAATTTTGGTGTTCAAGTTAAATATTAAAGAAAGAATTATGTCATAACGTTAATTAATGACTAAATCTAGGTCAGGTTGTTACAATAGTTCTTTCCTAAAAAATATAAATTCTTTGAATTTATTAACAAATAAGACTTTTCTGTTACTAATATGAAAAGGCTAATTTATTCTTTTGGTGTTTTAGTTTTTTGCTATAAATCTTTGTTATTGTGGATAAAATTATCTTTGTTATTCGATCATGATTCTATATATTGACATGTGACACTCTATCAATTAAAGTAACAGAATGAAAAAATTTACAAACTTTTTAAAGTTCTAAGTAAGCAAATGTTACATGTTAAAGTCCGTGCATATTTGCAGCAAGATCCAAAGTTCAGGGGATAAACGTAAAATTTGTCTTAAATTTTTTTTTCAATGTCAGCGGCAGAAACATTAATAGAAAATGTGGATTTCATAGGGTTTTTAACTATTTTTGAAAGATATTATGATAGTTAAAAATTATAGTGGAATCAATATATTCTAATAGAATATACAACTGGCATTAGAAACCGGACCTGAAGACCAATACTATCAGTTACTATTAGTTCGGGCATTTGGTATATTGTATAAGGTATTTATGATAGATTTAATTAAAAGAAAAACACAAAACTTCAGAGAATTAAAAAAAAATTAACTTGTGACAAAAGTTTAAAAAAAAAAGGGGCAAATTGTCCATAGGGTAGAAATGGTGGCTAATTAGGTAATTTTTTCTGTATATTGTATAAGGTATTTATTTTTTGTTATGTTTTTTTGTTTTTTGTTTTTTGTTTGTTATTGGCTTGTAAGCCGACCAAATTATAAGAATCAGCTCCAGATCATATAAAATTTTCATTGTCCTTCTGTAGTGCCCTCCACAAAAGGTAGCCGTTCGATAAATTTCATTATAGGACATGTCATGGGTTTCAACCGCCAGGATTCAATGTGGAATTTGTGGAATTATAGATAATTGTGAAGTAGCAGACAAGCCTTATCATTATTATTATTATTATTCATTTTTTTTTAAATAAGAACTATTATTATTCTATTGTTGAGGAATGCGGTCGTTACTCTTTTAGCTTTTTTTTTTTTTTTTAATATATAAATAAGAAGCTAATTGGAAAATCCAACGTCCACTTACACATATGTGTGTGTTTGTGTCTATATATATATATATATAAAAGTATATCTTTGCATTTCTTCCACACATACAAAAAATATATATATAAATATGTATATACATTCTGTTCTTAGAACAAACGTACGTTATTGGGTCTCTGCATTCAAGACTCATATTGTTGAGTCGCTTGCTCGTTCCTGGACACCGCAACCACGACGACCTTCTACAACAAACACCACCGCAGTCTTCATAGTCACTGTCGTGGATGCACGACCACAACTACCATGACCTTCATCTTCACGTCGACACACCATCACCACGGTCTTCATCGTCGACCCAACACCACCGTCATCATCATCACCATCGTCATTGACGAGTCGGCTAAGATTTTCAGACTACGGGAACGACATGGAGGCCGTCAACAACAACGAACGTCTGCAAAACGTTCGAAAAGCAACAGATTTCAATTTTTGGATTGCAAGGTATATGGCAAGTTGCAATATCCGTTGAGAATCAATGGCATGATATCCCATGGCCTCCACAGTGATGAACAGAACAGTATGCCAGGACCCAGAACTTGGTTCTTGCAACCTTTTTTTTTTTTTTTTTTTTGACTAATAATATGGATTATTCTTAGTATAATTACTATTTGCCTTATACAAAAATCCGGCCGTTCCTTTTTTTCTTTTCTTCGAATGTAATGTTTTTGCCACCATCTATTGTAATACTAATGAATCAACATTATATTTATTTAATTTGTTCGATTTCTAATTGACTGTTTTTTCCCAATTCTCTGGTTGATTGTGCTTTTTTTTTTTTTTTTAAGTGTAATAAGTGATTCTTTTTTATTTTTTTAAGCTAATTGATGGTGTTTTTGAACACAAGTAAGTGCAGCCAAAGCTAAATATACTTGAGAAAGCTAGGCAAATTTTAAAAAGTTTGATTTGTGGAATTGTGAAAAAAAAAAAAAAAAAATGTATACATATCAATTAGTACATTGATGGACTTGGTTTAATTGACTATATTTGGAAATCATGGATATGTTTATGAGATGAAATGTCTTATTCTTGTATGATTGGTTGATGTTATGGTATGAATTAGTTTAAGATGGGTTAAAAAAAATAACTAGAGGAGGGAAGAGACTTTTTATTTTAATGGTATGGTGTTTTGAGTACTAGAACATGTGATAAAATAAAAAATAAAAATAAAAATACCACGTTAATAGGTAATTATGAAACTATTGAAATGTCATATGATTGAAATGATTATGATGCAAGAAACAAACTTTTTAGATAAAATTTCTAGTTTTTTTTTTTTAATCAAGTTTAACAAAGAAAAAATTGACAATATAACTAGTGTGGAAAGTTTGATGATCTAAAGCAACCTAGGTGAACAAAGATAGTGTCCCCCCTCATAAATGTGAATCGAATGCCAAAGTTTCACTAATTAAGCAATTTAAAAATAGTTTACAAGCGATGAATGAAATTAGCAAAAGATTTCAAGGATCCCGTTCATTTAGTGATCATTATGGATTCAAAATCTTAAATCAAAATGAAAATAAAATCCGCTTAAAAAAAAAAAAAAAAACACTAACTGGGCCATAGGAAGACTAACACAACTTCATAAAGAATAAGATATAGACTAATTTAAATTGTTATAAAATTAATGGGCCACGAATTGTGACAGACTAGAATCACGTACGTATTACAAGATTATTTTTTTTTTTTAAATGAAGAAATTAAAATTATAGGGGATTTCTACCATGAGTAAGCAAAGCTGGAGAACTGTGCTTCAAAATAAAGCTAGGCTGTTGGGATGAAATTTGATAGACAAGATCTTTTCAAGGGCAATGAAATGGAAAGGAAATTGTCTATTCTAGAAAGTGTTTAATCTCTTTCATTATTTAAAGGCCCAAAAAGTTAAGTTGAAATGGACTCTTATGTTTTGGATTGAGAGAGGGAGAGTCTATTTATTGTCAAAAGCACCATGCACACAATGCTAGTGTGATGAACAGTTACAATCACAAAGTATTGATATCAACTTGGCTTATAAACATTTTAACTCATTTTTTTAGTTGTTTGTACACTCTTTTTTGTTCTATCAAAGAATTTTAGACCTGATTCCTTTAAGCATGAGCTTTTATAACTTAATGTACTAAATTTTAAATTTAACCTAATAAACATGAATTTGAACAAGAGATAAAATTCATAAATCCTGAAAACTCAGTTAATTAATCTTGGATTATAATTTCCAATAAATATATAATTAAAAATCTTAAAAAAGTATTAAACGCCCAAATTCTCCTTGAAATATAGTCCTTATACCATTTTATTTTTAAAACGTAACTTATGTTCTCTTGAAAAACGAATCACTAACCAAAAAAATAATCCTTCCCTTAGAATTTTTAACGGAAATGATATTGCATATTTGGCTCTAGCTTTGAGGATTTCTTACTGCTCCCTCGATCTCTCCATGATTTCCTCTCGTGTAGCTGTGTTCTATTTTTTTTGTCTCGCGGTAATTTTCTTCGTCTAATAATGTTGTTTTATGTATATAAATATTTTTTTTTTTGTTAATGTTCTTGTTAATGGCGGCAGTTTCCCCACTGTCCGGACTAATGATCTGACCATCGATCAAATGGAAATTTCCATCAATTGTAGGGATTTTGTCAAAAAGAGTCTTATATATGTTTGATCTTAGTGTGTCAAGATATCCTATTATCGGACCTCAAACATACATCTTTTTCCTTAAGCATCATCAATATTTACTGGTGAAACTGATCTTAATAAAGGGTAATGTCTTATATATTGTGGGATCATTGATACTCTTTGTTATGTTTATATCTCTCTTTTGAGTTAAGAGAAATTTACCCTTTCAAAATAATATTAAAACAAAACCAAAGGCAAACTGATGCTCTATTTCAACATTGTTAGTTGTCTTATTATTATTATTGTTAATATTTTTATTGAATGTAAGGATTGGGAATTCGAACTACACACATTTTGGTAGAGTCCGGTGTCATATCACCACTAAATTATGCATGCTATCACTGTTAGTTGTTTTATTGTATCCTGATCTTTTCTCTTTAATAGGTTGGTATATAATTGTATTCATTATAATGTGATAGTAATTTTTTCTTCACATTAATTTTGGACCTGTACATCTATGAAAAATTAAATCATTTTATGTTTATTCTACTTAAATGTTATTTTCTTACATATTTCCGTTGAAGTGATAATTAATAACATGAATTGTATAGTTACAGAAGAAATGAACCCTATTCTTAGTACCTTTTTCTGTGGAAGAAATTTCTGAAGCTGTTGAAAGCATGCCGCTTGACAATAAGCCCCGGTGAAGATGGAATGCCTGCTATGTTTTTCCAGAAACATTGGGATATATTGTGGGATGTATAATCATCAAAGCAATTCTAGAGATGGTCGAAGGTCGTTCCCATATTGCTCTAATCTAATCAATGAGGCTCTTATTACATTAGTTCTTAAAACTATTAACTCTTCATCGACGAATGAGCTCCGTCCTACTAGCTTATGTACTGCCTTTGTACAAGATTTTAGCCAGAACTTTGGCAAACCTTCTCAAGGTTATCCTCCAGGCAGTAATTTCATAATCTCTAACTGCTTTCTCATCTGACCGAATTATTACAGATAAGGCCAGTTTGGTAATGCTGTAGCTTTTTAAAAAAGTTGTTACCAGTTGTGCTGATGGAAAGTTGCTGTGACAAAAAGTTAGTTGAGTGTTTGATAATCTGATTTATAAAAACGCTTCTAGTTTCAAAAATTGTACCATAGTGTTTGGTAAACTAAATAAGCTGAATTGCTGTATATATTAAAATGACCAATGTACACATGACAAGAACATTTTAATTTATAAACAAATATATTAGTTTGAATAAATTTTTTGACAAATATTTCCGACTCATTTAATCCGGTCCATAATTTATCCTTACTTTATTATACGATTCAATGTCTTTGATGCTTGCCACCATATATCCGATTTATTCAAAAAGAAACAGAGCTTTCTCCGTAGGTGTAACAATTTGAAATATTGTAATTATTTCAAATGATAAATGAAGTCTCAAATTGTTAAATGCAGAATATACCAAACAATATGTTTCTCATGAAAATGAAATAGGAAAGGAGATCTTTTGAAATATTCAGCATAAAACAATTTGCTACTTCACTATCAGTTTTCACTTTTATGAAAACCCTACTTTTTTCTTTTCTCTATCAAAACTGTTCAAAATAAAAAATTCAGAAACTAATTTATTAAAATAAAAAATTCAAGACTCAAAATGACATGATATTTATAATAGACAAATTATCCCCCTTTTTTTTTTTTAAGGGAAAACAATTCTACAATGATGGATAGTTTTTTACTCCATCAACGAGATAAAAATTTTTGACTGATAAATTCATTTCAACGGTTTAGATGAAATAGGCACACAAACTTTCTTATGCGTCATATTACATTTGATTATGTCTTTAATTATTAAAAAAAAAAAAACCCCCCCCCCCCCCCCCAGATTTTTCATCCTATAACATCTTCTCCGCCATCTCCGCCGCCGTCCGGGGATGCTCCGGCGTATCCACGCGGCCTCCCCCTACCAGATTAAAAAAAAAAGAAAAGAAAAAACCCAGTGATCATCGACGGCGAACGGGAGGGGGGAGAGTAGCCACGATCTAGGGGGGGGGGAATCCGGTGAGCTGGGGGGAGTGGGCGACTTTCCGACGGAGACGACGGGGCGACCGATCTGCGCTAGATCTGGAAGCGCTCCGACGGATCTGTGCTGCCCACGGTGGCGCTGTTCTTGAAGTGGTCGACGCCGACAACAGCTTCAAGTGGACTACCAGTGATGCTCCACAACAGCCGCTCCTCGGACCCGCAACCACGATGAGCCGGAAACCAGGTCTCCGCCTCCAACGTCGCGCGAACCCACTGGCCCGAACCAAGTAGATCGATCAGCCTAGAAACGCTCATCGCCGAGATTCTTGCTTGTCTGATGTCTCACTTGTTTTTCCACCCACCGTGTGCCTTGCCGGCGAGTTCGCATTGGTTGTCGCGCCGGTGGCCGAAGGGTTGGATCACATCCCAAGGGTTTGCTGGGTTTGACGATGGAGGGGGCTGCCAGTTGAGGTGCGGCCGGCGGAGGTTTTTTTCGTTTATTTTGAAATTTTTTTGAAATGTTTGGAAAGTATCAGATGTAATTTTTTTTGCGGTTGATTGGTATATGTTTTTGATCTCAATCATCTAAATCTCATCCAAGGGTCAAAAAGTTTTATCCCATTGATGGAGAAGAGTAAGGGGGTCTCGTTGTCGAAGTGGAGCCTTTATGGGGACAATCCATCCAACAAAGCACACCAGGAGTAAAAATAGAGAGGGCACAAAGGACAACCAAGAAAAGGGTGAAAAAAAAAAAAAGAAAAAAAAGAAAAGGGTGTCAAGGGTGTTTAAGTAAGTGAGGGAGATTGGTTAGTTTTATGTACTGTACACAACTCTACTACCAAGTTTTCCAATTCCATACTTTTTCCTCTCTCTCTCTCTCTCTCTCTCTCTCCAATCCAACATATGACCTCGTCCATTCAACTGGCTCACTTCCACTTCCATTGTTCCATGCCTCGCCCTCCCAACCGCCGCCGCAGCAGAACAAGAACAAGAAGAAGAACCTCCTTCTCCTTCTCTTCCAACTCTTCCCCACCTTCCGACCCACCTTCCAATTCCATCTCCAACTCCATCGCCGTCGTTATCGACCTCGACCACCTCTCTCTCTCCTCCTCCAACTCCCACCTCCGCCGCCTCATCTCCACCGCCGACGATGCCCTCTCTGACCTCCGCACCCTCGTCTCCCTCGACCACAACCGCCGCCTCGTCCTCTCCTGCCGCCGCTCCACCCTCCGCTTCCTCGCCAACTCCATCGCCGTCTCCTTGGTCGCCGTTTTGGGCTTCAGGGCCTTGTTTTGGCTCCTCTCCAGACTCCGCTCCTCCGTCTACCGCGGCGGCGCCGGCCATGTGGTGGTGCGGAGGGACCGGAGTCTCGGAGGGAAAGAGGTCGTCGTCGCTAGGAGAGCGGAGTCTCCGAAGGCTTTGAGTAGCCCGTTGTCGTCGGCGAAAGATGGTGTTCTTGGTGGGTCCGCGACTGAGAGGGTTTCTTTGAGGAAGAAGAGATTGCCGAAATGGTGGCCGAGTTTGGAGCAAAATGAAGATTCTTTTTCTTTATCAATGGTGGACAATCAGGACTACCAGCGAGACGCCGACAGATTGATTCGAGGTTCGTTGCTTCTTCTGGGAATTTCTTTTTTTTTTTTTTCTTTCAAGAAATATACGTGTATATATATAAATGTATGTGTATATGAATTTTTTAGAGCATCATGGTTAAAGTGGGCAGAATTGCAGTAGAAAGAAAGAAATTTTAGGAATTTAAATGCCAATAAAGAAATTCTAGCAAAAAAAAAATGCCAAGAAAGAAAGATTGAAGATTGATTTGGAAAATGTTTGGGATGATCTATGTAAATTAGATTGTTCTCTGTTTTCACCGCAAAATTGGTCGGAAATCAGGTAAAAAAATACGCTTGAACTACAAAATAGTAACATTGAGGACTTGGAAGCAATGAGAAAAAGAAGTATGGGGGCTAATGTAAGGATAGAGAATTTGAATGGCAATGGAAAAAGTGACAACTAGTGTACATAAGTATTTTATTTTGTTATTGCTGCAAAATTGGACAGAAAATCGGGCAAAAGACTATAGTGTACTACAGAATAGTAAATTTGACGGCTCAAATGCAACGGGAAAAAGAAAAAGGAAAAGGAAAAGGAAAAAAAAAACTATCGGGAAAAGTATAAGATTCCTTGCATTGCATTAATTATGTGTTTCTAACTTTGATTAACTTTTGAATGTAAGTTAACATGTATAACAAGTAATCTGAGATGACGAGACAATTGAACAGAGTGTTGACTATTAAAATTTAGTGCCGGGTCGTCGTATCTCAATTCCAACAACAGGAAACACGTTTCAAACACAACTCTAGGTTTTTTGAAGACCTTCAGTATCCATGGTAGTTAGATTTGTTTAATAATTTATTTGACAACAGGCAATTTAGCGCGTATGTTGGTATCCATATTTGTGTTAACAAATAAAACAAATGTGTCTTAACCTCTTGATTAACTAAAAGCAATAGTAGTAAGCAATTAAGCTTTGAATTTCTAGTTTTAGGTTTATTATGCAGGTCTTCAGTTTCTCTAGAAAAAGTGACCCTGCAAAGAATTGCTTTCTTTTAGTCATTCTAATATTGTTCTAGTTGAATTGTGGTGCATTTGTATTGTAGTCTTCCCTCTCACAATTGCAATTTCAGAATTTCTCACTTGGTTTAAGATCAATTGTTTGCTGCATTTTGTAGGTAAAATATGAAATCTATCACTTTTGCAAAGTTTTGGTAATGCTTTACATCTTCCATTCACGACTCATCCACTTGATTTCCAGCCATCACAGACAATAGAATGAGCGGAAAGGACGTTGTAGCGGATGATATAATTCAAGTTAGTGCTTTAATGTTGACATCGCAATTCCTTCGTTTTTGTTTATATTTTGTTTATTTATTTATTTTTAAATGGAAATGATATCTATTGTTTCTTTAGATACATAGAGAAAAAGAGCATGTGGTATTGTATGTATGTAACAAGACTAATTTATATGTGCATAAAGGTAGAGGAGAAAGGGAAAAATAGGGTATGCAAATTAAGTTGATATAGATTTATATATACCTGTTTCTCTATTTGTACCTAGGGTTTCTTCCATCTGTTTTTTTGTCTGTCTTTCTTTCTTTTTAATGCAATTTTTTGTCTGTCTATTTGTTTGTTATTAGGTGTTACTTTGTTTTGTGTAGAGAACATTCCTAAGTGATGATAGCTTCGTTTTTTGTCCTTGGCATTGCATGAAATATGTGTCATTTAAAAAATCTGATAATTACCCTTTTTTCTGCATATTAAACGTAGATCGCTAAGTTTATAGCAATTGCTGATATGCCCAAGAAATTCCCTGTATGTGTGAGCAGTTACGTCGAATATGCAGGACATCAGGAGTGCGAGTCTCCTTTAATACAACAAATACGCGGGATTCCTTCTATCGCACATCCATTGAGTTTATGTTGAACGTTTGTGGCAGGTAATGATCCATGAGTGGTGTTGTTTGATGTATCTTTTACAGATCTCCATTGCCGATTACCTGTTTTAATTTGTGCCTGATACTCCTGGTGCTGTAAACCCGTTTATGAATTTTGCAGGGCACCAAGTCACTCTTCCTTTGTTCAGATTGATGGTGAAGATATCCGGCAATTTATTGCTGGGCTTGCTGAAAACATTATGCTCGAAAACACTCGTGCTGCGAGAATTGTAACTGCGGCTGTGGCTGCTCGTACACGTTCACTTTTTTTGCAAGCCTGGGTAATCCTCATTACTTGAACATGAATCATGATTGACCCAGTTACTGATAGATGTGAAAAATCATTAAGTTTATAAATATTATTGATATTGTAGCTTACCAAAGACCAATTTTCAGTTTTATTGATAAAAATTGCATCTATGATTCGAGCAGCTGTATGAAATGTTCTGTATGATGACTTTTAATCAAATATTTCAAATTTGATAGAATCCTAAGGACCAGGAATCTGTTCAGAAGAACATACTCTCAAACAGATCTAGATTAATCATAGTTTTTCCAAATTTAGGATTTCTTCCCTTGGGAAAAGGAAAAGGAAAAAGAGAGAGAGGAGGATTCTAGTGTTTTTGTGTGATTGGCATAAGGAAAAATCAGGTCCATGAGATAGTGGTTAGTGATTGATTTTGGGAGAATGTTGTTCGAGGTTTACTCTTTGGGGAATGTATAGCATTTTGTTTTTGCTTTGTTAGAACATCTCTTATTACTTAAAAAAATGTTTGTTTTAATTTTAAACGGAAGATTATTATCAATTTTATTTCAGAAGGAACTCATTTGATTGCAGGCCTTGGAAATGCAAGGTAAACAAGCAGAAGCAATATTAGAACTATCAAAGATATGCCTAATTTTGCGAATATTCCCTCCAGAAGAGTCCTCGGTATGTGCTATGCCTGTGCTTTTGTCATGAATTACTGTGTCCGTATGTTCTGATATGTACTAGGATTAATCGTGTAAAAATGCATTGTTACTGTGTCCATATGTTCTGATACATGCTTGGACAATCATGTAAAAATACATTGTGCTTGTATTTCGTAGAAGTTTCCTTTTCTGACTTTGTTTTGTCAGAGGACATTTTGCATATTCTATTGATATCGTGATATCATCTCATTTTTATGTTTGCTACAAGCTTAATATCCATCAACTTGTTTGTAGCCAATCTCATCTTTGGTTGAAGTTAGCATGATAACAGTGACTGAAGTGTCTTTCTGTATTTGTTCTTGTGTAACACAACTTTCTCTGAAGATCTTGGAATGTTTGATGTGATGAAATTGCACACGTTTTCTCCCTTTTCCCAGTAATGGCTGCAAAGAATGTGTGCTTATGACATGTGAGCGGCGCTTTACGTTGGGGCCGTGTTTAGTTGCTGTCACTTTGTCTTTTGGGGTTGTTCATGTAGTATGATTTGGTTTGATATCCGAAAGTGTCATGCATTTCAAAGCTGTTTACTCTTTAGCATAAACGACTTGAAAGCAATTTTTTTACGAAGTTTCAATTTTGATGGATGTAAAATTTGCAGCCTGAGATGGAGATGGTGGCTCGTGGCCTGGCGAAGCACTTGAAACTAGAGCAGAGGGAATTTTTGATGGATAAGCTGGTCGGGTTTTGTGACGAACAAAGTCAGAAAATTGCAGCGGAAGCCTTGGGTTTGGTGAGTCTATTGGTTGCACCTTTTTCTAACATGGTAAAATAATTAAAGTAGGCACAGCATGAAAACATAGGCCTAGGGCTGTTCATTGGGTGGACTGCAATGTTTAGGTGAATTTGCGATGAAAGGTTGCCAAAGTAACTCTAAGTGTGAGATTTTTCCAAGAGGTTCAATAAGAAGGGTCCCTAGGATATAATTAATGAATTATAAGTACATGTATAAGCCAACTTGAACGATGACAGCTTCGACCATTTGACAGACAAAAACAACCAACCTGGTGGCTGAACCCGGCGATTTCAACCTAGATTAGGGCGAGTCTGCCTGGTTCGTCAATCTATACCCTTACTTATGACATGGAGAGCCCAACAGAAAGAGGCATCCCCTAATCCGTTGGTACCTTTTCAAGTAGTAATGCCGAATAGGGCTGCTCTATGGCGAAATCCTCTGTAGGGACCAAAATAGTTTGGTAGTAAAGTGATTATCAACTTGAGTTGAGGCCAAAACAGAAAAATAATTTTTAAAACAAAAGATGAAAATTTTCAAAGTAATTATTATTATTATTATTATTATTTAAGCTCCTTGTTTCGAGAATTGTTTTAATTCATTTAAACAGATGTTTATTATTTGGATTTAGGAAATTTGTGGTAATGAAGTGTTGGTAATTTGTGTGCAGATGTCATCTCCAACATATATTGGCGATCAACAGTAGTAGAAGAACAACAAGTATATTAAAAATAAAAATAAAAACAAAAGAAAAGAAAATGAAGCAAAAGCTGTAAATTTATAATTTTCAGGATTTGAATACCCTGGCATTAGGTATAGTTCCATTGTTTCAGCTTCTTTTTTCGTTAATGGGTTAGTAAACTAGGTTATTAATATTCACCTGTGACTGTGACCCCCCTAATTAGTGGATAAACCGAAATTAATAGCAGCTAATAATTAAATCTCTGAAATAATTTCCTCTCACTCATCTTTGTTAACTCTAGTAGTGTTGAATGGAACCTCGTTCAGATAACTATTTCCCTTATTGGGATGGAGATCACGTGCATGGCTCATGTACATTTCTGTCAAATTTTAACCTGAGAGTTATCCGTTGTGTTTAGTTAGTTTATAAGCCAAATTTATAAAGCTAATAAATTTCTGAACTTCTTTCTAGAAATGTTGAAACCCTAGGTCTACATTTTTTTTCTTTGCCTGATTCTGTTTCCCATCCCACCTAACAAGCACTGGTTAATGACATTTTTTGACATTTTTGTTTTCCCACTTTCCTCATCATAACTTCTGATCATTTAATTTATGGGCAATTCTATGGTGGGGGATGGTTGCTTTACCCCCATTGATAGAGTGCCATGCAAGAATTGAACAATCGACATTTCCGTCGATACTTTTGAATATTTCTGTATTTTGGAAGTATTGATATGAAAATATAGATGTAATATCTTTTCCGCAATCTAACCACATGGAAATTAATATAATTATCAATTTTTTTGTTACTGAGACATTGATTTTCATTAAAAGTTTAGTATTAAATGATTAAATATCATGAAAATTTATAGAAATTTTTATGAAAATATCGACAAAATATCAATAAAATATTGATTCTTAATATTTTTTAACTTTTAAAATTAATAATTTTTTAAATTTTTTTAGTTTTTCTCATTCAAAATTTGCTATACATGAACAGATAATATATAAAGATCAAGGGATATATGCACGGCATGTTAAAAATTATAAAAGTAACTACTAAAATGGCATGTCTTATGGCTTATTTGGTAACTAAGTTCAACTTAAATTAAACTGTATTTTTTCATCTTGAAGAGCCAACAAAGTTTATAATTACTTTTTAAGGGCCTGTTTGGGTGATGAGTTCAAACTCATCACCATCAACTCAATTTTTGTCTTTTTCCCTAAAAGTTTTTTGTCTTTTTTGAAAAAGTCAACCAAAATTACTATTTAAACTTACAAATCTTAACTCAAACTCATACACCAAACGGGCCCTAAAAAGCCAACTCAATTCAAACTTAAAAATTCCAACTCAATTTAAACTTAGCTCATTCACCAAACACCCTCTTAATATCGATGTCGATAAAACTAAATGGTTGTTGTTAATACCTTGAAAACATTCTAAAAGGTTTTTTTTATATTGATATTTTCTTATCGTGTTGCACTATAGATGTATTGTACTTTATTTTAGATTAATATAATATATATCACTCAATTGGTTGAAGTATTGTAGGGAGAAAGAGGGAAATAACATAATTCTATCCTAATATTTTAAGATTGAAAAAAAAAATAGCATAATTTGTTTTTAGAATCAAAAAATTCTCAAAATGCCCTCAATAGCTCATCCGGTTAACGCAAATCTCTGGCCACTCTTGCAACCCAGTTGCCGTCGCCGCCAAAAAGCATTCGCCATCGCAGTCGCCGTCGAGTCGCGAGGCGGTCGCCGTTGCCGGGGTCAATACGCAATGCAGTCGCCGTCGCGACAACTGAAGGCCAAAGATCGCGGATCTTGACGCCGTCTCGCCGTTGTCGGAGCAAGTGCGACGGCAGCCGAGAAATCGAGAGAGGCGTCGCGTCGAAGTCGTTGTCGTCGGAAAAAAGAAATACATCGGCGGAGAGGGAGAAACACAGCAGCACTGCGTTGCGACCTCGATCTCGTCGCCGTCACTTTTTCTGCCCCGTCACCGGCTTAGTACTTCTCCGGTCGGAAATTGACGAGGAAGAGAGGGGAGAGAGAGAAGGAAATGGGTGAATGAAACGGGAGGGGAGAGGAGAGATAGAGGGGGAAGAGAGAAAGACATAGAAACGAAGATTTTTGGGAGAGAAATCAGATTTAAATTAAATAAAAGGTAAAATTGATTTTAAAAGAATGTTTGAATTTATGCTATAATTTACTTTGTTTTGAAAAAAAATGCTATTATTTATACATATATTTGGTGTATATTAAAAACATGCTCTTTATTAAAAGATTTAAAATATGATATTTGGTGATTTTTCCCTTTACTTGTGTACTACGGTCATTTCTTATCTTATCACGTATGTGTATCATATACTTGGTATTTTAATAAAGAGCGTCATCTAATTTATAAATTATAACTACTTTAGAGTTTTATAAATGCTTTTTTTTAATTAAGTGTTTTAAAATAAATTTTCTTATTTTAAGTCATTTTTTACTAATATCAATAATTTTGTAAATCCAAATACTGATATTTTCACAAATATCAATATTTTCATCTTTGATCATATTAAAACAATATTAATATTTTCATCATTAGTCATAGCAAACCAAATAGAGTCCAGAGCAAGAAATGAGACATGAGGGATCTTTAATTTTAATGAACAATGTGTATCAATAAACCTGAGAGGGAAAAAATAAGGGTTAATTTCATTAATAGCACCTGTAGAAATTTTATTATTAAAAATAATATCATTTTTTTTTCTTCATTACTAGCACTTAATATGGGGCCCAGCAACATTAATGTATATCAAATTACGGGTTTACCCTCATCTTCTACCAGCTCAAATATCCCTCTCTCTCGCATGGCCCAAAAATTTTTTTCAAACCAACATCTACAGTATTTTAGAGAGAGAAAACTGAAATCTAGAGAGAGAAAGAGTTGCCACCCACCGGAATCTTATTTTTTTTTTCACTTTTCCACCTAGTCCCCCACTCATTTTGAAACCCAAATCTTCATATAATAGAGAGAAACCTCCATCTAAAGAAAGAAACTTCCATTTAGAGAGAGAAACTCTCACCGTCAGAAAAAAAAAATTTAACACTTCTATTTAACAAACAAAAAATAAACAAAATCTAATATTTTTGGTCATTTTTGAGTAAAAGACATTCCTGTTGTGGACCTATGTCTAAAAAAAAATTTTAAAAACAAAAATTTAACATTTTTGACCATTTTCCAGTAACAGTCATAACCGTTATGACCGGGTGGTCATAACCGTTATGACCACTAGCATATTAGACTATCGGTCATAACCGTTATGACCGGGCGGTCATAACCGTTATGACCGCTAGCATATTAGACTAACGGTCATAACGGCGGTCATAACCGTTATGACCGCTAGCATATTAGACTAACGGTCATAACGGTTATGACCGGGCGGTCATAACCGTTATGACCGCTAGCATATTAGACTAACGGTCATAACGGTTATGACCGCCCGGTCATAACCGTTATGACCGCTAGCATATTAGACTATCGGTCATAACGGTTATGACCGGGCGGTCATAACCGTTATGACCGCTAGCATATTAGACTAACGGTCATAACGGTTATGACCGGGCGGTCATAACCGTTATGACCGCTAGCATATTAGACTATCGGTCATAACGGTTATGACCGGGCGGTCATAACCGTTATGACCGCTAGCATATTAGACTAACGGTCATTATGGTTATGACCGGGTGGTCATAACCGTTATGACCACTAGCATATTAGACTATCGGTCATAACGGTTATGACCGGGTGGTCATAACCGTTATGACCACCCGGTCATAACTGTTATGACCTTTACTGAAAAATGACAAAAAATGTTAGATTTTTGTTTTTTAAATTTTTTTTTAGACATAGATCCATAAAAGGAATTACTTTTATTCAAAAATGACCAACAATATTAGATTTTGTTTGATTTTTTTTTGTTAAATGGAAGTGTTAAATTTTTTTTTTCCGACGGTGAGAGTTTCTCTCTCTAAATGGAAGTTTCTTTTTTTAGATGGAAGTTTCTCTCTATTATATGAAGATTTGGGTTTCAAAATGGGTGGGGGGCTAGACGGAAAAGTGAAAAAAAAAATAAGATTCCGATGGGTGGCAACTCTTTCTCTCTCTAGATTTCAGTTTTCTCTCTCTAAAACACTGTAGATGTTGGTTTGAAAAATTTTTTTGGGCCATGCGAAGGAGAGGGATATTTGAGCTTGTAGGAGATGAGGGTAAACCTGTAATTTGATATACATTAAATGCTGCTGGGTCCCACATATCATAGACTTTGATGATGTGACAGTGCTAGTAATGAAGGAAAAAAAAAGTAATACTATTTTTAATAATAAAATATCTACAAGTGCTATTAATGAAATTAACCCAATAGTAAAGATCGTTATTTAAAGTACGACATATATCGTTAATTAATGATATTAATAATTATTTTTATCTGTTTATATCAAACTTATTGGTATTAAGATATTTAATTAATTTTATTAAAAATAGAAAATATTGAGTTTATTCTATAAACAATTTATGTACAAGTTATATATATGTTAAGTATTGTAAAAAGTTTATCATTATCAACCGGGATAGTTTGTCACATATTTATAAATTTAATGTTCAGTTTATTGAAATTAAAAGTTTGACGGGTAAATTGTAATTGATAAATTTAAATATAATGGTATAAGAAAGAATCTAAAAGAAAGTTTTTTTTTTTAGGAAAAAAAAAAAAATAAAGTAATTACACAAAACGTCAATACTTACCCTATAAGTTATCAAAAAAAAAAAAGGTTTTGGGCGATACATTACCTAAAAAAAAAAGTTTTGGGCCACAGGTCAGCAATAAGCAACCAAATCTCAAATTTTAATTGGTTAGCCAACATCACCGTATTTTCCTAATTTATTAATTTCGCATTCGCATTAAAAGAAAAGAAAAGAAAAGAAAAAACTGATGCGTGTTGTTCACGCGCCCCCATATACAACCATTTTTCTCCGAACTCCTCTTTTCTTCTCTCGTTTCTCTCTCTAACGGACCTCGACTCTTATCATTCCGTTTGTTTCCGAGAAAACGGTAGGAAAATTTACAATCTTATGAAACTTCATTCTTAATACGTTCTGCTTCTTCATTGCTTAGCTTTAGATCCGATCTATCTCTCTTCTTCTATTGACTAACCGACTGTTCGATTCGGATTTCCTGCTCTGCAGACTTTCCTCTGCTCGTCTCGATCCCTCAGATTCACTAAAAAAAGGTTCGATTCGTTGCATCTCCATCATTACATCCTTCAATTTCTCAATCCAAACCTTAATATATTTGCTAATTCCATTTCTCGGTTTCCATTTAGGTTTGATTTGCTCTTACTCTCTGCAGAGAATCGAATCGAATCTACAGCAGAACAAGATGGTGTCATTCGAAATGAACGATCGGAAAAGTGAGTCACTTCGAATTTTCTTGCTTACTTTTTCTTTTTTATTTTTTTTTCTGGAAATTAAATTTGGCAGTTTAGTAGATTTTTTTTTTTTTTTTTAAACTATTGTAATTGGGAAATGAATCAGAGATTGGAATTGGATTGACGGGATTTGGGGTTTTCTTCTCATTTCTGGGAATTATATTCTTCTTCGACAAGGGATTACTTGCAATGGGAAATGTAAGTTCTTTTTTTTTTTTTTTTTTTGAAACATTTGTTAATTTATTTATATGTACTGAAAATTGAGACCTGTTTTAACGCTGCATTTATTTTCTTTGCTGCTACTTCATCAGATCCTATTCTTCTCAGGGGTGACTCTTACCATTGGGCTTAAGTCCACCATGCAATTTTTCATGAAACCTCAGAATTTCAAGGTTCAATATGTTTCTCTCTCTTTTTTCTAATATATTCACAAGTTTAGTTATCTATAAAGGATTGTTGGCCTAGCGCCATCAGTCTTTGAACCTTTCAATAACTTATTGTTTAGTTTTTGGCCGAGTAGTTTTTTGCGAGTTTTGATCCAGAAACCTAAAATCGATGATAAGACTTTTGAAATGTAACAGAAGTAAGCATGTGTATATCATGTAATAACTTGGTATTTTGCAAAAACAGTTACATAAGGTGCAAAATGTTCTTTTTTTTTTTTTTGTGTAAATTTTCAAGTTTGTGCTATGAACACATGATTACCTCAGTTAAATTTTAAAAAATCCATCCTAAATAGTTGCGGACCAAAACTAGAATAAATAAATAAATAAACTTATGGATTAATTCTCCCAAAAAGAAAAAACCCTTTAGGGACCAAACTGTCATAGTATTAAGTATTAGTAGTTTAGGACTAACAACCCATATACATATATATATATATATATATATATATATCTCTCCTTTTCACATTTGGCTTCTGTTTGTTGCTTGATTGGATAGGGAACCATTTCGTTTGGTCTTGGCTTCTTCTTGGTAGTTATAGGATGGCCTATTTTTGGCATGATGTTGGAGTCATATGGGTTTGTCGTACTCTTCAGGTATATTGGATCTTTGATTTTATTTCTTGGAAATCTATTGGTTCGTTCTGTCCTTTCTAAGGTTGCTGATTGAGAGTTTTTTTTTCAGCGGCTTCTGGCCTACCCTGGCTGTTTTTATGCAGAGGATACCTATTCTTGGGTGGTTATTTCAACAGCCTTACATTAGATCGGTATGTTTGCATTTGAACTAATTTCTCTCTCAAGAGATTCATTTTCTCGAAACCTTCTCTAAAACTCATGTTAGACCGAAAGTAAAGTTCTTTTTTTCAAATACTTGTTTTAAAATTATTCACGTCAGAATGGCCATAGGAGGACATATAAAACGGATGACTATACTTGCACCCCCACAAACACATATATTCTCACGTATAATGTTATCTACATCGACTATGACCAGTATATGTTTCTTAGCTGGTATTCTACACTTATTTTTTGATTACATAGAGCTAGCATAAAATAAGTAAAGCTATTTTACATAAAAGCAACCTCATAACTGTTTCTCTCCGTTAATTGGCATTTACATGGTTCTTTCTGGAGAATATAAATATTAGTACTCTACTATTCATAAGAGAACAAAGAATTTGAAATCATGAGTTTTCAAAGTTATTAAATGGTCTCGATCTTTAGTTATTCCCTGGTAATTGCATGTAGTTGAGTGTAAAAACACACTGGTTTCTTCTCATAAATGTGAAGATTCCATACATGAAGGCTACTTCCTAGTTCAGTTGTCAAACAATTAAACATCTAGCTTCCCTAGGGGTATCTACAGACAGTTTTGAGAATTTTCCCTCCCTTTGATTTTATGCTTAGTTGTATGGATTTGTAGGTTTATTGGGTTCAGGATTACTCGGATCCATATAGTTCTGCGGAAGATATCTTGTCCTCTAATAGTTTCTGTAATCTTGCTCACTTATATAACTTGTTTCTTAAATGTAAAACGATTGAAAGAAGATGGTGATATGGAAAGGATGAAGAGCCTTTCTTTGTAGACCAAATAGAACTTCTGCGAATTTGAAAAGTGTGACAATTTGGCAGGGGAGCTATTTTATGTTTAGTTAATCTAGTATAGGTAGAAGGGATCTTTGGTATTTAGGTTGCTATAGTGAAGAAATTTCATGTTCTACAATTAGCTTTTTGTAAGAAACAAAAAATGCTATTAATAAAGTAAAGGAAAATAAAGACCTAGAGGTTAAATGTCCTCTTCAAATGCTAGAAGCTGTTGTTGGATTGACTATCAACATTGTGTAGATTGATCTTCCTTTTACTTTGTGTGTGCATGCGCAAAGCATACGTTCCTGTAAATTAAAACCTTATTGATACATAACCATTAGATCCCTTCCTAGTTGACTAGACACGCTACATGTGATGTGAGAACTCAGAAAGAAGATAAGTAATGCAAGTTTCTCAAGTTGGTAACTTTGAGATTTGAACATAATATTCACTGCTTAACCACAGACTTGAGGTTGGGACACTAACCAGTTAGCTTCACCAATAGCCATGTATTATGGCCAAAATATTATCATCTTTGTGTGATATTTTATCGAAGTGTGACTGCTTTGTTGGGGTTGGGGTCACCTGTCATCTTTGCATGTAGAAAAGCATATGTAGCTCTACGGCACTCGGGTGATCTTCTTCTTCCTTTTTTTTTTTTTTTTTTTTTTTTTTTGAAATTGGCACTCGGTGATCTGTGCACTGTAAGTGGAGAGAGGGGAAGCCAATGAAGACGTGGTGTGAAGTATTAGTCCTATGTTGTTGAAACACTTGTCTCATGCATTAATCTGTACAGTGTGAATAAAAGTAGCAAGCTGAGTCAGTCACCTGCTCTGGTTTTTTTATGCAGTTCTTTGACCGTTATCGAGGGAGACGGGTGCCTGTGTGAGGCTGTGAGCTGGGAAACAAGCGAGTGGATCAGAAGACTGTGGGAAGTCCCACTTGTAAGTCATTGTAAAAAAATACTTTCAGATTGGATATACGACCCCTTTTTTTTTTTTCTCCCCCTTTCCTAACTTTGTTGACAGCGGAACATATACTCATCCTATAATCTTTAATCCGTCATGATAACAAACAAAAAAAGGAAAAAAAAATGAGAGGGAAATGGAAAAGGGCATGATTATAAGGAAAAAAAAAAAGGGAGCTGGAGATTTATTTGTAGTATCCAGCTGTTGTTCGCATCTTTAGACATTGATGCCATACGTGGTTGCATTTCTATCTGCAAATCACCGAATTTTGGACATGGCGTTTCGAGTTGGTCTTAATGAAATATACATGGAGTGGAGTGGATTGGATTGGAGAGTGACTTGTAAGGAAAAACAATTAGTATAATTTTGTGTCTTGGATGAATTCCAAGTTGGACATTGTCGTTAGCTAGCTGGAAAAGGATGTTGTAACCAAGGGATTTTTTTTTTTTTTTTTTGAATTTTCATTTAGTATTAGAAATTTAACAACTATTTTCGATGTTATAGATTGGAGACTCTTGATCCATGGATTCATTCCTTTTTTTTTTTTAAATAAAGGGGAAGATATCTTGGTTTTTAAGTAGTTCTGTTGTGTTGCACCTTATTTTGTTTGTGGAACTGACACAGAAAGGAAAAGAAAGTCATATGAAGGAATGGAACGGAATGGAATTCACTAACCAAAACGCTCAATATCGTTGCCTCATGTTTTCACAGAAATTTTTTGAGTATTTATAATTTTTTTTTTTTTTTAAGTTATCGTTCAAAATTTGCGGGTATAGTGTTACAAGGACTAAATTTGACAATCAATAAAAGAGTCTGCGTTTAAGTTTGACAGCTTTTGGGGCTGTGTATTTTATTTTAATATTGACGGAATTCTTAAACTGCCATTGCCCTCATAAATTTTATTAAAAGACGAGGGCCGTTGGTGTTTGTTATCTTTTCTTAAAAAAAATTATTTACACCTTCTGAGTCAAGGTAAAATTTGCCTCATGCAACAATAAGCTACTCAAAAACAATATGAATAATTTTTCAATCTAGGCCGCGCAGAAATGAAAAAAAAGAAGAAGAAGAAGAAGAAGAAGAAGAAGATATAAATCATGAAAAAAAATAGAAAAAGCCAAAAATGTTTGCACTGCAAAAGGGCAATAAAATTAGAATTTCACTTTCGTGCTCCTCGTCTAGAAACAATTTACGAGACTGCCACACTTTTTTATTTATTTTTTATTTATTTTTTTTAAGTGCGGATTGGTATTTGGTTCAAAACAAAAACTTACAATTTTTGTCATATTGGATAGACCAAAATACTCTTATAACACCAACAGAAAGATGAATGGAACGAACCGATCAAGTTTTGTCAATGGAAGAAAAGTGATTGTGTACACAATTTAAAAGACGTCATTCCTACATTCTTGAGCCGATGTAGAAATTTCAATAAATCGACCAGTTCCATAGTTTTCATTGATGCTTCAGGAGCGATTCTGCATATCATTTCACACTCTTTAGGCCTCCTTTTTCATCTTCCGAACATTTCACAGCAGCACTTGCATTCCTCTTCATTCTAGTCATGCTTCTTGTGCGAACACCTACATTTCTCTTCTGTGTAGTTGGAATATAAGTAGCCCCAGATTTCTCGTTGCTAGCTGACCTCTTTCTTTCCCTATTTGAATCCATTGACACTCTTGAATTCTCAAAATGGTCGCTCGACGAAGTTCCTGATGCATCTTTGTAGAGGTTCTTGATGAGCTGATCATAATCAGTGTGTCCCAAACTGGACAGTAAACAATCACGAATAGCCCTCACAGGGAGATCATTCAAGGACGGCAACGAATTATTTTCACTTTTCTCCGAAAATAAGGACTCGGCTGAAGCACATGTACTTTTAGAGGCATCTAGATCAGCATACTCCTCCCAGTTATACGGAAAGCCATGCAGAAACTGATAGCATACCTATCAGATTAGAGGACAAGAACATAAAACTTTTAAATTGATCAAACGAATACATATATATATATTTCTAAGAGAGGTTCAACCACAATCTATTGCTGGTTGGCCCAAGCAATTTAAGGAAAACATTCGGTAGCATTTCAACACCAAGTTATGAAAAATTGAAGATTAATCAAACGGGTCAATGTGTTATGAAATTCTGTTGAAAATTGAATCAAGAATGGTCGAATGGTGGACAGCATGTAAGCCTTGTGCATAAGAATTTCGCCACTAAATAATTTTGTTTGAGAATCTTCTTATGAAAACAAATCAAGGCAATTATAAATGAAACAAAAGAAAAACACACAAAAAAAAATGGCTGTAATTGAAACAAAGTTAAGGCCAGGAAAATTGCTTGGTAGTTGAAATAAAACAAAGGGAAGCTAATTCTAGGCAAACACAATGTCTAGACCCTTTGTTTAGATGTGAAGAACTTTTCAAAAGCTTTGCACTCCTCTCTTTTTTTATTTTTTATTTTAAAAAAAGTAAAGTAAAGAAACTCTATCAAGAGAATGAGTGAAAGAGATAAAAAGAATACAGAGAGAGACTCCCGGAACAACTATAGAAGATTATAATTGCTCAATTCCATCAACATTCCCTTAACTTTGATATGTTTAACAAAATTAGAAAGCCGAACAAGATGTGCTTCCATGGAGTTCTTGCTGACCTTCAAATTACCTATTTGGAATCCCAATTGTTCAAATGGAGACTAAGTCGCACTTGCTTCAAACAACAATACTCAAAGAAAATCTCCACAAACATTTCCCTTAAAAAGCTGAACTTCATTTAGTTTGAAAGGGAAAAAAAAAAAAAAGCCAAACGTTTTATTCCAAGGTTTTTTCTAACTTCCAAACATCCACAAGTGCTCAGCGCAGAAACTAAATCATCTTAACCAACAATGACGACACTGAAAACCATTCCAACGTACATCCCTACAATGTCCGAAAGAAATCTGTCATCAAAATTTCCAAGATATTTGAAATGTTACAGGGCATTTTGAATAAGTGCCATGAAGTAACTAATATCGGGATGCTAGACAAGTAACGAAGAGAGCAAACCCCTACTCTAGCCCCCCTAAATCTGCTGCTGACTTGTCAGTAAATTTGATAATCTTCCCACCTCCTCGAGTACAAGTGTAGAAATAGCTGTTACCAATAACTACATCCAAGCCTCTCCAATAGAAGACCAACACAAGATTCTTAAGAGGCCAATGACGCAGAACACAGCACAGCCTAGCTATTATTGCTGTTAGTCAGATGTTTCCTATGTTAACTCGAACACTTGACATGAAGGATAACTCCTTTGAAGTAGCTTGTTTTGTGTCAGTTAAGTAGCATCTGCAAGACCAACATGCTCATTTTTATCTTGGTTGGTCAAGATTTAGAAGGAATCCCTAATGTAAGAGCTTAGTTGATTAATCCTCATAAGAAGAGTTGAATTGCCCAAGTGAAATTTAGTTCTTAATCAACAACAACAACAACAACAACAACAGCAACAAAAACCATATTATTAAATATAAATAAAGAAAGAAATCCCATACCTCAGAAGGGAAGCCATTTTGATGAGAACGCGACATGTTTAACATACCATTGATCATAATCATGGTGCCATCAGCTGTCTCCAGAGTGGTGGCACAATGTCTCTTTGCAATCACTGAAGACGAAAACTCTCTTACTCCTACACTCCTATTATATATATATATATATATATATATATATATAACCAGTAAGTGATTTATTAGTAATCCCTAACAAGTTATTCTAAAAAAAACAAAAAACAAAAAGGAAATCTATACATATATCTCGAATTCCCAACTGGGTTTCCTTTAAATCAAGTTGAATTATGATATGCATTTGAAAAACTAGAGAGAAAGTGAAAGAAATAAAGGGTGGTGGGTTTACAATCTAGAAGCAAAGCCTCCAACAGCCAAGTGTTTGCCATCGACATTTGTCAGCCACCAGTCGTTCAAAAACACCTACAGAACAGAAATATAGAATGATACGTACAATTAGTCTCATAAAATAATTATATACAGAGAGAGATTTGTAAAGAGACAGGTTAAAAGAAAGGATTTATACAGAAATGGAAGATGGGTTTTGGGGGCTTTGGAGAGAGGATTTAGAAGTTGAACGCAAACATGTTTTGGATGTAAACGGGGATGAAAAAGGGGGTTGGGGAGTGGATGAAGATGTTTTTGTACGCCGTTTGGGAAAATCCAAGTCGGAAGAAGAAGAAAAAGAAGAGGCCGAGCTTTTTGTTATGTCCATTGTCCCACACTTTCCAGAAAATCCCAAATGAAGGTCGACGGCAGTGGCGCCAAAATGGTGCTGCCTGCGCTGTGGTAAAAGTGGAACTTTCGATTTTTACTAAAGATAAATTACTCGTTTACTTTTTAAACTTTTAATTTTATGTATCTAAACTATAACAATTTTTTTTTTTTTTTAATCCTCTTTTCCTTTCTTTCCGTATTCAGTTTCCAATGTTCAAATTAACTTGTTTGGATTATGTTTTTTCAGGATATAAAAGGTTTTTGTTGCCAAATTTATAACTATTTATAATTACCCTATTAGACATTATTTTTAAAGTTAATATTTTTGTATACATAAATTTACAAAATTGAATTTATCACAGGACGTAAAAATATGCTGAGAAATTTAACAATAGCTCCAAGTAAAAGAGTATATAATGTACCTGAAAATCTCAAAAACAGAATATTTGGGCAGCACATAAGAAGTATTTACTATTAACTATATTTTTTATGTACCAGAAGAAATACCACTTGTTACAGGAGAAAGAAAACAATCTTAGATTTCATATCATTGTAACTTACTGTATATATACTAAGGTCTTTTTTTTTTTTTTTCCTTCTTAATATTATTCTTTTTCATCTTTACTCTTTTTTCATATTAAATATAGTGTAATTAGCCAAAATTGTCCCTAAACTATTTAAAAGATGACGATTCGGTCCTTTTTTTTTTTTTTTTTTTTTTAAATTTTGGTCGAAAAGACTCTATACTCTCTAAATATTTACAATCTTATGGAGCCAAATTATGTCTTTTTGGTTATGCTGTAGTACATTTTGTGATGATATTCAAAATGATAAAAGTTATGAACTATAGTGTCTTTTAGTACATGTAAGTACTTTTGGGAAGAGATTCTAACGAATGTTGTCAATGTTGGCGCTTCAAGATAAAGTTTTGCAAAGTGTAATGCACTTTAACAATTTTTTCTCTTGGAAGGTTGATCCAAGAGTTGCTGCGTTTGTGGAGAAGACTTGCTCAAGTGGTTTCTCCACTTGAAAGACTACCTTTTGCATGAAAATGAAAATTTAAGACAAAACTGGTAGTTTTGACTGCGTTTGTTCTTCAATACAATAACGAGTTATCAGTTTTTCACTGAAGAGTGAAAGGTCTCGAGGGCATGTTGTACATAATGAGCTTCCAATTAATGGGAAACAAGTGTCGGGGAAAAGAGTATACGAGTAGTTTTAGAAAAATCAAAGAGGATTTAAATTTAAGAGATTATGAGGTTAGGGACCTATTGAGTATGATATTGTCCGCTTTAGACCTCGTATACGCATGATTTTACTCTTGGACTCACCCCAAAATGTCTCATATCATTAGGAGATGGTCTCTTTACTTATGAATCATCACATACATTTATTCCCAAACGATATAGGACTGCACAGCTTACCATTTTCTTTGTAGAGACTGATGACTATCATAATCACCCCTACTTTTAGGAACCAACGTCCTCGTTGACTACACGTCCAGTTGGGTATAGGCTATAATACCATTTGCAATGACTCATACCTTCTTTTGGTATGATATTGTTAGCTTTGGGTCTCGTGCTCACATGGTTTTGCTCTCTGACTCACTCCAAAAGGTCTCATACCATTAAGAGGTGGTCTTTTTACTTATAAACTATCATACACATATATTCCCCAGCAATGTGAGACTGTACAGCTTTCCCTTTTTTTCTAGGGATTGATGATTGTCATAATCACCCCTCTTTTTGAAACCCAACGTCCTCGTTAGCCACACTTCTGGTTGAGTATAGAAATGGCATGAAAACCTTGATGATTGATGTAAACAAATTGAAGGGTAAATTTGAAATAGTCCCTGAAGTTGCCAATAAGTCAAAATTAAATACTTTTGCAAAGGCTTATTTACTGCATTTATTGGGACAAGTAGTTTTGGCCAATAGTTCAAGGACCATTACGCCAATGCATTTTCCACTTCTGGATTTAGAGAAAATAGATGACTATTCTTGAGAGGCTGCAGCTCTCAGAACCCTCAAGTGTGCTATGATTGATGCGAAGAAAGATTATATACGCAATAAATTCAGAATGTTGGATGGTTTTTCTTTAGCTCTAATGGTAAAGTCTTTAATAGAAACTATTCATTTTGATTTATAGTATATTTATAATGTTCATAAATAACCATACGATTTGCCTTATTCTTTTGTAGGTATTTGCATCAGAGCGTTTTCTATTTTTTCGAGGATCAGTTTCTAAGCCAACTGAGTTTCCATTGCTTTTAGGATGGATACAGACAATCAAGTAAAAAAGCATTAAGAATGCAATCATTGTAAACCAATATGAAAATTTTTTTTCTCGAATAAAGGTGGACGATATATGTTCCTCCTCTTTTTGTGTTTCTTACCTTTTCTATTCCTCCCCCCCCCCCCTCCTTGGCAGAAGTTTTTTTGTTATAGAACTTAATTGTTCTCGATGGTTTGCTTTATTTTAAATTGGTACAGATTGACTGGCTGCCATATTGTGAGCCCAACCGTATGACTTTCAAAATATACACAATACCATTCCCAACACTAGATCAAATATGCCTGTGTATCCTGTATTTGTTTTCAAAACATCGCATATTACCGTGCAGATGATAATGTGAAATTGCGGGCTGTGACTAAAATGCGTGCTATGCAATTAAGCAAACATAAGAAAAAAAGATTGGAGATTAATTGAAAAACGTGGGTATACGAAGGCCAATATAGAGTGGAAGCAAATAAATGAATATCTAGTGAAAAAAGGGGTTCATGTTTGGGTGTTTCTTAGTTACACTGATGATGACCTAGTTAAAGATTTTGACCGTTGAGATGTTAATGATCAAGAGGATGGTGTTACAATTCAGGAAGAGACAACACGTCAAGAATCAATATATAGGAAGCCAATGTTGATGACCAACAAACTTCCATTGTGTGTCCATCAAGATCACCACTTGGACTGAGCCAACAAAGACCAGAAGAAGACACCCATCAAGCACTAGGAAGTGATATTCAAGTATTGTGTGTCTTTTTCTTCTGTTTTAATCTAGACTAGATGTTTTTTCATGAACATATGCATTATGTTGCAAATCTGAGTGTGAAATTTTCTGATAATGCTCGGTAAGATTCGTTTAATGAAATACAGACACGAAAGGGAAAAGTACACTCACACATGTATAGACACACAAACAAATTTATGGACATACAAATATGTTGTAAAAAATGTGCATCTCACTTGCTAATCTGAATGGTTCCTTCAAATGCAAAATCTTGGGAAAAAGAGGAAAGCATATGTCAACATAGAAGAGGACCGGAATGAAAAGGATGAGCTTCAGGTTGATTCTATGCTAAAATATAAATAGTAATTGTACAAATCACGAAATTAACATTACCTTAACTAGACTTGTTTTGTCTGATACATGGTCGAACTTTGTTTTTTTGATTTTGTGACATGGCCTTTATATATAGTTCTTGGATTAAAAATAGTGAATGTCTTCTAGTAATGTCCATTTCTTTTTTCTTATCATAAGTGAGAACTTTGGTAACGTGTTCTACAAGAAAGCTTCTTATTCTTGACGTGAATTGAATTCCTGTCCACGTTGCTGATCCTGATCATGTTCCTCAACATCTTATACATGATAAAATTTGTATCAACAAAAAAAGGTGAAACTGATATTTTTCAACTTTTTTTGATGTTAATATGATAATCGGTAATACTATACTTTTGCTGCTATTTATTTTTTTTAATGTGTCGAACATTATTATGAGTGTATTAGTTCTCTTCCGTTTTTAAGAGGCCACACAGTGATGATTTTCTAGAATTTGGCCTCAAAAAATTTGACGTTGCGATATGTTCATCAAGAACCAAGTAATATTCAACTTAAGTGCTTTCTTTTTGTGTGTTTTGTTTAACTTTAGTTCATTTGTCAAAGTTAGACTTTGCTATTTTTTCCATACATGCATCATTTTGCAAGAAATATTTGTTTTATAGTTAAAAATATTTTTTAAATTTTTAAAATATTATTATTATAGTCATTTTTAGATGAAATATGTTAATAATTTGATCAAAACTAAATACGGATTTCGTCAAAAAATTTAACAGAAATGAATACACTGTAATAACATTTTTAATAGTTTATGATCATTCTAACTACGGAAAAAAGAACAAAAAGTACCCCTAAACTATTAAAATATTACTAAATTATATTTGTTACTTTCATATGGAATACTGTAGTAATTTAGTCAAAAAGTGATGTTAACTAACGAATTATATTCAAAAATTAACGTATAGGATTATTGTAATAACATTTTAAAAATTTATGGGCATTTCAACTATGAAAAAAAGTTCATGGACTAAAGTTGTATAAAATTAAAAGTTCAGACACCAAACTAGAAATATATCCCTTTTAGAAAAATAATAATTAAAATAATAATAATAAAAACCCTTGAGTTCTCACTAAATCCAACGTTCACGCTAATGTTATTGATAATCCAAAAAATATCCCTGAGTTTTTAAACTATCTTAAAATCATCCCTAATGTGCATAAAAGGTATTTCAGGAAAACTTAATTTTAACCTAAATTTATATTTGAAACAAAGTTAATTCATTTTTTTTTTTTTTGACAAAACTTTATTAAAGATCTTAATCTCAATAAATATGGGTTAAAATTGATAAAAATGATCATTTACAATATTGACCGACGATTAATGTACAAATTAAATATCAATTTCTTTTAAAAGATTAACATTGTTATCAATAGAAGATAGAGGTAAATTTTATAAGTTTACACGTTCAAGTTGTAAATTATTAAAATTAAAAATTCAGGGTATCTTATATATATATATATATATATATTTTAGAGGGTGAGAGTTACAATGTGGAAGCTCTGTTTCTCAGTAAATGTTAATTTATTAATTTCCCGGTAAATAAATATGTACTAATTTAAGAAGAGTTTTATATTTTAATTACTTATGCCACTTAGTACATGTACTTTTTTTTTAAACTAACATTCATATGCCTGAGTTATAAATTAAAACAAAAAAGTATATGTAATCAAAATTAGTATGCATGTTTACCTATAGAATTTAAAAAATTATCATGTACGTACGTAGTAAATGTTATGTATATGTACATAGAAGTGCAAAAATTAATACAAGTACATTGTACATAAAATGTTAATAAGTTCGTATATAGACAAAATTAAATTTGGATAGAACGTGTTTAGTAATTGATGACGGCTCAAGTCCAGTGTCCTCAAATTACTTTCATCTGTAAAGGTTTGAGGCATGAACCCATTGAAATTGTTCCTCTGCAAATTGAGTACTTGGAGAGAGTTGCTAAAGTTTCCGAAACATGGTGGAATATCCTTCCAAGTTGTTGTTGGACAAATCAAGGACTATAAGGGAGCTTAAATTTCACAACGATGGAGAGAGAGGTTTCCGGTCAAGTTGTTCTCCGTAGGATGTGGACAGTGGCGGAAAAGGAAGTGACCCTTGAAACGTGTTTGAGTGAATGTCGAAATAGGACATTTGTTTCCATGGAAGAACGAGCGGGGGTTGTTCCACACCTGTGAGTTGATTTTTACTCAACTGTAAGCTTGTCAATGAAGAAATAGTAAAATAAGACGGAGGGACAGAACCTGTCAATCGGTTGTTATAAATTTCCAAGATCTCGAGATGAGGCAAGTTTGATAATTGAATTGGAAGCTTTCCAAGGAAATTGTTTAGAGGAAAGATGCAATGTTTTTAGTAGGGTGAGGTTGGAAAATATATCCGGAATTTCACTGCTGAGTTCGTTCATCGAAAGATCCAAGTTACTTAGGCTTTTGAGGCTTCCAATCGATGAGGGTAATTCACCTTTCAATTGGTTGTCTCCGAGGGAAAGATCTTCGAGGCTAACAGGATTCCCCAATGAGGATATTAGATTTGGAAGAAAAGAAATGTGAGCTGGGAAAGGTTCCCAGTTGAATATGGGATTGGCCCCGAGAAACGACACTCTTCAAGATTGAATTCTTTCAAGGATTCAAGAGAGCCAATCGAGTCCGGTAATTGCCCGGAAAAGTTTGCCGAAGAAAGATCGAACAATCTTAAAGAACTTCGATTATAAAACTCAGGAAGAGAACCAGTGAGAAGAGCCATTACCTGACACGACAATTGATTGTACCTTCGGAAGAAGAAAAACACTTGTCGGGAATTCACCACTCAAAATGTAACTATTAAGAGAGAGATGTCAAAGACAGACAAGTTTTCCAATTACTGAGGTAATGGCGAGGAGCTCATGTTGACTTGATCTAGATGAAGTTCCTTTAAACTTGTGACATTTTGTAGCATGGCTTTGAAGACCAAGACTCAAATCGACACTCAAAAGAAGTTCCGAAAGCGTTGGAGTAAGAGAGATCAAGAGAAACCAAGTTGGTCAAACATGAAATCTCATATGGGATTTCTCCAACAACCAAGGAATAAGAGAAGAGGCTACAAAGCATGAGGAGTTTGATCTCTCTCCATTTTCTCATCATCATCATCATCATCATCGTCTTTTGAGCTGAGAAAAGCTATAAATGATACTATGAGACAAAAAGATGGATGTGGGAGATCTAATTATCAATGTTTGTGAGGCCTTTCCTTTTATATATTATTCAACAAAACTCGTGTGCTACGTCATTATTTAAATATTAAGTATACTATACTCATTAGATATATAATTAATGTTTTAGTAATTTGTATATATCAACTCCATTTAATCATTGTGGTTATATATGTATAAATTAATCAGTCTTCATCACAAAATATGTAGAGTTCAAATAATCTATTTTTGACCTTAAAAAAAGAATATATATATATATATATATATTTAATTATCTTTCTTTCACCAAAGCATTGTAGTAGAATTATTTTTATGATTTGAAATTCAGGGGACTTCTATGATGGGGGACGGTTAAACGGGTTTGGTTTTCAAAGAATACAAATCAGAAGCATCAAACCTTTCAAACTGTCTCTCTCACCTCGTAACCCAACCTTACCTGTCACTGTTAGTTGTCACTTCAAATTAACTTATCTACCTTTTTTCCTTCCATCATCATCATCATCATCATCCAGATGGCTACTTTTTCTCTTCCTCCTCACAACTCTCTCTAACAGTAAGTAATACCCATCTCTGGTAAGAACTAGCGAAGCGAGCCCAAAAAAAAAAAAAAAAAAAAAAAGCAAAACCATATAGCAAAAAGTTTGAGAAAGAGAGGAAAACAAAGAAGTGCATGACAGATTGGGTAAGAATACTTTGGTGCCTGCCATGACTGCAAACGTGTGAGTTAAAAAATAAATAAATAAAATAAATAAATAAATAACACCTAGCCCTTGGGAGTAAAAAAGAGTTTGAATCCTACCCTTTCTAACAATTATATGTAACAGTAAAGACTAAAGAGAGTCTGATAGAGAAGCTTCGAAAGCTAGGAGAGGGGGATGAGTCTTGGGTTGTGTTACGAGGAATAATTAGAAGTTTTTAAATCTGAGCCAAAAAAAAAAAAAAGAATTTATGAATACCACATGATTTTTTTTTTTTTTTTCAATTTTAACTTTAAGACTATGTGACATGTTTTCATTAGAGAGATAAATATCAAAATAAGAGTGGCGGGACAGATGAACAACTCGCGTTAAAAGTTTAAGTGTTTCTGTTTTTATTGCTTCAAGTTTTATATTGAACGTAAGATTCAAATAAACACAACCTTCGAATCTAACTCCGTAGATTGGGGAAAAGTGAGTGTTCCCCGCCATAAAATTGACCTGAAATTTATGGTTGTCATTTATTGAATGAAAAAAAATTTTGGATTAAAAAAATGAGAGTTTTTATTCAAACCTCTCGTCTTCCATTGAGCTAGCTCCTGCTACGAATGTAATATATGAAGATCGTTTAATCACAATTTGCATAATTAAATTATCTACTTATTGATAAAAGTTGACATGCAAGAGTCATCCAAGTATTAATTGCTTAATAAATGAATGTACAGTGTCATGAATTATTTTCCATTATTTGATTATTTTCCTGGATCCAAGACCTGTAGAAGATAAGGTAAAGCGAAAAAAGTGAACCGGTTAATGACATCACGATCTACGTCAAGTCCACTTTGTACGGTTTATCCTTCAAATTCAAGTCCACTTCATGACATCACGATCTACGTCAAGTCCACTTTGTACGGTTTATCCTTCAAATTCAAGTCCACTTGGCACAGTTTCTTCCTTTTTTAAGCCCCTCTGTTTCTTGATTTTGACACTATTTTTGGAATTGGCCGACCTCGCATATAGTGATTTTTTAATCTTCTTTTTGACCTTTTAAGGCACAGAAAACTTTGTATGAAAATTATCTAAATATTTATATTCTGGATTATGTATTCTACTTTAATATGATTCAGTTTATGTGATAGTTATCGTGGCTGGTGTTGGTTTCTTTTGCAATTGTAACAAAGTAATGGGATATACAATTGCCGGTTTAAGGCAGTATTTATTTTAGCAAAGAATGCTTGAAAGCATCCCCAGTACTAAGCACCAAAACTACGATAAATTAGCGCATATATTTATAGGTCATATATCGTGCGATCCGCGTTTTACTAACGCACATTTTACTAACGCCACGAGCATCGCTCTATTTTTAGGAGCCCACGCTTTGGGTGTCTCCTGTTTTTGGTTTAGTTAGGTTTGATCTATTTCCAACATTGCAATTGGACCACAAGAGAAGGAAAGACGAAACTGAAGGATGAATAAACTAACTAAAAGAGAAATAATCTCCAAATGAATATCAATTTTGCTAATGGTAACTCGAAGTGAGGCGAGGTCCACGGTAACTGTAGTGATTCCTTCAATTTTTATTTTATTCTCAATTCTTAAAATGAGGACATTCAAAACCATTCTTACCAAAGTTACCACAAGAAATTCAAGAGCAGAGGCAACTGCAGATTATGACGAAACCCGGCATCCCTAAGACTTCTGGAAGACAAGAATCAAAGTTAAAAAAAATGCAGTTCACTGAGAAGTTGCAAAAAACCATCACTTTCATTATTGTACATTTAAGAAAGAATGTCAAGCAGGGTATGCTTTTCTTTACAGCCCACAAACAAATGAAAGAATTGCTATCTACAAACTATGCTACTTACTAACTACACTTGTCCACAGAACAAGGATTTCTATGAACAACAACGACATGGCTACAATCTGACATGGCAAAACTTGATATCTTTACAACGGCTGTAAAATTAGATATATCCGGGTGTTATGGACATAGGGGTGTTATGACTCCAAAACTAGGAATCTTTGCTAAAGACGACATTTAGAATGCTCGTAGACATTCAAACAGTTCCATCTCCCCCTTGTTTCAATCTCGGATCTAAGAAATATATGTCAACCGTGAATGTTGGACATTTTCCAGATTGCTTTACAGCATTTCCTCAATTCACGTAGACGTTCATATAGTTCCACCTTCCTCTTGCAGCAACAACACCTGCGTAGAATTGAGATTGAGCTCATCAAATACACATAATAAGAGCTAAGTGCTAACAGAGAAAAGATAGGCATATATTAATGCTCAAAACATGAGCTTCATGAGTTTAAACTGACAAGAAAACAGAGTCTGATTTAATATATATCAGTTTTATGCACCAAATTACCACGCAAAAAGCTAATTTGATGGAGATGTGAAAAAGACCAATGCAGAAATGGAATTCAAATTGCAACCAAACATGCGTCAAAACAACTACTGTAAGCAAATCAAAAAACAGTGAACAAGTTTGGGCCTAAAAATTAACCAAAGTAGCATAATGATTTCTTCTTACTTCAACGAATGCAATTTGAGACTCCAGATGCAAAAGCAAGAATGACAACTTTACTTTCAGTATTCAACTGAACAACTACCAGCACACAAGTACCATCTTTTTCAGCAATATATATATACGCACACACATACACACATATTATCTGCAAGTCGATGAATTTAAAAGTACCCAGAAGAAAATACTACAAAAGTAAGATGAGCACAATCGCTATCAATCATAGTCACATAAACTTCTCTAACCCAATCTGCCTTTTATTATTACTATTTTATCCCTAATGCAGAACAAAGTTGAATGAGATTTCTATTTTCTACAACTAATTGGAAGGCCATTTAACTATAATGTATCTTTTTAAATACTAATCTTGCTGAGTTTAAATTCGGATAAAGAGGAAACAGAGTCAAAGACATTGAAATAAATTAAAACTGAAAAAAAAACAAAAAAACAAAAAAACAAAAACAAAAACAGATTATGGTCTTCCAAGAACGACAAATCCAAAAGTTAATTCATCACTATCATCACTGTACACAACAATCCAAAGGAAAAGCCCATATTTTGCAAGTTCATTGGAAAAGAATGTCGTTGTTATATCCCCACATACTAAAAAACACAAAACAACCCCCGTATTATAATATTTCTTTAGGATTTAAAATACATGTATACATATACATATACTTACATATATATATATATATATGAAGATCGTCCATCTAATGCCACCAAAAACAGAGGCTAATTATGTCCAAAAATGTAATGGCATTGGAAAACAGAAAAAGAAAATAAAACACCCTTCAACCTAACATATTTACACACACATTCATCATGCAAGACTTCAATGGAACAACACTCTTCGACCCATTTCAAGAATTCATTGGAACAAATAAAAGAAAAGAAATGAGAATCTAAAGCAGAAGACTTACCGAAATCTGAAGGAGCAGATTCATTCTTCATTTGCTGGGCATCATGAAAGATGAAGTGAACGTTCTTGTCTTGCTTAGAGCTGAGGAGGAAATCATACTCCTTTCTCACCAGAGGACCAAGCCCATTGTAAATGTTCTTCCACATCCTCCTCTGCTCCACCACATTCTCAAATCTCAGCGCCTCCATTGCCTTCCTTGAGTACCTCATTTTCCCCACATTCCCAACCACATTCACATTCACATTCCCATTCTTCTTCTTCTTCGTCTGTAAAACCCCACTTTTTGCCCCTCTTCTCGTCGTCGGCGGCGGCGGCAGCGGCGGCTTCGTCTTCGTCTTCTTCTTCTCGGCCGTGTCTTCTTGCTCTTTAGGATTCTTGGTCGTGAGGGTTGATCCCTTGAAAGCAAGTTTCGGCATCGAAATTGGTCCGATCAACGCCGTCTCGTCGATCACTTGAATCTCCAAAGATTGAACCGGCATTTTTCCCAATTGCCGCTTCTGGTCTCGCCCGGGAAGCCCTAAATTCGAAATTGAACCTCCTCCGACATTGAGCTTTGCAGATTCTTCGGAAAAGGAGGT
The DNA here is from genome assembly GCA_038430175.1 of Ficus hirta. NCBI lineage: Eukaryota > Viridiplantae > Streptophyta > Magnoliopsida > Rosales > Moraceae > Ficus > Ficus hirta. The sequence goes on along the minus strand of CM076593.1, from coordinate 1,784,579 downwards.
TTCTTTGACTTTCTTGTTCAGAATCAAAGAATCGGAAATGGAAATGGGAATGGAATCATCACCAGTTGGGGATTGGGAATTCGGAACCAGAACCGGAATGGGAATCACCGAATCGGGGTGTTTTTCCACGACGTCGCTCTGAGAAGAAGATTGGAGGTCGTCAGAAGATTGGATGGCGGGCAAATCTTGGTGTTTGGGATGCGAAACAATCTCCGGCGGAGAGAGAGTATCTCCTTCTTCTGTTACGGAAGAAAGAGAATCGGAACGTTGCGTTTCGTCAGCCATGGAAGCTCTAGAGAGAGAGAGAGAGAGATGAGAGAAAGCGCTTTCAGAGAAAAACAGGGGATAAGTTTTGAGTTTTACAAAGATGGCTTATTTATAGGCCATTGTCAGGGTGGGCCATTTTATATGGAAAAAAGAAAAACAAAATATTACTAAAAAAAATTAAAAAAAAATCCTAAAAGAAACTAGCAATTCCCAAAAATAGTTAACTAATAACAAAAAGAAAAAAGAAAAAGCACTTGTCCCTCATTCTTCCCTTTTTTTTTTTTTTTTTTTTTTTTTGGTGGGACTCTGGCACTTTAGTTTATTTGTTTTTATGACAATTTAATCACTCAATTTCTAAATTAAAAAAGGGGACACAAAAAAACAAAATCAACTCCAGGGCTTATGGCAGTGTTAGATTATAAGAAATGTAGGTGAAAATTTAGGAGGATAAATTACTAAAGAGAACTTAGAGATCATCTTTTACCAATTTGTTAATCATTAAGGCTTATAACACCATATCTCAAATGTCAAAGTTGAGATTTTTTTTTAGTCACTAATTAATTCGGTGTCAAATAATGAAAACATCTATGATTTGATAGTAAATATTTTATTGCAACCATCTAGAACATATAAAAGGACTTATTTAGAAATAACTACTTAATTACTAAAATAAATTGATTAAAAACCCTTTAATAAACAAGCAACCGAAAAATGTTCATCTTAAATTTAGTAATAGAAAAATAGACTCTAAAAAAATATCATTAAAATAAATATAGACATCTCACATTGGTTTAATTAACACCAAAATTCCATCAACCATTCGCAAGATGAAGTCCCTGTTATGCAAACTTCTTGTTTTCTTAAATCCATACAAAGAAACACACGCATGATTAGTGGCTCTAAAATCTATAATCCATGAATCGGTAGAATCTTCTACTAATTAAGATTCAATAAAAAATTAAAATAAAAAGATCAAGCTTACCTTCATGCTTATTATTAGCTAGGAAATCCCTTCAATCTCTCTTCAAGTGTCCAATATTCACGCAACAAAAAAAACTTAGCTCTCTTTCCTTCACCTCTTCTTGTTGTTCTTCCTAATTTTGGATGGAAGAGAAGAAGCTTCTCTCTTCACTTCATGCTTATTGTTCTTCTTGCCTTTTCTCATTTCAAGTATTGAATGAAGTTGCAACAGCCAAGTCAGCCTCCACACCATTGGAACCATTGTTCCCGGCCCGCCCTTGATTATAGTTTCAAAGCATGGAGTTCTTTCGTCAAGGCTGTCAAGGTTATGTCTTTCTTGTTTAGGTTAAAAATGGCCCTACACAACACAAGAAAAATTCCTCCGAAAAAGGCTTGAGGACCATCTCCGGTTGGGGGTCAGCATCTTTTATCGGCTACAGTTGCTCGAGCCTCATCCAAATAGCCAACAATAGCGAGCATATGCTCCTTATTTGACCAAGATGGCTTGGCCTTCAAACATATCCCTCAAGAGTATCCATGATCTTCTTATCAATCACATAATCTGCATGTTGCTTGAGCGGACTTAGCATGCTCGTCATTATGTAGCAACGTGCAATCTCATTAGAATCTCTCCTGCGATTTTAAGCCAGGTTTTCCTCATTTGGAGTGTTGGCCGTATGTCTCGGTGGTCAAGGTTGTTCGAGTACGAAAATTGTTGTGTTGCATTAGAGGACAAGTACTAGATTTTTCTTCCGATCAGTATAGTTCTTGCTCTTCAATTTGTTTCGGTTCGCTTCTGTCTATAAGAATGAACTTTGGTATTCAATTTCGCAACAATCCTAAAATAAAATCCTTAACATTACAGAAATGTTAATTAAAAACGAATAACCATGATATAGAATCAGAAACAGAACAATTAATGTCATCCCATACTCATCCCTTTGATCGAATACTTGAAATATGGGTTTACTTATCGCATGTTCTAAGACGTATCTCTTTATCCCTGCATGACCACATTTGCTAAAATTCTTTAACGTTACGGGTTTTCTTGTCTGCTTGACTAGAAGGGATCATCATGATCATATAATTCAAACAACATATATTGATCTAGACAGTTACAACTTTTTTTGAAACTTGCAACAACTAATTGCCGAACTTGTAACTAACTTGTAACTAGCTTGTAACCTTACGTAAAATTATGAGAAACATGATATTATCTTACAATTGTTAATGTAAAAGATAAATATCACTGAAAAATATTACAATAAAATCAACTGGTTGTTATATTAATATAAAAAAACAAACAAAACAAAACAAAACAAAACAAAAAAACAAAAAGTTACATGTCCGACTGCTGGACGAGAGATTATACACAAATGTAAATAAATAAATAAACAAACAGATTGATCACACTCGGGTCTCTAATCGAAAGTCTAGGCTCCCCAGAATATTCAGCCCCATTACGAACACGCAAGGTCAATAGGAAAAGAAGCAACTGTTTTATGAATAAAAACAAACAATCACATTTTTGGCACCGGAAATAAAGGGGAAAAAAATTAAGCAAGAAATATTCATCCTCCCATAGCTCGATCCCAATCAGTCTGCAACTCTCTAATAGTAGTAGTATTTTTGGTTCACTAAGCAATAGAACAATTTTGGCAATGCACATGAAATTGGTCAAATCCAAACCCAACTACACTCCAAAATCTCATCATTTTTATCAAAAGGAACGGGAAAAAAAAAAAAAGAAAAAAAAAAAACAAATATATGCATATATATAGCAACTTCGTCTTGAAATCCTCGGTTGAACGAGACCGGAATACTTCAAAGGATGAACAAATTCAACTGGTGATAGAATTCGCAGGCTGTTTGCTAATTACGAAGCGTCAGGAGCTGGGGCAGGTGGCTTCAAAAGCGGTTGAAGCGCCTTCACAACAATGCTCATGTTTGGCCGGAACTCAGCTTCATATTGAACGCACAATGCTGCCACAGCAGCCAGCTGCATTGTAAAAGGGACTTGTATCAGCTGCTAAATTCTAACAAAAATTGGACTCGACTACTGAATTGCTAAGAAAAAATTTTGAAAGACAAAAAGTGCCAAACTAGAAGAAATTTAGGAAGGGTAACTGCTAAAAGCCGTGTGTGAGGGTTTATATATTGAGAGAGAGAGAGAGAGAGAGACCTTTGCAACTCCTTTAGGAGGATATTCTCCCTTTAGCTTTGGGTCTACACACTGTTTAACCTTGTCTTCACTCAATCGTGGAGTCGCCTGCGAGAGACCAAGAAAGAAAAGGGATCATATTAGTGCATTATGAAGAGAAATTGTGGAATACATAAGAATAGATGGATAGCAAATGGACTAACCCAAGTAACAAGACTCTGCTGTCCACGAGGCATGGTATGATCGACTGGTTTCCGCCCGGTCAAAAGCTCTAGAAGAACCACTCCGAAACTGTACACATCACTCTTCTGCGTCAGTTGTCCAGTCATTGCGTATCTGCACACAGATTTCGCAAGTCAAATCAAGGTTGGTGTGTTTCTGATAGATGGAACACAAATAAACACCAAACTTTATTTAAAATGAAAATATTGATTCTTAGTTTCTAGTGGAAGACATTTTCCCTCGATATTCATTTTTGATCCACACAAGAGGGGAGATGAGGTACAGGTTTTCACCGCCCAACTACCAACTACCCAGAAAGGCTCAAAATGTTCTTCAGATATCAACAAATTGGGTTCTCGTTATCAAGATTTTAAAACATTTTTCCCCAATAGCTTAACATTTCATCTTCACTAATATCTTATATCATCAAAAACAAGTCTAGAAATGGAATAGACTCTGGGATATAGCACAAAAGAGAGCCCATTAAATTTTAAAAAACGGAATAGCTTTTGACCAGGCTAGTTACTGTCACCAACTTTTGACCACCATTAATTTTGTCCATCATAAAACAGAAAACCAAATCAACTAAATATAGCAGACGGCTAACCAAATCAAAGTAGGCCAAAAAAGTAAGTTTGTAAACAGAACTGCCAAAAACCCGGGCCCTAATGTCTTGTGGAAAGAAAAAATAAAATGGAAAGAGTCCCAGAAACATTACTCTGGCGCATGATAACCAAAGGTTCCCAAAACTCGAGTAGAGTGAAGACGGGCAGCCATGTCGGGGGCCTGATTCGAAAGATTAAAATCTGCTACCTTGGCTTTGAATTCTTCAAAGAGAAGCACGTTGCTAGATCTGATGTCTCTATGTATAATAGAAGGCTGAACCTTCTCATGCAAGTATTCCAAACCTCTGGCGGCATCAACAGCAATCCTCACCCGCTGCATCCAGTCCAGAGTTGGACCTGGTTGCGCCCCCTGAACTCCCTTTCTACCTATCATTGCAATTCATTTCAAATTCGTCTCAACTATTTCACGACTTGTAACAAAACTATAGTTGAGAATTTCAATTATAAGTTAATATAGGACAAGATGGCCTTTTCCTTTCCTCACCATGCAATATATCATGTAGAGATCCCATGGTGGCAAACTCATAGGCAAGCACACGAAGATTCCCTTCAACGCAATAACCAAGCAACTCAACGAGATTTTCATGCTTCAATCTAGAAACCATGGAAACCTGTAATGAATTTTATCACTACTGTTAGATGTATTATTTAAATTGGGTGCAATATATAATTACAGAATTGTGAAATGATAATTATAGTTCAGGGAATAATGTTGCAGACCTGGGTCAAGAACTCAACATTAGTCTCGGGCTCGGACGAAACATCAAGCTTCTTTACTGCCACAGCTTTCCCATTGTTCAGGCTTGCGTAATACACTCTGCCATATGACCCTTCACCAATCAATGCCTTAGATCCAAAATTGTCAGTCTTCTCTTTAAGTTCTTCGAGAGACAAAGCAGGCACTTCGATAGGTGGTGGTGCTGCCCTATGCACTTCAGGTTTCGAAGGAGCTGCCACCCTTGAGCCCTTTGGATTACCTAAACATGGATAATATGGAAGACCAGATTATTTAGTTAGAAATAGATGTCCGAAAAAGAAAAATTGGAAAAGAAATTATGAAGTGCAAAGAAGAAAAACAAATACAAGAACCCGGAAAGGTAATGAAAAAAAAAGAGTCAGAATCAAAATAGTAGTTTACAAAGTAACTTTTCCCTAAAGCTTTCCTAGTTTATATGTATTCAATAATTTTATTAATTTTTTTCAACATCGCTTATAGCAAGAAGTTTCTTTCATAAAAACACTATACCTTAAAGGACAGACAGAAAGAACAAAAAATTTCCCCTTTCTAATAGTTAAAGCAATTCTATATGAAGAGTTTCCAACGTATGTAATTTAGAGAAATAAGGTAATTGGGATTACCAAAAGAAACTGACTTATAAAGGCAAGAAGTTTTCCTCTTAGACAGTAGCCGAAAGAATGTTTTGACTAACGAATAAGAAAAACAGAAGAAACAGACAAGCACGTGAATAAAGTATATTTCCAACAGATGCCTATTTAGAATTCACGGTTTTTCATCCGTTCAGTATAGACTAAATATTTCCAACAGATGCCTATTTAGAATTCACGATTTTTCATCCGTGCAGTATAGACTAATTTGGTGTTGGATTTAATCTATGAATCGTAATATCTGCTTGGTCAGGAACAATTTAAGTTCCATAAGCCAAAATTTGAGGTTTTCAAATATGAAGACCAAGACAGTATACAAAAATAAATAAATAAATCGTTCGACACTGCTGCAGTAGCAAACATGGCATGATAATCATGTTGACATGGATGATTTTAGAGTGGTGTCGGAATCTATTTGCCACCGTGAGAGAGCAATCCAAAAGTGAATATCTAACAACTTAAACAACAACACCCAAATGTTTAAACTAAATTCTAAAACTTAATTTCATTCACAATTAACATTCTCATAATTTAACTCTCTGGATAGACATACCATCTGAATAGTTCCTTGGACTCTTCAAATGCTCGTTTTCATTTGACGGGTAAGACTCTTCAACTTGACAAGTGCAACAAAGCCACCTACGCATCTTGACTCTCTTCCTCAAATATAAATCGTCTTGGGCACTTTTGTTTTCCAACCGTACAAAGTAACCAGGAGGTGGGGCATGTGCCTGCACAGTATCATAAAGGAGATCCAAATCAGTACTTGAAAAGAAAAACTCCCCCATTAAAAAAAAAAACAAAACAAAACAAAACAAAACAAAAAAACAAAAAAAAAAACCTAAAAATCACAGAGCGTCCAATTCACTCATCTACTTTAAACCTAATATCCTAGGAACTCAATAGAAAACACAGCCAAGTAATCCAATATAGCATTATATACATTATAACAACCCGAACGCACCGCATGAAGTGTGAAGCATACATCAAACAAAAATGTTGAAAGGATCATAAATAACAAATTCATCAAGCCAAATATCTATGTAAAAAGGGGATATGAAATGATCGAGATCATCAACTAAGAGATAGACGTTGTGGGCATACTAATGACCCAAAAAATACAATACGCGGGTCTCAGACAAAAATGTCAATATGAAAAATTGAAAAACTTAAAAAAAGAATATGTTTATATATGTGGAAATAAACATATGTGTATCCTTTTATTCAATACAAAAATTTGGTAATACTCAAGCATTTAGAGTTACAAAAAAAAAATGTGGTTATTGGAAGTATCGAAACACAGAGGATGAAATCCAAACATTCACACGATAAATTAGAATTTGATGTTCAACCTTGCATTATCCAGAATTTCCAAAACATTCATTCACAGAATCAATCTCTTTGAATTCCTTTTCTCTAATACTTTTAATTGACTCGATGCGGAAAAAATCAGATGATATGCCAAGTTTATCTCGAAAAATCCTTCTTATCTGAAGATAATAATCCGCATATCTAATTTTAATCGAATCTGATATCATGGGTGGAATAATCTCAATTCACATAAACCCAGAAAAGAATTTTGTTTTCCTTCAAAAAAGAAATTATAATTTTCCCTACAGATTTGAATTTGAGACAAACAATATAGAAATGGCGTTTTTTTATTAAAGAATGAAATCAAAATACACAATCAAAATCAGGGATTTTTCCTTTGTCTTTTGCCAACATTGAAATCACACTTGGACCGAAGAACAACAAAATAGCATATTCTCATTCAGAATTTAGAAATGAAAATACTGGAAGAAAAAACCCATAAATTCTTACCACTAAACCACGCCGCTGATAATCTTTTCTTTCCATGAAGAACAAAAAAAAATAGAGAAAAATTCAATATTCACAAGGCCACACACACAAAAATATTAAAAATAATTATGGAAAAAAAAAAAAGGAAAACCCAAATACGAATTGATCCCAATTCTCCACACAAAAAAAAAAAAAAAGTAAAAACAAGAAATTTCAGTAAACGAATCAGAGAATGGAATATAGAGAAATAAAGGGGATAAAATAGAAGAGAGAAGGGGCAAAATGCCAAAATTAGGGAATTGGATTGGAAGAAAACCGAAATTAGAAATTGCAATTGGAAATAGAATTTACCTGAGTTGTTCTATTTCTTCTTTCTAGGGTTGGGTTCGGTTGGGTCTGGTTTGTTTGTTTCAAAAGAAAAGAACGACAGATGGGATTTGGGGTTTGATGGGTTGGGAAAAGCAAAGAAAAGGGGAGGGAAGGAAAGAGAGAGAGAGAGATTTTAGAGAGAGAAAGAGAGAGACAGAGAAGCAACGCGGATGAATCAACAAAAACAAAACTAAAATCCCCTCTCCTCTTTTCAAATTTTCTATTTCTATTCTTTTTTTTTCTTTTGCTTTTTTTTTTATATGTTTGGTTTATTAATTGGAGATGAAATTTTTTAATTAGAGTTAATTGATTTTTTTAAAATTAGTTATAAATTTTGTTAATTTTCTAGAAAAATATTAAAAATAAGATAAAGTAGTTTAATTGAAATTAAACTTAAATACTAAACAAAAACAAATGAAGGAATTATATCTAATCATTTATATTCTTTTTTTTTTGGTCAAAAATCTCTAATTAACCTTGTTTATATTTTTAGGAAATTTGTGATAACTCTGAATATATGTATACTAAAAATGAGGAATTCTTCTTTCTTAGAGGAAAAAATACAATCAGATATGAGGTTATCATTATATTATACGTGAATTCAAATGTTTAGTTTATGATAAGAATGAGGAATTCAAATTCTTAGTTTTTGTTTGGTGTTCCAATTGGAATTCAAATTTTTTATCTCAATTTTTATCTTTTTCTGAAAAGTCAATAAAAATTATAATTAATTTTTGAAAAGTTAACTAACTCAAACTTAAAAATTTCATCTCCAACTAATAAACCAAATGAAGGCTTTGATTTTTTTTTTTTTTTGAAAATGTAAACTCTTGGCTATGATAATATAATAAGTTGTAAAATTACCATTTTATTATACGTGTAACTATGTATATCATTTTAGAATACTCTCTTCATTATTTTTGGCAAATTTCATTTAAATAAGGTTTTTTACAATATTTATTAACGAATAATTCTTTATAATCTTGGTAAAAAAAATAATACTCATAAATCTTTAATTTCTAATAAAATCAATTACTCTTATTGACATAATGTAATATATCTATTTTGAAAAGATAATACATCATAATATTATGAAGAAATTACATTTTTTTCTTTCTAAATTTAGGTTTTGTCATAAAATGCTCTTTAAATTTTAATTTTTAATATTTTTTCTTTCTAAACTTTAGAAAAGTTTGTAAATTTCCCCCTTCAATCAAATTTTTGATGAAAAAATTCACATGCACTCATTGAAAGCTTGAGTTGTGAATGTTAAATGTGAGATTGTAAAGTTACATTTATAATCAAGTTGAAAGAATAAATATTTAGGATTGATTATCATTTTTTTCCATATATATTTCTTATAAGTAACTTTATAATTTCACATTTAATATGAATAATGGATGATAAGAGTACTTCAAATATCTACCACTTCATAACTTCATCTAGTACCCTCAGTTCATCTTCCAACAAATGTTATGTGTATTTTACGATAAAAAATTTTAATTAAAGGCAAAAATTCTCCAACTTTTTAAAATTAAAAAAAAAAGATGTTATAAATTGAAATTTCGGAATATTTTATGATAATACTTAAAATTCATGAGAAAAATATATTGTCTTAATATTTTTCTATATGTATGACTTTTTTTTTAACGGAATATGTATACGTCCTTTATGAAATCAAGGTGTCCCCTTCGGAAAAAAAATAATTCAATGTATCAGATATTCAGAACACGGATTTATTTGAAAAAGAAAAAAAAAAAAAAAAAGGAATATACTTGGTTAGAAAAAGTTTCTCTCTCTAGTTTGTCTCTTTAAAAGAGAAAAAGAGCAGGCGAAGGGGGGCGGTGGCAGAAAGCAGAAGCAAGGTGGTGGGGAAATTGCCAGCACTTGTTTCGTTGTCTTTCTTTCTTTATTTCCTATTTAGTTATTACTAATTCCTTCTCTCTCTCTCTCTCTCTCTCTCTCTCTCTCTCTCTCTCTCTCTCTCTCCTTTTCTTTTGGACAATCTCTCTCTCTCTCCTTTTCTTTTCTTTTGGATAAACTACTAAAATGGCATTTTGATAGACAAAAAAAAATAAAATAGAATAATTAATTTAAATAATTCTTAAATTTTTTAAAATGTGACGGTTTGGTTTTTTTTTTTTTATTGAGACGACCTTAAATTTTTAAATTATTGGTCATAATAATCATTTCTGTTCAAATTTATTAAGTTTCTAACGTAATAAGTCACGTGACCCATCACATGAGTTCAATTAATCTCAAAAAGACGAAAATGTCCTTATTAAAAACACAACATCACACAAAAAACATTAAAAAAATAAAATAAAATAAACACTAACTAAAAATATGCAAATCTAGAACCCTATGAACCCACCCCCCAATTCAAACCCAAAGAATCAACCCATCCCCAAATTCAAACCCTAAGAACCCACCCCCAAATTCAAAGAAGCCTTCCTCGCTGAGTCCAAGCTCAAACTTTTTAGCCTCTCTTTGATAAGTTAGTTGGAGATGAAATTTTTAAGTTGGAGTTGGTTGACTTTTTAAAAACTAGTTATAATTTTTATTGATTTTTCAGAAAAAAAAAACAAAAACTGATATGAAAAATTTGAGTTTGAAATGAAACACCAAAAGTAGCATTAATCTCCAGACCCTCATTCCAATTCCCATTGCTAGACCTAGCTCCACCATTATTGCTCCTCTTAAGCTCCTTGCTCTTCACGGATGGTTTCTTCATAAAGAGCAAATCACTGGAGACCACATCGATGGGGTTTCCAACGCAGGGACAGGGCTTTCTCTTCGGGACCAGCCTCAGCCTCAGCCTCAGCCCGAGAAGGATGAGCATCGGCAAAGCCGAGTCGAGGCGCGAGGCAAAGACGGACTAGCCGAGCTGGATTTCACCGACGGAGATGAGGTCGAAGTCAGAGATGCGAAGGAAGAAGCTGCGGGTCTGCCATGGGTCGAAGGTGGAGAAGAGGAGAGGGAGGATCTTGACCTGGAGCAGCGGGTCCACCATGGCTCGGAGGAGGAGAGGGGGAAAGGGAGAGGAAGAGAGCAACGCGTTCGCCATGGGTTGAAGGAAGAGAAAGAGGAAGAAGCCAAGGCACCGTTCTCATGATCGTAGAAGAAGTCGGGTCTGCTGCTCCTCCTCGTCATCGTCAGGGGAATTGTCGTAGGTCGGCGAAGGAAACGGCGTCGTTGTGATGGTGGCAGTGGGGGTGAAAGAGAGAGGGGGAGGGAGGAGGAAGTTGAGGAGAGAGAGACAAAGTCCAGGGTTTTTTTATGAGTTTTTATTTATTTTTGTTTAATTAAATTTATTGTTAAATTACAAAAATATCTTTGTTAGATCTCATGTATTGTATGTGACGTATTCCATTAGAAATTTAACGGATTTGAACAGAAAGGACTAAAGTTGTCAACATTAAAGAGTTTAGAGTTATTTTGAACAAAAAAATAAAATATGGACCAAATCATCATTTTTTAAAGAATTTAAAGACTATTTTAATTAATTACTCAATAAAGTAAAAAAAATATAATTAAAATTAAAAAATATTAAAAAAAGTTATTTTTATTTAGAAAAAAAAACTAAAGAGGTAAAAGGACTAAAATGAAAATAATAGATCAATATAAAAAAGACTAAAATGAAAAGAAAAATTTAAGGCAAAAAACCTATAAAAAAAACAAAACAAATGAAGGACTAAAAAAATAAAAAAATGGATTTCATCTGGAACGAACTGCATTGGACTAAAATAGTAACATGTTTTATCCCTTCTATATATTAATATTAATATTTACAGATTATTCATTTGTCCCTTAATCTTTTTATAAATTTATAATTTGATTTCTATTTTAAAAAATCAACGAAATTGTTTAAGAAAATTACAATTTGATCCTTTTATATTTATAAATTTATATGATTTAAATTTAAAAAAAATCAAAGAAATTGTTTAAGAAAAGTACAATTTGAACCTTTTGACTAATAAAAAGGTTAAAAATTAGAAGAAATAAATTGTACACATATCGGATTAAATAGATTAGGGCTTAATTCGTAGTCAAATTTATGATTTTTAAAATAAAAAAAATCTGAATCAGTTATCAATTCACGAAAGTCCCAATCTAATCTACAAGACATTGGATTACATGGATTGAACTCATAGATTCAATTTGTAAACTTTATAAACTAAAATAACCGTACTAAAATATAAAATAGTACAATAAAATAACAATTTCGTATAGATGGAGAAAGCCGGCAAGGGCCTTGCGCCGCTGTGGGAAGTTGGGGTACTTGATTTAACACCCAAAAATACACTTGTAAAGCGGTCGGTTGTAGTACAGTTTGAGCGGTCGTATCCACAGGGAGGCAACAACAAAAATAAGTAATATTAGTGAAAATGAACGTTAAAAAGACAATGAAAGAAAATAATAAAAAGAGAAGATATTTTTGGTGATTTTTGTAATAAAGAAAATAAATAAAATATAAAAGGAGAATATTTAAGTATAGGAAAATTCAATAGTAAATGAGATAAGGCGTCGTGAATCCTTCATATGCTTCGTTCTCTAATTTGAATATAATCTTCGATTTATGACTCAATTACATGTTTCACATCTCAGACGAACAACTGGAAAATATGGAATTAAAGATCAATAATAATAAACGAATGTATTCCGGTGGATTAAATCTCAATGTGGAACCAAACAAATTTATTATTATAAGTTATTCAAAATTAACAAAGTACTGTTTTTAATAAATTACAGTAAAGGATAACTTATAAAATAAATTTTATTAAAATTGAATGTGACAATATTATATAAAGAAAGCATGACTGAATTTATATAAAACTGAAAAGACCAACCTTATATAGAGGCCTGGTGTCCAAGAGGCCAGGGAGAAATTCAGTCCAAGAAATCTGCCACCTAGCTGGTAAATTAGCTAGAGACTCACGGCCAGCTCGAGTGATTCGCGCACAAGCCTGGCTGGAAACAAGGGCTATATTCTTGGGCCTGAGATCACACGGCCCAGCTGGGAGGGAAGTGTGGCCTAGAGCTCATGCACACGTGGGGAGGAGACCTGCGGAAGGAAACGAAGAAAAGAAAGAAAAAGAAAAATAAAAGGGAAATAAGATAAACAAAAATAAATTAATATTTAATAAATTAAATTAAAATTAAATATTTTCAAAGTAAAATATTTTAAATTTAATATCACGGAAAATTAAAACTTAAATTATCTACTAAATTATATGAATAAAAGTGTATTTTTATGTTCTTATCAGTCCTGTTCAAGGAGCCATGCGGAGGTTGGCTTTATTCACACTACCGTAGGGAGCGTGGTGTTCCTACCGCCATTGGAGGGAATTTTGTACAGGGATTGCCTCTGGTCCTTCCTCTTCGGCAGATTTGCATAAGTGGGTCATACCCATGATCCACCAATATAAAACCTTTTTTTTTTCCCACCATTTTTGTTATTTTTTCCTTTCCGGGATCTAAAAAATTATTTTTCCAAGAGAAAAATAAAACTTTGCTTAGCATTCTCCACACAGATGAACGTGAAATATTGTTAGCAAAAACTTTTGATTTTGCAGTGGTTTCTAGAGATTGTTGGAAAAGATTTTCAAAAAAATAAATAAATAAATAAAAAAATAAACCAATTCTTGGTGGCTTTTGGGAGATGCAATTCACCATTTAAGCAAGCTGCATTTTTGTTCTGGGAGATGTGATTCAAATATTTATGGGAGAAAGATAATGCATATGAGTGAAGGAGCTGAAGGAGAAGAACAAAACTAGAGATAATTGGTGATGGGACTCTTTTGTGGTGACCGTGCTGATGAGGAAGGTAGGTGTTTGTGGCCTTCTTCGGTTGGTCCAGCTAGCATCTAGTTGGCATTGATAGAATGTGCCGCTAAAGGTAATGCAGGCTACGTTGGGAGGTCAAACTCCCAAACAACCAGTAGGTGTGTCCAGAGTGCTCTGTCTTGCAAGCCACAATATTGGCCCCAGCTGGGACAAGCTAAACCTGAATGACTCTGAGGAAGGCGGTTCTGAGGGCGACATCCATTACGATTCCGACCCTGTATAGATGAAGACTTCTCAATGAAGGAGATCTTGATATGAGCACATGGTGTGGGAGAGGAACATGAGTGGTTTGTGGAGAAATATTTTTGGTGAATAAAAGGTTTATTTGAGGCTGAGCATGAGGGTTTAGATTTGTGACTTAGTTATAAGTAGTGATTGAGGTCTGAAATATAGAGTTCCTAAGGATGATTGTGTACTTCAGGTGTTCCTCTATTAGTAGAGTGATTTGAGTTAGAGAGGGTCTCCTCTCTTGGCTTTAAATGGTGAATGAAAGGTGATGCAGATGGTTGCTAATAATGTTTAAGGAGTTGATGGTAGTATGTTTTAGAATAAGAATTGGGGGTATCAAAGTGATTTCTTACTTGGGGACACTTATTTCGGATTCTCCACTGTCGGAGATGTCGTTGGAAGTTATGGTGTGTTGGAGAGGGTATCCTCTACTGGCCATTTATTATGGGTGAGGAATGATGAGAGAAATGCTGATATTTTGAGATGGTGGTTGTGATAGCTTCGTGTTTTAGGTGTGCCTCAGTCAATGGAGTCACTTGAAGTAGAATTGGTCTCCTCTCTTGGCCATGAATAGTGAATTAAAGGTAAAAGGGATGACTGTTAGTAGTGTTGAGGGTTCAATGTATGTCTGATGGCTTTTTTATTATCTTTTGTGATGGTGGTTTTGATAGGTTCGTGCTTCAGGTGCGCCTCCATCCATGGAGTCACCTGAGTTGGAGAGGGTCTCCTCTCTTGGCCATGAACGATGAATAAAAAGTGAGGGAAATGGTTGCTAGTATTGTGAAAGAGTTTGATGGAGCTGATGATGCCTTATTTTGGAGTGTAAATAGTGTAGTATTTATAGGGTAGTGATGACAATTAGGAGTTTCTAGTTTGGTTGGAAGAGTTTCCCTTTGAAGCTCATAGTTGGGGAGTCATTTTGCCATAGTTGCTTGGTTTTCCAGATATTAAAATCTCTAGAAGTGGAAGAAATTCCCTCTTATGTGGTTTGAATTCAGTCAAAGTGGGATTTCTAGGTAACATACACCTAGAGAAGGTAGTTGGGTGGCTGTTTTGGTACCTCGAATGAATGTTTTTAGGTGTTTTGGAGGTGAAGAAAGTTTCAGCAGGGGAAGACTTTCCTAAATAGTGAATAGTTCATTCCTAGAGCCAAAAATCTGAAAACTCTCATCTAGAGGAAGAAAGAGAATATCATAGGAATATTCTTTTAGCTTCTATTGGGTTTAATGAACTTATTTAGGCTTTATTTAGACTAATGTGATTAGGCTAAGTATTTTGACGTAGTTTAAGTTTCTTCACGACCTATATTATTATAATTCCTCATATACTCAAAGCCTTTCAAGTTGGCCAATAGTCTAATTGGACTGAATAAATGGGTCCATTCATATTCCTTGACTTCCAAACCACAATCTACTCGAAGATGCCAGAAGCGTGGCTTGGGTCCATATACTGTTTTTGGCCCACATTGTAAGATGTGGGTTAGACCTGCACCATCAAATTTTGGACATCAACAATTGGTTTTTTAAAAATATAATAAAATGTGATAGTTACCATATTAAGTTTAGTAAGTTCTGCTAAGATTGAATATAAACCTTTAGATTTTCCCCTGTCGATGGGGAAAAAGTAATTGCTCCCCACCGTAAAAGTCCCTTTTTAATGAGTTTTTACCTCAGGGCAATCCATTTTGTGTTATCGATTGGAACCTTTTTTTTTTTTTTTTTTTTTTTTTTTTGAAAAGTATAAGAACTATTTATTTTAGTTAATTGCTTAATTTTTTAATAATTTGATCTCTAATTAGAGTATTTATATATTGCGCTGTAAATTTTTAACATGAACACTTATAAATCAAACCGTTTAAAAATCAAACTAACAATTAAAATTGTTCTTACCGATAATACACTAAGAAGTCCTGTTGTAAAATCTCTTATTTTTTTAAGTAAATAAATCAAAGGTCAATTTAATATGTTTTACCCAAATTATCCTTATTACTTAGAAAATCTACTATAATAACATATATGTTATTTTGGATATTCAATTAAATTATTTTCAGTCTTCAACACGGATGATCTGATGTCTCCAGCTCCGGCGGCCAGTGCTGATCATTGGTATAGTCTAGTAGAGTATAATACATAATCTACTAAAATATTTTGGATATTCTACAATAAAATTTCTAGTTTTCAATATGGATGATCGGATATCTCTAACTCTGCTTGCCAGTGCTGGTTGTCGGCATATTCTAATAGAGTATAATGCATATTCTACCAGAATATTTTGAATATTCTACTGGAATATTTTAAGCTTTTAACATAAATGGTGGGATGTCTCTGTCTCCGACTGCCAGTGCTGGTATACTATAGTAGAGTATGCATCATACTTTACTAGAATATTTTGGATATTCTACTACAAAATTTTCAGTTTTCAATATGGATGGTCGTATATCTTCGGCTCTGCCCGTCGGCCCCGGTCGTCGGCATACTCTAATAGAGTATAATGCATACTCTACCAAAATATTTTGAATATTCTACTAGAATATTTTTAGCTTTTAACATGGATGGCGGGATATCTCTGGCTCTAGCTGCCGATGTCGGTATACTCTACTAAAGTATAACGCATACTTTACTAGAATATTTTGGATATTCTGCTAGAATATTTTAAGTTTTCAACATGAATGACCGAATGTCTCCAATCCCGATCGTCGATGCAGGTCATCAGCATACTCTAGTAGAGTATAATACACATATTACTAGAATATTATGGATATTCTAATAGAGTATTTTCAATTTTCAACATAGATGGTCAGATGTCTCTGTCTCTGACCATCGATGCCGGTTTCTACCATACTCTAGTAGAATATTTTAAGTTTTCAATATAGATGACCGGATATGTCCAGCTCCAGCCACTGATACCAGTCGCCTGAAATATTATAGTAGAGTATCGATTATACTCTACTAGAATATTTTGAGTTTTTAACATGGATGGCAGGATGTCTCTAGCTTCGACCGCTAGTGCCAGTATGCGGTATACTTTATTACATACTCTAGTAAAGTATATCTCATACTCTAGTGAAATATATTACATACTTTACTAAAATTTTTTCAGTTTTCAACGTGAATGATCAAATGTCTTTGGCTTTAATCGTCGGTACCGATCGTGGTATATTCTATTAGAATATACCGCATACTCTATTAAAATATTTAAGTATTCTACTATAATATTTTGGATATTTCATTAAAATATTGATTTTTTTTGTTTTTGGTATAAAACATAGATGGCCAACTGTCTCCTACTAAAGAGGGCCTCCACATTCTAAAGAGTAACAAGTAAATGTCAAGCATTAGACTTTAAAATTCTATTTCCGGCATACAACTTTGATAATAAAATAGTCAATAGTGCCAAAGCGATCATTTTCCTTTTCTTTTATAGTGGATGTCCATTTTCTGCATGCCAAAATTGCAACTTCAAAATTTGGAATTTAAATAACCACAGCATTTATAAGTTTTGACAATTAATAAATGAAAAATGGGCGAGTAGGATAAGAACAAAAACACAAAGAAGATAACACAAAAGTTTTTTGTTTTTTTTTGTTTTTTTGTTTTTTGTTTTGTTTTGTTTTTGTTATTTATTTATTTTTTATTTTTTTGTCATTTGAATGAGTACTTTGATAGATAACTACAAAATTGTAGGGCAAATAGAGAAAGCATCTATCACGAGAGAGGGGCGACATAAAGAAATAAACATAGATGAGACCAACTATAACTTGAAACAGTAACTACTAAAAAGTATTAACTCCAACCACTAATAAAAATTGCGGATTTAACGATGGTTATTAACCGTCGTCTAAAGTTTACATGACAGTTAGACAACCGTCGTGTAATTCACTGTCATTGAATGTTTTTGAGATACCACGACGGTTAATAAACTATTGTGGTATCTCAATATTCCATGACGGTTTACACCGTCGTCGAATAGAGAAATAAAGGGAGCAAACTTTGCTAAAGTGAGAATTTTACACGACGGTTTGGTTCAAAAACCATTGTGTAAAGGTCACTTTACACGACAGTTTTACTTCAAAAACCATCGTCTAAAGTAGAGGTGGTAATACAGGTCGCGACACGATGACACGACTCAAAAATGACACGAATTTCGCGGGTTCGGGTTGGGATAAATAGGTGGCGGGTCAAATTCGGGTCACCCGAAATTGACACGGGAAAAAACGGGTCGTGTTCGGGTTGGACCCGTAGAACCCGAACACTACCCGTTTTTTTTTTAAATTTTTTTTCGTGTCAATTTTGGGTCAAATGTCGTGTCAATTTCATGTCAATTTTGTGTCAAATTCGTATCAATTTCGGATCAAATTCAGGTCCAACCCGAATATGATCCAGTTCCAACCCAAATTTCATGTCAAATTCGTATCAATTTCGGATTAATTTCGTGTCGCAAGTTAATTTCGTGTCGCGGGTCAAGTTCGGTTCATGTCGTGTCAACCCGTTACGGGTTCGTGTCGCGGTTTCGAGTCGTTTTCGTGTCATGGGTCGTATTCAGGTTAGGGAATAAAAAATTTGACACGGCTCTATCACGACATGAATCCGACATGTGACACGAATTGCCACTCCTAGTCTAAAGTTTGACATGAATTAAAAAATAATTTAACATTTTTTGGTGATTTCTCACGGGTGGCCTAACCCGTTGTGACACCCTAGAAATTCATAAACTTGATTTATGAACTATTATCATGGATTTCCTTCATTAATATACTTCTAATGAATTATTTTGATGAATATCAAATTTCAAGATCATGAATGATTATATATGTATCATCAGTACGATGATGTCGATGATCTAACAATGTTGAGTTTCTCTATTTAAATAAGAAATTATAAATACATAAAAGATGAGTTGAACGACATATAAATTTATACGAAAAATTTATTATGTCGTATTAGAGGGATAAATGTTAATTTTTGGGAAGAATCCCGATTTTATTAGTAGGTCAATTTAGTGATCTTAATATTTATTTTGGTCATATCAATAGTTAAGTATTGAGAGTATGATTGAGAAATTAATGTGTCACATAGATAGAAGATGAGTGATTAATATTTACTCTTAGAAAATCTAAAGGTGGAAGATTGATTAAGAATTGTACTTAAGTTTGAAATCAATGGTATAGATTTTATGTTAAAAAATCCTAGGTAAATCAATGGCCAAGCTTTGGATGATAAGTGACAATGAAAGCTTAAGGTAAGGATTGATGTGATAGAAGATCTAATGGATGAGAATAAAGATGATAACTTTTGATCAATGGTGGAAAAATTGGAAGAAAGAAAAACAAAATGAAAATGAGAAAATAACCAAGGGATCCGGATTTTTGTATCAAAAAGCTAGAAGAAATTTGAATAAATGAGAAAAAAAGAATGTGTTGCATGCATGCAACCTCATGTAAGAGATGTCATGGTTTATTTAGGCAAGTTGATCCAAAGAAGAGACAAGTGAAAGTGACCACTTGTCTCTACTTTGTTGAACAAAATTTTCAACCCAACTCCTTTCTTTTAAGTGGCGGCAATGAAGGGGAGAATCAACCAAAAATTTTCCAATTTTACCCCTCAAAATACAGCTTCTTTAAGATAAAATTTGGCTGAAAACAGCCCCTAACACCTCATTTTATTCTCACACAAGTTAAGTTAAAAAACCCTAGCTTCTCTAGCCACCACCAAGCTCAAAACAGAAAAAAGAACCACCAACACTATTCTCCATCTCTAACACCCCTCTAGCATCCTCCTCCCTGACAACTACCCTAATATAGAAGAAAATTATTGGGTGAAATTCGTTTAGTAAGAACATCCTCACAATTCCAACAACTTTCGGATCACGAAAACAAAATAAGGGCCAATAACGAATACACATCAAGAGGAGACCGAGACAGATATAGAAAGCTTGATCAAATATTGGTATGCCATTAAATTTTGTTTCTAATAAATCATAGTAAAATTATTTTTTTAATTATTCATGTATACTAACAATGATAAATTACAGTTTAAGGAGACTGGAAAATGGGAAAAAAGAGATGGGTTCTGACTAGAATCACGAACAGGAAAAGATGGAGAGTTTAAGGATCTATCATGTCAAAAAGTTGACGAGTTGATAGTAAGTTTACTAATTAATAATAAATTCTTCATCACTAGAGCCACTTATAACACTTTTATTTATAATGTGTGCTTTTAATTCTCCCGTAGATGTAGTATAACACACAGGAGAGCCAAGGTAATTTCGAATCAATTGGCACTAATGATATATTGACTCAAGTATTATCCAAACCTGAACACCCAGGACGTACATGTGGTCAATCGAAGTTCGTAAAGCAGTCTCAATACTTCAACCTAAAGCGAAGTTCGAATAGAGATACTGAAGTATTGTCAATGAGACGTGAAATTGAAGAATTAAAGGACTTGGTGCGTGGTCTATGTACAAAGAAAGATGCAGAGCCGTCGTTTTACCAAGAGAATATGTCAACCGTTGACCAATAAGCTTTAAGGTTAGTTGCACTCTCCAAGAAAAACAACCTGGAGTGTCTAATCTGCCAACCATGCCGGTTGACAGTCAGGAGTGTAAGCTCTATATTGTCGATGAACTTCATAGTGGACAGTTACTTGTTGCGTTTGGAAGAGTATGGATGGAGAGCCTTTCCACCGATACAGTTCATGGGATACCACTGGGTGAAGGGAACGTGCGAGTGTCAGTCATTGTGCCAAAATTAAAAAAAGCAGCACTACCTATTCTGATATACGAGGCAACAACTGTGGAGGGGGCTGTGAATGGGTTTGTAGCTTGGCCTAAAACAGTAATTGAACTCGACACGAGTATGAACAAGGTGAGTCGAGAGTCTAGTCACGTTCCTGACCAAGCAGCTGAGGGGAAACAAATACCAAAAAAAGCAAGGAAAAAAACCGATCAACTCTCAAAATTAAGGTACAACAAGATGCGAAACAACAAAGACCTTCGTTCGACTTTAATAAAATGAACATGGAGATGAGGCATTTGGCTTATTATGTACTTAGTTCCATACGTGAAGGTAATCAGATAGAGGTCCCAATACCATACACGATCAGTGGTACTAACGTGCCTGTATTTCTGAACTTTGATGATATTTATGAGTTTGTTAATTTTCAAGAAATCAGTGCGAATTGTATATTAGTATACCTCAGGTATGTCATTCTATATCTAAATTTTATTTTTTTTTATCTGGAAAATCTTCTATATGTCGTCTAGAGTAACAATTTTGATATTCTTATACAGATATTTGGAGGAACTATGTGCCATTAACGGACGAGCATAGAAGTTTGTGTTCGTGTCTTCAATCTTGATCTCACCGGTTAGAACAGATACTCCAGATGCTGGCCTGAGAGAGTGAGTCGATGCTCTTGTCACCTTTTGTGTGACGCACTAAAAGGACAACTTTATTTTGTGCCACATAACAGAGGGAGACATTGGGTCTTGGGAGTTATTGACCCATGGGAGGACCTAGTCCTTTATTTTGATCCTCTTCAAGAGAAAAAAAAAACGTGACGATTTTACTAATATAATGAATATATAAGTCAATTTTCATATGTTAAATTTTGATTTAATCTTAATTATATGTATCTTAATTATTTTGAATTTTGCAAACTTACTAGGACCCTAATAGATTGGAAGATTATAACCGGAGAAGGGATTAAAAAGAGACGAGACTATAAAATGAAAATCTCGGACCATCCTTGTCCTCACCAAGAGGGAAGTGTTGACTGTGGTTATTTTGTTTTAGGTTTTATGATGGACATAGTGTTGAATGGAATTGACATACTTGAAAGAAAGAATATTTTACTTCTGATGATATGAATTTGATTAGGCGAGAATGGACTAAATATGTAATGCAATTCATTAATTGTGATATGTAAACTTGTAATGTAATGGATAACTTTTTTTTATTTTGATACAATGTAGCTAATATTTTGTCAATCATATCATGAGCCTTGTATTGGATAACACACGGGTGTTACGACCCAACTTTTCGGACCATTAATCAACTTACTTATTTTTAATTTATTTATTCTTAACACTTATTTAAATTAGGTTCCAAAAATACGGATTTTTTTTTTTTTTTACATAAACCATATTCGTACTACAAAAGTTAAATTTACTAAAATTTTTAACTGAGAAAATTGAAAACCTCTGGATAATAAATATCATATTCAAATTCGTACGTAGATAATATTTAAAAAGCTATAACTTCATGTAAGTTAAAAAGAAAGAGTTTAAAGTCCTTTTCTCGTAAAGTACTCCTACTAGCTTAGTAATACCAAAATATTGGAAGCATGGTTATAAATATAGTCGATGCAAAATAATTTAAGAAGTCTAAATGTGAAAATTAAATTCATGGTGGTATCCCACTCCCTTCCTTCATCGCCTCCGCACAGCTTTATCAGTCCATAAAATATCTAAGTAACGAGTTACTTACCCGCGTTACCTATAGCACGAACACACATGTTTGAGTTTTCGCTCAGCAAGTACAAACAATATCTCACAAAATATTTTCATAAAAATCATATCATCACATGTAACATCATGAATGTTTAAAAATGCATGTGATCTATGTTTGTTCAATTATGCTTCATTATATACATGTCTTGTCTACTTAAGGGCCCCTATGTCGTACCCATATGCGCGCAACCAATGGGGAGTTGGGGGAGCGACCCTCCAACAGCCTCTAAGGTCATATCTTATATCTTTTGTTTTTATCATATCCTCTCACTAATTGGAGATTTGTACGATACTTAATCCTATATTTCATTTGTCTCATTCTTATTAATTGTGACAATGTGTAGATATACATTGTCACTATGCATTTATCATTATGGCATAAATATCTGTGAGGCATGTCGATCATGTCAGTGCAAAAGAAATTATACACATCAAATGCTTAATCAAAATAATACATATAACTAATATATTCATCATATCATCAAGTCAAGTCATAGTAAACGTAGCGCATCAACAAAAAAAAAATTTTTGTTCCATGCTGTAGGTGAGATTTATACTTACTTATTTTATGTACTTAAACTTCCGGAGTTGTACCTCCTACTACTCAAATTTGAGAAATTGTCCTGATATAACAATATCTCATTATTAGATACAATCATAGTTATATAACTTTATTCATTTATTTATTTATTTTATAAATTAAAGTGAACTTAATTTACTTATATCATAATTAACCTTAACACTTAATTCAAATTAATTATTAAGTGTAAAATAAATTTCTACTATTATTATTTATTTAATTTAATTTAATTTAATTGATTAATTAATCAATTGATTAATAAATTAATTAGGTAGTAGTTAATTATTACTTTATTTAATTGAGTAATTATAATTAAATTACATAATTTTAATTGGCTTATTAATAATTATATTGTTAATAATTTAATTATGTTACTTAAATATTTTTCTCATATAATAATTAATAATTATTAATTCTCATATTGATAATTAATAATTTGATTAATCTAATAATTAATGTTTGATTAATCTCTAATTAATCATCCATAGTTATTTTAATAATTATATCAATGATTAATGATTAATTAATCTCTAATTAATCATGTATTATAATTATGTAGTTACTCAACATAATAATCTTACTTTCACAGCTAATTATCACCTACTAACTCTTATAATTAATTAAGTAATTAGTACTTTATTAACTACTAATTAACTTTCTTAGCATAATTATATTTTATCATATCTTTATTAGTTTATTTATTTATTTATTTCTTAATTAATTAATCACTCAAGGTGACAAGGAGTCATCTAAGTATCTACCTTCCTCTACTATTGAGCTTGTAAGGCCCAATCCCATTGGTTATGATCATTTAGTTTGGCTAAGGTAGTCTCTTGGTATATGTCTAGTAACCCTCTAGTGCACTTTATCTTAACCCATTTAAAACTTGTGATTTAACTTTATAAAGTTAGGGTTTTTCATATTATTTGATTATACACTTAATACCAACTCACTTCATAACCAAATATGTACATATGTTATGACTTACCCATATGTCACATTTTAATGTTTAATCGTTTTGTCAGTGTAGGATTTTAACTTGTAAGATTTATTTAAATTTGAGCATAATCCTATTTTGGACACTTGATAACTCATTGGAAAACTTGAAGTATCTAGTATCTGTCTTTATAATTTTTTTTCTAAGATTTCAAGTATTTCAAATATTAATGTGGGCATTTTCCTAAGTGTCTTATAGTGAAATCTCAGTTTATCAGATTTCAATATAATATTATATGATTTATTAAAATTTATATACATATTCGTTTTAAACCCATGATATCTCATTTCGAAACATGATGTCTAATTTACAGACATAAAGTTCTTTGCTTTAGTGTTTGAGCGTTTCGTATCATAAACTTAGGTTTTATTACTATTGGTCCCATATATGTACCACAAGTCCAGATTCATGGGTAAACTTAAAAAAATCATAACAATTCACTTACAAGTCCAAATAAGGAAAAAGATATGTCATTGGAAAGCTTATAGTGTCTATTTTGTATGATAAGAACAATTTTATAAAAAATTATGGTTTACTGATCCAAAATATACAAAACCCACCCATAGTTAGTATAGGGTTCTAGCAAAGACTTTTGGTTCGTAGTCCAAATTTGTAAAATTCACCAAAAACTGCACATTTATTCGTTCAAGACGTATGATAGCTTGTTGGAAAGCTTAAAGAATCTAGTTTTTAGATCTATAACTTATAATCCAAAATTTAGAGGGCAAAGGGTTTGGTGTATATAAAACCCGTGGCTAGACTGTACCCCAGAGGTTCATTTTCTCTCTAGTTTTGTGTCACAACTTCAAATGCACATAACTTTAGATATACAAAAACAAACCAAGTGATTCCAAAGCCTAAAATGAAGTTTTTCCTCTGTAGAATGTTATCAATTTATTTTTCATACTAAAGTTTTTAATGCATGCTATATTATCACAATAACTACAAGCTTTAATAAAGTTCGTAGATTTTTCCGAAATGCTCCGTGAATCTTTTAAGATCTCGGACATCCAAAGTTCTTCTCAAAACTTTTTCCTAGGTAAGAAGAAGTTTAACATTAAGATTCTAACTAAACATCATACTTTAGTTCTCCAAATATGACTAAAACACAAAGAATACCACTAGGTTACCTCTAGTAAAACGTCCTCTTACTCCGTTTCATACTTCTTCGAACTTGGTAACGGGGTTACATAGAGTTGAAAATTTCCAGGCCGTGTCCGCACACTTTCTTCTGATAGAAAGTCCTCGATAAAAGTCTTATAAAGATCATGTCAAAATCCAAATTTCAATTAGACAGTGAATTGATTTTTTTTTATTCATGTAATTCAACCCATGAAACCTTCAGTTTAGATATTACTTATTACCAATAAATTGTTGATTATTTGTGTTCAATTGCCATGTTATCGAGCCAAATAGACCGAAAACACAGTTGTCACCCGGTAGACTATCATGGTTCCACTGTTGGATTATGGAGACACTGAAAACCACCTAGAACCGACCTTATGTGGTCAAAGTTCCCACAAGGCAAATAAAAATGAATACTTATAAGCAACCACTTTTTGACAAAATAATATTTAGTGGACAACTTTTGATATAAATATAGTTTAGAGTATTACTGGGAAAAAACTTAAGTAGGTACTCATTGAATATAAAAAGATTTTAGTAAGGGTAAATGATAGAAAATGATACTTCGAAAAGATATTAAAAAGACAAAAACAAAAGTTAGGATCAAAACGACTGTTTTAGCATTTTGGTCATAACTCGAGAAGTGTGATCAACACTACTTATGTCTAAAGATAGAATGTATGTATAACATAAAGAGGAAAAAAAGATATTTAAATAAAGACACAAAATTTTCATTACGGAAATTAGGAAGATAAAAAGTATTTGTGAATACAACATTTGAGAAAACAATATATTTAATAGTTTCAAAAAGATTTATAAAGGATAATATCTTTGAAAAAAAAAATTAAAATTTTTATAGAAGTTATTAAAATATAAAACTACTGTTGAGCCACCTCTTAACAACTTAAGTTTTTGGGAGAATTGGTAAACCAACATGGTATTTAAGCGGGAGGTCCTGAGTTCGAACCCTTACAAATACACTCTTTATAATCCATTTATTATCACTATGTGTTGGGCATTTAATATGTTTCGGGTTTCTTATAATTCGTGTTGGACTTTCAAATTAATATTTGTTGGCATGTTTGTCTATTGTCGTAAATGAAAATTGATTTTTTTGTTGAGCGCATTTAAAAACACAAACTTTTGGGAAGAAAGAAGAAAAGACAAAGACCAAGGAAAAACGAAAAATAAATTAAAAAAAGACAAGAACGTCATGTGTACAAAAATTTCAAGCAAATATTTAAAATATATATATTTTAGAAAAATTATTTCAATTGGAGTCAATGATCAAACGAAATTTTTTTTTTTTTTGATGATCTCATTTAAACTAAAATTCCTTTTTAGAGTAAAAAAATACAAATTTTAAGGAAGAAACCATAAAAAGACAAACAGTAAGGAAAAAAAAGAAAAAATGAAAAACAAAAAGACAAGAATGAAACGTATAACAAGTAGGTTAAAAAGCCTAAAAAAAAAAAAAAACAAGCATTTTGGTTGGAAACCGATTAGACAGTGAGAAGGTTGAGCTTATATATATATATATATATATATATATATATGATAGTTGTCAAAGCAAAATTTTTAAAAAAATTATAGTTTTTTTTTTAATTTTTTAAGTTTTTTTTTTAAATTTAAATATTTTTAATTAAAGTTATCATGGTGGACTTAGGACCCGTCACGTGACGTGCTGTGAGACAAGGATGAAAGTTTATATAATATATATATATATAGATAATAGATATACAGAGATATAGACATAAAATCTTCATGCTTTACTCTCCCCGTGTTTTCTGCCGAACACAATTCTACTTCGTTCATAACCATCCCTCTTTGGACCAAGTTTATTTCTACGTTTTCTTTGTCTCCTGCTTATATGTAATATAACACGCATACTATTTTTCAAAATTGAATCTTCAGTTGTTGTGCTTAATAAAAGCTCGCCAACCAACAGGCTATTTTATGTCCCCTGTTCTATTTAATTGGATTTTGAAAAAACACTGATCTTCTTGATAAACAAATTAACAAATCCTGATTCTAATTTGCCAAGAAAAAAAAAATAAAGATAAGAGAAAAAAGAAAAAAAAAAAAAAAAAAAAGGGAAAGACTTACATATGATTAGTCTCTATCAACTTGACATCATTGAAACAAAGTACTAGAGGAGTCTAACCACAACATTATTTCTCATGGATCACATATTCACAGGACGATAACCAGTTACAACAAACAAACACCACAAATATATCCAAGAACAACAAAAGATTGCCAAATGATGCCTATGTTCCCGAGACTCCGCGTACAGAGTCTGATCTTATTTAGTGATTTTTAATAACACAATCATAGCATTTCTAACAATCCTAGAAGAAGATCTTTTCTACAAGTTCTCTCTCTACTCCCTTGATCCCAATACACCCTCTTGAAAACTCTCTTAACCAGAATTACAATGAATCCGAGGAAAAACTGTAATTTAATTTGCAATTCATAGAATATTACCTAATTTCCCCTAGATTACAAAGTTCATACAAGTAACCCCATACGATATTCCAATCACATTGGAGTGTATCAGGAACAAAAATCAGCGCACAAAATCGGAGCACCAGCTGATTTCCATAACACCATCGACATGGATGTAGTTGATCTTAGCCCCTCGGACCAAATTCCTATCTTCGTCACTAATCACCGTACAACTCCAATTACTCCAATTTAAACAATCCTCGAGTCGAACAAAGGTGCTAGCATTGAAGCTTTAAGTACTCAACCTCGTCGTGCATCTTTGAAGCTAAATCAGTCTGCATTTCATTTAAAGCTAAAGATTAATAGTATGTAAATCAAAGAGAGAGAAGGAAAAAAGAACAGTATTTTGAGTAGCCTAACTCACCTCATTCTTGCTTTCGGAACCACCTTTTCTGCAGCTTTCCTCTTCTTACTTGTCCCATCTCTTTGCCCCTGCAATAACAACAAAACGAAAAATGTGTTGCAGTTTTCTGATCACATCAATAGTACCCCCACCCGTCTTTTTAAACTAAAAATTTATACAACTAAAGATGACTGAAACAACGTTTAAGACATTCTTGCTTGTACTTGTCGATTATGTATAGCAGCATGGCTTGAGAAAGACTCGTCAAGATGACTGCAAAGCTTTTCGTCTCTTGTTCTTTATCTTTTTTATCCTCTCCTGGTAGAAGCTAATTATGTTTCTGCAACACATCCTAATTATGTTCATTCTATGGAAGTAGTATACAAAAAGTGCAACCTTAAAGTAGGAATATGAGAGAATATAAGAGCTCTGGTAGCAGCAGTAAGCACAAAACTTGGCTTCAACATAGAACAAAGTGCAAAATAGTATTAAGATGCTTATTACCTGGCAGCCTTTCAGTAGTTTATGGTGCGATCTTGGGGCTGTAGATTGCTGCAATCACCGAATCTTGAATTGAACAACAATATCCAGTTTGCTGAGTTTTATCAAGTTTTTTCTCCACCTTCTAGTTTGTATGCCGAGCATGAGAGCATTCAGCAGAGTAGTCTTCCATCTTTATCTGGCAAGAAAGGAGAGTAAACCCGTCAAAGGAGAATAAAAAAGAGTGGGTCGAAACAAAAAGAGAATAATGGGATCAGAGATATTGTTCTATTGAGCTTTTACTAAACTAATACATTAAACAAACACACAAATGCGAAAAAGAAAAATTGATAATCCAAATCTAAGTAAAGTTTTGTTAAAATGTTTCTGAAAAATCCAAGTCAATTGCTCAAACAATATATTAGGAACGAAAGAAAAGTAAAGAGAAAAAGAATGAAATAAAATAAAGAGAGAGCAGGCTTTAACTTGGATTTTTTTTTTTTCATCTGCTTGATTGGTGATAAATTAGTAAAGGGGGGCATGGAATGCATGTTTTGTGAAAAGATTATAAAACATAATATACTCACCTGTAATTTTCACGCGAGATATGTGATCGATCTTGTGCCAATCTTCCCCATTCTCTCTTTGGCACCGTCTTTCCAAGAAAGGACAACCATGGATACGTAGAAAAGAAAGAGAAGGGGGTAGCCTCTCTTCTGGCAAGCACCGAAGCTTTTCGCATCTCTCAATAGACAAGCTTTCAAGAGAGGTGAGTTGTTGAAGGCTCCAACCATTCAGCGATATAAGATATTCAAAATCACCGATGGAGAGAGAAGTGAGCGTGGTTGGAAGTAGGCCCTCCTCTGGAAATGAACCCACCAAAGAATCATAACATTTCGTAAGCACCAAGGATGTGAGAGAAGTGAATCTCTGCAGATCCCAGCTCCTGCGGAGTGCAAAGAGCATCTTACAATCCCAGATTCGTATAGATTGTAATCTTGAGAAGGATCCCCATTCTAAAAATGTCCCTAGCAGTGGACAATTTGAGACATGAATAGTCTCAAGAGATGGAAATGGGGTATGTGTCTGTTGTTGTGGCTCCCCAGGTAGCAAACTCACAAGTTTTTCGCAATTCCGGATTCGAAGACATGTCAGGGATGGAAGAACACCTGCTTCTCCATAAGCTCTAGTGAATGACCACTCTTTCCAACTCATCATACTTCCAATATCCAATTCTTTCAAGGATCTGAATGGCACAATCGTGGAAGAGGTGCTACTAGAAAAGAACTCATCACCTATTCTTTCCAACTCATCAAATCCACTGATTTTGAGTTCCTCGAGAGATGGCAGCTGCCCAAGTGGAGGCAATAAGCAACAACGTCTGCAACCTTCTAGACTGATGCTTGTAACATTAGAAAACGAACTGTCTCCTAGCCAATCAACAAATCTTGTACCTCTGTAACCTTGGACTTCTAGAATTTTCAAATCCGCGTGAGGTAGTAGCCTCTCAAGTGCTACTCTCTCCAGTTCTAAATCACTGTTCTCACTCCGACCTTTCCATTCCAAAATCAATTCTGTGACAAACTTCAAGTCCTTCAAAATAGTCTCTGCAATATCTCCCACACCAACAATATTCTCAAGTCCTGAAATACAAATTCTTCCGTGTAGATGAAGAAGCTCTTGTATTTGGTTAATGCTAGACCCATTATTTTTACCCACAACAAATTTAGGCAAGAATTGCAGACTCTTCAACTTATACAGGTCTTCTGGCATATCCTTCAAAGGTGTCGATGTAACATCGAGATGCAGCAAGTTGATCAGGCTTCCTATCTTGTTCGGCAATCGAGTAAGCCAACTACACCCTGACAACAGTAGTATTTGCAAGTTGTGCAAATTACACACTGCATCAGGTAGACTTTTTATTAGGCTTGAGGACAAATTCAAATATCTTAGATGTTTCAAATCCGCAATAGAATCAGGCAAATCCGGGTAAGGATACCCTGGTAGAGAGAGAACCCTTAAGCATTGAGCTACAGACAACAAGGATGACTCAATTCCCCAATAGGGAGCTAGTAAAGTACGCAAATACTTTGCTTGAGATAGAGCCTTGGAGTCAACTATTTTCTTACTCAGAAACAAGTGACGAGCTTTGCTTTTGAATGTATTTGAGTTGTATTCATCCCAACTAAGACAAAATTCTGCTGATACAAATTTTGCCAAGTCACTCACCAAGTCATGCATAACATACCAGGAAAACCTTTTTTTTTTAAACAATGACCTTGCTACCAGATCATTAAAGTGGTTCTCTCCAACTTCTTCTGGTCTTCGTCCTTTCTGGATTGCCAAGAGATTTTCTGCCCTCCATAGCAGGATTAGCTCTTCTTTTCTAAATACATAATCGTGAGGAAATAATGAACAATAGGCAAAACAACGCTTTAAGTGAGGGGGAAGATAATGATAGCTCAACCACAAAGATGGAAGAATTTTGACATCATCGTTGTTTTGCATCTCCCAAATGTCAGCATGCAATATCCTTTCCCATTCCTTCGGATTTGGTTGGGCACGTAAAAGACCAGCTAGAGATATCACAGCTAAAGGGAGACCTTTGCATCTTTCAACGATTTTTCTAGAAATTACTTCCATATTTGGGTATGCACTTGAGGACCCGTTGCAGAAAACATGTTTTGCTAACAACTTCCGGCACTCTTCGTCAGATATTGCCCCCAGTTGATGAGGTCGAACATTAGGAGCCACCATTGATGCAATATTCTCATCCCGTGTTGTCACGATGAGCTTACTTCCACGTGCTCCAGTTTCAAAAGCACGCATAAAGTCGCACCATGAGTTGTAGTTCTTGTTCCAAACATCATCGAGAACAAAGAAAAACTTTCGTCCTTCTAGAGCTTTCTTCATTGCTTCTTGTAATTGATTCAAGTCCTTGTTGTCATGTGCTTGGGACCCCACCACGTTCAGAAGAATCGTTTTTGTAAGCCTCCAAGCATCAAAATAATCGGATACAGTAACCCATGCTTTGACATCGAAAGACTTACAGACTCGATCATTATTGTAAACGAGTCCGGCAAGTGTAGTTTTGCCAATCCCACCCATCCCGACGATGGGAATCACTTGTACCTTATTGCCACTATCATCATTCGACAGCAACAAATCAATGATCTTCTCTTTGTCATCTTCTCTGCCATACACATCCGACTCTTCAACTATAGAAGTTGCGAGTAATCTTTGAGAATTGTACGGTCCATTATGAACACTTGTTTCTTCTAAACCCAAGTGGGTTTTTTGTTCAAGAAGCAATTTCAAAGTATCAATAATATCCTGTATCTTTGGCTCTATCTCTTTTTCACAAGCAGTCTTACTAAAGGCAGGTAAGGTAAGCCCCATTACCTTTCTCGGTCTGCTCGATGATTCGCATTCGACGTCGGTTGGCAAACATTCATCACAGATCTCAATCATCAAGTCCTCTGCCGCGTAAATCTCTTCTTTGAGTTGAAGAAGCCACTCCCTCACGTGTGGATTGCCGAGTTGCTTCCCCTCCGCGTCATCAAGCACAGCTTCAGCTGAATTTAACAGAATCTTCAGTTTCTTTAGCAGCCTCGGGTTGAGATTCTTTTTGCGAAAGAAGTCCAGGACCTCAGAAGAAGCCAAGTTGTCGAACAGAGTCTGGAACAGAGAAGAGAGAAAAGCTCCACCAACTAGTTCACTAAACATGTTGGTTAAGAGAAAAAGGGAAATTGGAAGATGAAAGAAAGGAATTAAAGAGGTCTAATTTTGATCACAAACAGCAGGAGAAGAACAGGGGTTTTGAGAGAGGTCTAGTATCAAAGAGCTTAGAGAACTAGTTTTTTGTATTGTGAAGTCAACATGCTTTTCTCCGTAGCATTTGCATTATACCTTCCAGGGAAGCTCATATTTTTGTCGCTTTTCTTTCATTTCTTTCACCATTTCATTTTTTTTATTTTTTTTATTTTGGGTTTGGCGGGACCTATTCATGTGTTTTTTTGCTCTCGTCTCTGTTATTGTCCTTTTTCTTTTTTTTCTTTTTATTTTTTTTATTTAATGCAAAATGCTAATATATATTGCAATTTCTTCGAAATTCATAAGTACTTGTCCACTTTTTGAATGACTAGGTCATTGGTGGCTATAATTTGTAGGCATTTTCTGTGCTCCCCCAACAATTTTTAAGGGCATCTTTTTTTTTTTTTTTTTAATTCAAAGGATATTTTTAATTTTGCAAGAGAATTTTTTTTAATTTAATTTGTGTTTTAACAAAATTACCATGTTAATTTTGACTTTTATGTGACACATGAGAATTCCGTCAACAAAACTAACATAAAGGAAAATTTTGCTAAGGTTTCAAAGTTCGAGGGGGGGCATTTTGTGACAATGCTCAAAATTTAGAAAGCAAATGTAACATTTGCTCTCAATTTCCATTAATTAAACTAATAAAAGGTGAAAATTTGTAAATATTTCAAAATTCAGACGAACAGAGGTTATAAATTAAAATTTGAGGACGTTTTATTACAAGGATCAAAATTTCGAGGACAAATATGAAATTTCTCCAAAAAATAATTTACGACAGGTGAAATGGTAAATTTGCACTCACGTAAGGGTGTACTAGTATTTTCACATTTGGAAAAGGACAAATATATGAGGGCGTTAACGTAAGAACAAGTTGGAAATAATTTTTTTTATTGCTACTTGTGAGGGTAATGCCAAAGAATTGGAGAAAAAGGGGAACTGAAACATGAAAGAAAGGAATTATAGAGGTCTTTTGATCATAAACAACAGAAGAAGAACAAGGGTTTTGGGAGAGGTGTAGTATCAAAAAGCTTATAACTTGTTTAATTATGTATAATCAGAGTGGGTAGGATTTGAAGTTAGGATTCAGAGTCATAATACACTGTTTATTTAGGTTTCAGGAATCGGAGTCAGATTCATTGTCAATCCCATTCGTCCGTTTATTTGGATAAAAAATCAAAGTCATTTGTTATAAATTTACTTATATATTCTTTTAGTTACTTTTGTGTTTTCAATTTAAATTAACAAGTAAATTATAATATTAAGATTACTTTTGAAGCAAAAAAGGTAAAAAATTGAGATAAAATATTTTGTTCTAGTGAATGTTGAACTCTTGATATATAAGTTTTCTTTAGAAAAAAAAATGTTGAAATAAAAATTAAAACAAAAGGACACTTTTGAAAAGAGAAAAATACAATATAAGGAAAAGATTAGGAAAAAGAAGATTCTAACTTTTTTTTTTTTTTTTCCTTTTCAATCTTTAGATAAGAAAGTAAAATTAGAGATAAAATAGTAATTTAACTTTATTATTATGAGTCCCACACAATTTCCCTTCCATTCTAAGATAAAACTAGATAAGTAAATATGAGGTTGATTTCCATTCTCTGTTTAAACTCTCATTCCTAATAAGTAAACATGTTATTAGAGGATTAGTTTTAGGATTAATTTGAGATTGTTGTGTTTTTGACATAATTTCTACTTCTACTTCTAACAAAAAGAGAAGTAAAAACTAAAAGTAAAAATTATAAATTCTAGTTTCTCTAAATAAATATTAAAATATATTGATTTTTATATAAATGATTTTTGGATACTTTTACCAAATAAAATATTAACATTATAGTTAGTGCAAAGAACTTTCAAAAACGTTACCAACACAGCTTTAGTGTAGTCAAGTCAACGTGCTTTTCTCCATTGCAATTTGCATACTTTCCAGGAAAGCACATATTTTAGTCCTTTTTTCCTTCATTTATTTCACCTTTTCATTTATTTGTTTTGGGTTTGGCAGAACCTATTTAAATTTAAAAGCTCGAGTAATTTATTTTACAACTTCTATGATATTCGTGGGTTGTCCACTTTTTTGAATGACTTGATCATTGATGGCTGTTCATCAATATAATATGTAGTCATTTTCTGTGGCCCCCAACAATTTTTACAGGCATTTTTTTCTCTTTTTTTATTGGTTGAAAAAGTTTTCTCGATATTTAACTTCTTATAATATAGAGAGCTTTTTTTTTTTTTTTTTTTTCATTTTCCAAGAGAATTTTTATAAGTTTAATTTATGTTTTTACAGAATTGTCCTTTTAATTTTGATCTTCCTTTGACACATTAGGAATTCCGTTCACAAAAATAACAAATGGAAAAACTTGGAGACAGGAAAATTCGCAAACATTTTAAAGTTTGGGAGAGCAGAGGATACAAACTAAAATTTGGAGACATTTTATTACGGGGCTCAAAATTTAAGGGAGAAAAACTAAATTTCTTCCGGGTGAAAGTGTAAATTTGCACTCGCGTAAGGGTGTACAAGTATTTTCACATTTAGTAAAGGATAACTGTGTGAGGGTATTAATGCAAGAACAAGTTGGAAAGATTTTTTTTTTTTTTTAATTTGCTAATATGAAGTTGGAAAGAATTGTTTATCGTTGCTTGCAATGAAGATAATAGAATTCGTATATCGTACATGAATTTGAAAGCATTATCGTCTTTTCTGCACCAATCAAAAATTCAATATCTATATAGAATGTCACATAAATATCTTAATATATGTTCTTCCTAATATCCACAGTTATATATTTACTTGTTAAAATATATAATTTATGATAAGTATAAAAATTATTTATATTTATTCTTAAAATAAATAAATATATATTAATTTAAAATATACATTACATTTTTTTCCTCTAAACTTTAGGCTTTATTCACAAGAACAAGTGTTTGGAGAGAGGCGTGGTATAAAAATAGCTCAGGAGACTAGTTTTTTAATTGTGGAAGTCAACATGCTAGTCTTCTCCCTAGCATTCGCATGCCTTCCACAAAAGCTCATATATTGTCTTTATTCTTTTCTTTCCTTTTCCTTTTTCTTTTTCGTTTATTTTTTCTTCTCTTGTTTGACGGGTTGTCTCCCTTTTTTCATTTTTTTATTTTTCATTTTTTTATTTGTTTTCATTCATGCGAAAAGCTAGAGAAATGTCCAAGCGGATATTTAGACATTTCGTTCCAGTACTTGGTCATAAATTTATAACAAAATTTTCAAGTAATTTAGATTTCAGTTTCTGTGAAATTATATATATAGTGACTTGTTCAGTTTTTTTTTAATAACATGGTCATTGATGGCTATTCATACAATGTATACAATGTACAAGTGTGCCATTTATATCATTACTTTCGTTGGCTTAAAGCCTACAAAGGCAAAGTGTTTTGTTTTGGCGTTGTGGAGTTTTTTTTTTAATATATATTTTTTTTCAAGTTATTAATTTCTACAACTTATTTCAAATCTACATCTTTTTTTTTCTTTCTTTCTTTTCTTTTTGAAAAACTCAGAGTTTAAGCTATTTTGTTCCGCCACCTCTGAATTTTTCAAATTTAACAATTTAGTCATTAAACTTTTTTCTTCACAATCAACGCCCAAACTTATTATTTTTGATACTATCAGTCCTTATTTCTCAAGTACATTAAAATTTGGACGGTTTTTTATACATGACTTGTAAATTGTAACCCAATAAGAGCATTGCTAGTCATTTTATCTAACTTTTATGCAAATTTCTTTTAAAGTTTATGTTCAAATTTTCAAAAAAATTTGTATTAAAGTTAAGTAGAAATGACATCAATGCCCTTCTTGGGTAATAAAGTGCAAGTCACCTGTAAATAACCATTCAAATTTTAACAGATTTGAGTAAAAAGTTCTGACAAAACTAAAAATTATAAGTTCAGGGATTGATTTCTAAGGAAACAAGTTTTTAGGGACTAAATTATCAAATTTGAAAATTTTAGAGGTGTCTGTGGATAAAACAGAAGAAAAACAAGGGAGTGGTATAGTATCAAAAAGATTAGAGGACTGGTTTAGTATTGTGAAGTCAAGATTCTTTCATTTCGTTTTCCTTTACCTTATCATTTTCAGGTTTGGCGGGACATATCCTTGTGTTCTTACCTCTTGTCTCAATTATTGTCCATGTCAATGATTGAGATGGACATTAATTGAGATCACATATAAAAATCGTTGGGTATTTTAGTCATTTTATTTCAGTATTTACAATTTTGATTAATGACTTGAAGATTATCTTTATTTTTTAGGAAAAACTGTTCTGATTTCTTGTGACTTTTGCTTAAATTATAGGGACATAAACTTGACTGAAACATATTATGTCAACACCCCTTGATTTTTTTAACAAAATACAGAGAGACAACCATAACGGAAAAGTGTAGCTTGACCTTTAAGTATTTTCAAAATGTCAAAAATACCCCCATCTCCTTCCAAAAGCATTTTGTTGCGGATATAGGATTGCAAAATGACATTTCTACCCTTATTTATCCCAAAAAATGATAGCATCAACTTAAAAAAGCAAGATGAACTCCGCATTATATATTTAAAAGCATAATCCTATATACTACTCTTAAAATGACCAATAACTCACTCAAAAAATTATATTGTTCATGTGTTCCCCTCGAAAGTACTAAGATGAAAGCACCATATGGTCGAATTTTTTTTTTCTCTTGATATTTTAGTCATTTCGATGATGATTTTCTTAAAAACTGTTGAGAAGTGTTAAAAAAAATGGCACAAATTTTTTTTTGATGGGGAAAACTATCATTGAATATATGATCATTTCACAACTGTTTTTGAAAAATCGAAAAACATTTGTGGAATTTTACTTTTGTTGCGTGTTTTTTTTGTGTGTATGCTCGTAAGTGAACGAATCGTCACAAGTAATAAAGTGACAAAATGTCGAGTATCGTCCCACAGAGATTGAAATTAAGAAAACCAACTAAGTACCACAATTAAAATGACTCAATTTTATCTAAGCTATCAAAATTAAAGGGAGTTGAAACAAGCAACTAAATTAAGTAATTAAATTAAACTAAGATTAAGCAAAATAAAAGCAATCGAAAATGTGGATTGAAGGGAACTTGATGGTGTGTAAGGTTAGGGGGTTTTGATTTCACTTGACTTAACTTTATTTATCCAATTCAAGACTTGTTAATCGTATTCATTCAAATCATTAATCATAGGTGACAAATTTTAATTTC
This sequence comes from Ficus hirta, assembly GCA_038430175.1. Lineage (NCBI taxonomy): Eukaryota > Viridiplantae > Streptophyta > Magnoliopsida > Rosales > Moraceae > Ficus > Ficus hirta. Next base: position 1,747,112 of record CM076593.1, on the reverse strand, counting down.
ACTCCCTCTCTCGAGTGCCGAGTGAAATAATATGCAAAATTTAATCAAATTAATATCCCTATTAACTCAACCAATTAATCACTCATTACGCAACCCTACTCTAGTGATTACCCAAGTCATATTAGCCTCTCGAACTTAATATTACTATGGGTTGTGCTTTTCAATTCCCAACATATGAAATTAACACTCCCGAGCCCAATTTCACACATCTAAAAACTCTAATTTAATGGTAAATAAAATTAGGAAAACAAAGCATAAAGAAACACAAACAATTCAGAATGGGATTCAATCAATAACCATTAAATTTATCATAACAAAGTCATCATCAAACTACATTATACCCCTTAGCTTAGAAAGTTTAGCTAGACATCAAAATTCTCAAATCCATAACCAAAATTGAAACAAACATCAAACCCATATTCAAACACGAAATCAAAGAGTAAATGCAAGTTTAAGAGCTACAAAGAGAGAGAATAGTAGAAAGAAGAAGAACTAGTTGAAGAACAAGCTCCCAAGTCTTCAATCTCCTTCAATCTCCAAGAAAAGCCTTCAAACCCTAGAAGTTCTCTCTATTCTTCGTATCTGGTTTTTGGGTCTCCAAAAGCTCTACTCCATTTTTTTTTTTGGCCCCAAATCCCCCTTCTTTTTTAGTTCAGGGTCTTTCAGGCCCAGAGACAGGTAGGCACGCCTCAGCACGCGAGAGCACGTGGCTGCACACTTGGAATTTGAGGCGCGTGCCCAACGCGCTCGGGCGCTTTGCTGGCGTGTGTGGAGCGCGCTGTTGGGCCGTGCTGGTGAGGCGCGCGCCCCCTTCTGACTTGGACGAGTGGGCGCGGGGGTGTGCGCCCTTAGAGGCGCACCCACGCCTCTGCTGCGGGCTCAAAGCTTGATTCTCATCTCCATTTCTTCCAAAGTCCAATTTTTCTTTATTTATCTGAAACACTCACAAATACATTAAACCAACCTAAAAAAATGAAGATTTTGCAAATTATCTAATTTCAGGACATTAAATAAGTGAGTAAAAGCTCACTTATCAAATACCCCCAAACTTAGAATTTTGCTAGTCCTCGAGCAAAAACAAAACAAAGAGAAAGCTGAGAGAAAAAAATAAAAAAAATAAAAAAAAAAACAGTGTGAAGCTGAGCAACAAAATTGACGACCATGAATTTTGCCTCAAAATCTACAAATGTCTTAAGCTCGGAAGGAAAATCAACCATTGTAATTATCTAGAATTTCAACACTTAGCACTAACATAAATCCACTCAAGACTTGTGTGCGTGTGAAGGCCAAAGCCACCCAATAGCTCAAACACTGGATTGATTTATGCATTAAGGAAGTTCATGGACTTATCGCTACATGATGTACTTAAGAACTATCATAGGCCCAATTTAGTGTTGCTCTCCACTAATGTAGGTTAGTGTAACAATGGAGATCAGTAGGACTTTCTACGACTTATAACGTAAGGCTAAGGTAAAGGGTAGGTGAAAAAGGAAAATTTTAAGCTCAAATCACCCTAGGCACGCCTTGCACCTTCAATATCTGATAGACTTTACAAACATTCAATGAAAAACCCCAAAATCCCCGATTTTGCATCAACTCAATCAATCACCCTTTCATTCCATAAAAATGATATACAAGCAAACAACACAAAACTTTTTTTTTTTTTAAATCCCCAAACTTATTTATTTACATGAATACTTGAGTTTTTTTTTTTTTTTTTTGGATTAAGAAACAAAATTTGACTACGCAAGAAAACACTAAACTAAAAAAAAAAAAAAAAAAACACATGAGAAGATTAGAGAAATCATATGAAAAAGCCGAAAAAACAATGTTCATTCCCCCTAAACTTGTAAACAACATTGTCCTCAATGTTGGACCGAATAAAAACACAAGGACATATACCTCGAGGATGAAGTTATATCCTCTCACTGTCATCACTCCCCTCTCGAGTGTCTGGTGGAGGTGGTGGAGGATGGTAGGGCCGGAGGAGGTAATCGGGATAGGCGGGAGGCATCACGGTGGACGAGTTAGGAAGACCTTGAGAAGCCAAATACTGATGGAACTACAACTCATAACGGCTCCTCATGATGTCACGTTATTGCATATCCTTAACTCAATCAAAAACCTCATGGATGACGCGGTCCTGCTGATTGAGTCTGCCTTATAGTTCCGTTAGATTTTGGCCTTGTTGGATCGTCATCCTATAAATATCCTCGATAGAGGGGACATGATAGGTCATATCTGGCGCGGATGATGGGCTAGCTTCTTCGCGGTGCGTGCAAGGGCAGGATGGTTGGCAATGGCGGTTCTCCTCAATTATCTGCTCACGCTCCTGTGTAGCACGTGTTTGTTGGGCTAAGACTCCTCAAATATGATTCATCCCTCCTAAAACACGAAGTTGCGTGAGTAGGTTGGGAGGTCGAGGTGCATCATGGTTGTCATAGAGTTCAAAGCCCAAGCCGGATTCGATGTGCCTGCCCCCAGGCCATTTAACATATTTATCCATCGAAGATTTATCAATTAAGGTACCACATGGTCTCAAAGGCTCGATTGGATCAATTGTCACGCCAACATTTCGACATAGCCCAGTGATAAGACATGGATGGGTATGAGCACTTGTCATCTTCACCTCGAGTGACTTTACCAAATCATCTTGAATAACCACACCAATATCAATGCTTCAGCCTTTGCAAATTGCATATAGCAGGGCAGCTCGGTTTGTATACACTTAATAGAGGCACAAATGAATTTATTCCATGCCTTGGCATAAATGTTCAGGTAATTTTCTGGGAAATAGTATGCGACATCACTATCGTTCTCCTTTATGGTCCATTCGGTACCTAGAATATACATCTCTCTGATAATGGGGTCATAATCCCCTCATTCTTCAAGGAACGCAACATATGCATCATCTTCGACTATCTCTATGTCAAAGTACCTGTTTATTACTTCTGGGGCGAAGGATACCATCTTTCCCCGCACAAAAACTTCATCGTTGTCTCGCTGATAATACCCATTGGCATAGAATTCCCTCACAACTATTGCGACTGCTTGGTCTTACATGTCGGTGAGGTTTTGCTATTGTCGCTGTATGATGTTGTTTACGATGTTGCATTCGATATCAAATTCGGGAGGCCTTAAACCCCTCTTCACTATTATAGACTTATTTTTCTCTATGAATTTCTCGAATTGGCCTTGGCCGCCTCATTCACAAATTTTTTATCAACAAGATGGAGGCTAGAAGAGCTAGAAGACGATGCTTTTCCTTTCCCACACTTTTGAGGTATGATGCCACAGTTGTAGTTGGCTTGGCAAATTGTCGAACACCTGGCGTGCACCCTGTTTTTTTCACTTAGGATAATTCGACAAACACTTGGTGTGCAATCCCAAAATGTTGACTATATAAGAGAATGAATCCAACCACTAGTTCCCAAATGCAAACCCAATCAAATATGATGCTCCACAACAAACCAAAATTTTAAACAACTCAAGTTTAAGCAACTTTCAAACAATTATCTCATTCCAACTCGAAGCCCCCCAAATGCGAAGCGTCGTAAATACCTTTGCTAGGAGATGGTGAGATCCTTGGTGAAAGTATAGATGGTTGAGTTTAGGATTTTGGGTGGATGTAAGGTATGGAGAATTTGAAAATTAATGTTGGTGAAGTGGGGGTTGAATTTTGGGTTGGGGGGAAATGAAAGTTTAGTGAAGAACTAGAGAATTTGAGGTTTTGAGGGCTTTTGGCTGGGGAAGTGCGCGGGCCCTCCTTGGCTAGGGAAACACACAGTCGCACACCTGGGGTCACGCGGGTGCGCTCCTGGTTCAGGCTGAGAAAGCCCGCTGGCCTTCCTTGGCTGGGGAGCGTACGGATGCGCGCCTGCCTTTGGTCTCTGGCTTGGCTGGGGAGCGAGCGGGCGCGCGCCTGCCTCTGGCTTGACTGGTCTGCTTGGACGCCTATTTCCCCCCCCCCCCCCCCCCAAATGATATGGCCTCTCGGGTCTATAACACTTAGTGGCGTGCTGCAGTGCAAATCTGCTTGAACACCAAGATCAAACCACAAAATTGCTCCCAATTACCTCCAAACTCCTAAATTTCTCGAAATGCTTTTAAGTACTTTCCATGATTCTAATTGTCCATCAGTACCTAAAAATAAATAATTAAATAAATAAATAAAAATAAATATGAATTCTAAGAAATCACTAAAATAACACATAAAAATTTATAGATATATAGATGAAAACAAACTGAAAGAAAAGTTTAAAAGAAATTAAGGTGATAGAGCTTGGGGTGCCTCCCAAGAAGCGCTTGATTTAACGTCTCTAGCTAGACTTGGCTTTGGCCCTCTTCAATTCGGATCCGCAAGTGAGATTTTCTCCACATTCCGTTCCTCGCCTCCGAAATAGTGCTTCAATCTTTGACCATTGACACGGAAAGTGCGCCCATCATCTCCCAAGAGCTCAACGGCACCAAAAGGAAACACTTGTTTGATCTTAAAGGGTCCCGACCATCTCGACTTCAACTTTCCCAGAAATAGCTTCAAGTGGGAGTTAAAGAGCAAAACTTGTTGGCTGGGAACAAACTCTCGCCTCAAAATTTGCTTGTCGTGCCACCTTTTTATACGCTCCTTGTAAAGTCTTGCACTTTCATAGGCTTCATTTCGGAACTCTTTCAACTCATTAAGTTGAAGCAAATGCTTCTCCCCGGATGGCTTGAGGTCAAAATTGAGCTTCTTAATAGCCCAAAAAGCTCTATGCTCTAACTCTACCAGAAGATGACAAGCTTTGTCAAACACTAACCAGTATGGTGATATTCCAATTGGCATTTTAAAAGCTATTTGATAAGCCCACAAGGCATCATTTAATTTCACCGACCAATCTTTCCGGTTAGTGTGTACCGTCTTCTCAAGAATTTGCTTGACTTTTAGGTTTGAGACTTCGGCTTGCCCATATGTTTGAGGATGGTATACAAGGGCCACCTTGTGCCGGACTCCATACTTGGTGAGAAGAGCATTGAATACCTTATTGTAAAAATGAGTCCCCTTATCACTAAGTGTTACTCGAGGAGTACTGAACCTAGTGAAGATGTCCTTGTGCAAGATTTCAACACCACCCGAGCATCATTAGTTGGAGTAGCCACGGCTTCCACTTACTTAGAGATGTAGTCCACCGCTAAAAGAATATATGTTTGGCCAAAAGAGGGAGGAAAAGGTCCCATGAAGTCGATTCCCCAAACATAAAAAATCTCCACCTCCAAAATGTTAGTCAAAGGCAACTCATAATGCCTTGAGATGTTTCCTACTCGTTGATATTGATCACAAGTCTTAACAAAAGAATAGCTATCCTGGAAGAGTGTGGGCTAATTAAAACTGGATTGAAGTACCTTTGTGGCAGTTCGAGTAGCTCTGAAGTGTCCTCCATAGAGAAAAAAGTGGCAATGGTGGAGAATGTCATAAACTTCTTCTTCGGGAATGCATATCCGGATAACTTGATCGGAGCATCTCTTGAACAAGATTGGATCACTCCAAAGATAGCTTCTCACATCATGGAGAAATTTCTTCTTTTGATAGTATGACAAGTCCGGAGGTAGAACTTTACAAGCAAGATAATTGACAAAATCAGTATACCAAGGAAGCTTCGCCTCAACCTCAAGAAGTCGTTCATTCGGAAATACCTCTTGAATGCAAGTACTTTCACCTACTTCTATTTGCTCAAGTCTTGAGAGATGATTTGCCACTACATTTTCACTCCCTTTCTTGTCCAAAATCTCCAAATCAAACTCTTGAAGCAAAAGAATCCACCGGATTAGACGAGGTTTGGCATCCTTCTTGGTAAACAAGTAACGAATTGCTATATGGTCCATGTAGACAATCAGTTTGGACCCAATGATATATGAACGAAACTTATCACAAGCAAATACTAGCGCCAACATCTCTTTCTCAGTGATAGTGTAGTTTAATTGCGCATCATTGAAAGTTCGGCTCGCATAGTAAATAGCCCGGAAAACCTTGTCTCGCTGTTGACCTAGAACCGCTCTAACAGCATAATCACTGGCATCACACATGAACTCAAACGGTTCATTCCAATCGGACACAACCATGATAGGCACCAAAGTCAACTTCTCCTTAATCAACTTGAAAGCCTTCGAGCATAACTCATCAAAGTTGAATGGGGAATCTTTCTCAAGAAGATTGCATAGCGGTTTGACAACCTTTGAAAAATCCTTAACAAATATCCGGTAGAACCCGGCATGGCTCAGAAAACTTCGAATTCCTTTTACATTCGTCGGTGGTGGAAGTTTCTCGATTGTCGAGATTTTAGCCTGATCGACCTCAATTGCCTTAGAAGATACTCGATGGCCTAAGACAATTCCTTCCTTAACCATAAAATGACATTTCTGCCAATTAAGAATGAGATTATTCTCTTCGAAACGTTGCAACACAAGAGATAGATTATGAAGGCAATGATCAAAAAATGAGCCAAATACCGAAAAATCATCCATACATCATACATCTTTGAAAGACCTCCATTATCTCCTCTACCATGTCGGAGAAAATAACCATCATACATCTTTGAAAGGTTGCAGGGGCATTGCACAAACCGAACGGCATGCGACGAAAAGCAAAAGTACCATAGGGGCATGTGAAGGTCGTATTCTCTTGGTCTTCGGGGGCTATGGCAATTTGATTGTAGTCTGAATACCCATCAAGAAAGCAATAGTAATTATACCCCGTCAATCGGTCTAGCATTTGATCTATAAAAGGAAGAGGAAAATGATCCTTCCTTATGACTTTGTTGAGCTTCCTATAATCGATGCATACACGCCGCCCCATCACCGTTCTAGTAGGGATAAGCTTGTTGTTCTCATTTTTTACCACCATCATTCCACCCTTTTTAGGGACGACTTCCACTGGGCTTACCCATGAACTATTAGAGATGGCATAAATGATTCCGATATTGAGTAGCTTCAAAACTTCAGCTCGCACAACTTCTTTCATAACCGGATTCAATCTTCTTTGATGCTCAATTGATGGCTTGTAAGAGTCTTCTATAAGGATCTTGTGTATGCAAATTGTGAGGCTTATGCTTTTGATGTCGGAAATCGACCAACCAAAGGTGGACTTGTAATTCTTCAAAAAAAGTAGCAACTTCTCTTCTTCTTCCGGGCTCAATGATGCCGAAATAATCACAAGATTAGTGGAATTCTCCCCCAAGAAGGCATATCGGAGATGCTCGGCCAATTGTTTCATGACCAACCCATCGTGAGATGAACTAAAAACATCCAAAGAATCTTTCGAAGCCTCAAGACTAATCACCGAATCAAGATTATCCACTTGGGCTGTAGGATTCTCAATAGGTAACACTTCAAGTGCTAGAATATAGTCTACAACACCATCTTTGGCATAGTACTCCTCATCGAAATCTATCATTAATGAAGAATTCAATAGGCAATGCTCCAAAAGATCGTTATGTATAATATCACGAATGAACTCCTTCACACAATAATCTATCACTTCTATCCGGTTGCAAGTAGACCTTTCCTCCGGAAACTTCAATGTATGGTAAATGTTGAACTTGACCTCTTCATCATTAACCAGGAGCATCAAATTCCTACTATGCATATCAATCAAAGCTCTCTCGGGAGCAAGAAATGGTCGACCAAGAATTATTGGGATTTCTCGGTCTTCCTCCATGTCAAGAACAACAAAATCCACTGGAAATATGAACTTATCAAATTTGACCAACACATCTTCAATGACTCCCCTAGGATAGGTGAGAGAACGATCCGCCATTTGCAAGGAAATGATAGTTGGCTTGACTTCACCAAGTCCCAATTTCCGGAAAACAGAGAATGGCATAAGATTGATGCTTGTACCAAGATCACACAAGGCCTTCTCGAACGTAGAGCTACCAATAGTGCATGGAATAGTAAAGCTTCTGGGATCCTTTAATTTTTGGGATAACTTCCTTTGAAGAATCACACTACATTCCTCCATGAGCTTCACCGTCTCATAATATTCCAACTTCTGCATCCTCGATATAATATCCTTTATGCACTTTGCATAGTTCAGCATTTGCTCCAATGCATCAGTAAACAGGATATTGATGTGAATTTTCTTGAAAATCTCAAGAAACTTGGAGAATTGGGTATCTAACTTCTTCTTTTGGAACCGTTGAGGGAATGGTAATGGGGGAGCAATGATTGGGGGATTCTCCGGAAAAGAGATAGAATTAGGCTTCTTAGTTTCTTTTTGTTGCTCTTCTACGATTTCATCCTGTTTAGTTTGAGCTTCCTGAGGTTTGGGAGCTTCGACTTCTTTTCCGCTCCTCAAAGTGATAGCGTTGCAATGGTCTTTAGTATTAGTCTCTGTATCGCTTGGAAACTTGCCGGGATGATTGGCCTTTTATGGAGTGTGCAAGTTGCCCGATTTGAACTTTAAGAGACTTCATAGTTGCCCCCATGTTACTACAATGTGTCTCTATATTATCAAGTCTCGCCTCATCTTTGTTAAATCTTCCTCTAGTTTTAACAATAAAAGTACTCAAAAGGTCTTCCAACAATGGCTTATTCTCAGCAATTGGTTGTTGAAATCCCGGTGGCGGTTGTAGAGCATTTCTAGGGTTACCATAAGAGAAGTTCTCATGGTTGCGAAATCCCAGATGGTAGTGAGTAGACAAATTGTTGGGGTGGTAATTATAGTTCTGGTTGTTCACAAAGTTAACTTGCTCTTGATCAATTCCATCACCAACATAAGAAGAATTAGCAACCCCGCACTATTGACTTGATGAAGCTTCTCTAGTAGTCAATATCAAAATTTGATTAGACAAGGCCGAAACTTGTGCCGCTAGAAAAACCAACGGGTCTACTTCATACATTCCGACAACTTTCTTTGTTGAGGACCTCTCATTAGGCCATTGAGAGTTGTTGGATGCCATCTCCTACAACATTTGTTGAGCTTCCTCGGTGGTTTTAGACAACAAAGTACCACTAGCCGCCGCATCAACAATGGTTCTTGTTTGGCTATTCAACCCATTGTAGAATAATTAGATTTGAAATCAATCTTGATACCCATGTTGTGGATACCTCCGAATGAGGTCCTTGAACCGCTCCCATGCTTCATAAAGAGGCTAGAAATCCAATTGCCTAAATTGAGCAATTACTCCACGCAGTTGAGATGTCTTCGATGGTGGAAAGAACTTGATGAGGAACCGTTGAGCCAATTCTTCCCAAGTGGTGATACTTCCGCTTTGCACCGATTGTAACCAACCCCTTGCTCGATCCCTAAGAGAAAACGGGAACAAGCGCAAGCGAATGGCATCCTCCGAAACACCATTCATCTTCACGATATCATAAATCTCCAAGAAATTCCCCAAATGAACATTCGGGTCCTCATGTGATAATCCCCCATATTGATTTTGTTATACCATATTGATAAGAGCCGGCTTCAACTCGAAGTTATTAGCATTGATAGCTTGTCTTTGGATTCCCGAATAGTTGTCATTCACAACGGGCTTAAAATAGTCCCTCAAAGCCCGTTGTTGATTATTATTGTTCTCCTGATCACCCATAACTTGGGCCTCGTTATTCTTCTTTCGCTTCCTTATCTTCCGAAAAGTCCTTTCGATTTCTGGATCTCACCACATGATTTTAAACAAGCACTCCGAAACCAGTCATCCACGGTAAAAGAAGTAACAGTTTTTTTCCAAATTAATTCTTTCATTCCGTCTAAATCACGGGATCTCCAATCTGTATCCATATTGGAACGTGTTCTCGAGCGGGCACACCAATCTAACTCATCAATTCAGCACCGTGCTTCCCTTCCGGTTGTCCTTTCTCGTCAAAGGTGACTTCAATTTGTTCACCTCTTTTCCTTACCATATGGACTCATTTCATTAAAGTTGCCCTTCGTTTGCCATCGGCATTAGGATTAAATAGGTTTTTTCTTCGTGCTCTTCCCGTTTTGCATTCTCCAACTCTATTTTGTATCATTTTTTTTTATTCCAACACTCACTTATATTTATTACAATACAAACATACAAAACAAGTATGGCGGGCCAATTTAATCAAATCAAATTCACATTCACCACCAAGAACATTAAAAAAAACAAAGCACACTATACTAGAAACTAATTTCATATGATTATCCAAACAAAATTCCATTTTGACATTTCATCGAGCATGTGGTGGGTGAAAAAAAATCATAGCATATTGTATATAGAGATCTTAAAATACCAAATAATTGCACAAAAGATTTGTCTACAAATTTCACCAATAAAAAAACTGAGCACAGTACATTAGAAACTAATTCTATATGATTATCCAAACATAATTCCATTTTGACATTTCATCGAGCATGTGGTGGACGAAAAACAAATTCATAGCATATTATATACAAAAATCTTAAAATGTCAAAAAATTACACAAAAGTTTCATCTATAAATTTCACCAATAAAAAAACCGAGCACACTACACTAGAAACTAATTCCATATGATTATCCAAACAAAATTTCATTTTGACATGTCATCGAACATGTGGTAGGCGGAAAAGAAATGCGTAGACTATTGTGTGTTCATATATCATAAAACGTCAAAAAATTATACAAAAGATTTGTCTACAAAGAGCAACAATTAAAAAACCGAGCACACTAAATACACAAATACACAAGCCACCTTGCCTTTCTTTGATGCAAAATAGTTACAACCTTGATGGGAATACTAGGAGAAAGTTGAGATGGCGATGGCGGCAGCAGAAAAAGGAGATAGAGGGGAGGGTGACGAGAGAATAAGAGAGAGGAGAGGGCGGCAGCGGCGTCACCGAGAGAATAAGAGAGAGGGGAAGGCGGCGGCGCTGTCGACGGGCCGGCAAATGATAGAGTGGGTAGGAGAAATCTTTGAGTAGTTGAGATATTTGAAGATGAAAATGATGAGAATTGATGAGGAAAGTAGATTTAAGTTAAGAGTTTACACGTAAATTTCAAAGCAAAAAATTTCAAATTTTCATTTCATTTTCGGAGGATTGCAAAAACCGTCGTGTAATCCACTAGGATATGATAACGGTTTTTACAAAAAACCGTCGTCATACCAGAAACCGTCGTGTAATCCATGAATATGGTGACGGTTTCTTACAAAAACCGTCGTCGTATCTTAGGGTTACACGACAGTTTTTACCAGAAACCGTCGTGTAATCCCCACTAATAGGAGGATAACACGACAGTTTCTAACGAAACCGTCGTGTAATTTCAATACATTTTTTTCATTATCCATTTTTTTCTATCATCCCACGGCCTAATACCCCGTGTGTTATTTAAACACTGACCCAAACAGCCATAGTATTGATCCATGTTCAACATTAATGTTCAATATAGATCAAGCAACATAACAAAATAAATCTAATAGATCGTGAATTAAAAGAAAATACAAAATGTTCAAGTTTTACTTTTTTTTTCTTTGCTTTATCAACACGTTTCCATTTAATATCGGGTCGAAGCAAGTGAGTAACATCATCATCAAAATCATCAATCTCCTCAACTGGTGGCAATCCCTTTTTGAATGATAAAATATCGATGCAATCTTCCTCATCTTCTTGACCATCACAAATTATTCTTTACTTCATCGGCACAACTAAGGACAACTCTAAATTGTTGGGATCCATTGTATAAAATACTTGGATTGCTTATGATGCCATAATGAATAGATTATTTTTGTATCCCAATCGTCTAAAGTCCACCACTGTGATGCCATCACTGTCAATCCTGATATAATTATTGTCGGCCCACTTGTACTTAAAGAGTGCTACTTGCAATCCACATTAATCAAGTTCCCAAATGTCTTCAATAAAACCGAAGTAGTTCATGGTTCTATATACTAGATTCTTGTCCTTTGCGGATGAAATATGCATAGCCTTAGCACGGATACTCACACCACTATTTTGAACGGGATGCTTCTTATCTCTTTCGCGAGTGTAGAATGTATAACCATTGACATAGTATGATGTATACCGTGTAACTATCGTCAACGGTCCTCTACACAGGTTTATTAGGTCTTGAGAAATGTCGGCCTTCTGAAGGACATGTCTTCGTATCCACAGACAAAATATCCGATTGTGTTCATCTTGCAACCACTTTTCATTTCTTCCTCTTCTTGGATTTACATCTCTTAATTCCTGTAGATAAACCTCAATAAAAGGCTCCACTTCAACCCTATTATGTAAAGTATAGAGACAAACTTGCTCTCATACACCTCGATTTACCAAAGAAGGAATGCCGACGGATAGTCCTTTTGAGTCAATGTTTGTAATCTTTGGCAACCCAATCGCTTCCATATTGGACAAATACTCGGGGTAAAATTCAGCCGATTCCTTTGCTATGTAACTTTCTACTATACATCCTTCCGGTCGATTTCGGTTCTTGACATAACTCTTCAATAGATTGTTGAATTTTTTGAATTCAAGACAGTTCGCCAAACACACCACAAGTGATTAGTGTATCCATTACCTTAATTAGGGGTCATTTGGAACATGAGTTTGAGATAAAATTTTTAGATTGAAGTTGGTTGACTTTTCAAAAACTAATTATAATTTTTGTTGACTTTTCAGGAAAAAAAAAAACAAAAAACAAAAACAAAAACAAAAACTGAAATGAAAAACTTATCTTGCATTTGGTTCATCAGTTGGAGATGAAAATTTTAAGTTGGAGTTAGTTCACTTTTCAAAAACTAGTTATAAATTTTGTTGACTTTTTAGAAAAAGATAAAAAATGAGATGAAAAAGTATAGTTTAATTTGAGTTAAACTAAAATCCCAAACAAAGTCTTAGGTTTGAACCTGTAATCCAAACACATACTTAATTAGCTTGCGTTTGGTTCGCCGGGTTGGAAATGAATTTTTAACTTGAAATTAGTTGACTTTTTAAAAACTAGTTATAAATTTTGTTAACTTTTCAGAAAAAAAAGGTAAAAAATGAGATGAAAAAATACGGTTTAATTAGAGTTAAACTTAAATATCAAACAAAGCGTTAATTAGTATAAGAGTTACAGTTCAAATTTCAAAGATGATAGTCGTCATCAGTAACCCTAACCCTGCGGTGAATGAAGGGCGCGAAGCCCGAGTTCATCTCCGGGGGGTGCCACGTCATGTGCCCGGACTGCTCCCTCACTTGTCCGGCCAACATTCCCTCATTCTCATCCTCCAACGATCCTTCTCCCCTCTTCACTATCATCACCGACGCATCCGCCGCGAAGCTCGAGCAGACAAGTATGTCCCCCAACGCCCCTAATTCTGGAAACTCCGACCACTCCGACAGCCCCGACGTCAGCGGCGACACCACCCCTTTCCCTCTCCCCACGACATAAAAGTCATATCTCCCTTCCATGCCGCTCATCAGCTTCACTACTTCTTCGCCATTGTCCGCCACTTGCTCCACCACTCTCTTCGACGGATCGTCTCTTGTTTTAAGCTTGAATTCCTCGATGTATTGGTCATCGAGCGGCTTCTCCCTCTCGCTTTCGGCCTTTAGAATCTCTCCGTCCTCGTCCTCGTCGAATCCCGGCTTGTGGGAGTTTATTTCCGCCGCGTTTTTCCCTAGAACGAACCTTATCACGGTTAACGATGCCTGAGGGCTGTTGGCGATTCTCCACGCGTAAGCCAACGCCTCACGGTCGTCGCCTCCGCCGAGGAAGAGTACAGCGATCTTGTGGCGGAAGCCGCCGCCTTTGTTGGACCCGTTGAGTGATTGCGTGTTGAAGCCGCGGTCGACGAACACGGCCACCGAGCACGAGGAGTTGTCGAGCACGTTTTTGTTGACGGCGCGGAAGGGGGAATTGGCGCTGCTGTCGGCGGTGGTGGCAGCGGTGGCTCCTCCTCCTCCGTGTGCGGAGGAGAGGACGTGGAATGGAAGGATCGTGAGCGACACGCGCTTGTCCTCCGCCAGGCTGCAGATGTCCTCGTGCATGGTGCTGTAGGCGGAGACGGCAGTGAGTGACTGGATGGAGAAGTTCTCATCTTCTAAGTTCTCGAAGGTGCCGAGGATGCCGCCGTCAAGCGAGTTCTGCGAGCCGACATCCATGGCGGCGGCGGCACCTCCACGGGCGCCAGGGGCGGTGGGCTTGCAGGTGTCATGGACAATGAGCATGGCGGAGGAGTGGCCGGTGAGCTCGACGAGGTGGAGGGCGAAGGCGGAGATGGGGGAGAGGTTGGTGGGATTGGAGGCCTTGAGGAGGCTGACGAGGCCGCCGGCGTGGCGGGTGGAGTGGAGGCAGGCGAGGATTCGGAACGCTGAGTTGCTTGCTTGGATGCTTCTGATTGTTCTGTATTTGTAGACACCTCCTGGTCGTCCTTTGGACTTGTACGTTAGGGCCAGAATTGGTCCCACTGCTGCCGTCATTACCCAAAGTGCAAACACTATCACTGCATACGTTTGCATGTCCAAAGCCTGCAGGTTTTTCACATGCATATACATATATATAGTCAATATAGTTAGTCAAGTGTTAAACGGAAATTAATTCAAGCACCATCAATAGTAATAACAAGGAAACAAACTGATTGTAGAAAATATTGCACAAAAATTTTATCATTTCTTGGCTAATGTGAGATTCTTCTGATTAAATTAAATGATGATTCTTTTTGGTTTTCGATCTTAAAGGGCCATCCCCTTTGGAACACCAATGAATTAAAGTTGGATTTTAGAGTTACTTTTATTTATTCCAAATTGGTGAATATTTAAAAATGTGTATTTGATTGAATTATAAATTAAAAATGAACTATCATATAGAAAATAATGCAGAAATTCGAAATATGTTGGAAAATAACATATAGAATATGAATATTGTTTAATTTCTTTTATTATTTTGAGTATTTTAACATAAGAATCATATTATTTCGATTTAAAATAAGAAACTATAGATTTTTAAAATTTGAGTATTTTGGAAATAGAAAAGAAAGAAAAGGAACGTAAATTTAAAATGAGACAGTAAAACAAATTACATTTAGAAATTAGCTGCTATTATATATGTTGTTACAATTGACTATATATATACCAATAAGTTTGTTATTTGGTAACATTAAATGACCCTAATTTTATGTCTAACCGCATGCAAGTTCTCTCTCTCTCTCTCTCTCTCTCTCTCTGAACGGGTAGAGGGTCTCCCTTTGAAACGCCCAGAAAGGTAAGGCGTTTAATTTTTTTTATTTTTTAGAGAAAGTATAATTAGTAACTCTAGCTCTTTTTCTTCTTCATTAATTTTTTATTTTTACAAGGAAGTAACTCTAGCTCTTTTGAAGAGGGCTTAGGGTCACATTTTTAGTCGACTTTTAAAACTTTGAAATAACAACATAGATGGCTAATTTCAATTTGTCCCAAACTTAAGAAGTTAATCTTATGTAGTCCCTCTTCAAAACGCCCCATAGCTAGAAAATTTTTCCTACTAATTCTTTTCGTCAAAAATCTATTAAAAAATGAATAAAAAAAAATAATAGTAGCTCTTAACTTTGATCATAACTAGTCATGGGAAACACTTATAAATGAATCTAATTTGATCTTTGACATTCAAAATGTACTCGATCTATAAAATCATGTCATCAAAGAAAATGGATGAAAAATATCATGTGGCACACTTTAATATCGTGATGTCACATGACTATTACATTTACTTTCATCCGCATCTTTTAACAGAATGACTATAGTGAAACAATTTTCCAGATTTTTTTTTTTAAACATATTTTGCACAATAATATTTTCCATTTCAAAAATTTCACACTTTAATTTTCAAGTTTTTGTTATTAAGGGAGAAAATTTTTTTGCCCATCCAAACGTTATTTAATTTCTAAAACAAAATGACTTTCTCTTCTCAAACAAGAAAAATTGTTATTTCAAAAGCAAACATACCAACCAAACCAAACGGATATATTAGTTAAAACGGATATCTCTAATATACAAATTATCGTTTGTTATGACCCTAAGTATTATATGAATTGCAACAAATAAGGAGAGGGAATTACATACCAAGATGTCTCGACCAGCGTTGATGATAATGAGCGAAAGCAACCCTTTGGTGTTCATCAAGAGTCCAAGCGCCACGGAATCCCTAGCCGACATTTTGTTGACAAAGAAAGCAACAAGGAAAGTGCTCAAAATCTTAGCTACGAACGCCAACACTATCACCAGAAGAATGCTTCCCACCCCAACTCCCCTCTCGTACATCCAATGCCAGTCGGTCCTCAGCCCTATGCAGAAGAAGAAGAGCGGCGTCAAAATCTCCGTTACGAAGTCCTCCACCGACTCCATTATCGCGCTCTTGAGCTCCCCCTTCGGCAAGATCACCCCGAAAAGGAATGCCCCGAAGAAGGAGTGCGAGCCGCAGGAGTCGGTTATGTAAGCACTGAGCAAAACCCCGGCCATGATGAAAATTATGTGCTTCCGACTGTAGTCCTCGTCCTTGCTCGTCCGCTGAAGCGCCCATTTTATGCTGGGGCGGACGACAAAGAAGCAGAAACCGATGTAAATCGTGGTGGTGACGACGGTGAAGGCGCGGCCGTTGTGCGCGGTAGCCATGGTGAGGATGAAGAGGAGCCAGCATAGGAGGTCGGAGACGACGGCGGAGGTTAGGGAGGTGCGGCCGACGTCGGTGTGGAGGAGTTTTAGGTCGGCAAGGAGGCCGGCGAGGTCGGGAAAGTTGGTGGTGGCGATGGAGAGGCCCCAGAAGAGGGGACCGAAGCGGTTGGGATTGTCGCGGGAAATTAGGGCAAAGTTATCGATGAGGAGATAGTAGAGGGCGTAGCCGATGGGGAAAGGGATGACGATGCCGGCGAGGGCGGTGGTGAGAGACTTCTTGCTGCCGCGGAGGACGGGTTTAAGATCGACCTCTAGGCCGACTATGAACATGAAGTAGATCAGCCCTACGCTTGCTATGTTCTCCAAGTTCTGTATGGTTCCCCATGGAATTATGTGTTTTATGGATAGCGAAGTGAATCCCAGCACAGATGGACCTAGTATTATACCACCCTGCAAAAAATACAATACAGTGAAAATGTTTGAAATTAAGTTGATGTGAAGATGTTAAAATTTTTCATTTGAGCTCAAAAAAAAAAAAAAAAAAAAAAAGACTCAGAGAGTGTTATTTTTTATTTTAAATTTACTATTTATCACTTGATAAATTTATTGGCAAATTTATTTTCATTTATATCTAATATCAAAATTTAACATTTGATTCGGATTGGTGTCTTATTATTATTATTTTTAATTTGCATTTTAAAAAGTACTAAAACTTTAGTTCTGCGTATTTTAAAGCTTAATAATGATGAGCAAATATAAATATAATATTAGTAATATATAAAATTATGCATTAAATCACAATGTAGAATAACGTTTTTTTTTTTTCTTTTTCATTTTTTAGTGACAAGTATATTAATACAGTATTAACATTGGCATGCATACACGTACATTGGAGATGGATGGTCTTAAATTATCTACAAAGTACAAATTGGTCAGCAAATTATCTACAAATTAGTCTTTTTTTCTTTCTTAGTTAAAGAATGTTATGTAACAAAAATAAAAATCCAGAATAGTAGTGAGAAAATACTGACAAGAATCTCGGCGGAGATGCGAGAAATGTGGAGGGGACGGAAGGCGAAGGTGAGAAGACGATTGAGGGAGAGGATGGTGAAAAGCTGCACGATGAAGGCAGGGAGAGCGATACTTGAGGCGTTCTCAGCCCTCCAGATGCCCGTCAATTGTGTCATCACTTTCCTAAAACATAACGTCATGTAATTCATATCTTGTGCGTCCAAGCATGACGGGAAATTAAACAAGTCCACGTTCGGACCATTTAGCGAACTATCGTTACATAGAAAATACGCCGGCATTGTTAAATTTCTAGGTGGAGTTTCAAGTTTTCCTTTAATTCCTTCATGAACCAAAACACATGAAGAAAGAATAATAGAAATGGAGGACAAGTAAAGGGAAAAGAGCTACAAATGGGTCAGAGCTCAACTCCTTTTTCTTCCTTCTTTTTTCTTTTTGTTTTTTGTTTTTTGTTTTTTTGCTTTTTTTGTTTCTTTGTTTTTGGACTACAAAGAGAGGGGTTTTAGAGAATGTACGATGGCGCACTCATTTCGGGTATAGTTTTGCATATTATTAACCTCCTCATAGATCTCTTTTCTTGTTAAGTTGTTGTTGTATTTTTTATTTTTTATTTTTGGTTTATGGTTTTTTTTTTTTTTTTTTCGTGTAGGGTTTATGGGGCTATGAGTTGGATTCTTGTCCCAATCTTCTAAAAATTTACTGATTTTAAACAGAAAAACCGATGAAAATGCTTATGTTTTTTCAACGTGAGACTTTATTATTTTTTCTACCCAATGATGATAAAAGAGATATTACAATCTCTCTACCAACGACCTCTACAACCTCCGGCATCTTCGAGGGGACTTGGAGACCTTGTTGCATGCTCTGCCCACACTGTTGTGAGACTCCGTCGTCCATGGGGGACCATAGCGATTTTCGCACTGGTGGGCTGCCGGGGGTTGCCAACTTCGGCCACCGTGGGTCGCACATGTATGACAGAGGACAGTTGTACATATTTTGGGTAGATCCGTCGGCCATGGGAGATTTCCCCTTGGCCTCCTTATCGCGAGCTTGCCAGCATCGACCACTTCCGTCTCGGCCCTTCCCTCCGCGTGAACCAGTCGCTCCATTGCGAGACCCACCGCCTCGCGACCTCTCTCCGGCATAGATCTGTAATTTCCATCCAGATCTGTACTACCCAACGGCGCTCGCAAACCCCGGCAACCGACCAACACTACCTGTTCTAACAACTCCGACGGGAGGCTATGCAATTTCTTCTTCTTTTTTTTTTTGCCTAAAGGTGTGATTGTGTGTTTAGATCTCTTGGTGAAATCTTTTAATCTCAACCGTTAAATTGTATCGATGGATCAAAATTTTTTATCTCATTGATAAGATAAAATGAAGAGATCTGATAATTTTTTTATATTTTATTATAGAGTCAAATATATAATCATTATGATTAGATTATATCCGTAATCATAATACTTAATATAATTATAGATAGATATAAGATACAGAGTACATATACATAATAGCTCACAGATATATAGGTCTGGTAATGGGTTAGCCGTTTGTGATTCTTGTAGATAAGCACTAGGTCGGCCACACACACAATGCTAAAGCGTGTGAGAAGATATTTGCACATGCATAGCAAGATGTGGGAATGACACGTGGAGACATCGTTAACGAATGGAAGTGGAACATACCCGAACCCACCAAGCATTAATGAGATAAACACAAGACCATGGGGTAGGGAGTTGACTTTTTTACAGACAAACACCACTTTTTGATTCAAGTAGTACTAATAATAATTCCACTTTCATTATTCTCCATTTATCACTTCCACACAATTTCTTAATCCCCAGAAAAAAAAAAAAAAAAAAATTCCATGGAGAACATTAAGGCTTTCAATATCAGAATATTGCTTCTTCTCATCATCTTATCTGTGGCTGCTCCTACACCAAGTAAGCTCTCTCTCTATATTATATATATATATATATATATATATATATATTGTTAATTCAGTAGGTATGGTTTTCCCTCATATATATTATATGTATAAATATGTTTGCCATTTTTTTTATTTTAATAAATAGGAAGCCTTGTGAAAGAGTACCAGCCGATGATCAGTACAAATGAGGTAAAAAAAAAAAAATTTCTTTCGGGTGTTCTCTGTCTACACACACACACACACACATACACATATATACACACAGACAAACACCACTTTTATGATATGGAAATTGGAAATGTTAATGAATTTGTAGGTTGAAGTGGGAGAGGGATTTTTTGAAGGAAGAATGGATTTTGAGAAGACAGACTATTCAGAAGTTGGAGCAAACCCAGAGCATGACCCTAAACCTCCTGCTAAAGTTTGATTTCATTATTTCTACTATAATATCCTGAATTAGGATAATATGTTACAAGTTCTCTATCTACTTCTTAGATTTGAAATTATATCATATTTACTTTTTGTTTTACTTTAATTACGATTCTGACTCTGGGATCTATAAATTATTTTAATTTTCTCTATCAATTATGCCTCCGTGTATAATAATAATTATTATTATTTTGTTGGTTCTTTTTGTAGCCTCTGTTTATGCAAAAATATTTTACCGAAATAAAAAAAAAAAATAGGAAAGATAGTTGATGGTTTGAAAATCAATTATCCTAACTCGAATTCTTTTTATTATTTTATTTTTATAAAAAAATCTCAACACCTAATTTTTTATTTATTATAATCCGTTACATATCGCAAAACATGCAATTAGATTAATTGTTTAAACCTCAATTTAGAAATGGCTAATTCAGCCAATGCTTGGTGGCCGGTCAAAGGTGTCCCAGCATGACCAGTGTTATGAACAGAAACTTATAACGTGATTGCACAGTTTATTTATTTATTTAAGAAACGTGATTGCATAGTCTAGCAATTATTCTATATATATCTGATTTCACTGTAATGTAAATAGTTTAAAATTTTCATTTCAATTCTAAAAAGCAAGAAAAAAAAATGTAATTAACCTCTGTCCCCAAATATTGATTAATACTACAATCAAGGATGGAGCAAGAATTTATTTCAGTGACATACAAATCAAAGCGAAAAATTTGTGCATTTTTAAATTCTTGTATTTATTCACAAGGTACCAATAGGTCTATTAATTAGTTATGTTTCCTGACCTTCTTCAATTCTTTTTTTTTTTTTTTTTTTTTCTTTAGATTCGTAATTTTATTCAAAACTAATTAACAAGTACGCACAAATAGACAAATAAAACACAGATTCACGTGACGGGTGACTGACAGCTCAGGAACGATGACGAAAAATTACTTTTCATAAGTAATTCGTCCTTATAAAGTGGTTTTAAATAATATAGATAGATTACTGTTTTTTGTGCTTTTTTAATTCACATTTTATACACCTCCATTTAGACATGGCTAATTCAACCAATGCTTGGTGGCCGGTCAAAGGTGTCCCAGCATGACCAGTTTTATGAACAGAAACTTATAACGTGATTGCACAGGTTTTTTTTTTTTTTTCCTCAGAAACGTGATTGCATTGTCTAGCAATTATTCTATATAACTGACCTCACTATATAACATGATTTCATTGCAATTCTAAAAAACAAGGGAAAAAAAAATCCAATTAACCACTTTCCCCAAATATTTGTTAATACTACAATCAAGGATGGAGCAAGAATTTGTTTCAGTGAGATACAAATCAAAGTGAAAAATTTGTGCATTTTTAAATTCTTGTATTTATTCATAAGATACTAATAGGTCTACTAATTAGTTATGTTCCTGGCCTTCTTAAATTATTATTTTTTCTTTGATTCACAATTTTATTCAAAACTAATTAACAAGTACGCACGAGTACACAAATAAAGCCCAAAAAAATAGGCACATAATGAATGATGGATTCATCACGTGACGGGTGACTAGCAACCTAGGGACGAGGACGAAAAATTACTTTTCATCAGTGATTCATCCTTTTAAAGTGTTTATAAATAATATAGATAAATTACTGTTTTTTGCGCTATTTTTATTCACATTTTTCAATTCAATCACAATATCTATATATAATGTATATATATGAATAGATATATATCGCTAATGCAATTAGATTAATTATTTACAGCTCAATTTAGAAATGGCTAATTCAACCAATGCTTGGTGGCCGGTCAAAGGTGTCCCAGCATGACCAGTGTTATGAACAGAAACTTAAAACGTGATTGCACTTTTTTTTTTTTTATCCCGCATAAACGTGATTGTATAGTCTAGCAATTATTCTATATATCTGATTGCACTATAACGTGAAGAGTTTAAAATTTTCATTTCAATTCAAAAAACAAGAAAAAACAAATCCAATTAACCTCTTTCCCCAAATATTTGTTAATACTACAATCAAGAATGGAGCAAGAATTTATTTCAGTGAGATACAAATCAAAGCGAAAAATTTGTGCATTTTTTAAATTCTTGTATTTATTCATAAGGGACGAATAGGTCTATTAATTAGTTCTGTTTCCTGGCCTTCTTAAACTCTCTTTTTTTTTTTTTTTAGATTCACAATTTTATTCAAAACTAATTAACAAGCATGCACGAGTAGACAAATAAAGCCCAAAAAAATACACATAGCTGATGATGGATCCGCCACGTGACGGGTGACTGACAACCCAGGAGCGAGAACAAAAAATTACTTTTCATAAGTGATTCGACCTTTTAAAGTGTTTATAAATAGTAAAGATAGATTATTGTTTTTTATGCTTTTTTTAATTCTCATTTTTTAATTCAACTACAATAAATATAGATATATATTTGTCATCAATTAGTTTTATTCTGCAGATTCATACGTCACGATTAAGAAAAATAACGATGGTTGCTGGTTTTTTAAAAAAAAAAAAAAGCTTATGAACTGAGGAATTTCGAACCATGATAACCTTATTAACAACAACAAATAAAAATCAAAATAAAAAAAGGAAACATCATGAGAAGAAAATGAAATTTATTGTTGGAGTACGTTAAGCAACAACACTAATTAATGGAAATTAATCCAACAATTAATAGAAAGAAAGCCAAGCAAGGAAACCCAAAAGCAATTTGCACAATTCGTGATCTATTCGATACTACTAGTACTACTTGGCGTGGGAAGCTAATGGTAATTCAATAATTGCCATCGTAAAGTGATATCATTTCTTATTTTCTCGATCATAGCCGTACAATCCGTACGTCAAGGCGCACAACCCATTAGCAAGATCCCTCGCATGGATCTTCATCCCTATTGTTTATGCAATTATATCTACGTATGTAAACTGATATTATTGTAAGTGTGTTACCATAAGGACTCGATATTAAATAGATGGCTCGATAACATATGGATGAAGTGTTCGTATATAAATAAAATATGATCAATGGATTAGTATTAAATACGTAACAGTTCACAATCAAAAAATTGAGATAGACAATTATAGAGGATAAAATCAATAGTCAAATCAAACTAAGTCGAATTAGGACCTAACACTGTATTGTTGAGCCTATTAGATGTGCATTGAGTTGACTGAATGTGTTATCTATAAAATAACTGTAAAGAAAAGTTAAAAACAAAGAACACATATAATTTATAGAATGTGAGAGCTAGTCTTCTATATTGATTTCAGGGGTTTCATTATAGTTGATAAAATATTACTATGAATGCTGTAGTAGTAAGAATGGGAAGAAAGAGCATGGGGAATTCAGACTAGCAAGAGAGAATGCAAAAAGTAGAGAGAATAAGGTAAATAATGTAGAGAATGCGGAATTCCAGGTAATTCGGAGACGAAAGCGGATGTCTTGGGCGTGTGATGGTGCCTCTTATTTGTAGGCACTGATTGCTTACTTTGATTGCCTGATTTCATGTAGAATATGCTTTAATTGCTTATGAAAATTGTCTTTTCTAGTCTAGGTCGACTTTTCTTATTAGGCAGGCTTTAATTTGTAAAAATGGGTAAGTATCTGTTTTTGGCTTGATTATGCATTACCTCCGTTTGATGTCAATTTAGGGCTAAATCTAGAAGGTTTCCCAATCTGATTATGCTTTGACCTCAGAAAGGTATTTGGGTCGATTCATGGAGTCAAATTCTTGGCTCGACTACATTGGCTTGGCCTGACTGGCACTTGGGTCAATCTAGGATTTGAGTCGACTTGACTGGATGGTGACTTGATTCTTCAATTGATCTCCATGATTAATAGTGACACATGAGCAATGAAACATGAGATACTAAATTTGAGCTCAACAACAAAATATTTTGACTAAATTTTAGTGCAAGTTTCATGACTAGCGAAATGACCTTGTCTTGACCTTTAAAGACCATCCTCAACTTGCATAAAATTGATGCCTAACTGCTAGAGTTGTGCAAATTTAATTATACCTGTAAGCGGGTGAATGAACTGAAATATAGACTAATTAACAACGACGTTGAACCCACAACAAGTGCAAAAATTAAGAAAACATAGAAGATTAATGATTCTAGGCTAATTGAAAAGAATTCAAATTGTTCAACAAAAGAAATTAAGTAAAAAATAATGAAGAAAAGGTATCAATAACTGAACTCAATGAACTGAAATTTATCAAGTTTAGAATTCACCACTATTTTACACTGCAATGTTGTAATTACCAATTCATTCCCAACACAAAGTGACAACTCAAAACTAATCTATTGCCAACTTATAGATTTAACAACTATGCTATAATTAAATAAAATATAATGTTATCCATTGAATGTATTTAAAATACATGATTTTGAACCTCTTTTCCTAAGGTTCAAGTCCAATATTCGTATTCTGCAATGTAGATGGGAATTTTTTTTTTTTTTTTCAAGAACCTTAAGTCATGTTGGGGAACTTGCAGGTGCCATAGTTTAGGGTATATATGTTTGGTAGGAAGGAGAGAAAAATCATGATTAGTTGTAATGAGAGATCTCGATTCTCTTGTTGTCGATCTCCTTTCCATCGTGAGATTGTAACATGCCAAAGCTCTCGAGACAAAGATGATATCAGACCTTACAAGATTGATGCAAACCCCGTCAAGAATAACGAGACCCGATAATGAAGAAGGAACCCAAGAACGTTTTACGATCAGGTTTGGATGGGAGACCTCGACCCGTTGCTTCAACAAAAATAAGAACCTTGGTATGTTTGAGCTCAACCCGTTGTTTAATGCGAAACAAGAACCTCGGTATAAAGAAGACGCCATAAACGGTGGTGGAAATCCATTTGATAAATCAATGGTGAACGTCACGAAAATTCCGATAAGTTCAAATAATTCGTCAAAAAACCAAAGAGAAAATACTCTCACGATTTTACTGAATAATGATCTGCTTTTTTCACTGTTACAAAGATGCCTATTAATAGGCTGAATATTACAAAGAAAGTTCCTAAAATAGCTATCTTAATTAAGCTAAAATCTGGTAATATTCTTACTTGCCTAAAAAGAAATAATCAGCCCTTTTAATTGGCTGATTACACACCTAAAATAGAAAATGGAAAGTTGAAATAACCACCTAATTTCAGCCTCAATTAAAGGGAAACAATTATAACTTTAATCCCTTAATTTTCAGCTTATTACATGTCAATAAGGAAAAGAAAACAGTCAAAGAACTAAAATAGGAAAGTAAAAAGTAGCCAATGCACCCAAATCATATTTCCTTCCCAGCAAATGTGCCCAAATCCAAATAAGGAAAGTGAATAATATTTCAGCCTTGATGACAAGTCTCTTTCCTTTTGTTGTAGATTGAAATAAGAAGAGATGCCGGGAAAAGGAAAGTAAATACAGATTCTGCTATTGACTTTCTTGAACTTGAATCATGCTTGTTAAGAGCTGGTCAACTCGTTCATCTCCCTCAATAGGGCTCCACGTGTATGCTTGAGCCTAAATCTCTCGAATCAGCCCATTTAACTCATTTTGGAATTTCTTAGCCCGTGCTCTTGTAACCGGTCCAATAAGAACTTGAATAGGATCCGCAGTCTATGCTCTTGTACTAAACATATCCTCATCAAAGATGGTCGATGATGCTGAAGCTTGCGAGACGAAGATGATGTCGTTATAGTCTCGATCCAAACCCCCTTTGTCATGGGAATCCTTGCCATCAAAGATCTACTACCTGTTAGTTGGTTGTGACAACAACGTTCAAGGTCCGATGACGGGGATGAAGATTTGTTGGTATAAGTGTGGGGAGAGAAAGGAGGAGGAGGGAAAGAAAGATGGTGTGGAGAGGGAAATGGTATTTTTGATACTATGTGTCATAATATCTATTGTTTTTGCAATTTATTATCAATCTAAATTATTATGCTTTTATTTATGATTAATTTATTAAAAAATTTTACTCCGTTAGTTTTTTAAAATATGTTATTTCTCTCTCACTGTCCCTCTCTAAATTCTACATATTATTACGCTAGTTGTATAGCATACACTTTGTGCATGTGGAATAAATTAAAAATATTATGTATCAGTAATTTGATCGCCATGTGACTGATGTTTGAATTGCCACTTGACAACTATGGAGGAAAGGTTAGGGGAACGAAAATACACTATCTATAACGTACTCCATCTTTTAAATTAGATCATATTAGATTAGATATTAGGTATATAGCAGTATATATATAGATTGCGATATAGATATTAGGTATATAGATTACAGTATAGATTGTACATATGGATTACGATATAGATTACAATATAGATTACAATATAGATATTAGGTATATGGATATAGATTACGTGTTTCATTAGTCTAAAAACAAGAGGCTGGTTTGTTGTTGTTAATGTTATTTGTTTTGTTTGTTGGTTTTGTTTTGTTTTGTTTTTTTGTTTGTTTTGTTTTGTTTTGTTTTTTGTTTTTGGGTTAAACTAAAGATTAAATTTCTGATTATCCGAAGATGTTCTATTTCATTTTAAAAGGGCAAAAACAAAGTTTTTAAGTGACTCTCTTTCAACCTGCCACGTAAGACAGGGTTAATGGGTTCAAAGGCATTGCTCAAGACTAAAAACAAGAGGATTGAAACTTGAGTTGTACAACAATTATCCGATCAGTTGTCGCCTTGCCACGTCATGAGCTGGAAATACTATCACAATGCCACTCACGTGACTCCATACTAGTTTAAGGCATTTTATCTTAACATTTAATAATATAAAACTTGTGTTGAATAATAGCACTCTATTTGTTTATGGTTGCAGACATAGTTTGACGATAATATCAAATTTAACTTCACTTAAGAAGATAAAATTTGAATCTCTTACTTCAAATTAAAAAAATAATAATAAAACGAATATTGATAATGTGTGTTTGTTAAAAATTGAAAATCTTTTTAACTTAAAAAAAAAAAGAAAAATCTTTTAACATTTTTTTTCCTGATAACTTATAATCTATGTTTTCAGGTTATAAGTATAATTTAACTGTAATTTCACACCTGACTCTGTTAAAATCTGAAAAAGTTTGAATCCCTCACCTTAAAAACAAATGATAAAAATGTAAAATTTAGTTTTAGTATATCATACATATACACACATGACATATGTATGTTCAACTAGTAAATCCCAAAAGATTATTTACACGAAGTCCAAATTGGAGGTTATGATTTAAAAAATATTATTTTTTTTTTATTTACCTGAATATCTAAATTGATACATATAAAAACCACGTTATCTTTTTATAAAAAATTGAAAACATATGAATAAAGAATTGATAAAAAAGAAAATAAAAAATCTCTTAAAAAAAATCAAACAAAGTAAATCTTTTATAAAATAAAAAAAAAGGTCTTTTTACTTGATTTATTATAATAAAAAAGGGATTATAGTAGATATAAATTGTATTATATGTGAAAAATAATCATTATAATTATTAATTTAATTTGATGAAGATTTGAATGTCACGTCATATAGTGGAACATTTTTTTTCCCTAAAGAAATAAGGCGTTAGTTTATCCTTTTACATATTCACCAAAAAAAAAATATATATATATATATATATATATCCTTCTAAATCTATCAAAAAAAAAAAAAAAGAATTATCCTACCACAACGTTATGAATTTTTTTTTGGGAAGCCTTTCAATAAAGCTTCGTTTGGTTCCCCATTCCAAACTAAAATTTTCATCTCAGTTTTTGTCTTTTTCTGAAAAAGTTTTTTATCTTTTCTGAAAAAGTTTTTTGTCTTTTCTGAAAAGTCAACAAAAATTATTATTTAAACTTAAAATTTCCAACTCAAACCGTTTCACCAAACGGACCCTAAGAAAATTGGCTAGCTTCAGTTTCTACTCTGTCATTCTCTCTCTAGGGTTTTAGTCCTTTTTCTTTCCTCTCTGTCTTTTCGTCAAACACCTTGTCTGTATTTTAGCTGATTCCAAGCACACTCCATTTCTTTTTCTTCTTCTTCTTCTTCGCAGTCCGTAAATGGAGACCGCCATCTTCACAAACCCTAAGTTCTCTCTCACCATTACCACCCCCACCACCCCCAAAACCCGCCATTACCACAACAGACTCCGCCACCACTTCCTCCACACTAGAATCCACACTTCCTCCCTCAACCTCACGGCTCCCACTAGGACGACGAACCACCATTCCGTCTTCTGCTGCCAGACCTCCTCCTCCCCCTCCGGTTCCCGGCGGCGGCCGGAGTACGTACCGAACCGGATATCGGACCCTGCCTACGTGCGCATATTCGACACGACGCTGCGCGACGGCGAGCAGTCGCCGGGGGCGTCGCTGACGTCGAAGGAGAAGCTGGACATCGCGAGGCAGCTGGCGAAGCTCGGCGTCGACATCATCGAGGCAGGGTTCCCGGCCGCCTCGAAGGACGACTTCGAGGCCGTCAAGACCATCGCCAAGGAGGTCGGCAACGCCGTCGACAGCGACGGTTACGTTCCGGTCATCTGCGGCCTCTCCAGGTGCAATGAGAACGATATCAGGACCGCTTGGGAGGCCGTCAAGTACGCCAAGAGATCTAGGTATATTCTGTAATCGGATTCTTCATTTCTTCGATTTTGATTCTTGATTTCTTGTTTCAATTTTTTTCCTGGAAATATTGGATTAATTAGAGCTTAAAATGTTGATTAATTTTACTAGGATTCATACTTTTATCGCTACGAGTCCGATTCATATGGAGTACAAGCTGAGAAAGAGTAAAGAGCAGGTGATTGAGATAGCGAGTAATATGGTGAAGTTTGCTCGGAGTTTGGGCTGTGATGATGTTGAGTTCAGCCCTGAGGACGCTGGGAGGTCTGTATTTTTTTCTCTTTCTTTTATTTATTTTTGTTTTTTATTTTTAACTTTTGTGTGTCTATCGAAACTGTTTTTTGTTTCTAGATTTCGTTTGTTTATGTTGATTGGCGTACTAGTTAGAAAGTGATGATTCCTAGTTCTTATATAATAAACATTCTTAAGATTCTTGCTTATTTTGTATGTATAATATTCACATACAGATGTATAAGTTATAACTACTACTTCTAAGATATACTCTATTACCGTAAGATGATATACACTTGCTGACAGTCCGCCCGGTGTTACATCATAGGCACATTGGAAAAGTAGATACTTGTAACCATATACATATAAAATGACAGCAATGGAATGCCAATCCTCGGGCGTTATTTTTAAAGTCAAAAGATGTATAACTCAGCTAATTATTTTTAAATGGTAGATTATTAACCAAATCTTTTTTTTTTTTTTTCCTTGCTAGAAATTTTAGCTTTTTTATTTTTATTTTTATTTTTTTTTTGGAATAAAGACTACTGAAATTTGTATTCACATTGTAAATACAATCACGGAAACATGTGATTCGTTTTAATTTTTAGTTTCGAAATCTACTGTTTATCGTTACCAAGATTGATCTTGGCTATGTTTCTTTGATTATATTTTGAGTGAATGATTGTCGTTCTATTACTTAAAATAAATTATGAACCTACTTCGGATTAGAAGGTATGTTGAGCTACATAAGTAAACTTAAACGCTGGCGATCTTAGGAGATATTCAATGGGATGTAGGAAGAATAATATTATTAGCTTGGTTTATTGTTTTTGTTAGTTTTGTTATTCCATTTTGATGTCGTTTCTTTATTTTTTTAGTGTCGTTTTGGTTATTGTTAGTAAGGTTATATAAGCATAAGGCAAGAAGTGTGAGGGAGATTATTGAATATTGATATTGAAGTCAGAGTATTGGTTTTTCCTTAGTGTCTTTTTGGTTATTGTTAGTAAGGTTATATAAGCATAAGGCAAGAAGTGTGAGGGAGATTATTGAATATTGATATTAAAGTCAGAGTATTGGTTTTTCCTCCCCATTTTCGGGTTTCCCCTTTGGCCATGGATTTGGCTTGATCTTCTTCCCATTCCGCTGCATCATTTGATATAAGAGCCCTCGGCTATACCCGGGGAGGTACGGTAGCCATGATCGGCGATTGGAGCGGCTTTGACGCTGATGATCATGGAGTGAAGGCCTTGTGGGCGGATCGAGAGCTCTGATGATACGAAGTTGGAGATTCAAGCGACCGGAAACGTGGATCTCGTCGGTGAAGTGTCCACCTACGGCTGTGTTCTACACCAACCATTCATTATCTTCCCTCTACATCTCCACCTTCCTCACGAAACCACCGCCATCACCCCATTCCGTTTCCACCACCTCCATTTTCCCCTCAAAACCACCTCCACCACAACCCTATCAACCATCATTATGAACAATACAAACACACTAGCCTACCCAGATCCATCACCTCCACACGACTTGCAACAAAAACTCATATTTCATAGAGGATCTAAAGTCAGATTTCAGATTTCACAGAGCACCGAAGCCCCACGTTGAATCAGATCGACATAATACTCGCGATCTCGGCAGCACAAGAACCTTGGATCTGTTGATGAAGCTCCACGATGCCAGGAACTCGAGCAACGCAAGTGGTAATTTGAGAAGCTGGAGACTCTCGGGTCTGGCACCGAACTCAGATTTGACGGAGAACAGCCATGCTAGTGACAACAAGATTTTCTCGGGCTTATCGGAGAAGTGTCGGAGTTTTGGTTCAATGAAGGAGCGTAAGAGTCAGGATTCGTTAGAGTGCCCCTGCGTCGTAGGAGACGCGACCTTCTCGGGACTGAAGGAGAAATATCGAGCAAGCAAGGAAATATTGGAGAACCACCATGACCGAGCCGGCGCATGAATCTCAAATTTGACGGGGGAGCATCGTTGTAGTGGTGGTGTCAGTTGCTCGCATTCTTCAGGTACGATGCTGACGAGTTGGAAGCTTGGTCCGCTACTGGCGTCGAAGCTTGCTGTCCCACACGAGCTAGACGAGGCAGAGAAGAATGATAAGTTGTTCTCAGGTTAGATTTTGAATCCCTACTGTGAGCATACCAAAACCAAGTCCAATTGTGAGAAACCCAATTATTTTCAAAAGCCCATAACTTCTTCTCATAAACCCAAACCCACTTTGCCTCAAAATCAGCCGATTACTCTAAGTAATATGATTCAGGGTTTGTTTGGAACACAAGTTCCACTCCAACTAAACTGTACTTTTTTATCTCAATTTTTGTCTTTTTCTGAAAAGTTAACAAAATTTATAACTACTTTTTTAAAAGTTAATACTATTCAAACTTAAAAATTTCAACTCAACTCAAACTCAACTTATTCACCAAACACCGCCTCAATTTGTGGCTGAATGGTTTGAATTTGAAGAAATAAAAATTTTGCTGAAGATGCTCTCATTGGTAATGAGTTTTCGTTTTCTAGAGCCTCATTAGAATTAAAAGATGGTGAGTTTTCTTGAGATGAACACGCTGGACAGGTTATTGTTGCAAAAATGAAAGCGTTTGAAAATGCTAAAACTGAGGTTATTCAAGAAGTAGAATAAGATTTTATTATTAATTTTGAAGAACAAGATTTGTGTAATCGGGATGTGAAACATGCTTCGGGTTGTGCGGATAATACTAATGAAGAGAAGAATGTATTGGTTACTATGGATTGCAATAATGATGATAAATTTACTGGTTTTGGACATGAAGGTTTCTATCTCATCCATTGAGCAAAGCTTGTGTTTAGTGGATCAAAGTCCAGTCATAGATAATTTTAACAAATGTGAAATTGTGACTGAAGTATTGGAATTAATTTCAACGTATGTTGAGCACATAACTATTCCATTCACCAACTTGGAGGAATTTGTGTTTAAAAGCCAAGAGTTGACTCGTGGAAGTGTGAATTTGTACCTTGACAACATCTTGAATCCATATAAAGTTGATTGGCAGCAGGACTTCAAGCAACAAGTGAAGGTTTTCTTGGGTAGAATATCATATGAGTTTACAAAAGGGTGTTCCATGAGCAATGGTCAAAGCGAGTGTAATCCTTGTAAGGAGCTTGTGATTATGTTGAAGGTTTCTTTACTGCCTTTGTGGATTTGGGATGAGTTACAGAGAGGCTTCATCACTCCCACAAGATGAAAAGGATTGTTCTTTTCGTCAACTTTTCAAAGCTTCCTTCATTCCTCATTTCCACTAGCTATGTCGCTTGCTACAAGATTTTCCTTTCCATGTGCTTTAGCAGAACTCGAGGTCGAGTTCTTTTCAAAGAAGAGGTGAACTGACGTTGGAAGAATAATACTATTAGCTTGGTTTATTGTTTTTGTTAAAGTTTGTTATTTCGTTTAGATGTCGTTTCTTTATTTTTTAGCGCCATTTTGGTTATTGTTAGTAAGCCTAAGGCAAGAAGTCTAAGGGAGATTATTGAATGTTGATATTGAAGTTAGGGTATTGGTTTTTCCTCTCCATTTTGGGGGTTTCCCCTTTGGCCATGGATTTGGCTTGATCTTCTTCCCATTCCGCCGCATCACAATGTGCCCTTCATTACCAGCCACTAAGTTCTCCTTCGACATTTATATCTTATAATTCTAAAAACCTGGGTTCTTACGAGGGGAAAACAATACTGAAATACAGGATCTGGATGCATTCAGAGTATCCCAAGGGCATGTTGAATTGTTGGAATACAAGAAGTTTGCAAATTTATGTAGCTTATGAGTACTGGCTTAGTTAGAAAGAAGTGGCATTGGGAAAGCCTGGGTTGGTTATAAAAAGTAGCATGACCTCGGACAAAAAGGAAAAAATAAAAAACTAATTGGCTCTTGTTTTTCTGGAATACACCAGGTCTGAGAGGGAGTTCTTGTATCAGATTTTGGGTGAAGTTATAAAGGCTGGAGCAACTACTTTGAACATACCCGATACTGTGGGGTACACTGTGCCAAGAGAATTTGGACAATTGATTGCTGACATCAAAGCCAATACCCCTGGAATTGAGAATGTCATTATTTCAACACACTGCCAAAATGATCTTGGACTTTCAACCGCCAACACAATAGCGGTATGCCATTTCTTTTCTTGTCCCGCTTTACAATCACAAATGTGGACTCGTCTTATTTGATATATGTTCAGGGCGCATGCGCTGGTGCGAGACAGTTGGAAGTTACGATCAATGGTATTGGTGAAAGAGCTGGAAATGCATCATTAGAAGAGGTAAATATTTATTTTCCGCATGACCATGAAATATGTATTTATCTTGAAGTGTGAACTCTGCAGGGTCCCCTAACATAATATCCTATGTATCCGAGTTTATTAATGTAGTAATCTGCAACAGATGGAATAACTAACGTCTTTAACCTTGAATGAAGACCCTATCTCCCTAGTTATTAGTTACTGGAGTTTCAACCTCACTTCACATCATATTTGATTCACAGGAAAATGTATAAAGTCCTAGACCCATTATCAGCATCTCCAATCTTCCCGCCTTGCTTGAGGAATGTGGAATGCTTCGGTTCTTTGGTATATTTACTAACATTGTCCCTCTAGACCATACATTGAATTCACCTTTCTAGCTCTAGACGTACTATAAGTTGACAAAGTCAGACCGTCATTGTTGTGACCAAGTAATAATTAATGTTGAATATTTTTTCTCTGTTTTTTGTTTTTTGGACAATTCAATGATGCCTTGTAACAAAATTTTCCATTATTTTAGCCCTTCCGATGTTGATTTGGAGAGTTTTATCTTCGTACTGGCCAGGTGGTGGACAACAAAGCCAGATTTGCTACTAACTATAAAACTGTTGCTTTTCCATCTCCATTTTCGGCTTTCCTTTTGCTGTTATTTCATTTGGTGGATTTCCTAGTACTCCATGCCAAGTAGCTGACCCACGCAGCAGATTAAAATCTATAACAAAATGTAGTAAGCATACCAAATGTTAAAGAAATTGGAATTGTTCTGGTAACATCCAGTTTGTTTAGAGTTTTTCTGCCATTAATTTAGAACAGTGCGATGTTTTAAAAAAAATCTAAGGGCAGTTGAGAATATTTTGTTCCTCCCATGTCTTTTTAATAAAGTTGTCTTGTCTAGCTAAGCGAGGAAAAAACTCAATAAGCAAACCAGCTTGTGGTCATGTGCATGCAGAAAAAGCTCCATAAAAGCTTCCAGTGTTGCTTTCTAGTTAAATGGATGGAAGATGTATCCCTTTAGTTGCCCCTGAAATCTGTTTGACATTGGAGTTGCTTTCCTTTGGCTAGTTATCAAAGTGTTGCCTCTCCACGCCGATCTTCACACCATTTCTAATTTTAAAATTGTGTTTCTGTTTCTCTAAGTTGTTAATTGTCCTGGGAAGTTGGAATAAGATGTCAGAATTTTGAGGATCTATTAGAAGCCAACCATGAAAATATGCTTAGTTAATTTCGTTTTCATTTATATTTTTCACTGTGGAATGTAATCTTCAGGTTGTAATGACATTGAAATGTCGTGGTGCGCAAGAATTGGGGGGACTTCACACTGGCATCAACCCGAGACACATCTTGATAACGAGCAAGATGGTATTCTTTTCTCAATTGCTCCTTTAAGTCATTCCCTTATTTTAATTATGTTCTTTTTGTGAAGTTTCTTAAAGTGAATAAAACTTTAGGTTGAAGAATACACAGGGTTGCATGTACAGCCGCACAAAGCTATTGTCGGGGCCAATGCTTTCGCACATGAAAGTGGCATTCATCAGGTTGGTATTCATGATTTTCTCTAGCATGGATGCTTGATTCCCATTTTTACTGCTCATATTACTCTGCTTGGAAAACTAAGATGAATGACTCGTTGAAATGTGCCAGCGAAAGGTTGCACGTGCCCTTTTGCATAGTGTCATTGTGTTCATTTTGTCCAAGGTTTTCAGTTGTGTTTCTTTTCCAGTGGTTCATTTCATTAATATTTTAAAATCTGAGATGTAACTCCAGAATGCTGTCTGTTCTTTAGGATGGGATGCTTAAGCACAAAGAAACTTATGAAATTATAGCCCCCGAAGATATTGGGTTGGAACGAGCCAATGAAGCTGGTATCGTCCTTGGGAAACTTAGGTACGACTACTTAGTTTTGAATAATTTCGATATGTTATCCTTTCATTGTCTATCCTTTGTTGGTCACAATACTTACATGTTACTTACGTATTACTTGTTTGTGGTTTATGTTCCAAATCATAACCACCACGAGGCCCCGCCTTGTTCCCTTGGTGAATTTCAATGGACATTATTGAAAGAATTGAGTGCTTGTGAAAACTGAATAGTGGCGGCACCCTATTCTGTTTGTTAGATCTCCATTTTCTCAGGCAATTGGGAATTATACATAGTAGATTGTAATACTAAAGAAGTTCAAATTTTGTAAGCGTAGGAGTGTCTCCTAAATAATTATTCTATTATCACAATGTTTTTTCTTTTCTTGGACCCTATTTTTGCTTATTAGTTTAGTTTCCTTGGTTTTATTTGCTTATCAAACTAAAGTGTCGGTTGGTTTCACCAGTTTTGTGTGTGTGTGAAGGAGGGAGGGAGGGAGAGACATCAAGTGTGTTGATGCTTCTGATGATGATTGGTTTACTTAGCCCACCTTTTTTTTTTTTTTTTAAATTATATTTTTGGGTGCTTGTTTGTTCTTGTTTATTTACAAATAACACTAATAATAGCTCTTTTCTTTGTTTGCGGGTATAAATCTTTTGGTAAAGTGGTCGTCATGCATTAAAGAGACGACTTGAGGAGGTATTATTGATTTTATGAACCCCAAAGTAGCCACGTAAATTTACTTTTTCCATTACGCTAATTCCTTTTTTGTTCACAGCTGGGTTATGAGCTTGACGAAGAGCAACTTGGGAGTATATTCTGGCGTTTCAAAGCTGTTGCTGAGCAAAAGAAGGTGAATTTAGATTATTAATTGAGTAATGTTATCTGGATATTCTTCCCAAGTGGTTTATCCTGTAATCTTCTTGCTGGAATTTACATCAGCTGTATTGAATTGATGGCTTTGTAATTTTCTTGTGTTTATTCGCTTGCCTTCATCTTTATTTATAAATAATTTTTTGGTCCTGTCATCAATTTTGAAACTGAATGGATAACATATTGGAATATTGGCCAACCAAAAAAGTGACTAACATATGAGTAATTTTGCTTTTGTATTTTTCTTTTTCTTGGGAGCTGAAGTAGATTATTATTTTTCTCTCTTTTAATCCCAGAGGGTAACTGATGCCGACCTTAGAGCGTTGGTTTCAGATGAAGTTTTTCAGCCGGAAGTGGTTTGGAAGTTGGTTGATCTGCAGGTCATTCTACGCACAATTTTGACTATTCTCGTGATCTTCTAATTTTAAGTTATTTCAAGGGAAGTTAAATCACCAAATGGCATGAACTTAGCACAGGTTACATGTGGAACACTAGGTCTTTCAACCGCAACCGTTAAACTTGTTGATGCGGATGGGGAAGAGCATGTTGCTTGTTCAGTAGGGACGGGTCCAGTGGATTCAGCTTACAAGGCTGTTGATCTAATTGTAAAGGTTAGGAACAAAAAATTGCTTATCAAATCATCTTCAAAGCTTTTTCCCATTTCATGCTTCTAGATTTGTTTGTGATTAGATTTGATTCTTTTAGCTAATGTGGCTGGAATTTAGGATTTGACTAAAAAAGAACTCTTTTTCTCGAAAGAACTATTGTGATTGATTATTAGAGATATTAAGGTTGATCTCATTCAACTACACCTTATACTTGGCTGAAAATAATGAAGATGACCAGAAAAAGCACCTTGGTGAATTTTTATTTTTATTTCTCTTGTTTTTTAATTTTTTTGGGTTTTTTATTATTATTATTTTTTTTCGGAACAATTCAACTATGGAATTTTTTTTTCCCCACTTAAATCTATGCTAGATGGTGGTTATAGTCCTCTGATGGAAACGTCTTCCCATTTTTGTGCAACATGCAGGAACCAGTGACACTCCTCGAGTACTCGATGAATGCAGTCACAGAAGGCATCGATGCAATTGCCACCACCCGCGTCCTAATCCGAGGGGAAAACACTCACTCACCTACTCATGCTTCAACCGGAGAACCAGTTGCTCGGACATTTAGGTATGGCATGTTTTAGTTTTCCCTTCCCTTCATGGTGGCATACTTGTTCTACTTGCAGGTCCGCCGCACATAAATCTAAACATTTTATTTATTTGTTTATTTATATTTACTTTTTTTCGGTTTCCAGTGGGATTGGAGCAGGAATGGACATTGTTGTTTCAAGTGTGAAGGCCTACATTGGGGCATTAAATAAGATGCTAGGTTTCAAAGAAAGGGTCTCCAAATTAACTTCTCAAGAAAGTGTCCCCGTGTCTGCATAAAGATGGTGAAGAAACTCCGCTTATTTATTTTTTTTTTCTTTTTTTTTTTTCATTTTGGCTTTTTGTGCAAAGGCGTGAAATATGTTAGGGACGATTTTTTTTTTTTTTTTGAAAAAAAAAGATTAGGGACGATTCGTCGTTGGTTAATTTTGATTATATATCATGTTAGAAATGTTGCTATAACTTCATAAGTTAACTCCTCCGGCTTAAAATTGGTTTTCTTTCCTCCTTTTTTTTTTGCGCCCAACCCCACCCCCAAACTTTTCTAATGGTATGGTTTTTGAAGATTTGTCGGACCATAAGATTGAATCGTATTAAAATCTTTTTTAATGTATAATGCTTTTTAATAGATGTATATGTGTTTTTTTTTTTTTTTTTTCAAATGAAAAGAACATATGAAAAAAATGATTTGACATTTTTACCCAAGAAATATTCCGAAATGTCCCAGAAAGTCCTTATGTTATTATATCTCTTGCAGAGTTTGAAAATTAATTTCTGCAACATAATTTCAACATGCAGAAAATCTGAATCGTAAGTTGTTTCATACCATCTACTTTTCTCTATTCCTACATTCAATTTTACCTCAAAATATAATGTTTAAGTTTGGTGTGTAAGTTTGAGTTAAGATTTTTAAGTTTAAATAGTAAATTATGTTGACTTTTCAGAAAAGATAAAAAACTTTTTGGGAAAAAGACAAATTTTTTAAGAAAAAGATAAAAACAATGATAAAAAAAGTACAGTTTAGATTAAACTAAATTTTTTACCAAACACCCCCTAAACCCTTTATCTCCAAACTCAAACTGAAAAAATAATAATAAATAAATCACGAAGCAATACAAAAACTACGCATACAAAAAATGTTTATTGGGTTCCACCGAAAAATAATAATAAAAAAAAGGTTATTGGGTTTAACAACTGTATACTTGTCCTCGGTCTCACCTCCATTTTTTTTCTCACCAATTAAATATTGACAACTCATTAAAATTTAACATATCACACATTATTACACTATTAGAATTGACCGAATTAAATTGATACCCTCCTTTTTCTCCTTTTTATTTCTCATGTAAATAATTTATCTCATATATATGTTATATCTGTCTTTCTAATAATATATGTTTAATTAGTATATCTTTTTAATTGATGTGACATAATATTTTAATTTAAATATTATTTTTAAA
Source organism: Ficus hirta (assembly GCA_038430175.1). Taxonomy (NCBI): domain Eukaryota; kingdom Viridiplantae; phylum Streptophyta; class Magnoliopsida; order Rosales; family Moraceae; genus Ficus; species Ficus hirta. The sequence goes on along the minus strand of CM076593.1, from coordinate 1,708,726 downwards.
TGATATTATTAGAGTGATATATATGACAAAAATAAAGGACATATAGTTGAATTCTCGTATAAACCCTTTTCATTTGCCACACTTCCATGGAAAACCAATCGGTCATTTCAGATACTCCTAATGTGTTGTTTGCATTATATTTTTCGTTCAAATATTACTGAGAAATGGCAACTTGATTAATATAATTCATCTGAACTATACTTCATGGCTCGGTGATTCTTTAATCATGGAAGATTTACTTCCTAAATGAAACCAAAGCACATTGGTAATTATATTTTTTAAGGATTATTTTCATCTATATCCCTCAACTTTGAGGTCATTTTCATTTTGCCTCATGAAATTTATTTTGTTTTCATGTAATCATCATTTTTAGAATTTCTGTTAAAAACTAAAAAAAAAGGGGAGTTAAGTATGGTCGTGTGGTCATTTTTTATTTATTTTGAATAAAAATTCTAGCAGAAACTAAAACTAAATCACCTCTTCTCCCCCCCCCCCCCCCTCCCCCTTTTTTTTTTAACGAAAACTCTAATAAAAAGGACTAAGCGGGATTATTTTAAAATTTAAGAAGTAAAGTCAAAATTTTTAAGATTCAAAAGGTAAAATAAAAATGACATTAAAGTTCGGAACACACCAATGAGTTTGATTTAAAAATAAATAATAAAAAAAAAACGCAAGGTGTCTGTACCCTGTTCTTCCATTAATAGGAAAACAAAATGTCACCTCCATTAAAAAGAAACCTTATTAGTTAAATCTTACAAAGGAGATTTTATGGTAAATATATATACCACAGAAGTAGTACATATTTTTGTGTCCAACACTTATCCAACTCAATATTAGAGTTTTAGATTTGGATATTTGGCTTGGTCCGCCATGCAACATTTATATATATTTTTAATCTCTACAGTATCGAGCTGTACACGACGAAAATGACCGGTACGTAATTTGACTTCAATCAACTGCTCAATACAAGACATCCGTGCAAGCTCTCTACAATATGCTGAAGTTTTTTTCCCTGAAGCACTCTTGCCTCGTTTTGCGAACACAATTATCCTTAAAAATTATGAGATCGGTTTCTGGTAAACGATCTTTCTGCTTCGCGGCTTCCTCCGAACAATGTTTGTCAGCAAATCGTCGGCACCACATTCTTTTCTGTCGTACATGTCCCGGTAACGGAAACGGCTTAATCGCAATATCTGTATTAGAGTTTGTGATTAGTAGAGATGGAGGTGAAGATGAATGGATGTATTGAGCGTACAAGACATTAATTGAGAAAAACATAAATAATGATACTGTGCTCACAAATATGTTTCTCATCTTTCCTTTCCCTCTCCCCCCCCCCCCCCCCTAAGTTGTGTTTCCTCTTCTTTGTTTTATTTTGCTCAACAAATCTTCATAAATTGCATATAGTTGCAATGTTTGCATGAATTCTTTAGGGTGATTTGGAAAACCATTTTTAAATTATACGCGTACGATAATGACGTCTACAATTTTAATATTATTTGATGGTTGACTTCATCATTCCTAATTTTGCCTTTTGAATTAAGACAATGACGTCTACAATTTTAATGCTCCGTTTGGTGAAACATCTTAAACTCAAATTTTTCATATCAGTTTTTGTCTTTTTCTGAAAAATCGACAAAAATTATAACTAGTTTTTAAAAAGTCAACAAACTCAAACTTAAAAATTTCAACTCAAACCGTTTCACCAAATAAAACAAGGTACATCACCAAGACTACTAATGATCCATAAGTCATTCCAAAGGATAACATATAGTTTACCTAGGTGATGTTGTGAATAAACTATTTTCAACTAATTATAAACTTTCTTGTATAAATGAAAAGATCAACATCATATATCAAGACTCACAGATTTGATTAGTCAATTGTGAGTCACTTCTACGAAGTGTAAGATTGCACATATTACAAATAAAAATTAGTTATAATGACTCTTTTAATTAAATTTTGTAGACATTTAATATGTAAATTCTCCCATGTAAATTCTCCCAATATCCCGAGGTCACTGCAAAAATTTCTTAATATATATCCTCAATGACGGAGTTTGATGTGCTTACATGCTTTTTCCGGGTTTACTCCTAATAGATATAGTTAGTGTCATGTATAATGATTTCCAAATTGGTGGTGGTATAAAGTTCAATTATTTTTTAGTGCATTGATACTATTTTATGAATATTATCGTTTTCATGTTTGGAGAAGCATTCATTGGGGTAGACAGTTGCTTGTTCTTGGATGGAGAATTAGCTCGAACTTAAATTTAACCTGACACTCAATACCAGAATATTAATAGGTGTTTTTACGACGTGTCATTACTGTAACAGGCAATTGTCTACCCCAATGAATGCTTGTAACATTTGATACCGGAATACAAATTTTGTGGGTTTTACGACGTGTGCTCACACACTGGTTAGTTAGAAGAAGAGATCGGTCCTAATGGATAACAACTTAATTTTGATGTTGTAGCTCACTTAATGTCATTTATCTCCTCTAATCATGAATAAAAAAGAAAAAATTAAAAAAACCTGAGTCTTTATTTACACGTCCAGTACCCATTTTTGAGTCAAATGTGATATATCTTCCAAAACACAATATTATTAGAGTAATTAAACGAAATTAAACTACTGAAAGGAAATATTACAATAGTGCATGGGGCAGAAACCCAGTATCTTCATCATGTGATGAAGATTTAGTATTAGGGGATCGAATATGAGGTTTCATGTTCCGTTGCACTTTTTGAAATTTTTTTATCTCTACAATAGCAATCTTCATTAGATATATATATGGCCTTTAGAATATCTGGCTTCAATTAACTCTGGCATAAAATTATCTGCAATAGAGTGCGTGTTGATAACCTGAGATAAATTAGGAGAATGGTGGTGCAAGTGATGAATTGATCTGGGCATGCTTAGCACCTAAGAAAAACACATATGTCAAGATACAAACGAACATATGTCCCATTGATCTGTATTAATTGGGTTGGTTTTTTTCCCTTACTAGCTAGTTTTGTTTGCTCATAAGACTCGTCCTTTTTTATAGTTACAATGCGTTAGTTTTTTTTGGAATTTTTTAGAAAACAGTGACAAATGTTAAATGCTTATTTTCGTTTCTGTCCCTCAACTTCATGATCATTTTCATTTATTTTAAAAACTTTCAATTTGTCTTTTGAACTTTGAATTAGTCTAGCTTAATTCATTCCGATAAAATTTCAGTTAAAATATACATATGAAAAAACGAGTTAAGTGCACTTTCAATTTGTCTTTTGAACTTTGAATTAGTCCAACTTAATCCCTTCCGATAAAAATTTCAATTAAAATATAATGATATAAAAACGAGTTAAGTGCAGTCTTCTTGTTTTTTTTTTTTTTCATTTTTTTTAATTGAACTCCTGATAGAATGAATTTAGTATGACTAATTCCCCTCCTTTGTTCATATGAAATGAGTTACATGAGACCAATTTAAAATTCATGGAACGAAGATATAGCCTCCTTTTGATAAGTTAATTTGAGATGAAATTTTTTAGTTGTAGTTGGTTGAATTTTAAAAAGTTAGTTATAAATTTTGTTAACGTTTTAGAAAAATATAAAAATTAAGACGAAAAATACTTTCTTCATACTAATCTTCTTCTTCCAATATATATATATATATATATATATATATTATCTTAGTTAAAGCTTCATAATGCTTAATATTTTTGTAAACAATAGTAAAGTCTCAATCAACAAAATTTTCAAGATTCACTAATCACATCATATTCAATTACCACAAAGCAGCATGGATGCCCATATAGTATTTGATAAATGTATATAAAAAAAAAATCAAATTTTTATATTTGATTGACCCTTCAAGAGATGTGCCTGTTCTTTTCTTTTCTTTTCTTGAGAAATTAAGAATTTGAGAAGAAATATTTAGAATCTATAGAAGTGAAATTAGAGATAATAAAGATGTGGGGGTATTTTGTTATTATTCGTTTGAAACAAAAATCCTATTTATAGTTCATTTTTATTTCTTAAAATATATCATATATATCTATAGTTAATATGGAATACATAAATGGTATACTTTTAAGGGTTTTAATGTAATTTTATTATGGGATAAAATGATAATTAAAATAGTTTTCAATTTGTTGGGGATATTTTTCATTTTTGTGGGTGCAAATTGAATCACTCAAAAGAAGATTTATTATGATATAACTTCTCATTATTATGGTACAAATTCTCATTACTATGAGACAACCTCTAATTACCCCCCTCTTTATCTCTCTCTACTTTTATTTTGGCCTAAATTTTTGATGAATTCTTTATTCTTTGTTCTAAATTGTGCAATTTTCAAAATGCCTAGTTATATTAAATGGAGAATGGGACAACAATGGGAGAGGGTTCCCTAATGGGGAAACTCCACCCCTGACCCTGTCTCGTTTCAAGCAGGGATAGGGATGGGGATAAGGATGGTTTTAAAAGTCAGAGAGGGGATGGAAAGTAATTCTTATCCCGCCTCACCCTGTTGTCATCCCTAGTCCTCTATGAAATAAGTCTCGAAGAGTACTATAGCTACTCTCCCAATGGCCCTCGTCAGAGATCCTAATTGGCGACGTAAAAAATGGCACTGCCTCTGTGTAACGGAGGGCAATTCCGGAGAGAGGGAAGAAAGTGCCTCGATCGGTCTCCGGCAACCTCCTTCAAGCCCTCACAGCCAGCCACTTGAAAACTGACTTCTTTGGTGTTTCAAATTCATGTGCTTCGTCTATAATCAATGTTATGTAGTTATCATGCGTTTGAGTATTTAGACTTTCTGTCTTGGCTTGGCAGTAACAACTTTTCTTTTTGTGTAAAGGTGTGATATATATAGGAGCGACGATTTTTTTTTTTAAAGAAAATATTAGGGATTATTATCCATTGATTAATTTTTATTAAAGATTAATATATAAGATACATACACTAAAAGATAGGAAGAGATTCGACCCACACCTATATATTTAATACCTTCTCATACAAAAAAACTCGAAATACCGACCCCATTCATAATTTCATCAATTACTTATCTATCAAAAAATAGAATTAGTTTAGACAATACTCTTATTCCTTGAATTAAAAATGTTGCATTAAAAAATCAATATAACCTCAATGTTAGAAATGCTACTGCTATAACTTTAATAATAAGTTAACTGTCTTCTTAAATTGGTTTTTTGTTTTTTACCCCATTTAATGAAAACGTTAACTTAAATTTTTTTGTTATCGTTTTTTTTTTTTTTTTTTTAATGAAAACTTTGGTTTGGGTGGTTTATTCACATGTTCAAGGAAACTAATGGAAATCTAGCAAAGAAACTAACAAGGCCAGAACTGAAAAGTTGCATGTACTCCTATATATATTCAAATTAAAATGGGTTTGTTCTTCAACTGTTTTTGGTCATACTCGCAAACATGGGTTAGTAGTTTGAAAATAAACTGTAATAACCAAACTGCTGTGAATTTCTATCACTTACTCATTTAAAAGAGGCAAAAAATTGAATGGGTTTTCCTTAAAAAAAAAAAAAAAAAGAAAGAAAAGAGAGAGAGAGAGAGAGAGAGAGAGAGAGAGAGACATGCGGATGGGCACTTTGATTACCTGCTTAGCCTTTTTTTTTTTTTTAAATATTTTTAATAGTAATTAAATTTCACTACTACTAAGAAATGAAAAGCCAAGAATTCGAACTTTAAGTTACACACTTACACATTCATGCACCAAACCACTTAAGCTAGCTCCAAGTGGCTAATTACCCGCTTGGCTTCCCGGGCGGGGGGGCGCGCGCGGGGGGACTAAATAAAAAAACCTGCATAATGCATTTTAATAATTACCGGGGGGGAGGGAAACTAAATAAAAAAACCTGCATAATGCATTTTAATAATTTGAAATACAAAAATTGTAGTAAATAACATTTTGACGAAATAAAATGAAGTAAATAATATGACTTTAAAATATTTAAAGTAAATAATAGTAAAAGTAAATTTACTAGGTAAGTTAAGGTAATATATCTATAATTGTTTACTAAAAAAATATTTACTTCATTCTCATGTGTACATATATATGTTTTTTTTTTTCATATATAAAAGAAATGTTGTAGGTACTTAATTTCACCCAAGAAATTTTCAGGAATGTCACAACAAGACCTCACTTCTAGAGTTCTGTTTCTGATTTTGAAAATTAAAATTTTTGCCACACAAATAGACTTGATCAACATGCAAGAAATCTAAACAGCAATTTTTCTATCCCTATAACAGTTTTCACTCCATATTATGGGGTTTAAACTCTCCATCTCCAACTCAAATTAATTCTGATTTAATTTAACCCGATAAACTTCATACCAGAATACTAATAGTTGTTCTTTTCATTTAGAATGTTATGATACTAGTCAGGAGATCAAATGAACTTATATAATCGAAACTCCAATAATCAAAATTTAATTGATTAATAACACTTGACCAATTAAATATAATTACTAATTTGTCCGATCCAATATCAAGGATTAAAGCTGCATTTTAAGATAATGAAAATATATTAATGAGAAGATTTATATAGAAAATCTTTGTCCATCTTATTAACACCAAGCAATTTGACCTTCCAATATGCATATCTACAATTAGAGACAAGTATCTTATAAGATTCCATTCTACCTCTCAAATTACATATTTGCTCATGCTATTAATTCTCTAATGAGGCCCTATTTATGAATAAACCGTAACAGAGAATTTGGTCCCTTCATTATAAATATGGTTGAGTACGTATTTTACCCAAGTTCCTGAATTAACAATTCTTGAGAATATCATTTCTCTTCTTTACAAGTTCGTCGACTATATATATATATATATATATATATATATATATGTGTATATATATATATATCGAATATATACGACACCACGTATATCTAGCTAAGGACATTCACATGTGTTAAATCATTACGATGTACCACTCAGTCTGGTAATTAATCAGTCCCAAATAGACATAAACATATTGATAAAATCAATAAACTTTAACTGAAGAACGTCATAACATCAAATTGAATTTATAAATTAATATATTGCTTTTAAAATAACCTATTTCAAGAATCTCACAATTGCGTTAAAACAGTCGTGATCTCTCGAGCCCCCAAGGTGACCATAAGACACCATAGTACATAAAGCCTCTAAAAAAATGGACTTAATTAGTTACTTCCCGAACCAATCTTGCAGCTCGATCGTCACATATTCGTGTTCCATTAAATTACTCCACTGAGGTGTTTGTTTTTCTCTTTGATGTCATTTTATTTATTTGGTACTTGTAACCCACCAATCTTACGAATATTGTTTTAAAAGCACCTATCATACTAGAAAATTAGAAACATACAAAAATAAATAAATAAATAAAAGGTAAGTCTGTGATTTAACAGAGTAGTTCGTCAAAATTTTTTTTTTGGTTAGAAACTAATAATTCTTGGTCCGTTTGTGGTTGGAAGAAGTTTTATACCATAGTCAATGTTGTAGATTTTACGACCGTGCCCACACTTGTTGGTGGGAAGAAGAGATGGGTGTGCTAATGACTGCCAACTTAATTTGGATGTTCTAACTCACTTTAATGTCATTTATCATCTCTCATTGTTAATTCAAAATAATAATAATAATAATAAAAATTCAAATACTATTTACACCTCTAGTACCTATTTTTCGTGACCATATCCGAGTACATGGATGCATCAATCATGTGAATATTTCTTCCAAAACATAATGCCATTAGACTAATTAAAAGATTTAGTATTAGGGGATCAAATATGAGGTTTGATGCTCCATGCATTTTTTAAAATTTTAATCTCTACAAGAAATATATATATATATGGAGATCTTCATTAGATATATGCATGGCCTTTACTTTTTTTGGCTTCAATTAACTGTCGCATACAAGGCTTCCATGATAACTTCACACAATGTGAATATGCCTTTCCTCTTAAGCACTCTAATGTTTCTTTTTGAAAACAATCGGCCTCCAGTTTTTTGAGATCATGATTTTCTGATGAAGTACCTTAATTTGAACTTGTTGGTTTCCTCTAAACAATCTCTCCTAGCGAGCTTTCGGCATTCATATCTTCTGTGTCTCATGTGTTTTGGTAGCAACGCGTTAACATTATCTGTATTTGAGTGTTTGATAAGTAGAGATGAATTAATTAGGAGAATGATGAGGAGAAATAGTTGGTGACGAATTGATATGGGTATGAGTGGCATCTAAGAAGAACACAAATGGCAAGATGGAAATTAACATAGTTCCCATCTGCTTTGGGTTGGTTTTTCCACTAATAGCTAGTTTGGTTTGCTCAACACATCTTTACAATTTGTCATATTTATACTTACGTATACTGCGTGAGTTCTTTGGAATATTCTAGTGAAATATTAATAGAATGGATTCAATAAAAACTAATTATCTTTTTTTTTTTTTTTTTTTTCCTTGTACACGTTTTTAACCAAAATTCTAGTAAAAGAAATTAGGTGGAATAGATTCAAATTTTAAAAAGTAAAATGAGAGTTTTTAAAATTCAACGAGTGAAATATGAACAATTAAGTCTAAAATTCAAAGATATATAGATGAAAAAAATTCAATGTTTAAAGTACATGTACAACAATAACGGTTGCATTCATATCACCAAGGATACGGTGACAACTGGAATGTTGAGCATAAACTTCTTCTTCTTTTTTTTTATTTTATTTTTTTTTTATTTTATCAATCTCTTCACTTTATATAAAAAATGACAAAAACACTTTAGTAACAGTGCTTTTGCTCTCCTCTCAATGACATGTGGCGGGTATCTAACTAGAATATTACTGATATCTCGTGAAAAATCTCATTAAGAATATCCAATTGGAAAAGAGAAATTAAAAATCATCGTCACAAAATTTAGCTTTCTGTACAAGAAACATTACCGGAGCATGCCTCCCACGGTGCCCCAAACTCGTTTTCTCCGGAGAAAATTGAAAAATTAAAATTTTTGCCACACAAATAGACTTGATCAACATACAAGAAATCTAAACAGCAAGTTGTAACATACCACCAATTTTTTCTATCCCTGTAAAACGTTTTCACTGCATATTATAGGATTTAAACTCTCCATCTCCAACTCAAATTAACTCTGATTTAATTTAACCCGATATACTTCATACCAGAATACTAATAACTGTTCTTTTCATTTAGAATGTTATGATGCTAGTCAGGAGATCAAATGAACTTATATAATCGAAACTCCAATAATCAAAATTTAATTGATTAATAACACTTGACCAATTAAATATAATTACTAATTTGTCCGATCCAATATCAAGGATTAAAGCTGCATTTTAAGATAATGAAAATATATTAATGAGAAGATTTATATAGAAAATCTTTGTCCATCTTATTAACACCAAGCAATTTGGCCTTCCAATATGCATATCTACAATTAGAGACAAGTATCTTATAAGATTCCATTCTACCTCTCAAATTACATATTTGCTCATGCTATTAATTCTCTAATGAGGCCCTATTTATGAATGAACCGTAAAAGAGAATTTGGTCCCTTCATTATAACTATGGTTGAGTACGTATTTTACCCAAGTTCCTGAATTAACAATTCTTGAGAATATCATTTCTCTTCTTTACAAGTTCGTCGGCTATATATATATATATGTATATATATATCTCGAATATATACGACACCACGTATATCTAGCTAAGGACATTCACACGTGTTAAATCATTACGATGTACTACGCAGTCTGGTAATTAATCAATCCCAAATAGACATAAACATATTACAACCTTAATACCACAAAGGCTACAAGAGATAATAGAAGTTGCAAGAACTTACATTCAAAAGTTTAACATAGTCATTTTTTATATTATAATTCAAAACACAAACCCATTTAAAGCATATAATAAATAAATAAATAAATAAAACAAAAGAATAAACACCATTATCTCAGATCTAGACCTGAGCTAAGTTAGAACGAGGCTGATACAGAGTGAGAAAAGCTGCAAGTGGACCTGGAGATGAGCTACAACCTTCTTCAAATATGATGAAGAGAGAGAGCATGAGGTGAATAGAGAGAACAAGGATGGGGAGAGAGAGTGAGGGTAAGAGAGCTGAGTTGCATATCTTCAACACCCTAATGTTGCAGAGAGAGCGTGAGGTGAGGGTGAGAGAGAACAAGGAAAAAAAATGAGAAAGAGAGAAAGAGAGTTATATATGGTGGGAGTGGGGGGGAATGAGCGGGCTTCCTGGGTATGGGTAGGAAAGTGGGGAAATTTTAGATTTTAGGCTTGACTGAATAGATGAGGATATTTTCGACATTTTAAAACCACCTCAATTGTTGGAGATGACATCACAATATTAGTATTGAAAGGAAACAAAAGTGATGTTAGTTTTAATAATATTTTTCTCACAGGTTCTATTTATGAAATTAACCCATAAACATTTTATCAGTACATTTTCCTCACTCCCCACAGCCCGCCACATAATGGCCCCAACACCCGTCACGTGACAATTTTTATTTTTATTGTTATTTTTCTTCCCACTTTGCTCCCAGCTGGTATTCAAAAAAATTAACAAACTTAAACACAAATGTGCTTACTACTTGGTGTCTAATCCCACGGTTAAGAGGCACTGCTAATTTGCAACCCTGAAATGGAAGGCTGGGTCATTTACGATAAATATTTATGGCTGAAGCAGATTGTAGCATTAAAAAGTAAAAGATTAGTAAAGGCTATTTTCGTCTTCTTTTTTAACTTTGTGGGCAGGAGAATCTAAAACTCTGCAACCTTTAGATGAAATCAGATATGATATTATCACTAGGCTATGATCAACCACAATCAACAAATGAGATAGACCAACAGCATTTATCAAACAAAAAAAAAAAAAAAAAAAAAAACAGAAATTAATGACATTATACACTTCAATTTTATTGGTATTTAACATATAATTCTCTATTTGATTACCAGAATACAAATTAAAGACAAAAGGATTCCCATTGAAGACTACCACAGTTTATTTTCTATCCTCATTACCACCATATTGGGTAGAATTGCCATTCCAGAAGGAATTTCTATCGTTGAATCGCCCATCGTCTTCGTCATGTTTCAGCGTGTGAATATTGCTTCCAAAATGAGATGTCATTGGCTGCCTTGTTTCACCGTCATTCCTGCTACCTGAAGAAATGCGTTGAGGCCTTTGCTCTTGGGTGAAGTCGTTCTGAGGCGTAGAGTTTGGACCTACAATAGCAAAAACCAAGTCCTATTTAATAAGAACAGTCGTAGAAATTTATTGATTGTTACACAAACAGAAGAGAACTTCACAAAAAATAAGTTATGGACAGACAAATTAAATTGAATATGCATTTTTTTTTTTGCATGTGAAGTCAAAGGCTCTTTTCAAACAAGTTTAATCAGCTGATTTTGATTCCGATCCATATCCAGATAATAAATTTCATAAACAAATCTATTTTAATACGGGTCTCTTTAAAGTGGAATTCATCAGATGTGTTTTTCTTCTGATTCGTAAACCTTAAAAATCTCCTTAATATTACAACATCTTTAAATTCTCCAAGCTGAGGAGTAAAGTGAACATAACTAGAAAAAAGGAAATTTTCTGGAGAATAATCAAAGAATTCAAAAGAACCAATCGAAGTAGAGAACTAGATATCCATAGGCTTTTTGTTAAAATCATGGGTGCAAACACTAGTGTTTTGACTATATCTGTTAAAGCACTCTAGAAAATTTTAACTTGCTTTCTTTGCTCTAATTTTCAGTAATTAATCAAAATTCTGCACCTCGGAAGTCCATTGCCAAAATCCCTAGTCCGAAAATGGAACCCTAGAGAATAATATTTAACATTTTGGCACGACAACAAGGAACAGAAACTCACTGGATTCCCACATACCATGTTGTGATTGTTGTCGAGGGATTGCAGAGCTAGAACCACCACCAAGATAGGAGAGAGGATTTATGAAAGAAAACAATCTTTTTGCATAAGCAAAGTAACCCTCATTACTCGCATTTGAGGAATCAGCAACATTTCTTGAACTTGATTGAACGGTTGTTCGCTGCCGAGGAACCACAATCATTGCTTGTCTATCAAGCAGTCCCAATTCTGACAAGGTTCTCCTTAAATCTGTTTTAAAAGCAGTCAGAAAAAGAAGGTTGACATGAGAAAACCATTTTCCATCAAATTTAAATTTCAATTTGCGTATTACTTGAAGGACCATTTTTCTATTCTTCTCCTCCTCCTTTTCTTTTTTCTTTTTCATTTTCTTTTTCTTTTTTTTTCCTTCTTCTTCTTCTGGCTAAGACATTAACATCAATAACAACACACTGAATGAAGGAAAATAATCTCTGACAGTAAGAATAGCGAAACACAAGTCAATCATATCCAGATAAATGAGCATCCAACTATTCATTTCCATTTTTTCTTTTCCATTTTTAATCATGTCCGTTTGAAATGCGTATCTAGTACTTACCTTGATCATTGTATACTTTGCGCGGGTAAGGTATGGCAAGATCATAAGAGCCAATGACAGTTTCATGATGTTCATCAACATAGTCCTTTACTATTCTCAAAGTGCTTGTTAAAGAGAACTTCTCTTGCAAATTAACACCGTCAGGCAATCGGATGTTTAAGTGTACATCACTGGATTTGTTGACTATCATAGACTTATCAACCCTTTTATTAGCTTCAGCTTCATCCTTTGCATCTTGCACAACTTGATGACTGGCTGATTTTGATCCTCCATCTGAAACGACTATATCCCTATCGGCATCAATTTTTTCTCGGGAATGAGAGCCGTCTAGAGAAATGGTGTTATCCAAGTCTACAATAGCAACACGTGGTGATTCTCTGGTAGCTATAACGGATGAGTTGGGCTTCTCACTGCTAGCACATTCTGCTTCATTAGCAACAACTGATGTTGAAGATGTTTTATCTCCAAATTCAGAACTTTTCTCCTGTTCATGAAATGAGTAGGATACAAACAAAAATGCTCAACCATTTATTATGCACATCAGCACTAATAAAAACTTAATGACGATTTTGATGACATTTATTTATACCCCAACAGCGCATAGATCACTCTTATGTTCTTCCGATTTGTGAGAGCTAGCCTCTGTTTTAGTATCTGGAGATTTATCATAATTGTCAGTTAAAGGTGATTGGGCAACATCTGAACTTCCTTGGTCAGAAGAGGCAGTAGTAGAAACACCAGAAGCGGATGGTTCTGATGTCTTCGAGGCAAGTGCGGCACTGAGAATGGCAGCAGTTGTATCCTGTAATGCATCATCATAAAAGTCTTATCATGTTCCTTGCTTTAACTCAGAAACAAAAAGAGAAACCGACAGAGAAATGTCAAGACAAAATAAAGGATCAATAGTTGGAATGTTGCAACATGAAAAATAGAACATGTCCTCGGCCATGCCAATGAGAATACTTTTTGCACACAAAGAGTGGGCATATCCAGCTAACTTTGGAGATGCAAGAAATCCCTGCTTGGTACCCCAAGTATATTCCTCATAATTCCTGTACATTGCAGGGGGACTGAATCGAACCTGAGACCTTGACGAGGAAAGGGGCAGCCATAGGACCCCGACCAAATAACTGATGGTTCACATCAACTATTCTTGTCGGCAGACTGATTATGATCACTCTTTCTGTATGTATTATTTCTTTCTTTATTTTCAATTTTATCACATGATATGTCTGTTAACATAGTCATTATTATTCTCATGTACATAAATGCCACAAGAAATCGTCTACTAAAGTTGTCCTGACTAATTCTACAGATTTCAATCTCATTGATTAGAGCAATGGTTGCTTTATTGCCTTGCTATTTTCTCAGAATTACTATAACAGCAGCATTTTATTTATGATACCATCAACTGATTTTTATTAAAAAGTTTATCATACAAGGACAAAGTCAAGAGGGAAAAATAGAACAAAACAACCATCTATGCTTCTAAAGTTGGAATGCCTAACTTCCTAAGTTAGAAATCTTCACCCTCCAACTAATGAAAATACATGATCAAGGCACAACAGAAACAAAAGTGAGCACATTGCTTTCATGACATAAAATGATCAAGAACCTCATGCAAACTATGCACCAAATGTTAAATTATATTTATAACCCGGATTGTTTACACAGCTTCTAAGACCTTAAAATAAATAAAAAATAAAAATAAAAAAAGAGAGAGAAGAAGCAATGACATACCTGAATATTAAGACTCAACCACACCTTCTCTAAACTGGATGCCAGGACTTCAGCACTTATAAAGCCCTCTACAAAATTTCAGAACAAAGGAGAACCAACTCCAAGAATGTTATAACGTGCTTTCCTGAAAAGCTGAGACAAAGGCTGTGATGAAATACATTACCATTTTGCCAAAGCTGAACACCATTGTATCCAACAGCTGTTATACAAGGAACGGATTTTTGTGGGTCTGTAAGAAATTAAGGATGGCTTCACAAGTACGTTATTATCGAAGAGCTTACCAAGGAGAATTTCGATTTAAAAAGACCTACATGCTGCTAGCTAGCTGGAATTTATGTCCTAACACAAGAAGTTGTACTTAAGTACAGGATTCCCTAATGAAGTATGCATAGAATGTCAAACAAAAGGATAGGTTTACCAAAAATTTTAAATGTTAACTGATTTTCCCTAAAAGGATACATATAGCAGAAAACTGTGTGGCATCATTGCTTCCTTCAGAGAGATGCAACAGAATACAATACTTCAATACCGACTCGGCCACCTGAATGCAAAAGATGAATACAAGAACCATAATGAAGCACAGAATAACAACTCAGAAAATTTCCGCTAGCAATATAAACCCGAGCTAGAATAGGGATGAAGCCTACCTTTGGATCAATCCACGTGGAACAGTCCAAACAACTTGACTCGGCATCTTCACCTAAAATCAGTAAAAGTATGAAATTGAACACCACCTTAAAACAATATGAAGAGTACTCAACTAATAGATAAGCTTATTCACTTTTATATATATATATATATATATATATATATATTTATAACTGGATCCTCTCCAGAAAATAAAATAAAATAAAATAACTGAGTAACCACCATTTTTGTATAGTTTTTAAAATAAACAAAGAAAAAGAAAAGAGAATCAAAACAAAGAACAAACCTGATATGTAAACAACAAAAAGTTTCCTCTGCTTCTTTGCTTCAGCAATTGCTGCGGGAATGGAACCTTTATATGTGAGAGAAGAAAGAGACTGTTCCATCTGTTTGACTACACACATTCAAAGATTTTATCTTTAAAAAATAATTACAAAAAAACATAAAAATCTCCATTACATGTACATCAAAGAACAAACAGTTTGATAAAGTACGAAAATTGAATAAAAACTAGGGTCACTATCATAAGATGTTCCAAGAACAAAATGATTTTAGTTCTACCAAGTGCATGGGAAGATTTGAAATGTTCCCATTAGTTACTTAATACCCTGCCAAAGATCTATCCAAACATATATATGCGTATATGCGACTGACGGAGCAAAAGAAATGAAGCATCTTGTCAAAAATTCTTCATTAAAAAATTTTAAGCTGTTAGGATTTTTATTCCAATACTTTTAGTTGGCATTTATAATTAAAATAGTGTTCCATTTCTTTCTATCCTAGGATTTGTTCTCTAGATTTTTAGTTTTACAAGTTACCAAGTTCACTCTGATGCCAAGAAATAACTCCTAATTTCATTAATGTCAAAATATCCATAGGGACTTCTATTGTAGGGGATATGTACAAAAAACTACTTATGGCATATTTTTGAACGTGAGGTCATATCAGAATCATGTCAGAATAACATCTAAACAGGTCCATCTCACTTAGCTCAGTGTAATTCACGGTAACGTTGTTGTAATTACCACAGAAAATGTCAGAATCGTGTCAGAATAATATCTAAACAGGTCCGTCTTACTTAGCTCAGTCTAATTCACGATAACATTGTTGTAATTCCCACAACAAATAACATTTAATCTGTTATGTAAGATTCATAATCTGTCATATAACGTCGATCACAACACAAGATTATGATATAACTGTGACATGAGAAGGAAATCAGTAATTTGAACATTACAAATATTTGTTTGTGCTCAACATGAATTTAAGAAAAATAAAGCGAAAAAATAAAAATAAAACACAAGAACTATTAATAAAGGTACGTGAACGTTTAAATTTTTTTTTTTTAATATAAAACTGATAACAACAGAGGATTCTGGTAATATGGTCATATTCAGTTTAACGACTTTACCCTCGATCTGACACCTTTAATTGTTTTACGGTATGGTTACAGTAACAGTAAGGGAACTTGCCACTATATCTAAACATGTATAAATTTAATAAAACCTCACAAAGTCCAAAATTGAAGAATATAGATTTTGTGACCAACAGAGCGAAAGAAATGAAACATATGTTGTCAAATATTATTCATTCCTAAATTTCGAATAGTCGTGTAATTCAGTTAAGTACCAAAAAATACATTAAAAATAAAAATAAAACCTAAGAGCATAGAAATCCTTTATTATGCTTTCAATGAATGGTGATCGAAGTTTCAGTCCAAACACAATTCAGGGAAACCGATGCCCAGAGAATTCAGATTCCCAGGATCCTCCAAATTTCAATCGTGATTAAGAAGAAACAGAGGAAACTACCGGAAAATTAGAAAAATGAAATCAGATTTCATTAAAGAAAAAAAAAAATAATATATATATATATATATATATATATATTGAACAATTGACGAACAAAGAATATTAATTGGAGGAAAGAGAAAAAATAAATAAAAATAAAAAAGAAGCAAAGAAAGATCCAGAAGGTTTTTATAGCGAAATCGTACCGGTGAGAATCTGGATTCAGAGACTTTGCGACTACAGTGCTTAGCTATAAATCCCTTTTTTATTTTTATTTTTTCTCTTGTTTTCGAAGGCCTGGGACGTGGGAGGAGTGAGCACTTCAGAGAATTTTTCCTTGTAAGGTTTACTTGGGAGCACGAGAACTGAGAACTAAGGCACCGTTGAACTAAACCGTTTTATTTTTAATATTTTTATTGATTATTATCATCATTATTATTATTTTTAGAAATCACATGGTCTATTTTTAAAGAGTTAAAAGATGTGTTGTTCTAGATTTTCTATCTCATAAACTATCTTTTTAATAATATTATATCATATTATCTTAATTTAAAAATTTAACCATACAAAAAATTGTTAAATATTAAAAGTTATTAAACAAATTAATGATTTGTCAAAATATTATTGAGAATACAGTCGTTGAGACAGAAAAATTAGAC
This sequence comes from Ficus hirta, assembly GCA_038430175.1. Lineage (NCBI taxonomy): Eukaryota > Viridiplantae > Streptophyta > Magnoliopsida > Rosales > Moraceae > Ficus > Ficus hirta. The sequence continues at coordinate 1,691,389 of CM076593.1, read as the reverse complement.
ATCAGATCTATACTCTATTTTAAATATTTTTAAAGTTTACATCATTTTTTTTTTCAAAAAAATATAAATTATATCATATCTTACGGTTAAATCCTTATATTTTCGAGCAAATTCTTAAATTTTTAATAATTTTAAATAATAAATTTATGTGTACAATTTTAGGTTTGAGAAAGAAAAATAAAAGAGGAGAAGGAGAGTTTTTTTAATATGGTATGATCGTAAATCTGATTTTTACTTTGATCACAAAGTAAATAAATTTATTCTTTAGCTAATACATTTTAGATTTTAATGAAAAATTCTAACTAGATAATTTCTTCCTTTTTTTTTTTTAAATTAGGAATATGTTTGTTAGTTTTTTTTTTTTTTTTTTTTTGGGTGAATAAGGTATAGTTTGACAAAAGAATGATCTTTCCTTTTTTTTGTAAGTTCTGAATGTGAGCCTTTTTTTTTTTTTTTTTAAGGGAAAAATGCATTAACGTTAATAAAGAGTTACAAACTAAACAATACAATGCAAAGATTCTGTAATTGTGCGGTCATAACTATTAATCATCGGTACAAACAATTGTCTCACAGTGAGAACGGCGCAAGTCTAAGGCACGAAAACAAGAAACCTCGACATGCCAAAAACGAGAATGTACCAAGCTCAACTTAACAAAGCCCCAACTAATGACGGAAACTGCCGATCAATTGGGAGCCACGACCTCAGATCACAGAGATCACAAAACACCCTGCATAGCCACAAGTCTAGCATGACCAATAAATCGCCAATATCTAAATTTGGCGAACAAACCACGAGCCCGACTGATGGAAAGACCATCGTTATTATTAAGGACTAAAAACAAACACTCCAAAACAACAAATAAAACCAGATTTGCGTATGATATACAGTTATTACACCTACACACAAACATACCAAAACAAAATAAAAATATATCAATACCGGAAATGCCGCAGGTAAGAAGATGACCACCACAACCAAAGTAGACTGCCTGAAAGTGCCATCAAAGCCACGATCATTCCCCTCCTCCATTCCATCGAAATGCAGGCCTCCCAACCCCACAATCACCTCCACACTTAGTAACCTCCCCGCGATGATCAGATCTTCATCTTTAGGGCCGGAAACCGACGGCAAGCAAGACGCCACTGCCTGTTTCATACCTCCGAGAGGCACACCCTCTAAAAACCCAAAACACCCAGAAAGAGAGAGAGAGAGAGAGAGAGATAGATAATATGGGGTTCTATTAGTTAAGAAATGTTGAAGTCATTAAAAAGTAAATGTGAGCTTATTTTAATTGGGGAGAAAAGTACGACAAATAAAATATTATGAAGAGTAATTGGCCTAAATAATATTTAAACTTTTTCAAAGGTAATGGTTTGGTCCCTCTTTTTTTTTTTTTACCAAGATAACCCTAAACTCCTATTTTTTGGCCATTCCAGTCCTTTCCGTTAAAAAACTAGTGGATTGGTCACGTAAGAAGCACACTTCGTGTTTTTTAAAGGTCGAATCAATAATTTCTTATCCAAATTGGGAAGGGGAGTTTGTTCAACTTTGGGGGAAGGGGACAACCCAGTCGGGGGTTGGAGAGGTGTGGGGGGGGAAGAGGGGGCCCAAAGAGAGAGAGAGGATAGGGGGTGGGCGAAACACAGAGAGAGGGGGAGGGGGGAGGGAGAGAGAGGAGAGGGTATTTTAGTTATTTTATTATAAAAAGAATTATTTCAGTAAGATTCCGTTAAAAATTTAACAAATTTGGATGGAAAGGACCATAACGGCAAAAAAAAAAAAAAAAAAAAAAAAACATAGACCAAACCATAACCTTCAAAAGAGTTCATGGACTATTTAGGCCAATTACTCTATTAGGATCAAGTACTAAACAAATAATTAAGGGTTATTAGCACATGGAATACTGAACCATGAACATTTTTGATACTTTAGTCCCTGACTCACAAAGTCCTTGAAACATTGTTTGTTTGTTTGTTTGTTTCTCCAGTTCTGGTCTGGACAAAAATTTGACAATATATTTTATTTCTTTTATAATTGAATTAAAATAACTGTGTGTCCATTGACTTGAAACTTTATTGAAATAGATATCTTAAGCGAAAAATGTTATCTTTTACGTTATTAAAAACTCGTAAACTATCCCTTTAAAAAAACCTCTCACAAACTTTAGCATTTTACATTTGTATTAAATTATCTTAGTATGATATGGACATGATTATTTGTATTAAATTTCAGCGATATTAAGCATTGATGCTCTCTAAACTTGTTATTATTTGACAAAATACCCCCCAAACTTTTAATCTTTGCAATTTACCCCCACACTTGCTAAAATTTTGTAATGTACCCCTTTTAGTTAATTTTACACTAAATAAAAGATTTGAAATTGGAAGATTTATGTTAGGATTTGTATTTGATTTTGAAAATTTTTTGTTGGAAATGGTGTTTTCCGTCTTCACATAAAGCATACGTGGGCTTTTGACAACTAATTTAACAGAAAATTAACTTATAGCGGGTACATTGTCACAATTTAACAAGTTAAGGGGGTAAATTGTCAAAATTAGAAGTTTAAGGGGTAAGTTGTCAAAAGATGACAAATTTAGGGAGTATCGGTGTTAAATACCCTAAATATCATAAATCATTTGTAATTTAGTGTCAGAGACTAACACTATCAAAACAATCAAAGTTAAGCGAGTAATTTGCAAAAAGAAAATTTTTATAAACCAAAGTGTCATAGCTATAATTCAAGGATTAACGGTTAGATTTTTTTAAAGACTTATTTGCATGAATGCCCCTGAACTTTTTGAATTTGATAATTTAGTCCCTAAACTTTTTTCTTCGCAATCAACCCTTGAACTTCTAATTTTTGACAATTCAGTTCTTTTTACTTAAATTCATTGAAATTAAGACAATTTTTTACACAATACTTACACATTATAGCTCAAAAGGGACAATATTGATCATTTTTGCTTAACTTGAATACAAATTTCTTTTAAAGTTTAGGTTTAAGTTTGAGTATAATTGAATTAAGGTTAAAATTTTCAAAGAAAATTGTATTAAAGTTAAGCAAAAATGATCAATAATGCTCTTCTTGGACTATAATGTGCAAGTTATGTGTAAAAAACCGTTCAACGAATTTGAGCAAAAATGACTGAATTATCAAAAAATATAAATTTAGGGGGCTGATTGCTAAAAACAAAGTTTAGGAACTAAATTATCAAATTTGAAAAGTTCAGGAAGTATATGTACAAATAAGTCTTTATTTAATCTTGCCAGCATATATTATTTAAAATATTATCTTAGTAATTTGTTTAAATCATAATTATGGTTCTAATATTATGTTGCTTAATGCCAAAAATCCTATTGCTCAATTGAAAGAGATACTTTCTACTAACTACATATATTGAAGGAACATTTGGGTCAAGGAACTATTTTAGAAACTGGTCCTTTTTTAACCCTATAATCTACAGTTTTTCACTCCAATCTCCATCCGACGCAATCGTCAATAACCCTCTAATAATCGGTTGTTATTTTCTTGATATGACGGATAATGATATATCTTTTCTATGATTATATGGATTTCTTGTCTCATTTCTTGCTCCAAATTGTTTGGTTAGTCATGTATTTAGCTGTATTTTATGGGCTTAAGATTTAACTTAACTTGTGCTTTTGATAAAAATAGACATCTTATGGTCATAATTATTTTTTCGCCATTATTTGTATCTTTTAGATACTTTCATATTTCTCTTAAAAAAAATTAAGGGTATTTCTCCTAAATCATGAAATTGTGAAAATCACATATTGCTCTAAGATCTTGGGTATAATGATTTATTCAAAATTGCATAGAGAATTAAAGAAAATCTAACATTAACATTACTGAAAGCCCTATAATTAAGGTACACCACAATAAGTATGTCTTTAATATATGATCTATCTATTAATTAAATTAAGTTATGTACACAAAAAACTAATCTTGAGTTGTCAACGAAGACCAAAAAAAAAAAAAAAAAATCCAAATTATGAAGGTAAATTAACAAATAATGAGGTTGACCATTTTTTGCCACTATTTTGCAGTTCAAGTTTATATCATGATCTAACTTCAAAAAAAAAAAAAAAAAAAAAGTTTATATCATGATCTGGTAAGTTGGTCCGTGCGTCATTTTATATGTTATACTATATTTAGCAGATCTTAGGAAATACACATTAAAAAAAAAAGTTTAAATATATACATAAACTTATATGCAATTGACTCTTTTTCAAGTTTTGATCTCTGCACAAACTAACCTCGATATTACCCGGGGGCAAAAATGATAATAATTTATTATTGTAACATGAATAAAAGAACATAGATCTAGATATAAATATGAATATATATATATATATATATATATATATAAATTCAACACGTAAGTGTGATAAGATGTGATGCAAATTACCAAAACCAAAGTGCAATGTAACTTATAAAAAAAAAAAATAAGAAAAAAAAAAACACAAAAAGAAGAACCAAAAATGTAACTAATATAACCACCACACATATTTAAACAATAAAAGAAAATTTGGTTGTTTTGTTTTTGATATCTTCTTGTTTATTTTTTGGGCCCTTTTTACCCTAGACTAGAAAATAACTCTCCAAAGAGCCACGTATGTGTTTGCCATATGGGAGAATTAAATATGTGCTGCTGCAACTGTGTCAAATTCCACCTTTTGTTAGAAATTGTAGTAAATATCATTTTTACATTAAAAAAAAAAAGGAAGTAAACAGCAAGACTTCAAAATATTTGAAGTAAAGAATAAACTTATTAAGTAAATAAAAAATTTATTAGGTAAATAATATATTTAGACGATGTAAATAAATTATTTATCTGATAAATTTATTATTTATTGTTATATATTTCAAATCATTTTTAAGTCATATTCTTTATTCCAATTAATTTCTGAAAACTACTAACTTTTTTATACGTTATCTCTCAAAACATTATGTCTGCAAACATTACCACAGTAATTCTTTTTCATTACTTTTTAGATGAAATATGTTAGTTAACATCACTTTTTTTTTAAAATCAAATTACTAACGAATTTCATCTGAAAATTAACAAAAATGATTATTATAATAACATTTTAATAGTTTAGGGGTATTTCAGCAATGAAAAAAGATCAAGATCTAAAATTATGAAAATTTAAAAATTTAAGGACTAAACGAACAATTTACTAAAATAAAAAAAAATGTTAGGGACACCAACTCTAATACTAACTTTTGAGTACCAATAGATGTGGCAACGAGTTGTCGTTTTTTTATTGGTAAGTGGTTAAAGTATTATCATATCAATTAACTATATCTACCAATGAAAATATGACATGTGAATTGGAACTCAAAAAATTAAAATTAGAGGTGGTATCCTTAATACTGCTAAAAAATATATATAAAATTTTAAAGGGAAAAGGGGGGAATAATGACGAAAAAGGGTGGGTCGTGACCTTTCATGTTTACCAAACAATTCTTATTGACAATTCGTGATCTTATCAGCTTTCTTTCTTGCATCCATACGAACTGAGTTGTTACCAACTATAAAATATTCATCCCTTCTGCGACATCCGTTGGGTTGGAAAAAATAGCTTAAGAAATCCATTTTAGGTAACTTTTTTTAGACTAATTTTAAGTGGGACTCGCGGCATAATTTTATGTACTTTTGTGTTCTCGACTTGATAAGATTAAATTGATATGTTCATATATTCAAAATTATAGGTGAATTAGAAATTAGCTTTTAAAATACACTCATGAAGTTGTTAAAATATATATATATATATATATATATAAAGTCTCTTATCAAGAGATAAAAGTCAAGCCATCTCCAAATCTTATATAAAGGATTTTGTCCTTTCATTTAATATATACAGAAAACACAAATGAAAATTTGAAGATATTTATATTTTTTTTAATGTCAATTTCTGGTAGAAGGTTATTTGTTTTAAGAAATATTAGCAAGAAAATGGATAACGTATGATCTTAAAGTCATACAGTTGGATATTAGCATATCTTTAATCTTCAATATGAAATTTTAATTTGAGCAAAGAATATTAAATTTAAATTTAAATTAATTTAAAATGTTTAAAATTAAGTTGAATTTTATCTTCTTTTCAGTTTAGATTTATATAAATAGATGGGTAATTTTAATTATGGTATTAAAAAGATAGTTGATTGATTAATAAATAATGAATTTCTATTTTACTCCTTTTAGATTCTTATTCTTAATTTATTTCTACCTCATTAGTAATTTTATTTTTTTCGATTTAGATTATACATCTTCCACCATCACGTCGTACATCCACATCATTAACTATTGCCCTAAGCAAAAATTTAAAAAAAATAAATAAATAAAAAAAGAAACACTAATTAGCCTCGTTATTGTTGATAGAAGAATAATATATATGTATATTTAAAATAGACATATTATATATGCGAGGAATTCACTACGTAAATTAAATGTGATATGACATGATGCAAACCTATCCTAAGTGCAGTTCAACTATTATATAACTACCTATATCTTCAAACAATAAAAGAAAATCTGGTTGTTTTGTTTTTTAATCTCTTCTTCTTCTTTTTTTCCCTCCCTTTTTACCCTAGAAAATAACTCCCCCAAAAGAGCCACCTATTTGTATCATGTTGGATAATAAAAATAATATGCGGCTGCAACTGGGTCAAATTTTACTTATTTTTTTTTTGTTTATCTGATACTTAATCTCTCAAATTATTTTTACTAAGGACTAACTATTCATTGTTATTTAGCATTTAGTACAGATTTAGTATTCAGCCTTAAATTGGCATCATGTCTACATACGAAATTTCCCATACTTAAAGGGTATCGTTTTTTGATGGAGGAAATTTTTCCTAAAAACTTAGGTCAGGCGAGAACGGTACCAATCAATTAAAAAATAATAATATTAAAAGCTAGACCTGTTTAATTTTCAAGGAAAAAAAAAAAAAGAAAAAAGAACTTTAGCAAATGTTAAGAGAAAGTTCACATCAAAAGTTTACTTTTATTACAATCTCTTTACCATATAAAAAAGGACGGATGTTTAATTTCTCCCCTACTCCAGATGTCACGTTTTATTGTTATTATTTTTTTTAAAAAAAAAGGCACGCAAAGTTTTTTTTTTTTGGCTTCATTACCTTTAGTAAAACAATTCTTTTTAAATATGTCTAAATTTAAACATTTTCTTTTACGACAATAAGCTATTTCACATGCGTGAAGTACTTGTTACAACTAGTAATAATTAAGTGCAAAAATTTCGTAATTATAAGTATAACTTAACAATAATATCATACCTGATTCTATTTCAAAGTACAGAGTTCGAATCCCCTCACCGTTAAGTTCAAAAGTAATAATAATAATAATAAATAAATTCTTATAGGTGTAAGGGTAAGAGAAGCCAATATGGCTGTTCTCATTAATGACCCATTAAATAATAAAGTCACATTTGAAGCGGTTAAAGTTTCCATGAAATAAATACGTACCCATTAATTTCCTTTCTAATTATGAAGTGAATAAAATGCCAAACGCTGCTCAACTCAGTTATAAGTGAATGCTCTTTATTTCTTTCCTCCTACTACCAATAAACGGTTAGTAATTCATAATTTGGATGTATATGATCTTTATCTATATACACATAATATATATAAGCAACTCGAAGATTTTATAAATTGTGGGGCATCAAATTTTCATTTTGTCAAGAAAAAAAATATAACCTAAACTATAAGTTTTAGTTTTGCAATTTTCTCCCAATTTTAAGCTTTAAAAAAAAAAAGTAAAGAAAAACTCCCCACAAAAAAGCTAGGTAATTCCATCTCTTGTGTTCTTGTCTCATCCTTAAAACGGACTCTTTTTGCCTCTCTTTTTATTATCTAACCTTATGATCTCTCCCTTTTTTTTTTCTTTATGAAAAATTAAAAATCTTGTTTGTTCCTTAAGAACTTTGATTTTTAATTTCAATAGCCAAACAGAAACATATTTAGACATGAGGTAAATTTAAGTTTATCAACTGAGAATATGAAGAAATATACACGTATTTTGAAAAATATGTGCACTTTGTTTTCCCCCCTCCCCCCTTTGAGATTTTCTTTTAAAATAATTTGTATTCATGAATTTAGTTATGTTTATGCTTTTTACTGAAACACGAGTACTTAATAATTGAAGGTTTGAGACTTACAACATTGTAAGTGCGTACTCTGAAAAGTGAAAACAATTTATAACTGTTATAAGGAAAATAATTTAAACAAAAAATAGCAACAATCTTATAAAGTAGAATATGATAATAGCATAAAAGGGAAATTGTAGCAAATAGCATATTATTTTATAGGTACCTTTAAAGTTTATAGTATATTTTTTATAAGATGACAAATTATAATATATATTTCTGATAAATCCTTAGATTTTCTAGAAAATATCAGATTTATGATTAATTTTTAAGAACAAATTTATGCATATAATTTCATGTTGGAGAGAGATAAGAGAAAGGAGGAATTTTTTTTGATGTTATGTGATCATAAATTTGATAATGCTATTAATTACTATGTTTGCTCTTTCTCCCAGTCTAAAATTAAAAAGTAGGAAAATTAATTTTGCATATATACACATAGTTATTTGTATTTATATCCTCGTAAAGATCTCAGGCTAAGAGCTTCAAGTTTTGAATTACTTCATGATAATCATGTTGAAAATTATATGATTGAAATCAGTTGATTTTCTATTTAGTTTTTTGATCTGATCAGAACCATCTATATTTCGAATTAGAACTGAATTGCAAATTAGAATTTTAATTATCATATTGCAAAGAATTTTATTACCAAATACTACTAGAATTTTTAACCCTTTCTTTAAGTAATATTATAATCTATTTATTTATCGAATCACTACTAATTACTAAAGTCAATTTACGTCTATGTATTTCTAAAAAAATTGTTGGTCATCATAGGGGCAGAGCCACTTTCAGGGTGATTTTTTTTTTTCTTTTATTTCAACTCCAAAATTTTTATAATTTTGTTATTTTAACCCACTAAAAATAAAAAAATTATCACATAGTCCTACTGTTTTTCTACTTTACCAGCATTAAAAACTGAAAATTCTCATACTCATTAAATTTTACCCATTGATTTTTACACTTTGATGTTATGAGTTTTTTTTTTTAAATTAGTATATGTCCTCACAAAAATATATTTCTGACTTTGTTCCTGTGAGTTGAACCCTGAAGTACTCCCTTCAAGTTTTTCCCTTACTATAATTTTTTAATTACTTCTAATGCAACCTTCAAAAATTGTTTAATTGTAAACTTTATATTAAAACCTCTTATAGAAGTTATGTTTTATCCCAATTTTGTTTTTAGTTTTAAGCATGTACTCATTATTTTCAACTCCAAACTTAAATAAATCACAAGCCACGCTACTTATAAATATTTCAGATTTAATTGATACGAAAGAAGAAAAAAGTACAAATGGTAAATATATATAAACATATGTATTTAAAAAGAAGGCGAAAGAAAGAAAGAAAAAGATGAAAAAAGCTTTAATATTTCATTTAGGATGATTTGGGTTTGTGTGTATGGATGTAGCATATAATAATAAGGTTTTGACGTGCGAGAGTTTATTGGGAGGACGCGAGACACCGAGCACGACATGGCACGGTGCATGTAGAAAACTCAAGGAGATGTAACGATAAGTGCCAGACCAATGAGAATGTGGCACGTGGAGCTTGTCAAGGTTTTTCTTCTTCCAAATGTACACTACTACAATTTACCTATTTAGCGACAACATTACATTGTCGTCGCCAATAAATGATAATTTGCGACAACATATTATCGCTAAAACTGTTAGTCGTTTTTTAAAAAAATTGTCATCACTTCAAACAACTAATTTGCAATGACAGCTCCGTCGCCAAAAAAAAAAAAAAAAATGTCTTCAGTATTTGCGATGACATCATTGTCGCAAATAACCATTTGCGCGCCAAATAATGAATGGGTGAAAGTTTTTTAGCACCAATAGATGTCATTTACAACGATAATGTCTTTGCAAATAATTTCGTGCATTACAATTGGCAACAACTATGAATTAATTTATTAAGAATCTATTTGCGACAACAATGCTTAAAAATTCAATTTATTTGTGAAAAAAAGGCGGTCAGAATGGCGGTTCCTAAAATATTACTTGCGATGACATGTGAAAATTATTGTCGCAAATAAAGCTTCGGGAATCTTCCCTAAATTTAAGGCGGTTTTTTAAAAAATTTTGAAAGTATTTGCGATGACGTGTCGTCGTAAATACTCAAGCATCGAGAAGTTTCTTAATGAATTCTATGAAGACGATGTCATTTCAGAGGTTATTTGCGATGATAATTAAGATTATTGGCAACGACGTGTCGTCACAAATAAAAATGGGTATAACCTCGATCAGACAACTTTCTTATCCATTTTCCCTGTGATTTTCTCTCCTTCTCCAATCGTCTCACTCTCCCCTCTAATTCTCTCACTCTCCCTCTCTGATTCTCTCCCTCTTTCCCACATTTTACCCCAAAAACTCCAAATCTCACCGTCCCCTCTCCCTCTCAGATTTTGAACCCCCTCCACCGGAAAAAAAAAAAAAAAAAAAAACGTCTTTGTCACCGCCGTTCCCTTGCCGCCGAGCCTTCCCCTTTCGTCGCCGATTCCGACCCCGTTCTAGTGGTTTTGGTTTTTGTGAGGGTTTTTTTTTTTTTTTTTTTTTTTTTTTTGTTTAGGTATTTTGGTTGAATGTTTTTGGCTGATGATGATGATGATGATGATTGTGGTTATTTGGTTTTTTTATCATGTTGAAAATTTTTTTTTTGATGGAATGATGATGTTGATGATGATGTGATTTGTTGTTGTTATTATTATTATTATTATTATTATTATTATGTTGAAATGTTGTTTTGATGGTTTAAAAATTTTATGTAAGTAAAAAATTATTGAAATTATTTTATTTATTTTAACTAAAATTAATGACACAATAAATATTTAAAATAAAAAAGAAGTATAAAATGTTAAAAAAAATAAAAATTTAATTTTAGAAATATTTAGAAAAAAAAAATCCTTAATATATTGAAATAAAATGTTAAAAATTTGTTGAAAAAAATTAAAAAAAATTTGAAAAAATAAAAATTAATTTTAAAAATATTTAGATTAATATAACCAATAATTATATAATTTAAAAAATAATTAAAAACTTTATTAAATGTTTAAGAAATTAATAATAATTAATAAATTAATAATAAATAAGATATCAATAAAAATTAATATATTAATGATAATTAATAAATTAGCAATAATAATTTATTAATATAAATTAGTAAATTAATAACAATTAAGAAATTAATAATAATTATTAATATTTAAGAATTAATTAAAATTAAGAAATTAATAATGATTAATAATTTAATATTAATTAAGAAAATAATAATAATTAATAAAAAGTCATAAGAGTTGATAAATATTTAAGAATTTTAAATATGTTTTGATATATGGCTATACAGTCACAAAAATAGCATATGCAAGTATAAGTTTGTTTTTATTTTGCATATGCATTCATAAATTACGCTTGGACTCATTTGAGGATCAGTACGCAGTGACCGATGCTTGAATTGTCTCGTTTTGACAGTTTGATATTATAATTTGCATATTTGTCATGCACTCGCGCCTCTAGTATATGTTTTGGCACGTCTTCCTTTCTTTGTTCTCTGGGTGTGTGCTAAATTGCACACTTAGGAGAACTAAGGGGAGATGCTGCCGAAATTTCTACAGAAAAGGGGAGTTGTGTGATAAGTGACACAATACGTAAATTGCAATACTAAATGGGATAGGGCATTTCCTTATACGTAGGATTGGAGTAAGGTTGGTGTTTATAATTGCGTGCATATATTTTCCTGATTGATTGACTACAGTGATCACTTTGTTATTTTTTGTAGTCAAGATGCCGATTGACAAGAGTTGGATAAATTTGACAAACCGACTGTCTGATCAGTATTGGGAGGGATTATGTGCTTTTATCGATTTTTCTAAAGAGCATGCAGATGATGATGGTTATATCAATTGTCCTTGCCAAAATTTTTTGAATCATGAGATGCTGTCAATAGAAACCATTAAAGCTCACATACATTGATATGGTTTTAATACGCTGTACAGGAAATGGTGTTACCATGGTGAAGTAGAAGTAGTTCAAAGTAATAAGAATATCATGAGAAAACTTATGGATGAAATGCTGGCTGTTTTGCATGACGTTGCTAGAGTCAATGAAGATGATGTGTCGGGGTGATGCAACTAGATGCTGATGATGCACAACATGATGAGTTGAAAAATCTGTTCTCCAAGCTTCAGATAGCATTGTATCCATGATGTACAAAGTACTCATCTTTGAATTTCCTAGTCAAATTGATGCACTTAAAAGTGCTCTACAAGTGGCCTAATGAGTGCATGGATGCTATGTTGAAGCTACTAAAGGACGCTTTCCCAAACGGAGTTAAGCTACCTGATTCTCATTACGAGTCCAAGGCGAAACTTGGCAAACTCGGATTGAGCTATGAGACAATCCATGTATATAAGTATGATTGTGCTTTATTTTGAAAGGAAAATTCTAATCTTCAGGCGTGTCCAATATGTAAAACAAGTCGATAGAAGAGTAAGAAGTTAAAGGTTAAGAAAGTCCCGTGGCAAGTTGTAACGACCCGCCTTACGTAGGCCGTTACCATACTTACTTTACTTAAAAACTTACTCTTATCGTATGTAAAAATACGGAAATTTTTTTTTTTTTGAAACATACTTTAAATCCTAATTTAACATCACACTTATATATATGTACTTGATCAAAGCAAGTACTAAGATTTAAAAAAAAAAAAATCATCTTAACACATTTACAAAATATACTAAATACTAGATATTAGTACCATCAAAATATCATAACATAATACCGACATTTATATACATTCTTTTTTCAAAACGCGTGGCGGTGTCCAGCCCAGAGTTTCACAGTCCATTGTGCCCTCTTCCACAGTCTTGTATCACATATTACCAGTAGGCTACTTACCTATAGCATAAACATAAGTCATGAGCTTTCGCCTAACAAGTACAACTTTTCTTCTGCAAAACATTTCTTAATAAACAATGCATGCACCAATTATTCTTTCAATATGCTTTCTTAGGTTAGCATAATTTTTGGGCCCTTACATAATATGAGTGTACGTACCGTGGCGCGCAATCATAGAGTGGATGGGGCGGCCAGTCCAAATCCAACTCAAACCATGGACCAAACCCGCCCTCGTTGCAGGTCGGTACGACACGAGAAAACTTGCTTAACATCATACTTGAAATCAGTTTCTTACATGAAAATAGTTTCTTTCTTGAAAATGGTTTCTTACTTGAAAACAGTTTCTTAAAAACAGTTTCCTTAAAAGCAGTTTCTTACTTGAAATTTGATCTTATTCTTACCATATGATTTATCATTAGTGAGCATGCTTACATGATGCCACAAATATAAATCATATACATCACATACATTAATGCATGAGCTTTGAAAAATATGCAAAGCAGTAAAACAATTTGTCTATGCTGTAGGCGGAGTTGTACTTACAAGTTGTCTTACGTTCTTGGTCTATCGTTCAACGAAGCACATCAACAAGTTACACTTCTGTTAACATAAACCATGACATACTTAATTGGTATCCAATCCGATTACTCTTGGTAATCATATACAAACCTTCTATGGTGAGGATAATTCTGAGTTGATGAATTTTTACCGTTAACCCCAATTGTTATTATTTAGTTGCAACGAAATATTTTTGCTTAAAAATTACTTTCATAAATACCTCCTTGAAAAGTAGTATAAATTAAGAACCTATTTGATATGGCTCTTTTAACTTTATGACTTCAAAATTTATTTATAAAAGTATGTTTCGATGAGAAATTAAGCTTTCAATGAAAGTTACAAAATTTAAAAAATTTTCAAAAAATTTTTTTTTTTGACAGACTTAAAAATTCGTAACAAAACTTGAGTATGACAGAATATAAATCATTCCCTCTAACATTTTTAGTGTTTTTAGAAGATATAACAGATCATTTTAACCCATTATGTTCTTTAAAAATGTGTTTTTAAAGAAAGTCAGAACCTTTTCTTTTCTCCTTTCTATTGATTAAAAACAAAAGAAAAAAATTGTACCAAACCACTCCTAACTCTTGTTTACTACCGAGAGAAAACACAAAAAGTTAATAGTAAAATAGTTGTTGATGATTGGACTTACAATTTTTAACAAGCTGGCCAATAGTAACGTACTAAAATATACATATATATATATATATATATATTTCGTACATTAGGCACAAAATTAACAAGGAAATATTAATATTTATATATATATATATAAATCAAACACGTTCATAGTACATTTGGGATCCCTCCGGCTAGATCCGAACTAATGTCACAATATATATCATGAAAACTTAAAGTAAATAACTGAAGTTAAGCGGAATACACACACACATACACATATATATAGATGCTATCAACTTTGGAATGCTTAAGAGAAGCATTTTCAAAGTCCAAAGTTGAGCATTTTTTGTTTTTTTTTTTTTTTCTTTATTTCTTGTGACATAGTACAAAATACATGATGATTTGCCTAGCAATTGGCGGAAGAAGAAAGTTTGCACTTCTGAGGAAGCTGCATGGCGAGATTTGGGTCGATTCCCAGGGAGGGCAGCACCTTGGAGTTCTTGTATTGGCAGAGGCAGTTCAAGTCGGCATTAGTCAGCGATGCACAGCACGACGAAGACGGCGGCTTAGGGTTCGGAGCAGTCACCGCCGGCCTGCACGTCAGAAGGCCATTGAGTGGGACGTTGCAAATTGCTTGCCCATTGGAGAGCTCCACAATGCAAACCAAGAGGAGAAAATAAGCTACTATTTTTAACTTTGGAGAAGCTTCCATTTTGATCAGCAACAAATTTTTTTTTTTTTTTTTTTTTTATATATGCTAAGTTATTTTTCTTTGTAAATTTTGTATTTCGTTGCTGTGTTTTTGTTACAAAATTTTGATGTATATATAGGAGGAGTTGGGGCTGCCCGTGAACAAATATTATTGATTTATGACCATGCATTTCTGACGTACACTGTGGTGTCACGGGATCCATACTTGTGGTTCTTAGGGTTTTTCCTTTTTTATTCTTTTGTCCCATTATTAGGCCTCATCTTCATTCTTGACATATATGAAAAAGTTGTATGCATTTTCCCACTTGCTTTATCCTTTTTTTTTTTTTTACTTTTTTTTTTTTTTTTTGTAATTCCATGTCCGGATTCACTAAAAAAATATATAAATAATAATAATAATGGTAATAATTATTATTATTATTATGATAATAATTATAATAAAATATTTTAGTCATAATATTTTTTATAATGTTTTCGGACACAATATTTTTATGTGACTAAATGTCACTTTTAGTCACAACTTTGTGACAAAAAGTTTTATGTGAGTATTAGTGACAAAATTTTTATGCGAGTAAAACTTTTAACTGCGAGGTTTTTAGTCTCGGGGGAAAGTTGTAGTCATACCATGATTAAAATTCTTTTTGCTAACAGTTTTATTTACAACAAGAGTTTGTGATCAAATACATATGGGTAATTAAAAGTAACATTTAATCATATAGAAATTATAACTCAAAGTATCACTAAAATATATTGTGATTAAAAATTTATTCTTTTGTAGTGATTTTGTACTAATTTAATTAATAAAGAAGATTTATATTTATTAATTACTGATATATTGTCAAGAAAACTTATCCGGTGGGACTTGAGAGTACCTTTTTTTTTTTTTTTTTTTTTTCCTTCCTCATTTCTATGGGACAGGAAGTCTTAAATATTATCTTTATGCTTATTTTTTCTACTAAAAAAAATTGAGTTAATTTTAATGTAGGCAGTCGTCTAGCTAAGTGGAGGAATACTCTCGTATATATTCGTCTTTCTGAAATGAGCTTACATGTAGATCGTGTCTCTTATAATTTGATAATAGGACATATTCATAATTTGACATGCAATCTTATTTATTAACTATTTTTTGTGAGTTTTTGTTTTGTATTTGTTGAACAAAAGCTCCTTATTGAATGTTCATGCTGCAGGTACAAGTGTAAGCAACTCTTGACCTAAGCTCGATTGATGGCTTTGGCAAGTTGAAGTAAAGGCGAGTTGGAGGCGAATGGGAAACGGGATAGAACAACACTAATATATTTTCACAACATGTTTTATCTTTAATTAAGTTTTAAATCGAAGATTTATGAAAAGATTAGCTACCTTTTGTTAAGTAGTTAACTCACTTTAAATAGGGTCTAATATGTTAAACGTCTGATGATTAAACAAGATTTTGATTTTGCGTAATTTTGATTAGTTATAAATGCAAATTTAGAATGTATGGTAATACCCTTGTTATTTCGAAATCCAGCTTTACCAATATTCCATGTCTAAGAACTTAAACCAAATACGATTTTCCGAATTCTGAAGTCTTAAATTTAGTGAAATACAAATTTGATATGTTCTAACAACAGTTTTCAAAGGAGTACTAATGCTTTCCAGAAAAACGTATTTGATCAACTAGATGACAATCAGGTTCAAGGTTTCCATAAATTATTTTAGTTTGTTGAAACCATTTCGTCATTAAAAATAAATTTAAAAAAAAAAAAAAGAAAAAGAAAAGATATCCCTGAATTTGTCGGACCAAGTTATGAAATGAACTTAAGTCTAATTAAGTTAAGAAAGAACGTTTAAGAAACGATTTGAAAGTTGGGTTGTTATTCTGCATAAATGCAAACAATAAAGAGAACAATTAATTATTTTAAGTAATAATAAATTATTCAAGCACTCTTGCGATTCGATGGAGAGTTCTGATTTTTGGAGAATTGTTTAACATGTGAGTATGGGATGGTAAACGGGAGCAGATTCTGGGCGAGGTGGTCTTCTCACCAATCTATCCTGTTAATAAAAATTATTCTTAGATCTGTTTATTAACGTATTTAAGTTGGTGATGATGGGGCAGGTTTTTTCCGTAGCGAGGGTCAGGATACCATGATGTACCCTGTTTACTCGATTAGCTATATATCATATAAAAAATCAAAATAAAAAGTAAAACATACATGTATATATAAGACTTAAAAAAAATATATGAAGACTTTTTCTAGCAAAAATAAATATATAAATAAATAAATAAGAAGACTCTAGTTTTCAGTCTTCATATACCCTACATATTAAAGTTTCGTACTTAAAATTACATAAAAGTTATAAACTAACGTGTATAATATCTTTCTATAAACTCATATACAACTAAACGAGATGGGTAAACAAAGAATAGGTTCGGGAACTCCTAAATCCGTCCCTATCCCGTAACGCGAGACGGTTTAAACTTTGGCTTTTTTTACACCGATACACCCTGAACTTATCGCATAGTTGTAATTTGTACCTTAAACTTTTAATTTTGATAATTTATACCCTGAACTTATAAATTTATAAAGCAATTTTCCCCTCATTGATTACAGTAATGTTGATTATTTATGAAAATTGACATTTTACTTACATATAGGTCATTAATTAAAAGTAGAAAGGATCCTTTTAAATCAATATAAAAACAAATTTATGTTTAAAACAAAATTAAATAAAAGTTTTCTACTTTGATAATACTTAATTAATTAAAGATCTTAATCTAAATAAATTTGAGTTAAAATTGATAAAAGTGATAATTCATGTCATTAATTAACGATTTATGTACAAATCACACATCAATTTCCTTCAAAAGACTCACATTGTTATCAATGAAGAGTGAATTCTTATTAATAATTTATAAATTCAGGGTACAAATTACCAAAATTAGAAGTTTATGGTATAAATTACAACTGTGCAATAGTTCAGTGTGAACTAGTGTAA
This sequence comes from Ficus hirta, assembly GCA_038430175.1. Taxonomy (NCBI): domain Eukaryota; kingdom Viridiplantae; phylum Streptophyta; class Magnoliopsida; order Rosales; family Moraceae; genus Ficus; species Ficus hirta. The sequence goes on along the minus strand of CM076593.1, from coordinate 1,673,438 downwards.
AAAAGTCTTAAACTTTTAAAAAATTCACAGCTTTTATTCTTTTTCTTCAATTAACTAAAAGTGAAAGTAAAAACTTTACCAAATGTATCCTTCAGTATATGCCTAGCAAATTCAGAAAACACTAACTTTATACGAAGTCCATAAAATTGAAGATCATCAACCGCAGACTTAAATGTTATATTTGTAATTATAATGAAGAAAAAACAAGAGAAGATCGAGTTGTCTCCCAGAAATATTTCTACTCATATAGGTTTGATTAAAGCCCGTGATCACATGAGTTCCCGAAATCATCATCCTCTGATGTGCAATGAATTGTGAGGTTTTCTTGCAAGCTGTTTAGAACGGAGACTCTGGTTTTTGGTGGATACAGAACAAGGAATTTTCATTTTCTAGCAGATCTCCAGTGGTGGTGGTGTTGCTTCTGAATGTAAGTAGAGAAACTGTACAATACGAATAATGCAAAAAACAATTAATAATGTTTCTTTGTGCGTCATGTTTGATAGACTAGACAATTTTAAGGCTTTATGCATTGATACTTCATATGCAACAATGTTACAATAGCCTTAAACATAAGCAAAAAGTAAATAATAAAATTATATGGAAAAACAAGTCTTTATTTATTTATTTTTTTATTTTTTTAAAGAAGTAAACTAGAGAATCAAAAGAAATAAGATAATTATTGTTATTGATCCTAAATTGAGATCTGGGACAACTTGGAAGGAAATAGAACAATTAAATTTAGAATCACAAAGGGATACGAGAGTTATGAGTTCGTCGTAATTAAGTTGAAATCTCGTGCAATACCGTAAATAGATTAATCTTTTATTTAGACAAGTCATGAAGAAAATAAGAAATCAATGAAAAAAGATTATAATACCTTGGTTTTCATTGACGTACTAGACACTTTATATGATTTTATCATTATCATTAATAATTCTATTTATAGATTGGATATTATGGAGATAGCTACAATAAATAAATCAATAGATAATTGGTACTACCTATTATGACTTTTATTCTTATAAATAAATAACTTTGACTTTCAGTATATTACACCACAGATTTGTTTGGTATTCTTTCGGTAGGTTTTTTTTTAGATTGTCAAAGAATCTATAATAGATTTAGCTGCCTAATCCCTACTTTAGTCAGCAAAATTAAAAAAGGAATTACACCACAAATGTGTTTTTTTTTTTTGTAGCCATACAAGCCATCCTCGTGAGCAACCCAAGAGCACAACACCCGGCATCGATCATCATAATCCCGCTTGGCTTTGAAGACGTCAAACGTTGCCGATATGCCGTGGAGATCGAATTTGCAGAAGAAGAGCGTTGTCTGCTGCCAGAAATTGATCCCAAATTTCCACTCATAGGTTTGATTAAAGCCTATGAGCCTATGACATGAGTTCACAAATCGTCAGCCTTTGACTAGCAATGAATTGTGAGGTTTTCTTGTAAGCTGTTTAGAATGGAGTCTCTGGTTTTGGTGGATGAAAAAAGGAATTTCCATTTTCTAGCAGATTTCTTGTGGTGGTGGTCTTGCTTGTGAATGTAAGTTGAGAAAATGTGCAAAAAAAAAAAAAAAAAAAGCTTCTTTGTGAATCATGTTTGATAGGGGTCTATTTGCACTAGAAAATTTTGAAGGCTTTTTGTCTTGATATTTCATAATGCAACGATTATAGACTTATATATAAGCAAAAAAATAAATAATTATATTAAAAAAAGTAGTAAACTGGAGAATCAGAAAGGAGATAAGGTAATTATTGTTCATGATCCTAGATTGAGATATGGGACACCTTGAAAAGAAATAGAACAATTAAATTGAGGATCATACAAGTAGTAATCCTATTGTTATGCGTTCATGATAAATTGAAATCTCATGCAATCATATGTTTAAGCCTTAATTTCTTACCAGAAATGTTCTCTTTTAGTTAGACACGTCAGGAAGAAAAAAAGAGATCAGGATTATCTCATCTATACCTCATGAATTTTTGCGTTGTGCTCACTTTATTTCTTAAATTTTAAAAATTATCACTTTACTTGGTGAAATTTGAATTTATTCCACTTTACTTGTTTTAATAGAATTTTGGTTAAAATAGACGGAGAAAAGGGAAAATTAATTTTACTAAATACAATCTGTTAGGATTTATGTTTAAAATAAATAAATAAATAAAGCTTACACGATTACACTTAATTCAAATTTTCCATATGTTTTTAACCAAAGTTATAATAAAAATGATTAATGGGGACTAATTTAAAATTCAGAAATAGAGTGTAATTTTTTAAAGTTCAGGAATTAAATGAAAATGACCTAAAGTGTTCATCACGTGAATACTAATGAGGGACACTATATATGGATTTTAGCATTATTACTTTTCCATTAGTATGATGTGGAGACAAGTGAATAATAATAATAATAACAGTAACAATAATGATAACGATAACAAACATTGCTGAGTAATGTTAGCACCTATTATGATTTTTATTATTACAAATAATAAATAAATAAATATTGACTTCACTATATTAGACCATAGATTTGTTTCGTATTGTGTTTGGAGGGTTTTTTTTTTTTTTTTTTTAGATTGTCCAACAATCTATATACTAATTACTCGATTTGGGTGCTGCGAATCCCTACTTTAGTTAGCAAAACTCTTATCTAGCAACAGGACTTAGTAAATAACTAGAGTAAGTAGTAGATAATATTTGAAATAAATAATAAACTTATTAGGTAAATAAATTTATCGAAAGTATAAAGCTTATTTATAAAGAATAAACAAATTACTTATAGTAATATACTACTTAATTCAAATAATTTTTCAAAAAAAAAATATATCTCCATTTTTTTTTCTTTTTCTTTTTTGAAAGGATCTATTTTCTTTTTAAGTTTCAAAAAAATGTTATCAAATATTCCTAAAAAAAATACTATTTAATGCAATTTCCGAAACGGGGAGATATAATGGCTCCGTTTGGATCACGTGTGCATTTTCGAAAAGGAAAATTTTCATATTTTAGATGATTAGCTCTATTTGGATCGCATGTCCATTTTCGAAAAGGGAAATTTTCTTGTTTTAAATGATAAAATTTATTTTGAATTTGGCTTTGTTTGGGGTTCCAGTTCAACTCTAACTAAACTATATTTTTTCATCTCAGTTTTTGTCTTTTTCTGAAAAATCAATAAAATTAATAATTAGTTTTTGAAAAATCAACCAACTTCAATTTAAAAATTTCATCTCCAACTAACGAACTAAGTGCAAGCTCAACGACCAACCATTAAGTCATTAGAAACTTTTTTTTGATAATAAAGTACAATAAAGCAGTTTATCAGAAAGGTACAAATCTAAACCCGCTTATATTATAGGGCCCGTTTGGTTGTAAGTTTAATTTAAACTAAATTGTACTTTTTTCATCATATTTTTTATCTTTTTCTGAAAAAGTTTTTTGTCTTTTCTGAAAAAGTTTTTTGTCTTTTCTGAAAAATTACTATTGAAACTTAAAAATCTTAAACTAAACTAATTCATCAAACACCCCCTATATTCTCATGCTTCTTTTTTTATTTAATATAAAACTCTAAAAATTTTTAAATGGATCAAAATATATTTATATTCAATTAAGAAAGAACCTTTTCCATATAAATCTTTCAATTAATAACAACAATAATAACAATATTAATAATAAAGGATTTCTAAGCCAAGGAATGGATGTGGAAACTCCGAAGGCGGATTGAGGGCACAATCACGTTACGAAAATCGTAGTAAATTGTATTTTTTATAAAAAAAATAATAATAATAATTAAAATAACAACAACAACAATAATAATAATAAATGATTTCTAAGCCAAGGAATGGATGTGGAAACTCCGAAGGTGGATTGAGGGCACAACCATGTTACGGAAATTATAGTAAATAGTATTTTTATAAAAATAATTAAATAAATTATAAGATTTTAAAATATTTAAAATAAATAGTAAATTTATTACATAAATAGATAATATATTAGATAAATAGTAAATTTGTTTGATAAATATTATTTAAAAGAAGTAAATAAATTATTTAGTAGATCTGTAAATTATTTAGTAAATTATTTACTTAGTAGATCTGTAAATTTATTATTTACAAGAAATATTTTTAAAACCTGTTATTAGTTTAATTATTATATGTAGAAATGTTGTTTACTTCTTTCTCCCGTGACTTTAATAAACCCACTTAATCATCCAAATGTACAAGCAAATGATAAAATTGTAGAAAAAACTGATCAGATAACAGAAAACAGAATTTTAAATTTTTTTTTTTAAATCAAAACAAAGGAACCATTCTTATGTTGCTATAAAATGATAAAAACATTTTATATAATCTGCATACCTTTGAAGAACATCTCAACATATCTAGCAGGGCATTTTATTAGAGAGTCAAAGAACTAGTCTTCTTTGCTAGCTATTCTAATTCCCACGATCGGTGTGTGTGGGCACATGTCGTACAATCTTTTAAGGCAGAATAACTCCTTCCAACCACAAGAGTTCTAAAACAATTATTTGGTAGTGGGAGAAATTAATTATTCTCTCTAAGGTACTCTAACAATCTCTCTTTTCTATCACGTAATTCATGAGAAACCAAATCTTTTATTTACAATAGTGGTCGAAGGTGTTTCAGTTAGACTTGGAGAATTAATTAATTTTGATCAAATTTAATATTTAAAAATAGATATTACAAAATATCATGTAATAAAAAGCTTTTAATTTCTAGTTTTTTTAATAAGATTAACTTCTGATTACTAACTTAATCATATTTCATATGTAAATTTATTATAAAATGAAGAGTTCGAATCCTCATCTCAAATTTATTAAAAAAAAAAAAACAAAATAAAAATTAAACTCAACAACCAACCTAACACACAATGAAAAAAGGCTTGTGTCCTTGCTTTTAGACTTTTACAAAATTGGGATGTGACCTTTCCTTATCTTAATATGCTTCGGCCACTAGCAAACACCCAACTAGGGAATCAAGTCAAAAAGTCTTGTTAATCAAAGCTCTTTTACACCAAAAATCCAATTACTTCTTCTTCTTCTTTTTTATTTTTTATTTTTTATTTTTTTTTTGTTTCACTCAAAAAAAAAAATTTTTCCAATCACTTCTCAGCTCATCGACTTATTTATGTGGGGCCCACATGTTACACAATGCAAATCATTATTGTTTTTGTTGATTAAACTGTCAATGATGTTTGCTTATGCACTATTTTATTTGTGTGGTTTTCTTTATGGTACTCCTTGCATAAAATGCACTTGCATGCATTATGGTATAAATTGCAGTCTTGATCCTCAACTTTTAACAAAGTTACCGTTTGGTCTCTCAACTTTTATTTTATTAAAAATACTCCCTACACTCTTAAAAGAGTGCAAATGGATCAATCTGTAACAAGTGTTCAGAATTAGACGTATTTTCGTCACATGTCCATCATCTGATCTTAATTCATTTGAAAAAGTCCAATACACCCCCACGCACAAAGAATAATAATAAAATAAAATAAAATAATTGAAATAAAAGAAAATTATCTTCATCAACCTCTTGGCCTCACACACTTGCAGACCATCAGCAGAGCTCTAATCAACCCAAGTCTTCTACTTCGTCTTGACCATCAGCAGAGCTCTCTCACACCCAACGAAACCCTTTCCAAGCCCCCCAGGTTTTTTTTTTTTTTTTTAATTTCATTTATTATTTAATTGTATGTTAGTATGAAACCAAGTACGCCAACTGTTCTATTTGACTTTTAGCGATTGCAAAAACGGTCATTTTGTATTTTTTTTTAGGAGTTAATGGACTGTTTAGATTAAAAAAAATTAGGGATCAAACAACACCTTCATTACGAGTTCAGGGATTATCATATCAATTTATCCCTAAAAAAAAAAAAAAAAAAAAGTGTTCTTTTTTCTGTACAAGCCTGGTGACATGAAATGGCATAGTTTTATTGGCCAACACAGACAACCTACATGGTCTCGACCGTATCTGAGTTTCGCTCATTGTTTTTAAAATTTTATTTTCCAAAAAAAGAAAATGAAGATCTTTAACATTTACGTATAAAATACTAATTTATTTTTTGATGCGTGTATAATACTAATATTATTCTTTGTTGATTTGAGTTCAAACGATGTAAAAAATCGAAAATTTGAAAAAAAGAAAAAATAAAAATAAAAAAATGAAAAGGGAGAGTGAAAAGGAATTGGCAAAGCAGAAGGTACTAGGTAGTGAGTGTGAAGATTGGATTAAACATTCTCCAACATTGAGCGGTTGCAATCAAATCCCATTCCGGAATTTCTGGGAACTCCGCTCAGCCGTTCTTTCCTTCTTCCATTCTAAATAAAAACTCAAACTTGGCCTTGGGTTTTATTTTATTTTCATCTTTTTCTTTTGATTTATTGTCGAAATTTAGTCCCTGAAAAATGGGTCGATGAGTTCTTCGTGATTAGCTGTGAATTGGGTGCTATAAAATCATTCCTTTTGTGGGCCATTTTTTGACAAAAAAAGGGAAGGAAAAAAAAAATGATGAGTTCGAAAGAGTTTTGGACGAAGAAGACGTTGATAGGCCTTGGGCTGGGACAGTTTCTTTCCCTTTTGATCACTTCCACTGGCTTCTCTTCTTCTGAGCTCTCCAAAAAAGGTGCTTTTTTTTTTTTTTTCAATATATATTGTATTTATTTTTGTTCCATTAAATTCGTTTTTTCTTTCTGGTCTGTCGTATTTATGGGAATTATGTGTAACTCTGTCCTGCATTGACTGTATTTTCTTTTTCTCTGGTTTCAGAAAGTTATGGAGCAGTTTACTACATAAGTTTTTGTTTGCACATATTTAGCAATTTTTTCCTATTCTATTTTTTTTTCTTATTCCATTTTTTTTTTTTCTTGTAAAGGTTTGTTCCAATATGTTTAACTAAGAAGAACAACTTTTATTGATGTTTAAGATTTTGAGTAGTTGAAACTAATATCTGAAACTTATGTAGTATGTTGGTTTCACTAAATAAGCTCTTGTTCTTTTGCTTTTATCAGTAAATTTTTATAAGAGAAATTTGTAGCAGCGTATTAAAAATAATATATCCACTTCTTGGGACATAGAGTTTTGGCAGCATCGAATTCTGTTAAATATGATATTCCGATATGATCTGACCGATAAAACTTATTCCCTACTGGTTGGGGAAAATAAAAGACGAAAAGGAAGAGGAAAGACACGTTTGAGAGAATGTTTCAATTAATCCTTTTTTTTTTTTTTGGTTCATGTTCTTGTAGGAATTGATGCACCAACTTCGCAGTCGTTTCTGAACTATGTGTTGTTGGCAATTGTCTATGGAAGTATTATGCTTCACCAAAGGAAACCGCTCAAGGTTGCAGTTTGTTTTTTTCATGAACTACTTGCTTTTAAGTTTCATATAGTTTGTTATACGTGATGTGGGATAAGATGGAAGATAGTGACAGAAGAATTGAACCAAGATGGAGAATAAGAGGTAGAATCGAATGCCAATTGATGTAGGACAAGGATAGAACTTAGAAGAGATAGATTCTAGATAGAAGCGTTAGAATCAAAAAGATAATAGAACCTCTAGAGAGGCGTAAACAAAAGCTACTAGAGAAAGAAGTGAAGAGATTCAAGGGAAGAATAAGAACTCAAGATAAAGGACACTAGAAATCTCATTGTTCATTAATAAATCAACTCTGTTCCTAAAATTACAGTCACTAAGCTATTTGTAGAGAAGTACAACAATAGGATAAGCTTAACTAAATGTTCTAAATTTTCTTCATCAACATGTTTGGATTTGGTTGCAATTATTTTGTTTAACTGGTTTTTAGTTCTTAATAGTAGTTTTATCACCTGTAACCTATAAAGCTATGCTTTCTTTGTTAAAGACTCTTAGTTCATGAGATTTATTTGATCACATATTCCATATTAAGAGAGATTCTGTACAATCATGCCGGGCATGTCGAATCAGTTGGGGAGATTTAGATAATGATGCGGATTGGACAGGTGAATGAAAAATCACCCATGTTCTTACCATTATTTGAATGGAGAGAAAGAAGCACTGAAGGGTGATTAATAGGCATTACATTGGAAAATATAGTGTGAATCTAAGCTTGCCTTTGGTGTACGGGTTTGGAATGAAATTTTTAGGTTGAAGTTGGTTGACTTTTCAAAAACTAGTTATAATTTTTGTTAACTTTTCAGAAAAAGAAAAAAACTGAGATAAAAAGGTTAGGTTTGAACCTGAAAGCCAAACGGAGCAAAATGCTGATGGTTTACTTTATAATTTTATTAGTCTAAATTGTTGAATTTCCTTTGCATTAAAATTGATCTCTCTTTTATGAGATAATTTTTGTGATTAAGGAGTTTAAGAACCTAAATTTGAGCCACCTTGTGAGATACAAAGGTGAGGCCCACTAACATGTGGGGCCAACCTCCTGTCTCTACTCGACTCACCTAGGTCAGCTTGTGCTCAAAGTCTAAGTCCTGGTTACCTGCCCCAGATTTGAGAGATGTCTTTATCTAGGTTCTTGAATTAGTTCTCTTCCACACTGTTTTTCCCCGTTTCGTTCTCTTTATTTTAAGTACCTAATTTTATCTGTCATTGTTTGAATTAGTGCAGGCAAAATGGTGGTACTATGTAATTCTTGGATTGGTGGATGTTGAGGCCAATTTTCTAGGTGAGTCCACCAGTATTTTCATGTGTACTTGATGCTGTGCCTTTTGTTTTTGTCTCTTTTGTAGAACTTTGTGATGTTTTTAATAATGTGTATGTTCACATACACAGAGACAAGTATTTATGTGAGTATATATTCTCATTTCAAGCCCTGATTGCATAATTTAGTTACTAAAAATTGTAGTTTTCCAACTAAAATGATTGAAGTAGCATGCTATTTTTCTTTTTAAAGCTCCCTTTTTTTTCCTTTTTCCTTTTCCTTTTTTTATGATAAATCTTACTTCCATTAGCTACCAAAGGTCAATACACTTTATGCTTTCTTTTGACAGACAACTTTTATTGTCCATCTAGACTCTTCCTTTGTGTGCATTCCTAGAAAAATATTGTATTTTGCTTAAAATTTATTTCCAAGTTACTAGACTAATATTGATGCCTCTTTTAATTGCCATTTGATGTGCAGTGGTGAAGGCCTATCAGTATACATCCATTACAAGCGTAATGCTGCTTGATTGCTGGTCCATCCCAACCGTCATGCTTCTCACGTGGGTCTTTTTGAAAACTAAATATAGATTCAGAAAGATAGCTGGTGTTGTTGTCTGTATTGCCGGCCTTGTCATTGTCGTCTTTTCGGATGTTCATGCCGGTGACAGAGCAGGTAGTCATTTTCCATGTTTAATTCATTTAGTTGATTCAGTTATATCTAAGCACTCTGTTTCTAATAATTAGTTTTCTGATATTTTATACATTGTTTTGGCTTCTAGGAGGGAGTAATCCTAGGATAGGGGATTTGCTTGTTATAGCTGGTGCAACACTCTATGCTGTCAGTAATGTCAGTGAGGTAAGTAAATTTACCATACATGAGCATTACGTTATGATGTAGTTTATGCTTCTGAGTTAGCACTATCATGCTATTAACAACAGCTCTTTACCACCATTTCCCTTCCATTTTATGTGTTTCTCCCTCTCCCTAGGGGGATCTGTTAGTTTAGTTGAAAATGGGTTTAAATTTTTGTTTTGTTTTGTTTTGTTTTTTGTTTTTGTTTTTTTGGTTTTCTGTTCGTCAACGTCCCTCGGTGTTTAGCCGTATCAATTGGAGGAAGTTTTGTTTTCAGTAACCTTGTTCGGTTTTGGAAGAGCCGTTATCACTGTTTATATCGTCTCTCAGTTTATGAACTCAAAACTGTTTCTCCTTTCGACTCTTTAAATGGGGAAGCAATGCAGTCAATACCCCTTTACTACCTTTTTCAGAAGTCTCCTTGTCCTTGTCTCTATCTGCATGTCTATTGTAATTGTCTCTCTCTCTCTCTCTGCATGTCTCTTGTAATCCTCTCTCTCTCTCTCTCTGACGTGCAAAAGATATCTTTATCTTTTATGTTTAGAATCCAGTAGCATATTTATATGGTAGTATCTTTTTAAACTTTCAGGTTTGGGTGGATTTCTTGAGATATGGAAGTTTCTCTTTTCATAGGTTCCTAGAAAATGGTCAATAGCTATATTTTTTTCCGTCATTATGAAGTCAAATCAGTTACAGTATTAGGTTCTCAAGCATACTGAAGTAAAAGAAAAGGAAAACTTCTGTTCGACAGATAGTTTTTCTCTGTTTTATGGGAATTGATCAACGTTTCTTTTAGTTAATTCTCCTCATTCTCATTTTCATTGCAGGAGTTTCTTGTGAAGAATGCTGACCGAGTTGAACTCATGTCAATGCTGGGTCTCTTTGGTGCCATTGTCAGCGCTATCCAAGTGTATCCTTCATTTTGTTGTTTTACGAGAATACTTGTTCTCATTGCATCCAGTTGTTAAGTGTTTGGAATTTGATCCCAAGGAGGACTAACACAGAATTTTGATAATATGGATGGCATAATCTAATGTTTGATAACAGCTTGACCTTTTAAAAGATGGGCAGTCCCAGGTGAAATCATAAGTCAATAGATAAATTCTTGCTTACATAAGGATGGTAAATAAAACAATTCATTTAAGATACAAAACTGTGTCATGGGTTTTTCTTTTTCTTTTTTTTTATTTATTCTTTTGGCGATTATTCATTTTAAAATGTCCTCTGATCGTGAATAGTGCCAGCTTGAAGTCCAATATATTATTGTGATCCAATAACATATGAGGATATAAAAAAATACTCCAAGGATCTATTTATGTGCTTCCAATATTATAGTTTTAGCCCTTAATAACTTGTGCAGAAGCATATTAGAGCGGGATAATCTCAAGGCTATTCATTGGTCGGCTGGGGCAGTAAGTCAATCTCAAACCTGAAATTCAAATATATATAGAATTCTACTGAACTGTAATTTGATTGCATATGAGTTGCTTACACACGTTTGCTGATGTTGTTAATTTCAGGCTCTTCCTTTTGTTGGATTTTCAGTGTCTATGTTTCTGTTTTATTCTCTAGTACCTGTCTTGCTTAAGGTATGCATTCAACTTTCTATCTTTCTATCTTTTGATGATTTCTACTCACCAACTCCGCAAGATCATGCCCCCCCATGGGCTGTTGATATTTAATTTTTTTCTGTGAATTTCGGGTTCATTGATGATTGATAGAGCTAAAAGTTTTGAGTGCTTTTTGAAATCTTGTTCTTCTTTGTATTCTCTTCTTTCCTTCTCTCTATTTCTCTTATGGTTTTCTTATGACCTATTTTCTAAGTATTGGATAGTAAATACTATTGCTCTCCCACCTTCTACTGGTTGGGCTTTTGGTAATCGTAAGCTTGAACAACTTTTAATGCCCTTGCCTTTTGTTCTCCCCCTCAAACTTGGGCCCAATGTCATATATTTGTCTGAATTTGTCCCTTTCTGAATTCCCAACATGTGTGGGGCGAATATTAGATATTATTTGTAACCATTGCCCCCAGATCCTACAAGCTTAAGCTTATCGGAGAATTGATTATCAGGTTATTTTGAGGAGTTTATCATGTTATAGAAATGGTTTCTTTCTGTGTCTTGCTCCTAATTTAGAGTGTTAAACTTGCTTCTGCAAAGTTGCTGCAACTTTTACTTAATACTTTCCATGCGAAGTTCATCCTTTCTTCTGCTTATCTTGTTTCTATATGGTTTTATGTGAAAAGAATACTTCCAGATAGAAGAAACACATTCGTAATTGTCAGTTCACACAATGAATTCCGGGCATTAATTTTATTCGTAATTGTTGGTTCACACAATAATTCCGGACATTCTTTTTTTTTTATTATTATTTTTATCTGTTTTAGATTATTTATATACGTATGTAATGTAACTGAAGGTCCTAGGCTTTGTTTCAGGAGTTAAAGTCGTGTTGGGTTAGGTTAGATTTTGGGGACTAATATCCTTTACCCAAGTAAAGATAAGAACAACATATTGTGACTGCTTTTTACTTGAGAACCTTGTTTAGTGAAATTTGTGCATGCCTTGCAGATAAATGGGTCTACAATGCTAAATCTGTCTTTGCTCACCTCAGACATGTGGGCCGTTATAATTCGCATCTTTGCTTATCATGAGAAGGTTCGTGAGCTATTCATCAGTGTCATTGCCATCATTTTCGTTGAGATTAAGAGTTACAACCATGATCAGATGTGTAATCATGATTATGAATGCGTAAATTGCCTTTTCCGTTAGGTTGATTGGATGTATTTCCTCGCATTTGCTGCTGTTGCTGTTGGACTTATCATCTATTCAGGGTATGCGTTTCTTATTCTCTTACGCAAAAAATAAATAAATAACAATACACAAAACGGTTCCGCGAACTACTGCTTGGGAGAGCTAGCAGATCTCTCGAACATCTGCTGTCCTTTGAATCTGTGTTTGTGTCACATCGTCTTTCCTTTTACAGAGTAGACTAACTATTATGACCATCACATGGTTTGAATTGCTTGCAGCGGTGACAAAGAAGAGGATCGCTGTGCTGATGTGGCAGATGAAGATGCCGAGCGAAGCAAACACTTTGATGAGGAAGTTGGCTCTGCAAGTCACAACCGAGGAACCGTGATGGAAAGTAGTCTAAAAATAGCTGATGCTTCGAGTAGCAGTATAGAAAGGGGAATTGTTAACAACAAGAACATAGGAAAAGATACAGATCGGAAGGTATAGCTTTATATACATATTTCGTCTTTGCTTGTTAGATGTTGAACTAGAGAAGAAGACGATGAGCTAAACTAAAAGAAGGTTCCGCGATACGGGAAGACCCATTCGCTAAAAATAGGAATCAAAATGTAAGCATGAAATTATTGTATTCTAGTTCATCAACAATCATAAAATGAGTAATTGGTTTTGCCTTCAAACATTTTTCTTTTTGCTTTGGAAATTTTGCTTTGTTACACGATTAAACGTTATATGAAGTGTAATGTTTGGACATGATAGCGTAGCTAATCCTTATTAACATTTTTCATTTAAATTGACGTGTTAAGATATTATAAGATAAACATGAAAGAAGACAAGTACAGGTAGAACACATTATTAATGTTTTAAATCTATCAATTGGAAGTCACCTCAGGTCATGTTGTTTGACAATTCATGTTAGTCTCTCTGAAACAAAATTGTTGACCAACACCTCCAAGCCATTTTAAAATAGCCAAAAATACCCGTATTTATATTCTAACAAAAAAGAATCTAAAAACAAATATTACTTGATTTATTGTTTCTAAATTAAAGCAGATTAATAAGAAAAAAATTATGACATGAACATTTTCTTCTTATTTTTTTTTATTTTATTTGGGCTGCTAAACAAATCATATATTGAGCACACTACAAAAATATGCCTTTTAGTGCAATATAAATGTGCCACGAAAAGTGGAAAAAATGCCGCAAAAAGTTTTGTGGCAAAATTTTCGGCATTTTTTAACGCCCACAATTGCCAATGTCGTAATTGATTGTGGCACGTTTTATAAATGCCGCAAATCAAATACCGCAAAAGAATACATCAATTCTTATTTGCCGCAAAACTTCACGCGGCACTTACTACTATGCCGCTATTATTTTTTATCAAAAAAAAAAAAAAAAAGAAAAGTATTCTCAATATAGTGCAAGCATTATTGAATTTTCATTAAAAGGAAAATTCTGTGTCAAATTTACCAAAAGATTTTCATAAATTTTATTTAAACGCAAAAAATGTTCTCCAATTCAATGTAATATCCAAGTAGTAATATCCATATCCAACTAATAAACATACTCAGTTTGAAATGCTTGGGCAAAGGAAAAAGATCCGTTTAAATGAATATCATACAACTAAAATTCTCTTCACGTACAAAGATCTATAGTCCATATTCAGTCTCATTTCTTATGACTTCTCCTTCCTTGCATAGCTTGTAACAAATGCTCCTCATTTCCTTATGAAAGGAACCTAAAATGACCAATGACCAATGACCAAACGTCAAGTTCAAGCCTTAAGATATCTATTTACATGTAGAAACTCATGCATTGGCAATGACAAGACATAGATATTTGACAAATTAAGGGAATGAAGATCCGAAAGTATTGTACAATATAGTGAAATATCTTTCCAATACCAGAGATCGGCTTCCCTTTTTTTTTTTGGACGAGGAATAATGACTTTTAACACCAAAACAACAGCTTTGCTATGAGAACACACACGACACTGAAATAAGAACTTAACGAATTAACATGAGCCTGCAAATCACTCTAAATTGTATTTTTTTATCTCAATTTTTTGTCTTTTTTTGAAAAAGTTTGTCTTTTTCTGAAAAAGTTTGTCTTTTCTGAAAAGTCAACAAAAATTTTCAACTCAAACCGTACTTTTTCAACTCAAACTCATTCACCAAACGGACCCTAAAATGACATTTCTTAGACACAAAATTGTTTCTCAAACTACAAACACAAATGTAGTATTCACCGACAAGAACAGGAAACCGCTCAACAAATTCGAGTACCAAAACCGTATGCAATGAGATCACTGCTTTCAACCTGCCACAAAATGATAATCCATGGTATATAATCATAATACTACTATTGATCAAAGGTGGAAAATGATGAAAGGTAATACTTGGACCATATTCGCATCATTACATGAATATAACAACACTACCTGAGGGTTCTGCATGTTGAAAACTAACAGATTTTATTCGCAGTGCCTACAACATCACAAAAAATCTCATTGTCAGTGTATAGCGCCAGTCAGCAAGTTGTTTGGTATTCACTGGATTTGCCTACATAGTATTGCAGACCTACACTAACATTTAAGCAAAGTATCAAGATAGATTAGATAAGCAAAGTACCTAACATTTGCATTATCCAGAACATGTTTAGTGAAAATTACCCGTTGTGTAGTAGCCAAGGTCATTTACAAGAAGTTGATTTTGCTTTACTGTTTATGGAATTCATTTACATAGATATCACTTTATGCTCATTAATCAAGCATATTTCATTCACCACCACAGCACTTTTGTTTGGTTTAACCCTGTCTCATTAGTACCACATATAGACTACTGGTTCAGAAGGTGACTTATACTCTATCTAACAAACCTACGACTCCTATTAACATACCTAATAAAGAGTAAAAAGTTGCAAAAAAAATCAAAATGCAACAGCAACAACAATAACAATAATAATAATGAAAAACAAAACAGAAGATACAGAGAGTTGAAAAATATTAATTGAACACCAATATGGGTGATCACAATCATCACAAGCCCATATCAAAATTAAAGCTACATAAAATACGCATTCCTAACTCTGGAAGATAAGTGAGCCAAAGGAAAATGAATACTAAATGGGACTAATTTTCCCAATTCGACTTTCTGGTTTAAGATACTTCTATGCAATTTCAGAAAATGCAAATTGCAGTTCCAGAAAATGATTCGAGCAAAGTTCTATTTGGTTCAAATTACTATTTCCAATTTCGCCAAAAAAAAAAAAAAAAAAAAAAAAAAAAAAAAAAAAAACCCTAAATCAATCATCAAGAATCAACAAACCAAAAAACACGAATAAATGAGAAATAAATTCACATATAACACTTTCGTTTCCAGTTTGATAATATTGCAATCTTCCTAAAAAGGACAGACAAAATCAGAAAACTTCCCGGCGTAGCGTTTGCCCTAAAATTTACACAAAATCTACCAATTTAAATGAGAATTTCGAGCAAAACCTAATTTAACCATAGATATGGAATTTGAGAATGGAATATCAGATGAAGAAACAGGAAGAGAAAGATTGAGATTAGAGGTAGAGACGAAGAGAGCCACTGAAAATGTGAGGCTTCGTCGCCGGAGTTGGAGCTGAAGAGCGCCGAGAGAGAGGTTAGGGCATTTGTTGGTACCGGAGGCATTGCCTACGTCGGAGCTCGGAAGAGCCTTAGACGGTGTCGGAGTTAGGCAGAGGAATCGCCGGCGTCGATTCTCTATAGAGGAATTGCCGCAATAAAGCCACTGAAAATGCGAGGCTTCGTCGCCGGCGTTGGAGGTGAAGAGCGCCGAAAGAGAGAGAGAGAGGAATCGCCTATATCGGAGCGAGGCAGAGGAATCGCCGGCGTCGATTCTCGGCAGAGACGAGAGAGAAAATCTAGGCTATTTGATTTGGGGCTACATTGAAAATACAATAATTATTTTGGGCCCCTTTTATTTTTTATTTTTTATTTTTTGCCTTATATTTTGGGGATCTGTGGTCTTGTTCTTTCCAGACACTATATGACAAACCTTGCTTTTTTTTTTTTTTTTTTTTTTTTGTCGACAACATTTTTCTTTTTACTCCATTTTGCTAAATAATTAAACATGAATCTTCTATATAATTTTTTCCCTCCTTTTCTAAATACAAATATCAAATCAAATTAAAAAAATCCAAAACAACTAAATATTTTGAAGCTTTAAAGCAAAAAATTATTTCTCGCAAAAAATAATCATAAATTTATCTTTATATTTTCGTTTTGTGAAATTTTTAAAATCTCGTTATTTTTAGTGGCATATTTTAAATGTCACAAATTTGTGGCAGTTTACTGAAAAATGCCTCCATTTTGTGGCATTGCATTTGCTATTAAATGTCGTAACATTCGCAGCATTTTTTGTAAATGCCATTTATTAATACCGCAAAAGGTTACTTTTTTTATAGTCAAGCCTCAAAGTCAAAGGCCAGGCTGCTACCTCACGAGCTGGTTTGTTACACTTATTTAGTAAGGAACTGGACCTAAAACAAAAGAAATTATATTTGGAACTATATATAATATTTGGTTATAAAGATTGTAAAATGAATAACTGGTTTTGCTCTCGAATAAAAAAAATTATCATACCAAGAATGCATTAATTTTTATTTGAATGAACAGAGGAAATAACTCGCATATTAGAAACAAACAGTGATCGTATAGTTGCAAGACTAAAACTTAACAATATGTTACACTTCCTTTTTTATTTATTAATATAAGTCCTATACTTGGATGGGAATAGAACTTCCAAGTTCGGATTTTAAAATTTATTTGGAACAAGCATCTATCTACTCCCAGGAGTATCTACGCAAGCATTTCTAATGTGTTCTAATTCCCTCGTGACGTCTTCCATGTTCATTCTTTCATTTGGCGAGTCTTCCAAACAAGCAAGGCCGATCTTGAGTACCGAAACCAAACATTTTTCTAGATCAGTGCTTTTCACGTTTGAGTTCTCAAAGCCAATGTTTCCTTCTTCTGTGTCACGAATCTGATCGGCTCCTTCGTCATTGCTATAGTTTCTTTCTTCTCCTCTTCTCGTCTCAGTTTCAAGGAGACATGAGTCTACCATATGCACTAGTCTTTTTGGCAATGCCGTCCTAACAGAATTTCGGAGGTTGAAACTATCTTTGAACAATTCATCAGTCGGTTTCTTTCCCGTAAACATCTCCAACATAAGAATTCCGTAGCTATACAAATCTCCTTGTATCGATGGCTGGGTACCCATTGCGTACTCTGCATTGATGAATAACATTGATAATTTTGTTGTTTTATTTTTGGAGAAAATTTGTTGGAGCGTTGTTACCTGGAGCGACATATCTGATGGTTCCCTTTATTCCGATTGTGCTAAATTGGCTCTGTGAGAATTTGGTCATGTTTGACAAAATCTTTGCTAGTCCAAAATCACTCACATGAGCAATCATTTCCTTGTCAAGAAGAACATTACTCAGCTTTAGATCACGATGAATGATAGGCTGCTCACAATGGTCATGAAGATAGTGCATTGCAGAGGCTATATCCAAAGCAATATTTAGTCTCCGGATTAGGTTCAAAACCCTTGGTCTGTCTTCATTGCCGGTTACCAGATGCAACCACTTCTCTAGGCTTCCATTCGACATGTACTCAAATACTAATGCCTTGAAGTCGCTTCGTTGTAATCCATGCTAGAGCAGCATGTCAGGATCTTGACAAGATTCCAATGCTTGATGTTTCTCAGTGCATTACATTCCGCAATGAAACTCTTGTCAGCTCCTTTCTGATGAAGATTGATGACCTTAACAGTAACTGGACTACTTTCTTGATCAAGAATGCCTTTGTAGACAGAGCCAAAGCTACCTGTTCCAATCAACATGGTTGGTGAGAATCCATTGGTAGCATCGTAAAGCTATCTTGTACGAAACATCTGGAAGAAATTTGATCAAAGAGAATGCAGGGGATGATTTTCTTCTTGTTCTCCACCTCCAATAAAGAATAAGCAAAGATGAAAACAAAAGGAAAATCGCAACCACACAAACAACTATTGCTGCTTGTTTAAGTACTCGACTCTTTCCGTGTTTGGATTGCTTATTGGGACATTTTGGAAGCTGCAGTTTCAGTATACCACCACAAAGCTTAGCATTTCCAACCACTGAAGACACCCTTTCGGGTACTACTCCCTCGAGGTCATTGAAAGAAAGATCCAAATATATCAAGAAACGGAGTTTCTGTATCTCGAAAGGTCCAAGTACTGAAGACCTGTCGGAGAAGCCAAACCTGAAGGCATGGTTCCTCGAAGGAAATTTCCGTGCAGGTCAAGGTTTTCTAAAGTCTCACAATCTCGAATGGATTCTGGGATTTCACCAGCGAGGTTGTTTCTCGAGAGAACGATTGTGTTGATGTTCTTTAGTCTGCGCACTTCCATAGGTAGGTTGCCAGTGAGTTAGTTGGTTGATAAGTTGAGTAAGACTAATGAGAAAAGACCGAAAATCTCTTTCGGGATGACTCCACTCAAGCTATTATTCGAAAAGTCGATAACTGTCAAAGTTCGGAAATTAGCAATGCGCGAGGGAACGCTTCCTTTCAGCTTGTTATCCGAGAGAAAAAGTTCGGATAATTGGGTAAGATTTACTAGAGACGAGGGTATCTCTCCTGATAATCGGTTGTATCCCAAGTCTAAAGCTTGAAGTTTTGTTAACTTCCCCAAAGAAGTTGGAATGACACCTACGAAAAGATGATCAAGTAAGTTGACGAGGTTTCCTATAATCGGAGTAAGGATTCCGGATATCTGATTGAAGCCGAGGTAAACACGATTGAGTTTGGTTGACAAATTGGCTATAGAGTGTGGTAAAACACCTCCGAAGTTGTTAAAACTCAAGGCTGGGATTTCCATTTGGCTGCAATTTGTTAAAGATGTGATGAACTCCAAGCTACTAGTAGAATAATCCCCTAAACGATTTCCCCCCTAAAACGAGCAATGGGAGATTTACGAGGTTTCCC
The DNA here is from genome assembly GCA_038430175.1 of Ficus hirta. Taxonomy (NCBI): domain Eukaryota; kingdom Viridiplantae; phylum Streptophyta; class Magnoliopsida; order Rosales; family Moraceae; genus Ficus; species Ficus hirta. The sequence goes on along the minus strand of CM076593.1, from coordinate 1,654,160 downwards.
AAACTAGTTGGAACTTGTCCAGAAAAATTGTTGTCGACTGAGATCAAGTGTTTGGAGTTGACAAGAAATGGAAATTGATCGCAGGATTACTCCAGAGATACCGTTCCCACTGACGGCAAACCATCGAAGATTAGGGAGTGTGAAGCCTATTGTAGGTGGAATATTACCGATGATTTTGTTATCTGTGATTGAAATTAAAGTTCGTACAGAAGCTTAAGAAAGATTATAAAAGGAAAGAGGGATTGTACCGGAGAGACCATTAGACCCTAGTGCGAAAAACGTTAAGCTTTTCAATCCGCCAAACTCATCATGAACATTTCCCCCTAGATTGTTGTACGTCGTGGAAAATAGCACGAGTGACGAGATGTTTCCCAAGGAAGGCGGGGGATGCCTCCGGTGAGATTGTTTTTCCCAAGACTAAGGTGTTGAGGCCTAGCCAAAGAGCCAAACTATTATCCCAACCAGTTTGTTTCCTAGGAGTTCTAGGACTCTTTGAGTTCTAAGCAATTGCTCAAGCTGTGTGGGATGATTGCACCTTGCAGCATGTTGTCACTAAGGTTGAGATGTCGTAGCCGTCGCTAATGACCTATTTGTTGGGGAATTTCGCCGAACAAGTTAGTTGTTTTTGAGGTTGATGAACCTCATAAAGGTGAGATTTCCAATGGACATACGGCGATTTGGTTCCTCGCAAGTTGAGGCCTTGTAAGTTCAACGACGTTATCTGTTGGTGGTGGGCTGGTGGCGGCGGCTGCATTCGACTCCAAGCCAGTTGCAGAAGTGAATGGAGTCATTCCACGAGCTCACAACTCCGTTAGGATCGTCGGAAATCGAGCAGGGCTAACTTGTCAGTCTCATTGCCTAATGCATTAGCTATGGTAATGGTCAGTTTTAAATAAGCTCATAGATTGTAGACGAATCACGTACAATATTAAGGTAGAGCACAAAGGAAATAAAACTTTTGGGATTTTTAGGAGGTTTCATTGTGGTGAAGGTAATTCAAGAATAAGATTTAAAAGTGCTACAAATGAAATATTAAGGGGGTGTCTAGTTATATAGGGAGGCTCGCTAGCTATCGTGTTCAATAAAAAAAATTGAATTGAAACAAATGATTTAAAAAAACAAAACAAAACAAAACAAAACAAAATAAAACAAAGGAAAAAAAGATCCACTAGTAAGTGGATATGGAGCACCACTATGACTTTTCTTATAAACACAATGATCATTATTGAGAAGTTCTCATTGGGGTTATATTTCTAATTTGGGTTAATTCTTTTCTAAAAGTCCGTTTGGGGCACCATCTGTAGATGGTAAAATATTTTCTAGATTTCAAAATCATAATTTTATATTAAACTTTCTTTCTCTTTTGTTTTAAAAAAATTCAAACTTTAACAGTCCAAAATTTTTTTATTTCAAATCGAAATAAGATGATTTTTATGTCAAAATGCTCGAAACGACGAGACGAATAAGACAAAATCCATTTTCCTATTTTTTTTCTAAGAATATTTCAGATTTTACACTATTTTTTATATCACAGAACTTTTTCTAAAATCCTCCTCCCCCAAACACATATTTTCAACCCAATCTTCAAAATATCATATCTAAATGTCCCTCCGAACAGGCTCTAATAGTTGTTTGCTAATATGTAAAATTGGAAAATTAACTCCACTGACTCAATTAGTCTCACATGTCTTTTCTTGTTCAGAATTTAACAATTAGACAGAAAAAAATAAATAAACAAACAAATTTAGGGGGCGTGTCTAGAGACATGGTTTTCACATCTGGTTTCCAGTTGGGCGTTTGGCACTGCATCAGGGTTTCCAGATGTCCTCTGCAATGTTCAACAGTGTAACCTATATAGGCTGCACCGTTCAATATTTTCCTTCCTTCTCATGCTGATAGAAGCTGTGATACCCACTTTTCCACTTTTTTTTTCCCCCTTGTAAACGCCTGATTGCATGTTGTTCTAACAAACCAAGTTGGTTCTTGTTGGATTTATTAAAAAAAATTATATATATATTTAATAATTGATATCACCACCCCAAAACATGCATCTCCAATACATTTCTTGTTCCAAATATTCTTCAATATAACAAAAACTCCAAATTTACTTTTTTCTATAACTTTTACCGTAAACATTCATCTCCCTAACCATATCTCATCTAATTTTAAAAATAAAAAAAATAAAACAAACTATATCTCATCTTCAACACAAATATTTCCAAAACTTATCCTAAAAGGGCCATATATATATATTTATATATATATATATATTCTAATTGTCCACTAGCATAAGACTATTTAAATGGAAGACAAAAGTACGAATGTAGTTAGGCATGTGATCATGAACTCTCATATAATGTTGATAGGTAAAGTTGATACCAAAGTTTTAGAACCTTTATTGGAGGATGTGTTCAAAATGTTCACGTACTTTGATATGACTACTATGATGTATTTTATCTCATATGTATATATATCTATATATGCCAATTAAAATCATACGTTAACATATATAAAACGCATATATATTAAAATTATTAAATATCTATTTTATAAATATAAATATCAAAATTTTCAATAATATTTTATGATAAAAAATAAGAAAATAAAAAAAAAGATATTTTAAAAAGGTATTAAAGAAAAAACAAGATAAATCAAGAAAAAGTTAAAAAAAAAAAATACATCATCATAAAAAGATAAAATAATGTAATCAAATTTTTGAATAGTATTTTTAAGCAACTTCACTTTTATAATATAATCATAGATATGTGATAATTATGATAAATTTGAATGATTAAAATAGTGAACATCGCATCAAAATGATAAAGTTTGTAACGTTATCTGAATTGTAAATATTGTAATGGGTTATATCTATAACTAAGTCATTAACTCCAAAACGTATTACAGTCCTGTGTAACTACTCAGTGCAGTGAAACCCCATGACGAAGTAGTCATTTTTTAGAAGGTGAATCTTTTGTAGATTTTGTTTAGTGAATTTTTCTTGAGCAATTTCTATTTGTGGAATAATGCGTTAACGATTTATTTGAAAAGACAAAAGCCTAACCACCCACTTTAATTCCCATTGGTCATCGTGTAAACGTTGATAAAAATCAAGATCATCATGTCCCATATCTTATAGTGGGGTGTGTGTGTGTGTTTTTTTTTTTTTTTTTTTTGGGGGGTCAAAATACACATCCTCTCTTTCGTAGTCTTCACAGTTCAACTTGGATAGTGGCCTCCTACAACTAGCTGGGTCCAGGAACTTTCAATTCATGGCTCTGTGATATCTTACTTTTTCCTCTGTTGATTGACCTCACTTAACAATTAAGGAAAATTATAACAAATAAAATATTTAATAAATACTTTTGAAGTTTATATCAAATTTGTTAAAAGATGATAAATCATAACATATTTTTTTGGTAAATTCACTTATTTCTTTGGATTTTTTTAGAAAATAATGGATTTACAGTTAATTTTAATAACAAATTTATATGCATAGTTTCATATTAGAAAGATAAAAAGAGAGGAATGAGAGAGAGTGTGGAGGAAGAATGTATTTTTTTTTATATATATATTCTATGTAATAAATTTAATTATGTTATTTATTTTTATGTTAAAAATTTCATATTATAATTTATAATTATTATTTTCAAAAATATTATTTTCTTTCTGTCAATAATTAAACATATATATATATATATATATACTTTTTGAAATGGACAATAAAACACATAATTACGAGTGGGACACTTTAATTTTTAAAACAAGAATGCGCTTTTTTTTTCCTCCTTTTTTTTTCCAATTCGATGGTGGGAAATCCGAATTTTATTACTATAATGATATGATTAGTAGTGGCTGTGGAGTGGTAAGACTAGTGGTGGACATGTGGTGAGACTATTAGTAGACATATTATATGACGACTCATGAGCAGTTTTGGAAAGTTGAGTGTACAAAGAAAAAAACAAATGAAATAAAAGTAAGGGAATACATTAAAAGATAAAATTATATGATAATTTATACAATAATTATCACTTTTTAGTAGGAATAAAATGAAAAAAAATATATAAATATTTTAACGATATAATTAAAATAAAGAATAGCTCAATGAGGATGGGAGCCTCCAATCAGTCAAAGGTGACTCTGCCCTTATTGTAATAAACTCAACAAAGTATGGATTAACTTAATTACCAGAGCATGTGGAACTGAATTCAATTTTTCTGTGATTATAGGTATAATTTAAATGATAATTTACATCTGATTCCGATATAAGACATTATATAAAGTTCAAATCTCCAAGCTTCAATTAAAAAAAAAAAAAAAGTCAATATTATCTTTCATGCTGCTGAATCTCCCATAAACTAAAATTCTCCTTGTCAACTCTATTTAAGATGGCATAAATAGTTACACTATTTATGAAAATTTGACAAAGATGTTAGATTAAAAGAAATTAAGAAAAGGAGATTATTATTTATGAAGGGTAATATTGTCTTAAAATTACTCTTTTAGATGTTTATGTAAATAAAAAGAAAAATGGACATATTTCACATCAACATCTCTAATTTGAACATCTACGTAAATAACCAATGAAACTAAACTCAGCTCAATCTTTTACAAAAAGGATTGAGCCAAATACAATGATATTTTTGTATAGATTTTTTTTTTTTTTTTAATAGATGCATACTTTATATACATGATCTTAAATACAAAATAAAATATTGGACGAAATAACTTAAATCTTTTTATTGATGTTGGATTCACAATTAATCTTATGAATCCTTAGGATTGATGTATTTTCTATGGATGTATTCTTTTGATGGAATCAAAAATTATTTTCAAGGTGGGCATGAAATATTTTCAGGATAGATGTGAAATAAACTAATATTATAATACAAAAATGTTAACAGTCGTTTATAATAATAATGGCGTGTCTTTGATTCCCACCGCCCACCCCACAAACCCCCCCTCTCAAAATAAGCTCAGTTTATAATAAAGTTTGATTCAGCTTTTAAAGTTTAGAATCCAAATAATTATTATTTGATACAGTAATATAATATTTTTAATTTGATTGGTGTTTTACGTTTAAAATGTTAAAGTTGAAGACAAAAGAAAATTAGGTTATTCTTGTAATTTTTTTTTGGAAAATAACATTATGCAATTTTTATAATTAAAGAATCTCCCCTGGGGGTAGCGAAAAAGAAATAAATTGCAAAAACATTTAAATTTTTAGACAAAAATCCAAAGGGGCCCTCTGGACTGGAGGGCAACTAGCCCACTGGTCTCAAAGTATCCATAATTTATAAAGAAAATAAGGTGAAAAACCATATTTTCAACGTCTCCTTTAATATTAAAATTGATAATTTTAATATTATAAAATAATAAATTATTAATTTTAATATTATAATGGACATAAATATCAAGAGCGTCAAGTTTATGGCAATTTTATATATAAACCCTATATAATGCATGTTTACATTCTATCATGTCAAACGTCAAAACAAAAAATTTATGTAAAAATGACAGAAGAATGTTGCACAAAACTCTGCCACTACATTTTACGTAAGGATGTTGTTAGAAGCTAACTGAATATCTTTCCACTCCTGGGACTCCACCAAATAACTCCCATGACAAAATAAAATAGTTATTTTAACTTCAACAATTACAAAGTTAGACATGCAAATTGCAGAGCCTCATTTTCTTTACAAAACTGCTTATCAACTTGCAACTTTTTTTTTTTGTTGGCATCTTGCACCTTATTTCATTAATTCTGTACAAGATCAAAACTAATAAGGAACGAAAAGATTCAAAGGAAAAGAAAAATACAAAAGAAAAAAAGAAAAAGAGTGATTCTATCATAATTTAAGTCTCAGAGTTTTTATTCTACTTAAAGATTTATTCTCCTAATTTAGCACAGCACAAAGGGAGAGGGGGGGTTAGAAATTAGAAAGAAGCAGGGTCTCTAAGACCACTCCCATGACTACTCAATTTTTTACGACGAGACCGCGGAAACAAGAGTTGCCGAATCTGCTTTTCTGCTGCAACTTCAGAAGTGGCCTGTACTCAAATTCATTCATACGACAATCATCAACACATTTGCACTTCTCCAGATGAGATTCGTAAGGTATTCGCAAAAAGACACAGATCACATATTTGACAACTATAGAATGGAACCATAAATGTGGCAGCACATTGACCTGCCACATAGCATAATGAGACCCAGTTCTTTTAATTTTTACCATGAGAACAATTCTCCTCTTAGCGACACAGACGATATTGCATCACCAATGATTACAAATGGCAATGCTCAAATTTGTATAGTCGTCAAGACTACACACGCATGCCACATGATCAATATCTCTAGCAACCTTTAGAATTTCCAAGTTCTTTCTCTTGAGACGAGAGAGCATTATAGCAAAATTTCTTATGATGAGTTGTGGTTTCTGTTTCTTTTTTCCCGTTCCCGTTTTCGCTTATCTTTTGGAGAACCCTTTCTTCTTAAATCCTAGTTGTTCATGGCTAATATCAAAAAAAATTCAGGTTCCTATTTAGAAAACAAGAATCGACATTATTTGTTTCATGTCAATGGAAGAAATTAAATGGTTCAAAAGGTTAAATTGACTGGAAAATGCTTACCCGGACTTTAAAGGGAAAACGATGAGTTTGCATTTCTGACCCCACAAAAATTCTGACATCCATTCCAAGACTGTCAACGCCAATCAAATTAGCTCCCTACATGACCAATGTTTCACAGAGGATCAAATTGGTAGTTTAATATCAATTGTGACTTGAAAAGGCACACGCAGTGACTTGACCAAAAAAAAAAAAAAAAACAGTTGCACGATTTTCCATATTTTTGACATAGAGGACTAGTAATAAGCTTTCACAACAAAAATTTGACTGGAAGTGACAAGCATTTTTTTCCACCATACTCTCTAGTGATAAACAATCCCTCTTAACTACCTCAACCATGCTATTCGCCGACCAGTTTCAACACATCAACTTGACTCAAACAATATCAGACAAGTAGGCTATAGGGAGTTACAATTTCTGTATAAAACCTTTTATAGAGATCTTGCGCAATGGAGAGGACATGGATTGTACAACCATCGAAGTTTGCTGGTGAAATTAACCTTTTGTTTTGTTCCTATACCTCATGACTTCCATTAGAAAGCTGATCAGAACAACTCTTTAACATATTTTTCTGAATTTCAGTTCACGAAAAAATATAAATAAAAATAAAAATAAAAATTTCAGCAATAATTTTTTAATAAATTAACTTGATTCTGATCTCTGCTTTCTTCAATAAATTTACCTTCACACTTCTTTGTTTAACACAGCCACTTTAAAGCTAGAGAAACAAGTGTTGCGACAGGTTAATGGCTAGGTGTTAAATTTTATCGTATGGACAACCAAAAGAATTCAGAAGTAGTAGAAACTAAGGAGTGGAAAAGAAAGTCAAGCATAATAATGTAAGTAGCAAGTTAACTGTATTAACACAATGCAGTGTTTACCTCAACATGAAGACCTTTCTTTTTGCAAAGAGCTTTAAGAGCAACGTCACACCTAATACCTTTTTCCATAAAGCGCTCTACAATTGCCGACGTTGAGTGCACAAGAAAATCAGGCTCCGCATCCTGAAAATCTTGCAAACTAATTGCAGACTGCAATTCCGCAAAATGAATAAGTAAATAACTTTCAAGATCACAAATTCAAAATTAAATGGAAGATTATAAACAAAAAAGATCCTCAACTTAGATGGTAATACTAACATATCCTTGCACGTATTCTCTTCTGATAATTAGACAGTGCATTAGGGTGAAATTTCAATTTTCTTTTTTCCGCATAGAAACTACACGTTGGAAAACTTTTCAAAAGAAAAGGCAAGTCCCCCGCCCTCTCTGGGTAAGATATTCTAGTGTGACGTAGTACATGAAATTTCGACATGCTTACGAGCTTCTTTTTAGAAACAGCTCAAAGATATTCCTATTTCTTTAATTGTTTTTAGTTGGAAGGATGTTATGTAACATTTGATCTTGAGGACACCTTGTTCTCCTACAATTGTATTTTACACTTTTCACTTGATAATATCTTTTGCTACCAAAAACAAATAAAAATATAAAAAAGGAACACATAAGGAGTACAACTCACACGCACATGACCATAGAAAGTCAAGTATACATGCCTGAACACCATAAACGGAGAACAGTTCTATTCTCAAAATTTCCAACCTATAGAGAGTTGATCCATTGTTGCCTCGGTCAGTTTTCGAAGTAGAGCTCGTAATTTCACCATCTACACATGAAATTAAATATAGTCAAACGAAAAGCTTTTTTTTTCTTTTTTCGCTTTAAAGGATAACTCGTCCTCTATTCCCTTGTATTTGATTTTTCCCTTGTAGTTGATTTATCTATCAATATAAGGAAATTTTCTACATGTATGTATTTATATATCATCCTAGTATGCAGCATGCAAAAAAAGTTTCCTAATGTCAAACATAAATAAATGTGTTTAGGAAGTTCTTTTGAAAATCACACATTGATCATGAGCAAAAAGAATGCATTACGAAAAAACATTAAAGTACAAATCTATACACATTCTAATTCACGTTAAAAATCAAACTCCCCTGCCTCACTGGAAAAATGAAAAGTAATTGTTATATAAGACTAGAATAATCACAGTTGATCCAGGTTGATGATAGGATTTGAATCAATAGTTAGTTTGTCAGTAGCATAACGAATTAGTGAGGTTTGTAAGTAGTCAGTTTAGTATAAAAGGGGATGAGTAGAGAGTAAGCGCATGGATTGATTAGCGGGAAATTGGGGAAAACCCTTGGGAGAGCTAGCAGACCTCTCGAATGTCTGCAAATCTATCTTTGTAATTGTGTTTCGATCTTATTTACAATAATAATTCCTTCCATTATTCTTTTGAGTGTTCTTGGTTCTTATTAGTTGCTTCCAAATATGAACAAATGAAGTGTAACTTCTTTTTTTTACTCTTTTTTTTTCTTTTTCAACTCGTGTGAGGGACTGTTAAGAACTTCTACCAATTGTGCTTGTCGGCATAGCCTTGTGGTAATTCTACAGCGGACTCCACCATAAGGTGTAGAGTTCAAATCCCACACCCCAAGTTCAAAAAGAATAAATAAATAAATAACGATCCCTACAGGATACTAAACTTAGTCTGATAAAGATTTCCCACTAAAACGACGATTGAAATGAAAATAACCAAACTTTGCAAGCTCAAAACTTTACAAGAGTCGTACTAAAACCACTTACAGAGACATCAACTTTTAGGCATAAACCATTAGGTAAAAAATTGGCAAAACCGATAAATTTTAGTTTGAAAATTATTTTGTTTATGGGAAGGTTTGAAAAAGTTTTCTGTCTGTTTCTTTGTTTGAACCTCTTTTTTTTTTTTTTGTAATAATTTATGAATTATTTTATTTTCATTCAATAGTGTCTAGGTTTTCGCACATGATCTTTGGCTTGAGTATGTACAACCTAGTTTTGATGTCCTCAAACCATTTTGATGCTATTTGATCTCAACATTTCTTCCGAAAAAGAAAAATGTTGACAAATCATATAAATTATGAGAATTGTTAATCATTTCAAGAACCAAACTCAAGTATATAGATAAAGTACCTGACCACTCTGAATGGTATCCATCCCCATCTGCGTAGCTAAATAATCTTCTTATATAGGATTCTTCATCTGCAAAAGCAGGTCTGAGACATCCCAATATAGAAACACCATTTGATGGATGGTCCATTTTCCTATCGTATTCCATATTAATGACCTAGAACGAAAATAAATCATGTCGATGAGACTCATCAAACATGTATGAAAAATAAAAATATATATATTAAAAAAAAAAAAAAGGCTCTCTTCTAAATTGTACATATGATATTATATGGACACGATAAATTCTTCATTAAATTTCAAAAGCTAGTTCTATGAGATTCTTCATAGGTACAACTTAACTTTCTATTACACATCAACTATAGTGTTGCTAATTATCACACTTCTCTTCGGTGAGAGGCACGTACTTCAGTACGTTTTATGCTTCAAATCTTATGTGAAATCATAAGAAGAATAAAATGAAGAATGTTTTATGCTCAAATCTTCTGCAAAATCATAGACAAAATAAAATTCCCTCCAGCCAATAAAAGACACCCCGAAATGGCACATATCCTTTTCATTAGCCAAAATATTTCACATAAAATTCTCACTAAAATACAATTTACTCCTAAAATTGAGATTGCCAAATTATCTAAAATACTTTAATTGTGAAAGTTACTTGATCAACTGATCAAACCAACGAGTAATCACCTTAGTCAAGCACTTCGCAAAGTAAATAGGATGAATCAAAGTAGAAGCATTTGGCATCCCCCAATCAAATGGAATCTCAGAAACTTCAGATTCTACTACCTACAAGAAAAATAACAATAATAAATAAATAAATAATAAAGACTGACAATAAGATATCGAATGAGGATATTAAAAAAATGGCATAAATGCAAAACGGTTGGAAAGTTGCATCCAAGGAACTTTCTTTTACCCAGTTTGCTTTTCAAATGGAGATGGTATATTATTGAAAAACAAACTGTGGGATTAAGAGGCAAAAAAAATTTATCTCAATAAGACGGAAAACTTCTAGCCACCTATCCTAGTTGAATTACCATGACCCCCATTTATGATTTTTCAGTAAGCGAGGGAGGAGAGATTTAGAATTGTTCAAGCTCATTTTGCTGTTTATCTTTATAGAACAAAGTGACTTTGAAGAACATCTCACGAGAACTATCAGAGAACCAGAATTCCACAAGGAAATTCCTTAGATATTTTATTGCATATTTCATGACTGCTTCTAACTCCTATATCTCTTCTTCCCCAAACCTACCAAAATCATTCATTCCATTTCCCTAAATCTTTGTGTCCCTCGGATTTTCTGTTCTAACTAAAAGTCAAGAATATGTCATTTTTCGGATATTGCTTGCTTTATATGAATTTTTAGGCAGTTTTCCCTTTGTACTTGGATATGATTTTGGAAATCTCGTTTTGGAATTTTCTTAGAAAGCAAGATTTTTGCTTTAGGTTCTCAATTGGCTATGGCGTCTGTGGTACATAATAAAAATTTATCTATATATACATGTACATATACATATACATATACATATTTCTTTTTGGGTTTTAAGCTGGGTTGACATGAAAATAGATGCTTGACTCTTACCTCAAAATAATCATCATCAAAAGCAATTTCGTCGATACTACCACTATCGGAAATGTTGTATTCACCGGCCATCCTTCTGTTCTCATATATTGGCATATCCATCCCAATCAGAGCAGTCTAAAGCAAAGTACCAACATAAGTAGATAAACATATTAACAAATAAGAAAATGAAATTACTTGCCAAAAGTAATCTCTCATGTGTTTCGTGAAGCTAACGGGTGTACTAACAAACTTGCCAGTCTTGGGATCATCAACTGTAGTAGGATGTGGTGGTCTTGTTGTCCTAGTTCTTTGGATTTTCATGTATATAGGGATTATATTGGTTTATCATTTTAGAGATTTTTTTGATTGTTTGTGATGCTTGTTTTAGTTTTCTTTTCATTAATAATATGAGCCTCTTTTGAGGTGGTATTCATTCAGAAGGGACTTGCCAGAAGTAAAGATGAAAAGCAGAAAAGGAGAGATGGAACCATTGGAAATAATAAGAAGCTTCCCATGATGCCAGGACTGTATTAAAGAACTGAGACACCTGATCTGCCTCGAGTTATGTGCAAATTTCATGTTGACATCAAGTAATGCACTTTGGAAAATCCATAACTCGTAGACATTTAACATGAAATATGATAATGGTGAATAAGCCAATTTAGAGTATCAACACATGAACCATTTTTTATACAGAATAGCTACCTATCCAACTTTTGACTTAGATGAGGAGAACTGAAATTTTCCTACAATAAGATATTTCTTCAGCTCAATGACATAAAATTTGCATATGAAAACATAATAGAAGTATGCTAATCCTCACCACGGGGCTACTAGCTGCAGGATCTTCTAAGATGTTTGCATCATCAAATATCTCAAAATATATATCTACATGAATAAGTAAAAAGGTTCAATTTGGATCAGAATGTGAAATCAACAAGTTAAAAAGAAATGGTGTCAACTGCTCCACAATATACACAAGAAAATAATATAGAAGAATACCTCCATAATCATCGACAACATATTGAAACTCGGCCCATGAAATTTGTTCGTGTGGTTCACAATGTACTGTCCCAGGGAAAACCAGCAAAGCATTGCTGTTAGCCTAAAAACAGAAAGAAAAAAGAATCACTTAACTGTTTTTGATAATCTAAGGTATATAAGGTCTGCTCCTATTAAAAAAAAAAATACGGGCACTACCTACTTTCAATGACACAAATTTGACACACATCATAGAACACAAGTATTATAAACACAAACCTCAACTGCGGTCCTTGCAATTTCAGCAGAAGTGAGATTAGTCTCCCAGTTCTTTTTGCACACCTTCAACTCTTCAAGTGGATGATAACCTCGGTTAGTCATAAAGTTAGACGAATCAGGAACAGAATCTGAATAATCTGCAGCAACTGAAACTTTCCAGAGGCAAAGGTCACGTCCAACAGACAGCCATTGGAATTGTGTCGACCCTGGAAACGGATTCCTGCATCAAAAACTTCATTAGTTACGAAAGAAATTGGAAAACAAGTGAAGATGAAAATGAATGTAATGGAAGCAAACAAAAAATCAACGCTAGATTAAATTATGATCATATTCATACAGTCACACTCCTTGTGTTATTTGTAAATCCTTAATTGATTTCAGGAGATCAAATTTCCCACTTCTAGTTTGGAACCTTGAAAAACAAATAACTAAGGCCCCGTCTGGTTCTCTATCTCCAACCTCACTTTTGGAGGTTGATTTCCAAATCTCGTTCAGTTACAAAACTCAACTACAAATCCATCCCTCTCTTTCTCTCTTTTCCATTTCCATGAAACTCAAACTTTAAAAGTTCATAATTATTTCAAGTCAATATGAGATGATTCTTTTTGCAAAACACTCACAACGACGAGGAGAATGAAACAAGATCAAGATTGGCCATTAAAAAAATTTTTTTTTATAAGTACCCAACAAAAACAGAAAAGATTGGAAGTGCACTCCAAAAAGACAAAAGTTAGCTGTACATGCAAGTTAATGCCATTGTAAAGTTTAGACTGCAATAATCAACAATGAAGTGAACCAAACCTTATGCCAGCGTAACGAGGAACCATTCGACCATCTAAAGGAGGTTTCTTGAATTTGTTTATGATCCCATAAGATGTTGAACAATAAACTCCTTCTCCATGGCATGAATGACAATGTGAGTGACCTGAATAACCAATCCACCACTTAAAAATTGGTGTAGTTTTTAGAATCTGAAAACCTTAAAGAGGAACAAAGAATGCATGATAAAATAAAAGCACGAAGAGGCCTGAATATAACACATGACAAAAAATGCAAACACAGCATAACATTTTCCTCCAATTGCAATAGATTTCAAAGGAATAAAAAAAGTACATTAAATAGGAAAAAATTATCATAATGCATGTAGCGTGTGAAAATATTCCGAACTGATAGGACACAATTTTTAACCATTATATTTTCACTGATCATACTTTTCTTAGTCTAATATAATTCGAGATGGTTAAAAATTGCGTCTACAGGTAGTGTATTTACCACACAACTCTCCATTTAGATAATTTCCATGACAACAATTATGTGCCTCACCTCAAGAGAATTTTGGTTTCCCCAACCACAACACCCCACCCCCCCCCCCCCCCCCTCCCCCCTAATGCAATCCATCATCAAAGTAAAAGTCTTTGTTCATAACAAAAAGGGAAAAAATAAAAATAAAAATAAAAGATAAAGATAAAGATAATGAAGGTCGACAATTTCCTCAACATTCTGAGGTACTAAAGAGAAAGCAAGAAACCAAAAAAAAATTAATTTAATTTAATTTATTGTTCCATATGGGTCCTCTTAGCTGCTTAAAAAACAAAAAACAAAAAACAAAAAAGATGAAATAACTGAATGCGTGGTCGTCCAAATTCCCAAAAATAAAAAATAAAAAATAAAAAAAAGGAGTTGAAAAATCGAAGGGGGGTAATGGTCTGAGGCATGCAAATCGAAGTGGGTATAGCTCAAATTTGAGAAATTAACACCTCTCATAATAAAAAGCAATAATAAAGGAAAGTAAATTTAATGAAAAAGAGAAAGAGAAAGGCAAAAGTGGAGAAATTACCGAGGGAAAGCGAGGAGGGAGGAGCGGCGAGAGCCATGAGGAAGGAGCAGAAAAAGATGATGAAGAAGAAGAAAGAGAGAGAGAGTGTGTGTGTGTGTGTCGTTTTTAAGTTGAAACTGCGAATGAATGAGTAGGAATTGTGATGTTTGGTGTTGTCGTTTTGCGATGGATGGTCAGCTTCTGATCTCTATAAGATCTCTTTTTTTATTGTCAGAACAATTTTTTTTTTTTTTTTTTTTTTTTTGGTTTATGAGAAACACCTGGCCAGGACTACTGCAAAAACTGAATACCATCCACACTCACAATCTCACCTCCCAACAAAAACAAAAAAACATAAAACAAAAAACGAAACAAAAACAAGTGGTTTGGAGCCTGTCTGGTATTTTTGCTTGTCAGACGGGCTGGTTTTATATTTGATTAGATTACAAAACATTAGATAAGGATTAAGGAATAAGGATTAAGTGCTTGTTAAAAATAAATAAAATAAAAAAAAAAAGATAAGGATTAAGGATCCAATTGTTTATCAAAAAATAAGGATTAAGGATCCAATTTATTTCCTAAATTAAAAATTAGTCTCCGTTTGGTATTTAAGTTTAACTTTAATTAAACTGTATTTTTTCATCTCAATTTTTATCTTTTTCTTAAAAGTTAACAAAATTTATAATTAATTTTTAAAAAGTCAATCACCTTTAATTTAAAATTTTCATCTCTAACTAACTTACCAAGCGAAGGCTAGTACTGGAACTCCAATAAAAAAAATAGTATTGGAACTTTAACACCAAAAAATAAAAAGTATTACATGGGGCTGTTTATGTGAGCTTTTATTTTACTAAAAAAATAAGAATAATTTTTATTTTGATATTTTTTTCAGAGATTGTTATTTGCAAAAATTAAAAAAATAAATAATTTTTAAACAAACAATACTATTTGAAAAAATAGTATTGTTTCTTTTTTCTATTTATTTTTTATCTTTATCATTTGTCTTTATCATTTTTAGTTTTTTTCTTCCACCATGCAAGCAACGCAGGGCATTAAACTAGTATGTTCTAAAAGCACCACAACCTAACATTTACTACAGTTAAAACATAAATAAAGTGGCCAGGCTGTCACTTTGGCTGATTCACTTGGTCAGGCTTGTTCTGTGTTTAGTAGTAGTAGTAATGTTGATTTCTATGCAACAACTCATAGAAGTCCCTATATGCTTGTTGCTCGTTCTGTTTTGGCCGGCCTGGCCTAATAATTCTTTCCCTTCAAAAATTATTATTTTTTTTTTTTAAATAACGTTTATTAGTTTCTAATATATACTTCTGCGCATTTCATATGTCCCTCATATTGATGACTTCTTTTCCCGAAAGTTTTGCTGAAATCTCCCCAAAATTTTCTCAAACCGTCTCATTTTACACTGCCTTTTATTATTTTTATTATTACTATTTTTTTAAGAGCACAATGTCTACATTTCCCTAAAACATCCAAGTTTGCATCAAAATTTGCCCAATAATCTGTAGAAAACCATTCACGACACGAAGGCACCGGTTTTGTTTCCATGTTTAGCCATTTTTCAAGTTCATTCGTTTTCCCCGTTATAAAAGCAAAGAGATCAATGTGGAAAAATTATTTAAGTACGACTAAATGGTATAGGAATGATGATTTTGGGCGTTTTGAAAGTAACATTCTAACAAGCCATGCCGTTCAAGTTAACATACAGTCTACTTCAAGCCCCAAAGACATTCACATTCTAATCCCACATCTTTCCCTTTGTGATCCCGATATAACCCCAATGTGACAGTAGCCGACAAGCGTGAGACACCACGGATCCCCTTTTCTCTTCAGCAATTAAAATAAAAAAAAAATGCACATTGACCACCCACCAAGAAAAAAAACAACATAGATCATAGCAGGAAAAAAAAAAATCTGTTACATTACAATAAAGGTTATAATTTATTATGTAAGTACAACAAAATAATAACAAAGAAAATTCTAGAAGAATGATAATATCATTTTTTCGTTGGAAGAGAATTGTACGTATCTTTGACACCTAACCAAAAATATATATGAAACAACACAACAGCTGAAACCAGCAAAGCACCTTATGTATAACTCGTTGACCCAAATAAAATAATGAGAAGGGCAAGAAAAATAACTCGAGACCGGAGAAAAATACACAAGATCAGGCCACGCAGAAAATTTCACAACTATCGTCAAAAAAATGCCACCTACAGCTACCAAACACGGGTCGATATAACGAGAATCACAACCCCCAATGGTAATATCAAACCCCCAAAGGAACAGCCTGACTGATTTCGCAGTCCATTCTTATCGGTAACCACCATATGGCTGTTGAGGACCATAACCACCTGTGCCCATCATAGGATTATAAACACCCGGCATGTTTGATCCAGGCGGGAACCCAGCTCGAGGTTGCATCTGAGGACCTTGTCCCATACCACCCATGTTCATTCCCATTCCCATTCCCATAGGCTGTTGGTTCATGCCTCCATAGAGCCCTACACCAGGAGCGCCGCCCATTCCCAAGCCCATGCCCATGCCCATGCCCATCCCCGAACCCATCATAGGGTTCGGTGGAGGCCTGAGTACACTCGCACCGGTACGGCCCATCCCAGAACCAGAACCCATTGCTTTACCCATTGTCACAGTGGACGTTACCGGAGCAGCTGCAGGCTTCTCCATCCTCTTTTCTCTTCTGTTAAGCGCATCAAAATCAATCCCTATATCCGCCAACGGGTTTATTTTGGCTGCACATGAAATACCATAGAACTGTCAGCTACCCAAGAAAGGTAGTTTAGAAAAAGAACAATAAGAATAAAAGGGAAAGTTTTCTTAAAAAATCAGAGCACTCACGTCCTGAGATATTCAAATTAACAAGTCCTCTGCTCAGAGTATCGGCCCAGACTGTTGACTTGGTCTCAAACTTGTCCTTGCCTGGGTTAGTAGTCGAAGGGTTTTGTCCCGTTTGCGTAAGACCACCCAAAAGATCATTCCCTTGCTGCAAAGCCGGTCCACTTGATGCTTGATAAGAAACAACTTGTGGAGCAGCACCCTGTTGGGGAAGAAAGTTCCCATTGTTAAGCTGTCCAGCTGGTCCCACTGCATTTTGTGGAACCGAGTGCGAAGTCACGGAAACTGTAGATGCTCCCTGTTGTGGATAGAAGCTTCCGTTATTTGGAGCAGCCCCAAATGGTCCTTGTGGCAGATAATTTCCGCCATTAAATTGCGTACTTGGTCCAGTTGGCATTTGAGGAACCACATGCGAGGTCAAAGGAACAGTAGGTGCATGTGAAAGATAATTCCCGTGTTGTCCAACAGCGTTGCTTTGAGTCTGAGGAACCATATTTGGAGAAACAGTTACCACAGAACCTGGCTGCGGTTGATAATTTCCGAAAGCATTAGTGCCCGGCTGTGCAGGTGGGGCTGCTGGAGCTGAGAAAGGTGGCTGTAAAGTAATGGCAGAGGATGGCCCAGAAGGCGGGAGAATATCTGCTAGAATATCAGTGTTCTGGTTTGAAGTAAGGAGCTCTTGAGGCAAAAACTCTGGGTTCGTTGGAGGAGTTTGGACAGAAGAGAAACTGGGTGCGGAATAAGTTAAGCCAGACAATGAGTCCCTGAAACCAAAATCAGGACCCGAATCTGCCTTCAGGTCACCAGTGTGCGCAGTAGGAATGGAAGTGGAAGCCTGTGGTAGAGCTTGGGTAGTATCAGAAGGGACGGCTTTGAAAGGAGCGTCACCAAATGGGTCTTCAAAGGCCTGCATCAAGTCAATATTACTCTTAAGATATCCTTTACCAAAAAGTATACCAAAACCATACTTGATATTTATATGCCCCAAGTTCCCTTGAATTTATAGTTTCACATTTATAATACGTGAACTTTTAACATCGTCACACATATTTAATAGCATCGGAACTGAAGACTTCTGGACAATAGAAATTTAAACATTGGTACTTCAACTAATTTGGTTGGAAACAAACCATGGGATTTTTGCATCGAGAGAGAGATGGAGACCTTGGAACGTCTCGAAAATGAGAAATATTCGGCTTCCTTGTGAGCCATGAGGCTTGACTAGCAAAGCCTTTAAAGATTTCTCATTTTCTTTTATCGTTTTGAATAGGAAAGATATAAATACTGGGGTGATTAGATGTTAAGATCTCTGAGGGTTTCTCATTCGTAATCTTTAACTCTGTTTTTCTTGTTTAGGTCTCGAAATCTTGTCATCATTCTTTTGTGCTGAAATAAAGGAGGTTTCTTATTTTTTTAATATATATATACATATATATATAAAGATCTCATCCTAGAAGTTTCTAACAGGACTACCTGATTCGTGACATTAGATGTCAACGGTGCTGCTACGAAAGTGGATGCTGAACCAGAGTTTACATGCGGCTCAGCTTCGGAAGTAGCAGGGCCAGACACAGTGGGCACGATGGCCAATGCTAGGCCGCCAAGCAAGTCCACCTCAGCATTATTTGCATCAGCAGGTTTAGCTGATAAAAGGGGAGACATCATCAGCATGAGCTTCTAACGATACATGCTTATATCATACAGTAAGTAGCTAAACAAAAGTCCGTCTTAGCTTCTAAAATCCTAGCACACAGAAGAAGATTAAACAAGGAGCTAAACTCTTTAACATTTTGAAAACGTTAGCCAATGCGAGTGATTATTAAAAATAAAAAATAAAAAGATGAAGCCAAAAAAAAAAAAAAAAGGTAAATTAGAAACAACAGTAAAACAAGGGATAGCAACATGCGAAGCATAGACAGAATTGCACGAACAAGAAAATTAAACAATAAATTTTTAGCATTGCTGCTTAAACAACATGCTGTGCAACGTTTTCAAAATCGACAAATAATGTAGTATTAGCCTAGATACAGTAACGTGCAACACAGCTGAAAATAAGTGCCTAACTTGAAAAACAAGTAAACTTTCGTACCTGAAACTGCACCACGTGGATCAAATTCATCAAAAGCCTGCACTTCCTGGTTTGCAGGAGGTACAGACGTATCGGGAACATTCATTGGTTGGCTTGGATGATTCTGATTGTTTCCTGGTGGTGATGATGAAGTTGGATGATTGTTAGCTGCAGGAGAAGCAGCTGTAGGAGCAGCTGCTGCCGGAGTTTCCCCATCCCTGGTATGAAGATATTCTTGATTGGCCAAGGACTAAATATAATTGTAAGAAAGACAAATCTTCATTTCCAAGAAAAAAGGTTACCTTTCGCTGTGAACTGGGCTTCGAGATTCACTTATTACCTCCTCATAACTAGGAGGGGCACCAATGTTTTGTTCGGAAAATTTCCTATCAAGCCTCCTGCCAAAAATAATTTACATATGTAACGAGAGAACCCATGTCCAGTCTTCTGCTCAGAATCAATTCTACCCATTTAGAGCACCAAAACAAGTATAATTAAGGACAAAAAATACCTTCCATCCTGAGAATCATCACCTCTGGCCCCGCTGCTGTGAAAAAAGAAAGGCACAAGTACTAATTTAGAGAAGGAAAAAAAGGGATGATAGTTTGCATTATCAGCATGCTCTAAAAGTGAATAATTACAATTTAAAGGAAATATTTCCAATACAAAAACAAGATAAGAGTATTTCCATTCTCACAATTGAAGTACGGGATATTCATTTATTTCACATAATTAACCCTCATAAAGTAAACAAAACAGTGGGAAAAGATAAATATAAAACAACAAAAAACAAAATAGGGGAAGAAAAAGAAAAGAAAAATCCAAGCCATTCCATAGACTATTTGTCTTACTATATATAAAACAATTACGTACTAAAAGTTTGAAAAACAATTGAGAGTGGAAAACATACGTCGGCACAAAAATAAAATGATCAATGTGCCATACTAACACATCTAGTTAAGTAAACACATACCGAGAAGAATATTGACCATCGTCATCAAAAGAGCGTTCTCTGTCTCTATCAGAGCTTCTACTTCTTTGGCCATATTGGTTCTCATCAACGCTTCGACTTCTTCCCCTGTAATCATCATCTCTGTAACTCTCTCTTCCATAGCGATCCTCATACTCTCTGCCATAACGGTCTCCATCACGACTATATGAATCTCCATTTCTTCCATATCGATCATCATCTCTGTAGCCCCATTCCCTTTCCCTACCATATGAGTCCCCATTTCTGCTATACCGATCATCATCCCTGCTTCCATAACGTCCTTCATAACGATCATCCTCAAATCTGTCACCATAACCACCACTACCTGAATACGACCCCGGCCGATACATTCCACCTGATGATGATGCACTGCGGAACCTGTCATCATATTACATTCATCAGACACATCAATGACATCTTAAAAAAATGTAGCAGGAAATACCAACAAAGAGGATGGGAAGTCCTCCTACTAAAATGAAAAGAAAAAAGACTACCATAAAAATAATATTAACTTTAAATGACAAAACCAAATGGCACACAAAAAAGCTTAGGAAATACGAAGTGGCTAGGTAGATTTGAGGAATGTTTGTTAAAAGTAACCCGTCCTAAATTAATCACAAAAATAAAGACGAGAGATGTTGTCGGGGAACAAGCCGGAAGAGATGATCAGGAGGACAGGATCAAAATCAAGCTTTGACATCACGATCATAGATAACTCAAATCAATAAACAGCAAAAAAGACCCACGTTTTACTTTTATTGTTTCACAACACATAACCTAATTTTTTTTTTTTTTAAATCCAAAAATGATCTATTCAGATGAAGGTGAATAATACCAAGGAGAACATAAAAGTCAACATCATTGTTAAACATTAAAACCAACTTACTTGTCCCTATTTGCAGCAGCTTTCTGTCTAACTTCAATTATCCTTTCTTTATCATTTACCAGGACTACAAGACTTTGAGATTTCTTTCTCACGTTGCTTCCCTGGTCTCTTCCGCTGGAATCAATATATTGAAAGTCGGACAGCGTCTGTCACATTGCAGACTATCCTTGTAATTACTCAATCAATTAAACCAAATCATACAAAACTGTGATTAAATATGTATGCAAATAATCGAAAGTGATCCATAAAAGCCAAAACACAAAGTGAGCTAGAGATTACTGATATCTGATAAGCGTGTTCCCTTATCTCCTCTATGACCCGCTCTGACCCATGTGCTACCAGGTAATCCAAAACAGTCAAAGCCTGAAGATGTCCAACAACACAAGAATACATCAGTTTTGTTTGTAAAAACTAAGCAAACAAATGTTAAACACGCAGTGAACTGTAAAATGAAGTCTCCACAAATGATAAGAAATTCCATGACATTAGAAGTCAAAATCATAATAGTAAACTTCCGGATAGAGAGAGAGTATGACCTTGTAAACATGCCTCCAATTCTTGCCTGTATCATTAATCCTCTTCCAAATTACCGTCATGATCATCTGGTACTCATGACTGCATGAACATTTAAAAATACGTTCATTAAGACGAAATGTGTGATGCAAATAATCGAAATAAACTGTTGCCATATTAGGATGTCCGGATTTTATTAGGATTTTTTTCAATTGGGATTCCTTGCTACAAATTATAATTAGGCTTTTTTTTCCGAATAAAGAAAAATATTTGTTATTTTCAGATGGTAGTCTGATTGTAGTTAAAATTAAGCCACATCGCGAAGCTTACTAGTTTCTGGTTGCAAGTGCAATATCAGCAAGAAGTGATCCATGTGGACCCCAGGGCTCATTGCTAGTAGCATCAAGAATCTGGAACAAAATAGGACCAACAAGTTACTTCTCATATTATACACACACACGCACACACATATATTTTAAAGCATCAAATCAGCATCATAATTTCTACAACAAGCCTTGGAATCATAAACATGAAAGTAGGTATTACCTTCTGTTCTATTCCAGGAACTTTAAGAACCTTCTTATTAACCTCTCTCTTACTGCAACAATAGAAGAGACATTAATTAATAAATTCCCTAATTTCATATCTAAAAATAAAAGATTCACACCAAAGTGTTCTTTAAGATTTCGAACAACAAGAAGTTATAATAAAGATGATCATGAAGAATAATAATAGGATAATAAGATAGCAAGACTTACAGGTCCCTAACAGTTTGATCAAAGACCTTCTTCATTGTAGATTCTTGATATTCAGACCAAATTGCAGAGACCCAATTGAGATTCCTTCTGGAATTCAATAGTTTCTGGAATCAGCATTGACCATACATCATAGATAAATTCTTCTAAGATTAAGCCAATTTAACCAATACATAACAAAGAATCATCCAAGTAACGAGCTGAGAAAAAAAAAAAAAAAAAGAGAACTAATTTCCACTTTGAAACGTTAAATATACACGAATTGATCTCTGGGGAAATCACAAGTTTGGATATTATTGAATGGTTAAGCAATATTAGAAGAAAATAAAAGAAACCCATATCACGAAATGATGGAATAAGATTCACAGGTGAAAAAATATTGATTTTTTTGAGAATTTGAGGAGAAAAAAATGGGAAATTGAGATAGATCTGAAAGAGATGAAAGTAAGAGAGAAAGAAAGGCAGATCTACTAAAAAAGAGAGACGAAACCTGATCGAAAGGAAGAGGAAGAGCCGATCTGATCGAGAAAATGAAACCAAAGAACACCTTTCTATTTGCTTCCCTCTCTCTCTCTCTCTCTCTCTTTCTGAAATTCGGTGTTTGTTTGCTTAGAAACCCAAAAAGAGAAAACAAAAGGAAAGAGAAAGACAGACCGACAGAGAGAGGAAGGAAGGAAGAGAGAGAGAGAGAGAGAGAGAGAGAGAGATTTTAATTAATTATTGTAATAATAAAATAGAAATAGAAAGGGGGAGAAATAAAGAAAGAGAAATTCGGAGTGAAAATGAAATTTGAAAATCCTTCGGAAAAAAAAAAGAAATTGAAAAAGAAGAGAAAGACAGACAGCGCAACTTCCACGCAGAGAGAAATAAGCCCCTTTGTTTTCTTTTCCTTACTTTTCTCTCCAAAGCTCCCTCCACGTTTTTATAATATTCTGTCAATATTTTATTTTCTTTGTTTTTTTTTTTTTTTTTTTTGCTGAATAGATAAGGTGTTAAGTTCGACGGCGATAAATGTAACTTCAAAATTAATATCAAGTACTACAAATTCGGGTGAAATTTTTTTGTTCATACATATCACTCATAGTAAAAATTTCAATAATATAACATGTTCTATATAAAAAATTACATTATATAACAAGTAAATCAACTAATAGTATATGAATCTAAAATATAAGTTACATTTAGGATGTGTTTACCTACGTGTAATCGGAATAGGCATGAATTGGAGTGAGTAGAATTCAGTGTGGACATGATTCAGATTGCGAATTCGAAATCTGAATAAGTTGTTTACTTAGTTCTAGGATTTGGAATCGAAGTCACTACAAATCTTATTCATGTGTTTATTTGAACTCAAAATCAAAATGAATTATTATAAATTTACTTGTATATCCCTTTATTTATTTTGTTTTTGAAAATTTAAAAAAATGATTATTATTATTTATTTATTATCATTCTATTAATCAAAACTAAAATAATTATTATGATATTAAGACAATAAAATTAAATTATGTAATTTTTTGTTTTAAAAAATTAAAAAGAGAAAAAATGAATTTAAATAAGTAAAGTATAAAAAATATAAAAATAGAAACATAATAATATATTATGATAAAAAAATTTATTTATTTACTCTAATAAAGTTAATAAAATTAGGATAGTTATATAATATTAAGTTAATAAAAATATATTATATTTAGTTAATAAAAATAAACAATATAAGTTATTATTTTTTAATATAATATTTTGTAAGTAAATTAAGAATAAAATAGTAATTTAATACTAATAGTAAGAATAAGAGTCACAATCTGGAGGGAGAAATGGGATTGTCAATCCTATTCATCAATCTTAAATTGGTGTGGGATCCATCATTCTCACTTTCATTCCAGAAAAAAATGAGTACGTAAACAATGGATTGACTTTCCTTCCCTATTCCTATTCCGTATTTCTGATAAGTAAACATGTCATTATTTGACTGATACAACCTTTAAACTTAAAATTAATTATACGGTGAGTGTAGTTTTAATGATTATTCTAATATTTATTTATATATATATATTCATAAGCTGTGGTAAATTTATTTAGGAATATGTGTTTGTTAGGTTCGGTTCTTCTTAGTTGGGTTAGACAAGTTCGACCAGAAATGCAATGCTTACACACAAGACTATCCCTCTTCCCGAAAGCTTCGTGGGGACGACTTTACAATGATGGACGACTACCCGTAGGGGTTTTATTGCACAGGGTCCCTACAAAGGAAAAGCTTTATCCCAGCGGAAAAAAAATGCTAAGCTCCGCACAACATAGGGATTAGCACGATTTCGGGAAGAGCATAGAATAGTAAAGGATCCAGCATGTAGAACACGGCGATTATTAGATTCATTGTTGTCTCTCAATTATGATTAAATTTTATTTTAGTCTCTAAATTTTTGAAATGTTTTATTGCATTATCAATTAATTTCAAACTAGCCTTTTCTCACAAAATATTATTAAGGGACGGGTTGTAATTATAGTAAGAGTCAATTTTGACATTTTCATGTCCCAATTTCAATTTTAGAAGTTTTGAATTTCTTAAAACACTTGTATCCTAGCATTAAAATGAATATTTAATAATAATAATAATAATAATAATAATAATAATAATAAATTTGATTAAAACACACTTGATTTTTACATGATATTTACAATTTAAGGCTCCGTTTGGATCACGTATCCATTTTTGAAAAGAAAAATTTTCTTATTTTAAATGAGAAAGTCTTTTTTATTTTAAAAATAAGATGGTGTTTAGATGTGTAAAAAAATTTTCTTTTTTAAAAGAAAAAGTTGTTTAGAATGAGAAAAAATGGTGTTGAGAATAGTGCATTGTGAGAATATTTCAAAAAGATTCATTTTCTTTTTTTAAAAAGGTATTGTACAAAGTAAGTTTGAAAATAAGATAGTTTTTCTTTTTAGAAATGAGAGAACGATGGAAAAAATTGATAAAAACAATTTTTTTTGCAAGAAATTTTTAATTTTAGAAATTGGATATGTCATCCAAAGATAGAGTAAATTGTTTTTCTTTTTAAAATAAGATAGTTTTTAGAAATGAGAGAACGATAGAAAAGTTGACAAAAACAATTTTTTTGCAAGAAATTTTTAATAAAATTGGATATGTCACCCAAGCATAGAGTAAATTTTTATGATTTCTTGAGTGGGGGCTTACTATGGGATAAATTAATAATTTAAGGGTTGATTTTGGGACGTATTAAATATATGGATTAAAATGAAATTGAACTTATATTTAGGGACAAAAACCAAAATTGACCCAATTTTTAATTAAAAAAATCCGTGGATAGGAGATAACAAAAACATCAAGATAAACTTATAATTTCCCTCAAAAAAAGAAGAAAAAAAAAACATCAACATAGGATATTTTATATTATTGATGATTGATGATAAGAAATTACTACGTGGAATAGATCGGATGTGTCATTTTTGTATGATATATGTTTACATACGACGAATCTCCCATCTTATAAGTTAAAAAAAAATTATTTACAAAAAAATAAAAAAGTTAAAAAAATTGATATTATTATTATTTTTTTTAAGGGTATGAATGGATATGGTACCCTATGACCAGAGATTTGTCTGGCGAATTTTCCTCAATCAACTGCATATTTGTTTGTTTGGACGTTGCATGTAACAAGGAAGGAAGATGTGTAATGATGTCTGTACAGAAGGGTCGGCTCAGAAACATTGAAATGGAATAATATAGGAGGCCGCTTTGAAATGTTGACTCTTCTAGAACAAAATTCACAATTTAATTCTTTTTTTTTTTTTTTTTTTTTTTTTTTACGCATTTGAACCTTCTATGCGATTAACAGATCTTGTCACCTGATTGAGCAATGTTATACTCTTTCCTTTTTATCCTTTTTTTTTTTTTTAGAATCTTTTTATATTTGTCATTTCTTAAGAAATTAAAGCAAACAGGTTATTTTTAATAAAATATTTAAAATAAATCATATTGAAAAAATGTTTGAGATAAATAATATAATTATATATTTGTGATAAATTATTTATTTAGGAGAATTTTTTGAGGTAAATATGATATTTAATGTAAATGTTTCATTTATAAGAATATTTTTAAGATAATTTTTTCATGAATATTTTTAAGAATATGTTGTATTTTCCCTTTTCTCTTCTTTTTAAAGTTGAAAAGATTTAAAATGGTGAGACTCATGTATTTATGACTTCATTCCTAATTTTCTTTCTAGCAAATAACCCAAGATTCTTTTTCTATTCCTATTTCTATTTCTATTTCTTTTTTCTCTCTTCAAAATCCTTTCTCTAATTTACTTGCTCTTCTTTTTATATCACGTTTGGTTTGATGGAAGAGAGGAAGGAATGAAGTGGATGGAGGGACTACTGAATGAAAAATACTAGATTGGCTTGTTTGGTAAGAACTGGGAAGGAAGAGAAGAGGGGAAGGAAAAATAATGGGTGGAAAAAAAAGTATAATGGAACCCACAAATTTAATCTCTCTTAAATAAGAAAAAACTAAAATCCAACAAATAATTATTAAAATTATTTTTCTTATCCTTGCTTTTAAAGTGAAATAATGTATATAGATAAATAAAATAATATTTTTATTTTATCTCCTTTCATATTACTAAAATAACATTTTGTCGGTATAAGTTATCAACTTTTTTTTTTTTTTTTTTTTGCTCTCTTTAAATTCGCTTATGTGCTAAAAAAAAGGTTTAAGAAACAAAAGAAAAGAAATTAGGGTCCCCCAGATTTAGCCACCCACTTTAATGAAATGGCCAAATTTCTTGGAACTCAACTATTTCCATAATAAAAATTGATTACTTTGTGTCATCAATAAAAACAGAAAAGGCCTAATTTCCATAAACACTGACGTTTTAAATTTTAGGAGAAAAAACATGTACTTTTGTAAAAATTCCATGCTATGATATTAAAGGAAAAAAATATTAGTAATACATATTTTCATGTATACATGATTTTCATAGTGCTTAAATCCACATGTCATGATCCTTCATCCTTTTCCTTTATTCCTTTCCAATCGCGGATTTAAGGGGCATCGGTGGGGGGCAAGTGTCCCCCGTCAATTTTTTTTTAATTTAAAAATGACCCAACATTTCTTTTAATATTTTTAATTTACCTCACTCAATTTTTTTCTTAAATGTACCCAACACATAATATTCATATTATTTTTTCTATGTTTTTTTTGGTGAATATTTTTTTTTATGTTTTCAAACGATAACTAATCTTCAATTATTTTTTATGTTGTAGTACCATAACCATGACCAACATTTGATTCTTTTTTTTCCTCCCAATTTCTTTATCTACAGTTTTTGTTTTGTAAATTTTCTTTGTTTTAAATCCATTGACTTATACTTATCAACATCCTAAATATTGGTGTGTAAGTGTTCATTCATTAGTAAAAATATTCATCTTGAAAGAGAAAAGAATGATGGTGTGGAAAAAAAATGAAACGTAATTTTTAGTCAAAAAAATTACCAACAGTTTATAACAAATTCTGGAATAACATTTGAACTAAAATTCAAGAACAAATTTCTTACTACTTTCAAAATATAAGAGCAATGTCTAATAATTATAATATTTTGATCAAAATTAAATTAAAAAATATTAAAAACTTTATCCATCTAAAGATCATTTTTGTAGGGCCCATTTAGGACACATTATCTGAATTTTAAAATCACAATCTATATCAAACTTTCGCTCTTTTCTATTTTAAAAAAAAAAAACTTAATTTTTAAAAGTCTATAATTTTTTCATTTCAAATCGGAATGAGATCATTTTTATGTCAAAATGCTCGTAACAATAATAAGAATAAGATAATATCCATTTTACATATTTTTTTCCGAATTCATTTGAAACTTTTACATTATTTTCTATATAACAGAATTTTTTCAAAAGTTTTTCCCCCCAAACACACATTTTCAACCCAACCTTCAAAACATAATATCCAAATATTCTCTCAAACTGGACCTTAATATAAAAATTATATTATCTTATGTGTTCCACTTAAAAAAATTTCTGCATCCGCTGTTGCTCTCAATATTTTTGTAATATTTTCCTTGGTCAAAATAGAAGAGAGTCAATATTTTTGTATTTTTTTCTATCTTTCTTTCTTTCTTTCATGTGGTTGGGCTTTCCTCCGGTTGGTGGCAAATATTCGAGAGTCATAATGATGAAAAGGATTCTTGACCTTTCTTTTCATTTTTTTTTATAAAATTTATGGCAGTAAATAGCTTTGTTTTTCCACCACCAAAAGTACGCATAAGCCAGCACCTAAAAAGCCTCTTTTCTTTTCTCCAAAAATGGAAAAAAAAAAAAAAAAAAAGCCTCTTTTTATTTTTTTTTTCTCCTCTCGTAATATTATTTTAACAAAAGAGGAAAAAACATACCATAAAAATGCTATCATTAAATTTACAGGACCATGCATTTATGTTCTTTTAACAACTCATATTGAAGCTATTCCACTTGGGACTTTTTTTTTTTTTTACCCTTTGAAGGACTGTTGAGGTAGTAATTAGTCTACACTTTGTATTAAATTACTTTTTTAGTTTTATGATTGCCCGTCTCTCTGACTAAATTCTCCCAAAAAAAAGAAAAAAAAGAAGAAGAATATCTCAGTCTCAAAAAGAATCCAATTAAAAGGGGCATGCATTCAATGCTTTAAATATATATATATATATATATATATATATATTTATATGATGAGCAAAGGATTAATAATAATTTAAATACACAATTGATTTGCCATATCTCATACCTTTACGATTATGATTAAAGAACTTTAACTATATCGCTATAATATTGTTCCAAATTGTAAGAACACATTTCTAAAGAGTTAAGATAATGAAAAATGTGATAGATTGATCTCACAACTTCCATAACTACTGTTGTTTAACAGTTTGAGGACACGTTTGGGAAACATCTAAAGATGACATTTTAATGGTTGAGTTGGAAATATATGTTTGAGGGGAAAACTTTTGAAAAAATTATGTGATATTGAAAATAATATAAAATTTTGAAATGTGTTCAGAAAAAAATCTACAAAATTAATATTATCTTATTCGTCTCGTCAATACGAGTATTTTGACATAAAAATCATATCATTTTGATTTAAAATGAGAGTACAACTTTGACTTTACGAGGAACTAGTCACAAGCCCATTGTGTAACAACTTTGATTTTACAAAAACAGATATAGGAAAGACCAAAAATAAAATAAAATAAAATAATGATAAAAAATACAAAAAATAACAAAATCTCACGTGTTTGTCCATATCAATGTCATATTTGCAACCAAAAGTATAAAAAATAACGTATTTGAGATTTTTACTCTAATCTATCATGTTATTTCTAATGTTATATTTACTTTTTTCCCATCATCCTTCATTATTAAGCTTTGGAATTCGTAAAAATAAAGTTTGAATATTTAAATGAGTAATTGACATAAATGATTCATGAACTATTAAAGAGGTGATGATTTGTTTCATGCCTTTTTTTTTTATTTATTTAAATTTTGATTGAAATGATCCTAAACTCTCCAAATGGTGACAATTTAGTCATTTTTGTCCGATTCCGTTAAGTTTCTAATGGAAAAGGTTACGTGAGACATCACATGAATTAAATTAATCATTAAAAGATGAAAATACCCTTATTTTTTGTAAAAATAAGACCTAATATACATTAAAAAAAAAAAGAACAAGAGAGAGAAAGAGAAAGAGAGTTGACTCAAATTTCTGAGCTCCCCCCTCCCCCCGGTTCTCTCCTAGGCTGAGCTCTGCCGCCCCTATCGGCGAGCTCAGGCACCCCCACCCCACCCCAATGAAGTCCCCCCCTAACACAAATCCCAAATCTGGGCTCACCGAATTGAAGAGCCCTATTGGCCCCCCTCACAATCTAGGCTCATCGAAGCGATGGCTAGGTACGGAGGAAAAGCTTTTGGCGACACTAGACCTCATGGGGGAAAAGAGCTTCACGATCCACGTCCGTGAGTCATACCCAATGCTCCTTGACTAGTCTGTCGTTGGCGGTGTCGTCGATGTCACCCCTCCCTATGCCGATTCAAGTCAACATCGCCCACCCCTGCGCGAACCACATTGCCCCTTCTCTCACGCGGAGAGAAATGGGCTTTGGGACGAGGAGAGAGAGAGAGAGAGAGAGAGGGAGGCGAGAGAGAAGAGGTTAGTCTAGGATTTTTTTTATGAGGTTTTGTTTAATTTAAAACAATTATTAAATTACTCAAATACTTTCCTAAATTAAATCACATGTATTGCACTTGATAAGATAAGACAATATCCATTTTACATTTTTTTTCTGAATTCATTTCAAATTTTTATATATTTTCTATATAACAGAACTTTTTTAAAAGTTTTTCCCTCTAAATACACATTTTCAATCCAACCTTCAAAACATAATATCCAGATATTCTCTTAAACTGGACCTTAATATAAAAATTGTATTATCTTATGTGTCCCACTTAAAAAAATTTCTACATCCGCTGTTGCTCTCAATATTTTTGTAATATTTTCCTTAGTCAAAATAGAAGAGAGTCAATATTTTTGTATTTTTTCTATCTTTCTTTCTTTCTTTCATTTGGTTGGGCTTTCCTCCGGTTGGTGGCAAATATTCGAGAGTCATAATGATGAAAAGGATCTTGACCTTTCTTTTCAAAATATTTTTTTTTTTTAATTTATGGCAGTAAATAGCTTTGTTTTTCCACCACCAAATGTACGCATAAGCCAGCACCTAAAAAGCCTCTTTTCTTTTCTCCAGAAGGGGGGGGGGGGGGGGGGGGGGGAAAGCCTCTTTTTAATTTTTTTTTCTCCTCTTGTAATATTATTTTAACAAAAGAGGAAAAAGCATACCATAAAAATGCTATCATTAAATTTACAGGACCATGCATTTATGTTCTTTTAACAACTCATATTGAAGCTATTCCACTTGGGACTTTTTTTTTTTTCCTTCCCTTTGAAGGACTGTTGAGGTAGTAATTAGTCTACACTTTGTATTAAATTACTTTTTTAGTTTTATGATTGCCCGTCTCTCTGACTAAATTCTCCGGAAAAAAAGAAGAAGAAGAATATCTCAGTCTCAAAAAGAATCCAATTAAAAGGGCCATGCATCCAATGCTTTAAATATATATATATATATATATATATATATATATATATGATGAGCAAAGGATTAATAATAATTTAAATACACAATTGATTTGCCATATCTCATACCTTTTACGATTATGATTAACTAGAACTTTAACTATATCGCTTTAATATTGTTCCAAATTATAAGAACACATTTCTAAAGAGTTAAGACAATGAAAAATGTGATAAATTGATCTCTCAACTTCCATAATTACTGTTGTTTAACAGTTTGAGGGCCCGTTTGGAGGACATTTAGAAATGACATTTTAAAGGTTGAGTTGGAAATGTGTGTTTGAGGGGAAAACTTTTGAAAAAATTATGTGACATTGAAAATAATACAAAATTTTGAAGTGTGTTCGGAAAAAAATGTATAAAATGGATATTATCTTATTCGTCTCGTCAATACGAGTATTTTGACATAAAAATCATATCATTTTGATTTAAAATGATAAAGTTATGAATTTTTAAAGTTTAAATTTTTTGAAATGAAAAAAAAATAAAAAGTTTAATTTAGTTTTGAGATTTTAAAATCTAGATAGTAAAATACCATCCAGAAATGGTGTCCCAAACGGGCCCTTAGTTTCTAACCCTAAAATCAACAAATGTACAACTTTGACTTTACAAGGAACTAGTCACAAGCCCATTGTGTAACAACTTTGATTTTACAAAAACAGATATAGGAAAGACCAAAAATAAAAAAATAAATAAAAAGAATGATAAAAATACAAAAAATAACAAAATCTCATGTGTTTGTGAATAACAATGTCATATTTGCTACCAAAAGTATAAAAAATGACATATTTGAGAATTGTACTCTAATCTATCATGTTATTTCTAATGTTATATTTACTTTTTTCCCATCATCCTTCATCATTAAGCTTTGAAATTCGTAAAAATAAAGTTTGAATATTTAAATGAGTAATTGACGTAAATGATTCATGAACTATTAAAGAAGTGATGATTTATTTCATGTCTTTTTTTTTTAAATTTTAAATTTTGACTGAAATGACCCTAAACTCTCTAAATGGTGACAATTTCATTATTTTTGTCCGATTCCATTAAGTTTCTAATGGAAAAGGTTACGTGAGACATCACATGAGTTAAATTAATCATTAAAAGATGAAAATACCCTTATTTTTTTTTTTTTTTTTTATAAAAACAAGACCTAATATACATTAAAAAAAAAAGAACAAGAGAGAGAAAGAGAAAGAGAGTTGACTCAAATTACTGAGCTCCCCCCTCCCCCCGATTCTCCCCTAGGCTGAGCTCTGCCGCCCCCACCGCCGAGCTCAGGCACCCCTACCCCACCCGAATGAAGTCCCCCTCACCCCCACAAATCCCAAATCTGGGCTCACCGAACTGAAGAGCCCCATTGGCCCCCCTCACATTCTAGGCTCGTCGAAGCGGTGGCTAGGTACAATGAAAAAGCTTCTAGCGACACTAGACCTCTTGGGGGAAAAGAGCTTCACAATCCACGTCCGCGAGGCGTACCCAATGCTCCTTGACTAGTCTGCCATTGGCGGTGTCATCGCTGTCACCCCTCCCTACGCCGATTCAAGTCAACGTCGCCCACCCCTGCACGAACCCCATTGCCCCTCCTTTCACGCGAAGAGAAATGGGTTTTGGGACGAGGAGAGAGAGAGAGAGAGAGAGAGAGAGAGAGAGGGAGGCGAGAGAGAAGAGGTTAGCCTAGGAATTTTTTTATGAGGTTTTTTTTTTTAATTTAAAAAAATTATTAAATTACTCAAATACTCTCCCAAATTAAATCACATACATTACACGTGACTTATTCCGCTAGAAATTTAACGGATTTGGACGAAAATGACTATAATTACCAACATTTAAAGTGTTTAAGGTTGTCTCGGTCAAATTAAAAAAATAGGGACTAAATCGTCACCTTGTAAAGAGTTTAAGGACTATTTGGGCCAATTATTCTATTTAAATTTAAGTAATTTAAAAATGACAAAATTGAAATGGTTAAATAAAAAGGTTAAGATACCAACCCAATCAATAACAATCAAATGTTAAATTTAACATTTACTATACTTTTTTGATGGGAAATTTACCACCAAGTTTACCATATGACAATTTCGACCAAAAAAAAAAAAGGTAACACTGTTGGAGAGCCTTTTTTTTTTTTTTTTTCCCTTCCAAATGTCAAAATCCATCGTTGACACGTCAATTTACTATTATATTGTAGAGGCTCTAAGTTGAGATGTTTCCCTCTAAGATGTTTAACCAATGTAGTCTTTATGGGTAGATGCAAAGAAATACTTTGATCAATTTTCGAAAAAAAAAAAGGTAACACTGTTGGAGAGCCTTTTTTTTTTTTTTTTTCCTTCCAAATGTCAAAATCCATCGTTGACACGTCAATTTACTATTATATTGTAGAGGCTCTAAGTTGAGATGTTTCCCTCTAAGATGTTTAACCAATGTAGTCTTTATGGGTAGATGCAAAGAAATACTTTGATCAATTTTCGTAAATATTGGACTCGAGAACATGAAATCCTACCAAGAGAAGGAGATGTTGGGAGCAAAATTATTACACAATATCTTCCCTGTCTCGGGGCTTAATGCAATAGAATTTTAGTTAATTACACAACACGGCAAAGGGGCATAAATGCAACTAGAACCTTCTACTATATTCTCAACTAGGGGCTGTACCTTGACCTTTGTCTCGATAGGAGGCTTCTAAACATTCCTTAGCCCTGTGGACCTTTGATTGAATGTAAAAGCTCCCGTTTGTCGAGTTCCTCTCGAATAAAGTGTCGTACTTCTGAAGAAGGTGACCAGAAAAATAAATTAAAAAAAAAAGGAAAAAAGGTTCAGAGCCTCTCATTGTCATAAGATAAAAAAGCACGGAACAACCTCAAGAAAGCAACACTGACCTTCAAAACCTCTTCCCAAGTAGTTTCCTCTGTGATCCCAAGAATCTGCCTAGCTTCTTGCTCGGTCATGACTTTGCCTGCTCGGCGAACGGTATTTTGCAATGTCTCTTGAGCAACACCAGTTTTTGAGGCATCTGCAGCATAACCAAGAACAAACAAGCTATATGAGCCCCAAGCCCGCAGCAAATAGAAAAGAGCAAACAAGAACACGTTCCTCCAATTCTGACTTGGGCCACTGAGACATAAAGCAGGAATAAGAGCTGAATTACAAATTCTTACATCGAAAAAATCTAGATAAGGGTACTTCCACTAAATTACATGTTTCACATACAACATATCTATGTGCAAGTATTTATTATTATTTAAAGCTGTGACCCTTTCTCAAAAAAGAAGAATTCGATAAAGGTATAAAATGTAATGGGAGACACATTTAGATGATATAGTGGGAGCGTGGAATGGAAGCTGTGGGAAAATATGCGAATTCTATTTAAGGAAATTGAGTATAATTGTACCTATAGCAATTATACATTTACAATATCTGCTAATTATTAGAACCCCTGATGGATAGGAGTAAGTAGTTTCCTATATGATTCTTTTCTAATTGAATGAGAATTATTCTTGTTTTTACACATGGTATCAGAGCTCTAGGGCTCTCTAGGATCTACGATTTTTTCTTTTCAGGCCTTCATTTCCTCAAAATTCAAGCTCGGTTTGTGGCCTTCATTGCTGTTTGCTTGAATCTTCTATTATTCTGATTCCTTTTTCAGTTCAATCTTTGGCTTTAATTGCTGATTGAACCTTGCTATGAGTTTGAAATAAAAGACCTCGACAGGTTGAAATATTTCCTTGAGATTGAGATAGCACATTCTCAGCATGGTATCTTCATTTCCCAACAATAATAGATCATTGACTTGTTGAAAGAAACAAGTAAACTTGAACACAAACAAGCTGACACGCCAATCAAAACTAATCAAAAGCTTAAAAAGGCAAATGACCCTATAGCTGTGGACAGGGGTTCCTATCAAAGGTTAGTACGCAGGTTGATTTATCTTTCGCACACCAGACCAGATATCGCCTATGCAGTTAGTGTAGTGAGTCAGCATATTCACGCTCCTAAGGAAGTGCACCTTCAAGCAGTATACAGGATTCTACAGTATTTAAAAGCTACGCCAGGAAAAGGAATTCTGTTCAAGAAAGGCAAGGGTTTCACTCTAGAAATGTTGACAACACAGGGTCAATTGTCGATAGAAGATCGACATTTGGTTACTGTACTTTCCTGGCGGAAATCTGGTAATGTGGAGACGTAAGAAGCAAAAAGTTGTTGCTAGATCAAGTGCGGAAGCTGAATTCTGAGCAATGACACACATAATTCGTGCACTCCTATGGCTGAAAATAATTCTAGAACACTTGAAGATCAAGTGGGAAACTCCTGTGAGATTACTGCAATGACAAATCAATCATTAACATTGCACATAATCTGTGCAACATGACAGGACCAAGAACATTGAAGTAGGTAGACACTTCATAAACGAGAAGCTAGACAGAGGTTTGATTTGCACACCATATGCATAAACAGAAGGCCAACTTGCAGATGTTTTTAACTAAAGGATTGAGCAACACAACACCGCGTTTCAATCAATCAGCAGCATGCTAAAAATGCATAACATCCATGCACCAGGCACCAGGTTGAGGTGGCGTGGCAAAATATGCAGATTATAGTTTGAGGAAACCAATATAGCAATTATAGATTCAGAATATGTGCTAATTATTAGAATGCCGTATTTATAAGGATACAGCTAGAGTAGTTTTCTATTGTTGTAACCTACTGCAGTGTATAAAGCTATGGGGTTGTATTCTTTTCTAACTGAATGATAATTATTCACATTTTTCCATAAAAGTCTGCATACGAACAAGTGGTTAAGCCACATGAGACTGAATTTTTATAGGGTTAGAGATGCACAAAGGCTCTTCTCAAGTAATAAGAGAGCACTGCAACGGTCGCCGGCATCAGAGTGCCAAAAGAAGGCTAATATGTGTAGTAAAGCCCTTATTACAATAGGCTTTTATCTTCAGCTATAGCCTGAAGGGAATTCTCAACCAAGGATAATAAAGGCAGCAAAAGATATCGGCAATGAATTACCATTGTATGTGAAAGGAAGACAACAAGTCATCATTCATCTCCTCATGCATTATCTTGCAGCTTTGACGCTAGTAGATTTAATCCTTTCTAGAGAAAGACAGACGAACAAGAATTGAATATTTTGTCAACTTAACTAATACGTACTCCCTAAATTCTATACGATGGATGAGATGACCGTCGAAATATAAACAGTATCACTAGTGTCTCCAACACCATAAACATGCCATAACAGTAGAATCTTAAAGAGAGAGAGAGAAGGGGGGGGGGGGGGGGGGGCGCCGCGCACCCAATGCAGAATACAATAAACAACAATGTAAGCTGAAATTCAAATTTAAAAATTTATTGAAGTTTCACATACAACATGCTATAACGGTAGAATACAACAAACAACAATGTGCGAAGGAATTCAAATTAAAAATTTATTGAAGTTTGTGCTCGAGTAGAGGATAGGTAAGTTGAGACTTGAGTATGCTTTCTTGCATGAAAATGAAGATAAAAACATCATGAAACCATTTTCAGGTAAAATATAGAACCAAAACAACACTAACAGATATCAGGCAATAAAATTCAACACAAGATTCAGAAACTATAGGGAAACCCCAATTTAGAAGTCAATAGAGAAGCTATGCGATCAATCTCAGAAAGCTTCCATTCTATCTATATCTGCAAGATGGATTGCATGTAAATCTCATTATACAAAACAAAATAGCGATATAAATTCATCCATTTACTGACAAAAAGTAATTATATACTTTGCTCTGGTCTGAATCTATATGTTGCATAAACCTTTCAGAAATATAAGCTTCAATAAATCTTTTGCAGAAGAAGCACTATGTCAACAGAAGACACAAACCAGCATATTTTTTGGTACAAAGATTATGCCAAGATAGAACACTAAGCAGCAAAACACAATGATCCATGAATGAAAAAACTTACTCGCTAGTGCTTGACGGTATGCCTGAACAAAAGCCCTGGCCAATATACCAGATCCCATAACTATGAGGTTTGCAAGAATCTTCGCAGCCTGTGTAGATACACCAATGTATAAATTAAACAAGCCAATTCAGTGAAAGATGGTTAGGAATAATAAAAAAGAAAATTTTCTGTACCACCGCACTGTCTCACAACAAAAACACGTATACACTACCCTTTTGTTTCTGTTTCGGTTATACCTAGTGTCAATCTAACTCACATACATATACAAGTCCACTAGATTCAACCGAATGATGAGCGAAGAAACAATTTTGCACGAGTGAACTTAAGTTAACCGAATGATGAACAGATGGAGATCAACAGATGAACGATGATCTCCAACATTTTTCACATAAATGTACGGGGGAAGATATTCAGCTGATTTTGTAACCATTAATATTCTCATGGCGTCTGAATTTAAACAAAAACATGTAAATCACAGCCCACATGAGAACAACATGCAGCTGAAAATTTTGCGAAGCCTCCATAACACGGAACTAGCCTGTTTAAAAATTGTGTTGAATACAAAAAATTTTACCAAAAATTTGTCAATTGCCAATTATCAAAAGTTATGACTTTCGCTTCGCTTTTTCTATTTATCAAGAGAAGCAATTGGCATCCAAAACAAGCCCTAGATCAAACTTAAACATGACAACAAATTATTCTTGATTAAAAAATACTGTACTTTTATTAATCGGAAAATTCACCAGCACGGAAGCATTTGAAGAAATGGTCTCAAGATTATATGGCAGCCATTACACAAATCCCTCAAAACATTTACAAATTGACAAACAAGAGCCCTAGCTTCAAACTAACATAACTTAAGCAACAATTTCCCGTCCCCGGTTTCTCGGCAACCAAACAGGAAAAATAAAGAAATACATAAACCGAAAAGCATTAAAAAAAGAAAGAATAGAGAAGATGAAAGGTAGACGTACCATAGCTGAATAACGGAAGAACTATATTAAATTAGGGTTTGTATCTTGGGATCAATTTGGGAAATCTAGGGTTTGTATTGGTGTGGATTATAAAACTCACTCTCGGGAAGAGACAACCGCCAAGGAGAAGAGAGAGAGGCCGGGGATGACCGAGAAAGCAGGTGTGTAGGGCCTTTGGGCTTTTCGTAATTTCGTTTCATGCGAAATTACTTCCGTACCCTTAAATGCACAGGCTCTATAGCTTTTTTTTTTTTTTTTTTCTTTTTTTGAAGTAAATTTCATCCTTACAATCCAAACGTCCTTTTACAAATTATATTATATTATATTATATTATTTTATTACTATATACTAAAGGAGAAGGGAAAATTACTGTTCTTTCTACAGTTTTGAACAGTACTTTTCCCTTTTTTTTTTTTGGTTTTCGGCGTTTCATCTCCAGTGCCGAACAGTACAGAACAGTGAAATTATGCTCTTGCCCTCCTCCGTTTGCCTGCCTTTTGGTTATCCCATAGTGGATGGACGAAATTGCCCTCGAAACTATTTTTTCCCTTTGTCTTTTCCTCTTCCACCGCCCATTATGCCCTACATTTGCTGTCTGTAATTTTTTCATTCTGCCTTTCTCTCTCTACAGCTCTCTTTCTCTCTCTTTTGTTCTTTGCATTTTTGAGTTTCAAACCCTATTTTCCCCTTTTTTTTCTTTCTTTCATCGCCGATTATGTTTCTCCATTTTCTCTCTCTCTACTGCTCTGTTTCTCTCTCTCTTCTTCTTCTTCTTTTTTGGATTTTTGGCGTTCAAACGCTAGATTTTGGGGTTCTTTGCACTTTCGGAAGGTCATTTTCTCTTTCTTGGTTTCGGTTTGTATTGTTGATGGTTTTTTTCGTTTGGTTGTGTTTTTTCTCTCCAGATTTACAAGTTTGGTTTTTATTCATTGTTCTTGAATTTTTTTGTTAAAATTTTTTATTTTTTATTTTTTTTTGTGGTTGTTTTCGAAGGCTATAAAATGTATTTTTTTAAAAAAATTTTTTGTTCTTTTCATTGTTGTTTTCGTTTCAGTTTTTTTTTTTGGATCTTTTTATGAATTCCATACCCTAATTCTTTCTTTCGCCGACCCCTTTCCCTATCGATTTTCTCTCTCTATCTTTCCTCTCTTGACTTTCTCTCTCTACCGCTCTACCTCTCTCTCTTCATCTATTTCGGATTTTTGGGTTTTGAATGTTAGATTTTTGGGTTTTTTTGTTCCTTTGCCTACTCATTTTGTTCTTCCAATCATTCATTCTTTTTTTTTTTTTTATTTATATTGTTTAGGTTATTCTCAGTATGTTTTTTGTGTTGCAAATATACATTTCAATGTTTAGTATGTAGCTTTTTTTCATTATTGTATTTGTGTGGCGTTTTTTCGACCTCTCGGATTTTGCTTCTCATTTTTGTTTACTGTTCATGTTCTTCTTCTTTTTTTTTGTTATGAGTATTTTTTGATTTGTTTTCGAAGTATTTGGAAACAAATCCAGAGTGCAAAAAAATGTGAACAAAAATTATGGTATGTTGCATCTTTTTGTTCTTCTTTATTTCGGCTCTGTTCTTGCTCCGTTTTTTTTTTTTTTTGATATATGATTGTTGCTAATTACTTTTTGCAGATTGGAATAACAATTGTGGCAAGATGAACCGATGCAAGTTTCAAGTGGAACATTGAAGGTTTTTTAACTGTTAGTTTATATCTTTGTAGTTTTTAGTATTTTTTTCTCCCTGGGTACTATTTTATTGATTTTGGTTCCAAATCTGATCTTTGCATTTTGTGTTTTGATGATTTTATATTATATTTAGGATTTTTGGTGTTAGATGTTTTTTATTAGAAGTTGTTTATTTTTTCTGTTAATATTTTTTTTTTTACAGTTTACTTTTATTATAGATAGGACGTTTTTGTTTATAATGGTTAATTATCATTAGGTTAGTGTGTGTGATGTTTTGTTATCACCATTCTTTCTATTGAATTCCTGCATAATTATTGTTCTCTTTTGTCTGATAACTGTATTGCATGACTTAGTTAGATTTGAATGAATTGTTAGATGTGTTTTAACTATGTAGTTTCTTAGCTGTAATTCTAAGATTTGCCCCTTTTAAATTATCTGTTTTTTTTTTTAACTTTTTTGTTGTAATTGTATTGTATGCTAGAAGTTTCTCATTTATTGTCCATGATTACTTTGACTTAGATTTTGTACAGATTTAACTTTATTATTAATGCAGCTGATTTTGTTAAAATTTGTTATCTTTTGTTTGTTTTATGTGAAAAATTTTTCCTCTCTCCCTTGCACCGACTCTTCTGATTTAGCCGGTTTTCTCTTTTAAATAAATGTTCTCCTCATTTATTGCTTCATCTCTTTTCTTCACCATTAATGCTTCTATAAACTTCTCTTCACTGTTTTCCCTTAAATTTTTGTTGCTTTCTGTTCAAAGCTGCTTTTTTATCCAGGTATATTTCTTATTTAAACGTTTTTATTAGTTTTAATTATTGTCTTATTATATCAGCATGTTTATTACTAAAATCATCATACTGTGAAGAAATTCTTTGTTTTTTTTTTGTTTGTTTTCTCTGTTTGCGGTTATTTACTCCCTTTTTTTTCCCGCCCCCTCTCCACCCCATCCCTCTCTCTGGTAGACAGTATACATATCCTTTTTTTGTTATCTGTGAATGTTTTGTGATTATTATGTATAATATAAGGAGTTATTTACCCCCTCCCCCCCTTTTTTTTTCCGCCCCGTCTCTCCTTTCCCTTTCCCTGGCTAACAGTTTACACACCCTTTTTTTGTTATTTGTCAATGTTTTGTGATTATTATTTATACTATAAGTAGTTATTTACTTCCTTTTCTTTTTCTTTTTTTTCTGCACCCCTTCCTTCCGTTCCTCAGCCTGGGCAACAATATAGACAGCCTTCTTTTCTTATTTGTGAATGTTTTGTGATTATTATTTATATTATAAGTGGTTATTTACTCTCTTTTTTTTTCTGCCCCCTGCCCTCGTCCCTCTCCCTTGCCG
The DNA here is from genome assembly GCA_038430175.1 of Ficus hirta. Lineage (NCBI taxonomy): Eukaryota > Viridiplantae > Streptophyta > Magnoliopsida > Rosales > Moraceae > Ficus > Ficus hirta. The sequence continues at coordinate 1,612,650 of CM076593.1, read as the reverse complement.
ACAGTATACACAGCCTTTTTTTCCCCTTATTTGTGATTGTTTTGTAATTATTATTTATATTATAATCTACATGACAATGATATATGTGATAAGCTTACTGTTTTGCTTTTTTTTTTCTCCCTCTTATTATTGCTTCTGTGTTGTGTTGTTGTATATGTTTTTAAGAAGAAGTTTTGGATTAAAATTTTTGTATGCTATGATGATCTCTAATCAAATGTATAAGAATGCATATACCAGATTTATTGTTAAATTTGGTATATGTTGCTGAATATAGTATTATTGATAATATATGTTACATAACTGTTATATACTATTTGACCATCTTTATTATTACTGTGGATGTTTGGTATTTGTGTTAATTTTATTTTTCTGGCAACATAATGGTACTGATATATCACTGTCTTTATATTATTGTAATATTTTAAATTTTTTTGAACTTTTTCCACTTTCTTCCTATTTTTTCTCTTCTTTGTTTTATTTCTGTATTATGTAAATCTTCTCTGTTTTTTTTTTTTTTTTTCCTCGATACATTCCCAAACATTACACTTGGTAGCTATCAAAAATGATATTGAGTTGTATTATGGTTATTGTTGAGACATATTACCAATGAAATCTGAGCATATTAAAAAAAGTTTAATTAAAATTTTTATACTGTTTTTTATACTATATATATATATATATATATTTGTATGTGTATATATTCAATTCGTTGTTATTATTTCTACTTCACTTTTTTTTTTTTTTTTTCTATCCTTTGATTTTTTGATTTTTTGTTTTTTTAATTACCCGGGGAGATTTGTTCCTATTATATTGTTGTAATATTTAAGTTTATTAGAAGAGTTTCTGCATTGAATTTTTTTTAATTAGAATTTGTTGTAATATTAATTGTATAATTTAAGTTCTTTTATTATGTAATTTTATTTTATCTCTTTTTTTTAAAGTTTTTTTTATTTTTATGTAATATTTATTTATGAATTTACATATGTTAATTTATTTATTATTTGATTTAATAAATCCAAATCTTTATGGAAGGTAAAAAATACGTGCACATAGGGAAAAGAGAGTGGTTAACGTGTTAGTGAATTAAATTTTTTAAATTTATTAATGTTCAATTTTTTATCGCATATAAATTTTAATTTTGTTTAATTACATAATTGATCATAATGAATAATAACAAGCTATAGATTATTTGATTTAAGAAATGTAGGTTCTCATAAAAATATAAAAAAAAACTGAAAAAATAATATTTAGATCAATTGTTATATACTGTGAAGCATTATTTTAGAAAAATGAACAAGCACAAAATACATATCCACTAAAATTTTTTTTATGTTGTCAAAATTGAAAAATTATGCTATTTTTAAAGAAAAAGATACCATAAATTTTAGATGAATTATTAGATTATTGCAGTGGATCCTTAAGTGCAAATTTTAGAAAAAAATATCAGAATTTATAATTCTATGTTTGTTTTTTACTTCATTCGGAGCAAATATTCAGTTAGATATTAATAAATCATGAGGACCATATATTTTTAAAATCAGTGGACAAATTCATCATCTAATTGTTCTTTTTTTTTTGTTTTTTGTTTTATTTTTGTTTTAATTTTTTTCTCTAAATGAGTATGACTACAGAAAATTTTTTTTTTTATTTGCTTTTGCTTTTGTTTTTATTATTGTTAGTACTATTTACTATTGAGAGAGATTTTAAGAAAAATTATACTTATTATAATTATAATATTTATTGTAACTAACTGCTTTTATTATATAATACTTAATTTTTTTATTTATTTTTTCTTCCTTCTCCGTGCAGCGCACGCGTATTAAACTCGTACATATACTAAAGGAGACCCGGTTTTTACTGTTCTTTGAACAGTAATTAACAGTATTTTCCCTCCTTTTTTTTTCCGTTTCTGCAAGCCTATCTACAGTACCGAACAGTTCTAAACAGTGAAATTACTGTGTTGCCCCTATGCTGTTGTCTGCCGAGTGAGACCGCCACAGTAAATGGGCGATTTTGCCCTTGAAAGCCTACTTCTTCCTCTACTTTTCTTTTCGGCCGCCCATTCACTCATATGCTCTCTCTCTCTCTCTAATTTTTTCGCTTGCTTTTCTCTCTCTCAGCCGTTCTGTATCCCTGTCTCTCTCTCTCCTTCTTCGGCTTTTTCATCTCCGAAGTCCCCCCTTCGCCTTTGTCTTCTACCTTCCACCGTTGCTTATGGCGCTTCATTTTCTTTCTAAATATGTTCTGGCTCTTTTTCCGTCTACTGTTCTGGCTTTCTCTCTCTCTTCTTTTTGTTTGAATTTGTGGCATTGAACCCCCAGATTTTGGGGTTGTTTTGCGATCTCCGCGGGTTGTTCTCCTTTTGTTGGGTTGGGTTTGTGTTCATGCTGGATTTTTTTCCCCTTGGTTGTGTTTGTTCTCTCTACAGTTGGAGGTTTGCTTTTCCTTCATTGTTCTTGCGGTATTTTTTCGCCCGGTGGGAATATTTTTTGTTTGGGAAACTTTGGAATGATTTTTTCTATTGGGCTTTCTCTATTTGATTTTTTTGGAATGGTAAGGTTTTTTCCCATCCTGTTCGGCTTCTCTTTTATGGCCGAACCCTAATTTTTGGGAAAACAAATTTTTCTCTTTTTTCCGGCGAGGGAGAGGGCAAAAGTTTTAAATGAAAATTTCTATTGGGTTTTCTTTGTTTCATGTTTTTTGTAATGGTTAGTTTTGATTTTTGATTTTTTCCTCTTATTTCCGACGTTCAAGCTTTTGAATAATGGTTTTTTGTTTTTGTTTTTTTTTAGTGGAGGGAATGTATTTTATGTTGAATGCGTACATTGTAATCTTTATTGTGTTGTTTGTGTTTCATTGTTGGTTTCCTTACATTTTTTTTTTTTTTTTGTTTTCATTTTGGGTCCTTTGGTTTTGGAACCCTAATTTTTTATTGTATGATTTTGCCCGGTTGTTCTGTTCTCTGTACACAATTTTTGTGGTGAGAATGTAATTTTTTTTTAAGAATATGGATTATTTGCTTTTGGAAAGGTTTTTTTTTTTCCCCCACATTTTTTTCCCCTTTTTTTTTTTGATTTGTATTGTGCAGGTTTTTTGTGGTGCAGGTATAGGTTTTAGTGTTTGGTATGTTGTCTTTGGTTTCATTGTTGGTTTTTTTTAGTTCTTTCCCGTTCTTATCACATTTGCCTTTGCCTGTCTACTCTTGAAACTTTTCCCGTTTTTGTTATTACGAGTGATTTTTGATCTGTTTTTGTCATTTTTGGATACAAAGGCAGAATAAAAAACGTAAATAAAATGTTAGGTATGTTGAATTTTTTTCCCCTTTTTTTTTCGGTCCCTTTGACTTCGGTATTGTTTCACATTTTTCCCTTTTGTTCATTTTCTTTTTTGAATGGTTTTTGCAGCTTCGGATGACAATGTTGGGAAAATAGACAAATGGATGTCTCCAGAGGAACATTGTGGATTTTCGGTTTCTTGATTTCTAAATGTGTAATTTTTTACCTTTTTTCTCCCCGGGTTATATTTTGTTGATTTTTTTTGTTTGCCTAATTTTGTTTGCAATTCTGGTATAATTAGTTTAGTGTCTGTGATGTTCTGTTAGCATGATTTTTTTTCCCTGTTTTAAGTGTTTGGTGAAAAATTCAGTTATTGTGGTACGTAATGCTATAGTTAGATTCGAACGAATTGTTGAAATATTTAGGTATATGCTTATGATTACAATTTCTAGAACCTGTCTTTGATTTTTAATGATTTTATAATTTTTTTTTTGCTGTAATTTTGTGATTTGTTAGTGTCCTGCAGATAACTGTTCATCATTATTTTGACTGAACTTTTTTTCGGCTGCACTTCTGTCATTAATGCAAGTAATTAATGTAAATCTTCTTTCCCCTTATCTGTTATCTCCAAACGATTTTCCTACCCTCTCTAGCACCGACTCTTTTTTGTTAGTTTACTTTGTTATATAAACAAAAAATTGCTCATTGATTGGTTCACCTGTTTCCTTCACCATTAACACTCCCCTTAAATTCTCTCCTCTTAAGTGCTTTGCTTTGAATCTTAATTGCCTTCTGTCCAAAGCTGCTCTGTTTTGCTATCCAGGTACTATGTTTATTTAAGGCTTTTTGTTAGTCTTGGTTGGTGTTTTTATTCTATATATTGTTAATAGTTTGTTTTGTGGTTTTTCTATTGATTTCTTTCTTATACTAATATGTTTATTATTATCATCATAATACTGTACAAAGATTTAATTTTTCCCTCCCTTCCGTTTCTTTGCCTCTCTGTTTTTTGTTTTTCTGCTTCTTTTTTTTTTTTTTTTTTTTTTTTTTAAGTTTGTTATTTTATATGATAACTTGACTGTTTTCTATTGTGTTCCTTTCCCATGTTTTTTTTCCCTTTTGCTTCTCCTATTCTAATTTCCGAAATTTGTTTGTCTAAATATTTTTAACAAATAGTTTTCGATAACAGGTTTTATATGCTATGATGATCTTTATTTAACTATATAATAATGCATATACCAGATTTTCTCTCTAATTTGGTATATGGTGCTGATTATGGTATTATTGATTGCATATAATGTTTGACTATCTTCATGGTTGCCGTGGGTGTTTGGGACTTTGTGTTCAGTTTGGTTTTTGTCATTCTATAATGGTATTCATTATATAATACTGTCTTCATATTATTGTAATATTATAAAACATTTTCATTGTTTTTATGTATAATAAATATTTTTCCTATCCTATTTGCCTTCTTTTTTTTTTGAGTTCTCATTTTTGTTTTCCTTTCTCTCTCTCTCTCTCTCTGTCTCCGTTTCTCTCTCTCCTCTTTTCTTCTTCTTCTTTCTTTTGTTTTTGGTTTCCTCAAACCCTAACTCTTCATTTTCTTTTCTCTCTCTGCCGCCGGTTCCTTTCTCTCTCTTTTTTTTTTCAGCTCTCATTTTTGTTTTGCTTTCTCTGTCTTTGTCTCTGTCTCTGTCTCTCTCCTTTTTTCTTCTTCTTCTTTCTTGCGTTTTTTGTTTCCTCAAACCCTAAGTTTGGTTCCTCTTTTTCCTCTCTGCCGCCGCCTATTTTGAGTTCTCAATTTCTTATTTGGTTTTCCATTTTCGTCTTCCTCTTTTGAGTTCTCAATTTTCTTTCCATTTGATGATCCTACATCGCCGTGCGTAGCACGGGTATTAGACTCGTACATATACTAAAGGAGACCCGGTTTTTACTGTTCTTTGAACAGTAATAAACAGTATTTTCCCTCCTTTTTTTTTTCTGCTTCTGCAGGCCTATCTACAGTAATGAACAGCTCTAAACAGTAAAATTACTGTGTTGCCCCTATGCTGTTGCCTGCCGAGTGAGACCGCCACAGTAAATGGGCGATTTTGCCTCTGAAAGCCTACTTCTTCCTCTTCTTTTCTTTTCGGCCGCCCATTCACTCATATGCTCTCTCTCTCTCTAATTTTTTCGCTTGCTTTTCTCTCTCTCAGCCGTTCTGTATCCCTGTCTCTCTCTCTCCTTCTTCGACTTTTTCATCTCCGAAGTCCCGCCTTCGCCTTTGTCTTCTACCTTCCACCGTTGCTTATGGCGCTTCATTTTCTTTCTAAATATGTTTTGGCTCCTTTTCCATCTACTGTTCTGGCTTTCTCTCTCTCTTCTTTTTGTTTGAATTTGTGGCATTGAACCCCCAGATTTTGGGGTTGTTTTGCGATCTCCGCGGGTTGTTCTCCTTTTGTTGGGTTGGGTTTGTGTTCATGCTGGATTTTTTTCCCCTTGGTTGTGTTTGTTCTCTCTACAGTTGGAGGTTTGCTTTTCCTTCATTGTTCTTGCGGTATTTTTTCGCCCGGTGGAAATTTTTTTTGTTTGGGAAACTTTGGAATGATTTTTTCTATTGGGCTTTCTCCATTTGATTTTTTTGGAATGGTAAGGTTTTTTCCCCTTCCTGTTCGGCTTCTCTTTTATGGCCGAACCCTAATTTTTGGGAAAACAAATTTTTCTCTTTTTTCCGCCGAGGGAGAGGGCAAAAGTTTTAAATGAAAATTTATATTGGGTTTTCTTTGTTTCATGTTTTTTGTAATGGTTAGTTTTGATTTTTGATTTTTTCCCCTTATTTCCGACGTTCAAGCTTTTGAATAATGGTTTTTTGTTTTTGTTTTTTTTTAGTGGAGGGAATGTATTTTATGTTGAATGTGTACATTGTAATCTTTATTGTGTTGTTTTGTGTTTCATTGTTGGTTTCCTTACATTTTTTTTTTTTTTTTGGTTTTCATTTTGGGTCCTTTGGTTTTGGAACCCTAATTTTTTATTGTATGATTTTGCCCAGTTGTTCTGTTCTCTGTACACAGTTTTTGTGGTGAGGATGTAATTTTTTTAAAGAATATGGATTATTTGCTTTCGGAAAGGTTTTTTTTTTCCCCCCACATTTTTTTCCCCTCTTTTTTTTTGATTTGTATTGTGCAGGTTTTTTGTGGTGCAGGTATAGGTTTTAGTGTTTGGTATGTTGTCTTTGGTTTCATTGTTGGTTTTTTTTAGTTCTTTCCCGTTCTTATCACATTTGCCTTTGCCTGTCTACTCTTGAAACTTTTCCCGTTTTTGTTATTACGAGTGATTTTTGATCTGTTTTTGTCATTTTTGGATACAAAGGCAGAATAAAAAATGTAAATAAAATATTAGGTATGTTGAATTTTTTTCCCCTTTTTTTTTGGTCCCTTTGACTTCGGTATTGTTTCACATTTTTCCCTTTTGTTCATTTTCTTTTTTGAATGGTTTTTGCAGCTTCGGATGACAATGTTGGGAAAATAGACAAATGGATGTCTCCAGAGGAACATTGTGGATTTTCGGTTTCTTGATTTCTAAATGTGTAATTTTTTGCCTTTTTTCTCCCCGGGTTATATTTTGTTGATTTTTTTTGTTTGCCTAATTTTGTTTGCAATTTTGGTATAATTAGTTTAGTGTCTGTGATGTTCTGTTAGCATGATTTTTTTCCCTGTTTTAAGTGATTGGTGAAAAATTCAGTTATTGTGGTACGTAATGCTATAGTTAGATTCGAACGAATTGTTGAAATAGTTAGGTATATGCTTATGATTACAATTTCTAGAACCTGTCTTTGATTTTTAATGATTTTATAATTTTTTTTTGGCTGTAATTTTGTGATTTGTTAGTGTCCTGCAGATTATTGTTCATCATTATTTTGACTGAACTTTTTTTCGACTGCACTTCTGTCATTAATGCAAGTAATTAATGTAAATCTTCTTTCCCCTTATCTGTTATCTCCAAACGATTTTCCTACCCTCTCTAGCACCTACTCTTTTTTTTTTACTTTACTTTGTTATATAAACAAAAATTTGCTCATTGATTGTTTCACCTGTTTCCTTCACCATTAACGCTCCCCTTAAATTCTCTCCTCTTAAGTGCTTTGCTTTGAATCTTAATTGCCTTCTGTCCAAAGCTGCTCCGATTTGCTATCCAGGTACTATGTTTATTTAAGGCTTTTCGTTAGTCTTGGTTAGTGTTTTAATTCTATATATTGTTAATAGTTTGTTTTGTGGTTTTTCTATTGATTTCTTTCTTATACTAATATGTTTATTATTATCATCATAATACTGTACAAAGATTTAATTTTTCCCTCCCTTCCGTTTCTTTGCCTCTCTGTTTTTTGTTTTTCTGTTTCTTTTTTTTTTATTTTTTTATTTTTAAGTTTGTTATTTTATATGATAACTTGACTGTTTTCTATTGTGTTCCTTTCCCCATGTTTTTTTTCCCTTTCGCTTCTCCTATTCTAATTTTCGAAATTTGTTTGTCTAAATATTTTTAACAAATAGTTTTCGATAACAGGTTTTATATGCTATGATGATCTTTATTTAACTATATAATAATGTATATACCAGATTTTCTCTCTAATTTGGTATATGGTGCTGATTATGGTATTATTGATTGCATATACTGTTTGACTATCTTCATGGTTGCCTTGGGTGTTTGGGACTTTGTGTTCAGTTTGGTTTTTGTCATTCTATAATGGTATTCATTATATAATACTGTCTTCATATTATTGTAATATTATAAAACATTTTCATTGTTTTTATGTATAATAAATATTTTTCCTATCCTATTTGCCTTCTTTTTTTTTTGAGTTCTCATTTTTGTTTTCCGTTCTCTCTCTCTCTGTCTCCGTTTCTCTTTCTCCTCTTTTCTTCTTCTTCTTTCTTTTGTTTTTGGTTTCCTCAAACCCTAACTCTTCGTTTTCTTTTCTCTCTCTGCTGCCGGTTCCTTTCTCTCTCTTTTTTTTTTTTCAGCTCTCATTTTTGTTTTGCTTTCTCTGTCTTTGTCTCTGTCTCTGTCTCTCTCCTTTTTTCTTCTTCTTCTTTCTTGCGTTTTTTGTTTCCTCAAACCCTAAGTTTGGTTCCTCTTTCTCTTCTCTGCCGCCGCCTCTTTTGAGTTCTTAATTTCTTATTTGGTTTTCCATTTTCGTCTTCCTCTTTTGAGTTCTCAATTTTCTTTCCATTTGATGATCCTACATCGCCGTGCGTAGCACGGGTATTAGACTCGTTACTTTATTATATATACTAAATGGATGGAGTAAACAGTGTTTATATACAGTAAAATTACTCTTTTGCCCTTTAAGGTTAGCTTTGGTAGGCCGGTTGCACAGTGAAATGCTGGTTCTACCCCTTCTGAGAGTTTTTCCGGTTTTGCCCTCCTATTTGTGTCTGCCTCTTCAGTGCGCACAGTAATATTCCGTTTTTGCCCTTGAAATCCTAATCTTGGGGTTTCTCTTGGGGTTGTGGCCGCCCCTCTCCCCCTCTCATTCATTTTCGTCTCTCTCATTTTTTTACTTTCTTCTCTGTCTTCCTGCCTCTCTGTCTTCCTCACAGCCTCTCTCTCTTTGTTTTCGCTGGTCATTTGTTGGAGAAACCCTACCCTATTTTCCCTTCTGCTTGATCTGGCAGCCGGTTTGCTTCTTTGTTTGGTTGTATGTATTTCGGCTTTTTTGTATTTTTGTTTTCTCTCTTTTTGTTGTTTTGGGGTCCCCCCCCCCCCCCCTCCCCTGCGCCCCCCGGATTTTTGCTGTTACATTTTCCCTGCATTTTTCATATTTTTGTTCCTTGCTCTCCCTGCTTCCTTGAGTTTTCCCCATTTTTGATCATCTGTCTCTAATGTTGATAGGGGTTTTTTCCCTTTGGATTTTCAGTTTTTCATATGTTATTTTCCGATTTTTCTCTTCTCTTTTAGTATGTGTATGTAATGTTCAGTGGATTTGCTTGGTGTGGGTAGAAAATCAATAAATATTTGTTTATTCTCTATTTGTTGTTTTCGGCTTTTGTTTTTTTTTTTATTTTTGGCTGTGGATTTTTTCCCCCCTTGGATGTGTTATTTTTGGTTTCTCCGCTCCCTTTTTTTCTGATTTTTGATCATTTTTTTCGAATGTGTATCTAATGGTGATGAGGGGGGTTTTTGTTTTTTTGGGTTTTCGGTTTTTTTATTGTCATTTTCTGAGTTTTCCCTTTCTCTCTTTCTGTTATTTGTTGCTTAATGTTTCATCATTTTTGAGAATGTGTATATTATTGATTGGGGGGTGGTTTTTTTCTTTTGGAATCTGATTTTATATTTATCCCCACCGAATATGATATATAATTTTTTTAAACCTAGATTTTGATTTTCTACTTTTTTTGGGTTTTCTTGCATTCGTCATTATCTTCTTCTCATGTCCACACATTCTCTGTTAAACTTTTTTGCTCTCTGCCTTGGTTACTCTCTCTGTTCTTCTTTTTCTTGCTACTTACTTTTTGAGGAGTTGGTGTGAAAACTCTTTTTTTGCTGCATCTGAGTTTTTTGCCTTCTCTTCTGTCATTTTCTCCCTTTTTCGTCTTATTGCTTTGTTAATATTTCATCCTTTTCTAGAAGGTGCATAGAATGTTGACTGTAATTTTTTCCCCCTGACCGAATATGCTTATATTTTTTTAAAAGCTAGATTACATTCTTTGATTATATTTTCCTCCTCCTTCATTTTTTTTTTTTTACTTCTTTCACTTTCTCCCTCTACTGCTGTCGGTTTTTCCGTTGCTCCAGTTAGGATTAATTTTGCCTAAATTCTAGGTCTTCATTTTAAGCTTTTTTTCGGTATTGTTTCCCTTAAGTTGTGTAATAATTTTCGCTTCTTTATTGGCCATACATTTTTGATTTAAAAGTTTACTATTTTATGTTTTTGTCAATTGTACATTTTCCCCGTTTTGTTATATGAATGTTAAAGTTTTCTTCTCTTAATTTTGATTATCGGTATTGTTTTTTTTTTCCCCCTGTTTTAGGTTTTGTATAATTATATTATTTTTTCCATTGTTGTTTAGTTTTTCTGTTAGAAGTTGCCGTTTTCATGTTTATGATTTTTTTAAAATTTTTTGGCTGTACTGTTAAATGCAAGGAGTCAGCTAAAAAATATTGGTATGTTTTTGGTTTTTTTTTTTTTTTTTTTATAAAAGTTTTTGTGCCTTTTTTGCCTCCTTATATATTCTATTTAATTTGTAGTTATTAATTCCTACAATTTTTTTCCCTGAAGATTGCATGGACATTGCTTTGGACATGGCTGCTTGGGAATATGGAACAAGAGATTGCAGATTTAGTTTTTGGAATGTTTGTATTTGTTTAACTTCTGTTGTTTTTCCCCTCGGCTAATAGTCCGTTCATTTTGCATGGAAATTTTTGGCCTTTTCTGCTTTCCTCTCAAATTTGGTGTTCCAATTTTATGATTTTGTTAGGATTGAATGGATTGTTAGATGTCGTCATTAGTGAATTTTCTAGCCTATTCATGTTTTTTCTAACTTTTGATGTTATCTTCTGTTTTTGCTGCTGTGTTTTTGCTGAGCTGTCATCGGCATTTAATGCTTCTTTATTAATTTGTTTTGCTTTGAATATTGTAAGTTGTTTTACGTCTGTTATTTACAGAAGACTAATCATTTTAACTTCGATTTGCCATATCTTTAAATCTGTCATTGATTTCTAAAATTTTCGTCATTTTTTTGCTTTATTGTGAAATAATGTATTATTTGTTTTGATATCTATGAAAAATTTTATTCTCTCTCTTTTTGACCGACCTTTTCTCTGAAACTTTTTCCAAATAAATTTTTTTCCATATTCCCTGTTATAAATACTTTCCTACTTATTTCTTAGTTCATTGACATCTGCTTTCATTACTCTTTCTCTAACAGCTTCTTAATTACTCTTCTCTAAATCTTCCTTAATTGTTACCCGAAATCATCTGCTCTCCTCTTTCCTGAAAATTAATCTTCATCACATCTTTATTTGTGTGGAAAACTGCTGTTTTTAATCAGGTACTATTCATCATCATCTCTTTTAATTAAAATTTATTTTTGCTTTCTTATATTAGTATTATTTGTTTAATAATTATTGTTATTGATGTTATAATAATGTTATAGAAGAAATAGTTTTCTTATTGTATTTAATTTTTTTTTACTTCTCTGTTTATCCCTCTCCCCTTCTCTCCCTGTTTTTGTCTCTGATACTAATTTTCATTTTCAGTCCTATTTTTTTCATTATTATTTTTATTATAAGTTAGATGAATATATTAGATGATTTACGTTTTTTTTTAACTGCTGTGGATGTTGTTACAATTGTTGTGGATGTTGTTACAATTGTTATGACTGTTTGTTTTTTTCCCCTGTTCCTTTTCTGTGTTGATTTTTTTTTTTTTTTACGTTCATTGTTTTTTAACAAAATTGCAGCCCACAGATTATAACAGGCTATGATGATCTCCATTTATGTATAATATAATCCATATACCAAATATATTACTTAATTTGGTATATGTTGCTGAATTTAATATTATTCAAAGTGTGTTGAATTTAATAAAACCATATTCAATATATTATTATTATACATAGTTTCTTCAGTTTTTTTTATTTTCTTATTTTCCCTACATTTGCAGTTTTATATTATAACTATTTTCAGTCACCTCTTATTCTTTTTATTTTTGTTTTTCAGTTTTTATTTCCCCTGTATTCCCAAGCGTAGCACGGGTCTCAAACTCGTTATTATATATACTAAAGGGATGTAATTTACTGTTCACGCACAGTAAAGTTACGATTTTAACCTTTAAATTCCTTTATGATATCCTTTGCGCACAGTGACTTGATTATTTTGCCCCTCAAACCCTAACTCTCACTTTCCTCTTTCTCTCTGCAGCTACTTCGTCTCTCTCTCATTTTTTTTTAAAGTTTTTTTTTCTCTCTCTCCCTATCTGTTTCTCTGTTTCCTCTATTCTTCATCTTCTTTCTTTGGTTTTTCATCCTCAAATTCTAAGTCTTCTTTTTCTCTTTTCTCTCTGCCGTCGGTTGCTTTCTCTTCCTTTTTTTTTCAGCTCTCATTTTTCTTTTGCTTTTTCTCTCTCTGTCTCTGTCTCTCTCTCTCTCTCTCCTGTTTTCTTCTTCTTCTTTCTTGCGTTTTTGGTTTCCTCAAACCTTAAGTTTGGTTCCTTTTTCTCCTCTCTGCTGCCGCCTCTTTTGAGTTGTCAATTTGTTATTTGGTTTGGAATTTTCCTCTTCCTCTTTCATTTTCTGTGTTTATTTTCTTCTGTTGTTTTTCTTTTTTGTGTTCTCGGTTTCAGATTTGTACCGGTGGGTTTGTGTTGGTTTCGGTGAAGAAAGTTCTGGATGTGTTGTTGTTGGAGAGGTTTGGTTTGCAGGGAATGGTTTTTAAGGCATGTTTGGTGAAATTTGTTTTTTGGTTTTTTTTCCCCGAGATTTGTTTGGTGGTTCTTTCCCTACCGGTGGGTTTCTTTTGGTTTTGAAGAAGAAATTTCGTGCTTTTAGAGTTGTTGTTGGAGAACTTGGTTTTGCAGGAAATGGTTTTCAATGCATGTTTGCTGAAGTTTTTTTGTTTTTTTTTGTTTTTTCCTTTCGGATTTGTTTGTAGTTTGTTCTTTTGGTTTTAGGAACTGTTCGACGAAGCCAGGAGTTGCAGAAGAAGGAGATAGGAATGTGAAAATGTCTAGATTGTTACTTTGACAATTTTTGTTTTTGGCTTCTTTTCGTTTTTTTTTTTTAAGTGTTGGTGTTTTCTGTCCTTTTAATCCTACCTACCGTTATTTTTTTTCCCTCTACCGTTGCTTCTTTCTGTTTTTAGGGGTCTATTTTTTTTCCTGCTCTTTGTTTCTTTCTTTTGTTTGAAACCCTAGAATTTAATTTTGGGGGTTTTTAATTTTTTTGTACTTATTTAGAGGTTTTTTTTTATGCATGCATATTAGGTTTTTGTTTTGCTTTTTCTATTGTTTCGGTTATTTTGTTAAATTTTTCATTCTTTCTATTGACTATGTGTGTATTGAAATAATAGTGTTTGTGATATTTTTTCTGTTAGTTATGGTGTCACTTCTACGATTGAAGAGTTACTCAAATCTGGAGACCTGACTGTAGGAATAGGAGATTTTTTCACTTAGTTTTTCCTTAATCTGTTTTCTGTTTTATATAACTTAATTCTGATCATCGTTTTTTGTTGAATTGTATTTGTGATATTTTTCATATGTTTGTTTGTATATATAAATCCAACAGCTTGACATAAACTTCAATGTAAATATTTTAATATTATCATAATAAATACTAATCAAATAGACTGCTTATAATTCTATTAATAATCTTAAATAACTACTAAAGGGGTATAATAATCAATTATTTCATTTTATTTTCTTCCTACATCGCCGTGCGTAGCACGGGTATTAGACTCGTAATATACTAAAGGGGTGTGAACTTTTACTGTTCAGTGAACAGAAAAATGACGCCTTTATCCTTTAAATCTTTTGTTTTTTCTCGGTTTCTACAGTGTTTTCCCCGTTTTGCCCCTCACTCCTCTCTGTCTTTTTTTCTTTCTTTCTACCTTTTTTTCCCTCTCTCTCTCTCTTTTCTGCGCACGTCTTTCTTTCTCTCTCTTTTCTTTGGTTTTTTCTTTGTCTTTTCAGTCATCTTCTTCGCCTGTCTCTCTCTCTGTCTCTATCTTTACATTTTTTTTGGGCTTTTTTTTCGCTCCTCTCTCTCTCTCTCTCTCTCTCTCCTTTCTTCGGTCCTCTCTCTCTTTTGGGTCTTCTTCTTCGCTCCTCTCTTTCTCTCCGTCTCTTTTCTTTGGTTCTCTCTCTCTCTCTTTTGGCACTTCTTCTTCGCTCCTCTTTTCTCTCTCTCTCTCTCTCTCTTTACAATTTTTTTGGGTCTTTTTGTTCGCTCCTCTCTCTCTCTCTTTTTCTCTGTTTACATTTTTTTGGTCTTCTTCTTCGCTCCTCTCTGTTTCTTTCTCTTTTTACATTTATTTTCTTTCTCATCTGGTAGGTTTATTTTCTTCGATTTTTGGCGATTTATTTGACGGTTTTTTTGTTGGATTTTCAGATTCTACCTCTTGGTTTTTGTGGTTGTGTTCACGGATTTTCACCTGCTTTTTTTATTTTCTCTGGTGGATTTGTTTGTCAGATTTTTAGGGGGTTTTTTTCTTTTTTTTTTTTGGTGTCTATTATTATTTTTTATTTCTTGGTTTTTATTCGTTTGTTTATTGATTTCATCCATTTTGGGTTTTAAATTTCTAGGTCTTGGTTTTGCTTATTGTGTTTACTGATCTTTTTTTTTTTTTTTTTTTTTGTCCCCTTCATGGGTTTATTGTTTTAGATTTTTAGGGTTTGATTTTAGGATTTTTTTTTATTTGTATAATATTTTCGTTTTTTTCGGTTATTGTTACCATTTTCACTGATTGTCTTATTTCATTTTTTCCTTTGGTCGGTTTTTTTTTTTTTTTTTTGTATTTTTTGGATTTTATTTTAGGGTTTTTTTTTGGTGTTTATTGTCTTTTTTTTAGTTTGTTGTTGTATGATTTTTGTTTTAGAGTCTCAGTTTTTGTTATTTGTTTTGTTGAAAACTAATTTCTTTTTTTCTTTTACAATTTTACAAATTTTCCAATAGCTTTTATATTTTTTGTGGGTTCTCGGAATTTTTCCCCCTTCATTTTCTATATGTGTTTAGTGGAGGACAGATATTTTTTATTAAAAAAATGTATGCTTTTGTTTTGCTTCCATTTATTTTAGTGACTTTTTTGCTTTTTTTTTTTCCCCCTTCTTTGATGTAATCTAAATTGGTTTTGATATTTGTTATTTCTTAATTTGTTTTTGTAGATTGGAGAGGTAATGCTGCTAAAATGGCTAATACGGAATGTCACTGAAGATCTTGAAGACTTTTTAGTTCTGATGTTTGTAGTTTTTTTTCCCCCCTCTTTTTTATCCCCCGGGTAATTTTTCCTAATTTTATGACCGAAATTTGTTTACTTATTTTTTGTTTCTATAATTTTTTATTATATTTCATATGTATATTTGATCTTTTAGTTAGATTTTAATGGATTGTTAGGGTTTCCTATTAGTTAATCTTCTAGATGATTCATGCAGTTTCTTTCTGTGTTTACAGATTTTGGTGTTTTGATTGCTGATTTGTGTTGGACTTTTAATGTTTATAGATTATTTTTCTTTTACCTGTAATTTTCTTATTGGCTATTAATGTACTATTTACACTGTAATAATTGCTTTGACTGAGATATATAACTTTATCATTAATGCTTCTAAGCTGGTTTCATCATGTTATTTGTTGTGTGTGTGAATATGTATTGGTTCAGATTGTATGTCTGTGTTGTTCACCGACTCTATTTTTAAAATTTTTATTAATTTTTTCCCTTCCAATTTTTTCTACATATAACTTTCTCTCATTTATTACATTACGCTCACAGCTTACCATCACTTTCTTTTTACCACTCTCTTGATTGCTCTAGCTTGAACCTCCTTTACTTCTTAGCTGCAAAGTTTTTTTGTGCTCTTTCTCACCCTCTGAGGACTAATCATTTTGGGATATTCATTTTGTGCAAACTTCCTGTTTTTATTCAGGTACTACTCTCCTCCTTTTTTTTTCCCCCGGTGGATTTGTTTTATCAGATTTTTAGGGTTTGATTTTGGGGGGTTTTTTTTTTTTGGTGTACTCTTTTTCTATTCAAATTTTGTGCATTTTGGATTTTCAAATCCTAGGTTTCGGTTTTGGTTATTGTGTTTACTGATCCTTTCTCTGTTTTTTTTTAAGAATTGAAGGGTTTATTGTTTCGGATTTTTAAGGTGTCATTTTAAGGTTTTTTTTTTTTTTTTGTTTTTTTTTTTGGGTTTTTGTTACTGTCTTCACCGATTGTGTCTTTTATATATTTTTTTTTCGTTGGGTTTATTTGATTGGATTTTTTGGATTTTATTTTAGGGTTTTTTTTAGTATGTATTGTCTTTTGTTATTTTGTTTTTTTTAGTATGTATTGTCTTTTTGTTATTTTGTTGTTGTATAAATTTTCTTTTAGAGTTTTAGCTTTTGTTTTTTGTTTTGTTGAAAAAAAATTTTCTTTTTTTCTTTGACAATTGTAAATTTTTTCGGCTTTTTTATTTTTTTTTTGGGTTTTTCATTTTTTTCCCTTCATTCTGTGTATGTGTTTAGTGGAAGAAAGATATTTATCATTTTATTATCTTTTTTTCTCCTCATTTTCTTTGTTATTTTTTGACGGGTTGTATGTTTTTTTTTTTTGACCTTTTCTATTATTTGATTTTTTGGATTCATAGTTTCCGAATTGTAGGTTTGAGTGTAATTTTTTTTATCAGCT
The DNA here is from genome assembly GCA_038430175.1 of Ficus hirta. Taxonomy (NCBI): domain Eukaryota; kingdom Viridiplantae; phylum Streptophyta; class Magnoliopsida; order Rosales; family Moraceae; genus Ficus; species Ficus hirta. The sequence continues at coordinate 1,596,019 of CM076593.1, read as the reverse complement.
TCATTGGTTGCCTTTTTGATTGCAGCTTCTTTTACTATTGATGCCACAATTTTTTCTCCCCATTTTTGTATTTGTTTTATCCAAATCTGAAATTTGATTTGGGGATTTTTTTCATTCTTTTTGCGGAAATAAATTAACAGAAAAAAAAAGGTATGTGTTTGTTTTGCTTGCATTTATTTGAGTAACTTTTTTTCCCTTTTTTTTTTTCCTTCTTTGATGTAATATAAATTAATTTTGGTATTTGTTATTTCTTAATTTGTTTTTGTAGATTGGAGAGGTAATACTGCTAAAATGACTAATTGGGAGTGTTACCGGAGATCTTGAAGACTTTTTACTTCTGATGTTTGTAATTTTTTTTTCCCATTTTTATCTTCCGGGTAATTTTTTCTGATTTTATGGCCGAGATTTGTTTGCTTATTTTTTGCTTCTATAATTTGCTATTATATTTCATAAGTATATTTGATCTTTTAGTTAGATTTCAATAGATTGTTAAGGTTTCCCATTAGTTAATCTTCTAGATTATTCATACAGTTTTTGTCTGTGCTTATAGATTTTAGTGTTTTGATTGCTGATCTGTTGTGGACATTTAATGTTTATAGATCATTTTTCTTTTAGCTGTAATTTTCTTATTGGCTATAAATATACTATTTACACTGACTCTAATAATTGCTTTGACTGAGATATGTAACTTTGTCATTAATGCTTTTAAGTTGTTTTAATTGTGTTGTCTGTTTTGTGTGTGAATGTGTATTGGTTCACGTTGTCTCTCTATTGCTCACCGACTCTTTTTTTAAAATTTTTATTGATTTTTTCCTTTCCAATTTTTCTACATATACCTTTTTCTCTCATTTATTACATTATTCTCACAGCTTACTATCACTTTCTTCTTTTCACTCTCTTAATTGCTCTAGCTTGAACCTTCTTTATTTCTTAGCTGCAAAATTTTATTGTGTTCTTTCTCACCTTCTGAGGACTAATCATTTTGGGATATTCATTTTGTGCAAACTTCCTGTTTTTATTCAGGTACTACTCTTATTTATGCATCTTAATTGTAATTGATTGATGTTTTATTGTATTATGATAAATTGCTCTTTTAATTCTTTACATTCTCTTTTTTTAAGAATAATTGGTTTCTTTGCTTATTTTTATATTTTTTTGTTTTTCTTCTTCCTGTTTGTTTAATATTTGTAAACTTTTTATTTTTTCAGTTTTGCTTATTATTATTACTATTATAATGATATTGTACAGTTTATAATTTTGATATTATGGTAATTTTTTCTTTCACGTATTTTATATTAAATGTATTCTTCTTTTTATATAGTTTATAAAAGTTCAGTATTTATAGTTGTATGATGCAATTTGATGAGTATTGTTGTGATGGATGTTGTTTATTTTTCCATTTTTGTTTGCCGGTTTCTTTTTTCTCCCTGTTTTTCCTGTTTCCTCCTCTCCTTCTCTCCGACAGTGTAAATATTTTTTAAAAGAATTTTTGTAAAAAATATATAACTTGCTATGATGATCTCACTTTATTATATATTAGTCAATTTTTTTTCAGTTTTGTTTTTTCTTCTCTCCACGTGCAACGCACGGATATTAAACTCGTTATTTATATATATTACGGGTATTAAACTCGTTATTTATATATACTAAAGGAATGCAATAGTTTACTGTTTACTGAACAGTGTTTTTTGGAGAACAGTGTTTTTTGGGGCTTTGCTACGCTGTTTTTTTTTTGGCTGCTGCTTTCTACTGTTGTTGTCGCTGTTTTTGTTTTTTGTTTTTTTTTTTTCTGCTGTTGCTTTGCTATTTTCATTTTTATTTTTATTTTTACTTCTGCTTTGCTTTATTGTTTAGAGATTAATATAATCTTGTACTGTTTAGTGAATAGTATTTTTTTTGCTACAGTTGGTTTTTCTTTTTTTTTTTTTCCCTGCTGCTGCTGTTTTACTACGGTTGTTGTTGTTGTTGTTTTTTTTTGTTTTCGCACTTTTACTGCTTTGCTTTACTGTTCAATGAATATTTTTTTTTAAAACTTTTTATGCTTTATTATAGTAGAAGGTTGTAATATTTCGCTGTTTAATAAACAGTGATTTTTATTTTTTATTTTAATTTTTGTTGCTTTTGTTGTACAGTTTTTTTTTTTACAGTAATGCACAGTAACTGTTTTTTCTACATTAAATTACCGATTTTGTCCTTATCTTATGTGCTGATTTTAGTTTATCTACAGTGAAAGGACGGTTTTTTTTTCACATATTTTACTGTTTTGTCTACACTGCATAGACTTTTTTGCCCCTTTGATTTAGTTGGTTTTCCTTTATCTACAGTGAGTTTATATTTTTACCCCTATTATGCAGAAATTACCGGTTACCCATATAGTATAATTACCGTTTCACGTCTCTTTTTTAGTTCCTTTTCTTTTTTTCTACAGTGTGTTATCGGTTTTATCCATATTTAGAGTTTTTTTTTCTTAATATTATTTTTACCTTTTTTTATGCTAAATTTTAGATATTAAATTCTGATCTATTGTAGTATTATGTTTTTGTTCATTTTATCTTTTTTTTAATTTTATTTTTAAATGATTTTTTACTTTAAATTTTTTATCTTTATTTCAAAATTTTTTTTGTCTTTTTTGTTTCTTTTGTTCTATTTTTTAAAGACCCACTTTTTTTTTTTTAAGGATTCTGCATGTAATTTTTTTTTCTTTTTTGTTTGTTTTGTTTTATATTTTAAAAATCATTTTTTTTGTTTTTGCATGTATATAACCTGATAATTTTTTTTAAAATAGTAAAAAAAAAAGAAAATGAGATATATATTTTATTTTGTTATAATGTTTTTGTTAGGGTTAGTTTTTTCCGGTTCTTTTGAGTTTAAAGATTTTTGTTCGTTTTTTTTTTGTTTTCTACTTTATTTTTGTTTTAATTTTTTTCTTTAAATGAGTATAACTACAAAAAGAGAAAAAGATTTTTTCCTTTTTTGATTTTGTTTTCATTTTTATTATTGTTAGTATTATTGTCATTTTGATTTTACATCTTCACTATTGAGAAAGATTTTGAGAAAAATTATACTTATTATAATTATAATATTTATCTTAACCAACTGTTTTTATCATATAATACTCAATTTATTTATTTATTTTTTTCTTCCTTCCCCGTGCATTGCACGGGTATTAAACTCGTTACTTAATATACTAAAAGGACGGGGAATCTTACTGTTTAGTGAATAGTGATTACACAGTGAATTTACGTTTCTGTCCTCCAAAACAAAGGCTTTTCTTGGACCAGGACAATGAAATGCCCATTTTGCCCCTTCTAGGATGCTCTCCCTACTGTTCTCCGAACAGTACTTCACTGTTCATTGTACAGTCCTGTACAATGAATTTACGTTTTTCTCCCTCCAAACCAGCGGCTTCATTTTGAATCCGTATAGTGAAATGCCGATTTTGCCCTTCTCTTACCGGGTTTGTATAATATTTTCGTTTTTTTGGGTTTTTGTTACCGTTTTCACTAATTGTGTCTTCATTTTTTTTCCTTGGTTGGTTTTTTTTATTGCATTTTTTGGATTTTATTTTAGGGTTTTTTTTTGGTGTATTGTCTTTTTTTTTTTAAATTTTGTTGTATGATTTTTGTTTTAGAGTTTTAGCTTTTGTTATTTGTTTTATTGAAAAATAATATCTTTTTTTCTTTTACAATTTTGTAAATTTTCCGAGGGCTTTTATATTTTTTTTGGGTTTTCGGACTTTTTCCCCCCCTTCATTTTGTGTATGTGTTTAGTGGAAGAAAGATATTTTTTATTAAAAGTTTACCATTTTATTTTTATTGTGTTGTTGGAATTTTTTTGCTCCCCTCTGCTGTTGTTATTTGTGGTATGAATTTTTTTGGGTTTTCCGGCTTTTTTTTTTTCTTCTACCGGTGTATGTATGTAGAAAAAAAAAAGTAACTTTTTGGCTTTTTTCTGTTTGTTTCAGTTTTTTTACTATTGTGCCGGTTTCTTTCTTCTCTCATTGTTTGGATTTATATTTTTGAAATTTTAGGTTTTGATATTTTCTTCTTATTTCCATTGTTTATCCATTTTGTTCATTATTTCTGTGAACTATTCATTGTTCCTTTATCCTCACCGGTATGTTAAATTTTTTCCCCTTAATTTTGATTCTCGGTTTTCTTTATTTATTTGTCATTTAGGTTTTGTATAATTATGTTATTTTTTAGTTGTTGTTCGGGTTTTTCTTTTACAAGTTTAAGTTTTGATTTTTATTATTTTCTTCCACCTTTTTTTTTCGTCGTTTGTTATTTTTTGCGTAAATTTTATATGTAGTTTTTTTGGTATTGAGATTTAAGATTGTATTTGTTTGTATTATTCTTATTTTAGTTTTTTCCCAGATTTTTTTTCTTCAATCATTAAATAGAAATTGTTTGTTTACATTTTTTCCTCCCTCATTATTTTTGTATCTGTTTTTTAAGGTTTTTTCCCCCTCCGTGTGTATATATATATATATATATATATAAAATCACAGACAAGGATTTCCTATTTTATTTTTTTCTTTTGTCTTTTTCTTATTATTATTATTATTATTTATTTCTATTTATATGCTTTAGTGTACTATACAGTTAAATGCAAGGAGTGAAATAAAAAATTTATGTATGTTTTCCTTTTTGTTGTATTTATCTTAGTATTTTTTTTCTCTTTTTTTTTTTTTCATATATTAGTTCCATTTACAACAACTTTGTTTATAAGCATATATCTATATATGTTGTCTGTATATATAAATCCAACATTTTGTAAATATTCTAATATTATAATAATTAATGTTAAAAAAATATATTGATCATAATTATATTATTTATCTTAATTAATTATTTTTATTATATAATATTCAATTATTTTCTTTTATTTTTTTCCCCTACATTTCCTGTGCGTAGCACAGGTATTAAACTCGTCTTATACTAATCTTAATCTTAACTATAATAAAAGAGTAGATATGATATACTGTTCCTTCGGCTTCTTTCTTTTTCTTTTCTTTTCTTTTCTTTTTGCTGTCCTTTCTTGATATTTACTTTTTGTCTCCCATGTGTTGTGCTCTTACAAGATGAAACTTGAACTTATAAGATCATTTAATTTAAATTATAATTGTCATATTGTAATTTACACAGTTATTATTTTTTAAGTGTAAAATATCTAAAAAGAAAAAAAAAGAGTAGTATTTTTCCATAAATAATAGAAAAGCAATAACATTTTTTGCAGGCATGTTGATAGGAAAACAATTTGGTTTTTTTTTTTTTTTAACTTCAACCTGCATATTGATATTCACTTTTTTTTTTTTTTTTTTTTTTATGAATGTATATTTATATTTAAGTTAAATGAAGCTCTTTTATATTGAAATTACATCAATCTTAAATATAAAAAATCTTAACTAATATATATTTAACTAAAAAATATATCAATTTCTCATATTAGCTTATTTTTCTTCCTCTTCTTTTAAGTTTTTTAATACATTATAATCTTAAATACATAATAAAATTGTAGATTTTTTTTTTCTAACAAGGCTTACAATTTTTTTATGAACTATGTGTTTAACATTTTTTTTTCTTTTGGGTTCTATGCACATAAGTCCCTAACTTTATTTTTAGATAATGATCATTTGATCTATTATTAATTTTAATAAATCAATCCTTAAATTATTGATTTAGTTATAATTCTTGGTAAAACTAAAAACATTCTATAATTTTGAGAGAATTTACTATGTATGCAGCACATGGCTTAATTTATCATAATTTTCTATCCATTTGACCATTTATAGTACAGTGCAAAATTTATGTACTAAAGTCAAAATTTGACATTTTGCTATAAACATCATTCCCTAGTATAATGTTATTTTCAGTGATAGATTATGATATTTGATTGTTATTTATTGTCTCGACTTTGTTGATATTATTATTTTTTAACTTATGGTTCATTTGAAAAATATATTCATTTTGTATCATAGTCGAATGTAGTAGATGGAAAACAATATATGTTTCAATGTCCCTTTTATACATTGCATTCAAATATAATGTGTGTTTGGATTATTTACATTTGAAGAGTTATTCTGATAAATGTTGGTGAGAGAATATTTGATATGATTAATAAAAGTAGATAAAAAAAGTTAATGGATGAATTGTTTAGATATATTTATACTAAAATGAAATATAAAGATATTCAAACATACATTACGTTATATTGAGATATAATATACAACGAATAATGTTTCAAAACACAACATTAATAATTAACAAAATGTATATATGACAAAAGAAATTGTATTATAAATTGAAGCATGTCGGATAATATACCAAATATACTATAGTCATATTTTTAATAACAAATATAACATTGACATTTACATTAAAAATGATCTTAAAAGTTTAACTTTTATCATTATCTCTAGTTGAGATTTTTTTTCCTCATGTTTTTAATCTCAATTTCCACACTGAAATTTTAATTTCCTTACTTGTGATTGAGATTGAGTTTTGATTGCAATGTGTTTTGTTTCATTCTTTTTATGATCAAATTTATATGATATTTATTTTTCGACTAGACTATTATCAATGCGTATTTTTTAAATTTCTAAGAAATTTTATTTTTTATTTTTCATATATAATTATTCATATTTTATAGTTTATATTATTAAAATTTCAGTAATTATTCAATACGTGCATTGCTAATATTAAAAAAAAGGAACAATTAACCAAATAGCATAATTTAATATTGAGATTTAACAAAATGACAGATTTTGAAATAGTAAAACATTATAGCATATTTATTGTTTTTTTGAAATTCCGAATTTACCCCCATCCCATCCCATCCCATCCCTCTCTCCCTCTCTTTTCTCTGGTTTCTCTCTATTGTGGTCGGCGGCATCATTCACGATGGAGAAACAATCGAAAAAAATCGTGACGTCGAGAAGCTCAGAGAAGTGTGGCGACATCCAGCTCAGCTCGTCGGGAAAAAAGCCTGAAAAAATTGAGAGGAAAACGGCAACAAAATCACGACCAAAATCGCCAGAAAATCGCGATTTCCTCCTTGTCGCCGAGCGCACTGAATCTCCGGCTCCATGTGGTGATTTGGAGAATAGGTTGTAGGCGAAAATTGAGGAGCTTTCCGCATCCCCGTTCGCCGTCGCTATCAAACTGGTTTGTGGAGAATTGCGATCCAAAATCGCGAACTAAAAATCGTGGTTGTCGTCGACGTCGGCGCAGCATCGCTGTCCTCCCCCCTAATGAGTGCCTGCTTTCTTTGAATCGCTGATCACTTCTTCTTCGGCCAGTTGCGTGGCGGCGGCATTGATAGTAGAAAATCTAGGGTTTGTGTTGTCTAATTTGGGGATATGGGGTATTTTTTTTGTTTTTCTAAAATTAAGGATAAAAATTGCAATTTAATAAATTTGGGAAAATACACTATTTAAAAATTAGTAAATTTGATTATTTACAAGTAAATAGAATGAATTTACTTTCTAAAATATTTGGATTTTCAAATAAATCTAAGTTTGCGTTTGGTTCGTTGGTTGGAGATGAAATTTTCAAGTTGGAGTTGATTGACTTTTTAAAAACTATTTATAAATTTTGTTGACTTTTCAAAATAAAAAATAAAAAATAAAAATTGAGATAAAAAAGTATAGTTAGTTAGAGTTAAATTTCTACGCGACGAAGCCTAAGTATTTACTTTTTTTAGGGAAAATATGTATTTACTTGTAGGATTTTCAAATTGTTTTGTAAATCGGTAATTACTTGTAACTTTTGTTATCTTACTTGTTTATTATCAAAATTACATTTAATATTTATTAGTAAATTCGGTCATTTACAATGTCTTATATCCATAAATATATTTAGTAATATATCGATTTTCGTATTTACAATTAAATAGCATAATTATCTTTTTATTTTATTTCTAATTTTTTAATAATCTACCTTTTTTTATTTTAACGCTAGGTATAAATACTATATTAACTGCAGTAAATCCGAATATTTACTAACCAAAGAAATATTTATAAGACATTTAACATGGTTTTTGTAAATAAATTTATTTACTAAAAATATTAGTATTAACTAGTAAATATAATATTTATCAGGAAATAACGTTATCTACATATTTATTAATTCTTAGTGTTCATCATTTCAAAAAATAAAAAATAAACTACAAATAACATTTACAAGTAAATCTAGCTATTTATATTGTCTTATCTATAAATATATTTAGTAGAGCTCGGACCTCGTATTTATATAAGTAAATATTTAATTATCTTTTTATTTTACTTCTAATTTTTTTTTCAAGAATTTACCTTTTTTAATTTTTCCTAATTTTGAATATTAAGTATTAATATAGAATTAAAGTAAATCCAAATATTTACAAAAAAAAAAAGGAATATTTAGTACGTAAATAGGAATATCTACAAGTAAATAGGAATATTTTACTAATAAATATTATACAGAATTAAACTAAACCTGAATATTAAAAAAAATTTGCAATAAAAAAATATATAGATTTAGTTTAAATAAATATAGAGATTTATGAGTTTTGGAGATGGATTTATGATTTCCAATAAAAAATTTGCAGGTTGAGGAAGATGAACAATGTGCTAGACTGCTGAGGTTGTCGAGCTAAAATAAAGCAGTCTATCTACATGTAAACAGTCCAGCATTCTAGATTTTTTTTTTTTATAAATCATCAAACAAATATTATTAATGATGTTAGATTTATTAATTAATAAAATATTTAACACAACAAATGTATAGATGTTAACATTTCTACTGGGGAAAAGTAGTATTTTAGATTTTTTCTAAAAACAAAAATTTTGACCTAACAAGACTCGTTAGTCGAAACAAATAGGACATAAGTGCTACTCTATATTGTTCACATTTTTAAAAATGTATTTTGATTGGCATAGTTTCATGGTGATAAAAGTCGGCCCCTCTACCTCCATTGGATTATTAGTCCCATCTACAGTAGGTGCAAAAGCCGCATCACAATCATTACTCTCCTTGAAGATCCAATCAAAAAACGGGTTATAAAATTGCTCCATCTAATTTGCATGCCACATCTTTCATTTTCATTGTTGTCATCACCACCATGATTGTCATGCAATCATTTTTCTAAATCATTTTAGACCTAGGCCATTTGCACACACTTCAACATCTTCGCCACTTCTGTCATTGGCAATAAGTTGTACTTGTAATGTTGCTAAAGACGACTCTTCTCATCATGGTCCATTAAGAAAGCACAAATACAATCATCTTCTCTTAGATAAACGGAACACACTGTGTCTCGACTAGAAGACTGTAACTCATGCTTCGTTTGATTTTCATGTATGAATTTAAGATTTTCATCTTAATATTTGTATTTTTTTGAGAAGTCAATAAAAATTAAACAAGTTTTTGAAAAGCCAACTAATTTCAATATAAAAATTTCATCTCAAACTTATATTCCAAACAGAAGTTTAGTTTTATGTCTGTCAAGTTCTGATCTACTTTAATCTTTACATATAGTATGTTGATCAATTCTGCTAATTGAATCTCCGAATCAATATGTATTGAAATAGAACTATTATCATCCTCATGTAAATTGTTCGAGCCTTCCTTCTTTCGTACTTCGTATATAATGTGATTATTATCAAAGCCATTCCTAAGATAAAAGAAAACAATTAAGTACTATTATTAAAAATTTATAGAGACTATGCGATCAAAAAATATTTTTAAAAATGAGAACAATATATAGCAGCACTTTATGTCCTACTTGTTTTGACTAACTAGCACAAAATTTTTGTTTTTAGAAAAACATCATGGTACAACATCATATAGTCATAAGCTCATATAACAATTAACCATACTGGTCATAATCAGTCATAAAGAATACATAAATCATAAGGATAATACAAGCGTCACTAAATACATAAGATAGATAATATATAAAACATCCACAAACAATAAGTAAACTATCCAATATTAAACTACTATACTCAATCTTCTACCAATATTCAAGGACCGTCTGTCTCGTCATCTTCTCCTTCAGTAAAAACCTCGGTGGGGTCCTCCTTTTTTGGATCAATACGGGTATCATCGTCTCCTACGGTTTTTGTTGGTGTGGGGTTGGTGACTCAACATGGCTACTGGCGTCCTCTGCATCCTCCAATCCCTCTATTGGAGGAGTGTCTACCCTCTCCGCTTTCAGATACATCTCCGCGTAAATTACCTCTAAACATAAGTGATCATAATCCGGATAGGGTCGGGAAAAGGAGACAAGTACTCGTATCTCATGGGGAACTCCCTTCCAAAACAGCTCACATGCATCCTCTTGGTGCAGTTCATAAGATCACTTGACTAGGAGATCCTTCTCGAATCAGTATTTGTACTCCTGCATGCTCTCACCCTATCCAGTGCCCATCCCACTGCCTAAGTGAAGAAGCGACGTCCTTGTGCATATGTCCACTCAGCCATCATCTTTCTGTAAAGGAAAGGACCTACAAAGTGCTCCGTAATATTGCGACGGAAACCTCTTCAATATACGAGGTTCAAGTGTTGCCCAATAGACTCCCACCAACGCCTAGCAGTTCCCCTCAGCTGGATTAGTGCTAGTCTTGACCATGCCTCCCATGTTATGCCACACGAGCTGCATAAGGACTCTATATGATATAGCCAATCTCCTAGATGAGTTTTTACGTAGTAGTGCTCTGGTCTGGCTCTCCGAAATGTAGTCGTTATTTTAGTACCAAGTTCACTAAGAAGTGTGTCTTCGGATGATGATCCTCTAATCGGTAGCATAATGATAGTACATAGATGCCTAGTTATAAAATTAAGTCAATAACAACCACTAATTGTAAAAAGAGTTCTAACTTACTTGGATAGGCTGAAACTGATGTGGAAACGACATAAGGTAGGATGGCATGACCGCTCCGATATCAACTATAACGACCCAATTTTTCGGACCGTTAACTAACTTACTCATTCTTAATTCATTTCGTCTTAACACTTGTTTATGTTAGGTTCCAAAAATACATATATATATATATATATATATATTACATATAGATTATACTTGTACTTGAAGTGTTTAATACACTAAAATTTTTAACTGAGGAAATTGAAAATCTCTAGATAATAAATATCTTATTCAAATTCGTACTTAGATAATATTTAAAAAGTTATAATGTCATGTGAGTTAAAAGAAAATACCCTAAAGTCTTTTCCTCGTGAAGCACTCATACTAGTTTAGTAGTACCAAATAATTAAAAACATAGTTATAAATACAGTCGATACAAAATAATTTAAGAAGTTTAAATACGAAAATTAAATTCGTTATGGTATCCCTTCTTTCATCGCCTCCACACAGTTTTGTCAATCCAGAAAACATCTAAGTGGCTGGTTGCTTACCCGCATTACCTACAGCATGAACACACACATATGAGCTTTCGCTCAGCAAGTACAAACAATATCTCATAAAATATTTTTATAAAATCATATCATCACACGTAACATCATGAATATTCAAAAATACATGTGATCTATGTGTGTTCAATTGTATCAATTGTACTTCATTATATCCATGCCTTGTCTAGTCAAGGGCCCATATATTGTACCTATATGCGTGTAACCAATTGGGAGTTAGGGGAGCGACCTTCCAATAACTTTGAAGGTTATAATTTATAACTTTTGTTTTTATTATATTCTCTCACTAATTGGAGGTTGATACGATACTTAATCCTTTTTTTTGTTAGCCTCATTCTTATTAATTGTGATAATGTGTAGATTTATATATCACTATGCATCTATCATTATGATATAAATATCTGTGAGGCATGTCGATCATATCAGTGCAAGAGAAATTATGCACGTCATGCTGAATCAAAGCACTGCATATAACTCATATACTTATCACATCATCAAGGTTAATCATAGCAAATATAGAACATTAACAAAGAAAAATATTTTGTTTCATGCTGTAGGTGAGATTTGTATTTAATTATTTTATGTACTTAAACTTCTGGAGTTGTACCTCATATTACGTAAGTTTGAGAAATTGTAATGATTTAACAATATCTCATTATTAGATAGAATCATAGTAATATAATTTTATTCATTTATTTATTTACTTTATAAATGAAAGTGAGCTTAATTTATTTATATCATAATTAACTTTAATAATTAATTCAAATTAATTATTAAATATTAAATAAATTTCTATTAATTATTATTTAATTAATTTAATTTTACTTAATTTAATTTAATTTAGTTTAATTGATTAATTAATTAATTAATTAATTAGGTAGTAATTAAATTATTATTTTATTTAATTGAGTAATTATAATTAAATTACATAATTTTAATTGACTAATTAATAATTATATCGTTAATAATTTAATTATGTTACTTAAATATTCTTTCTCATATAATAATTATCAATTATTAATTCTCATATTAATAATTTGATTAATTTGATTAATCTAATAATTAATATTTGATTAATTTCTAATTAATTATCCATAGTTATATTAACAATTATATCAATGATTAAAATAATCAATTAATCTTTAATTAATCATGTATTGTAATTATGTAGTTACTCAATATAATAATCTTACTTACACAACTAATTATCACTTATTAACTCTTATAGTTAATTAATTATTAATTAATTAATTAATTACTTTATTAATTACTAATTAACTTTCTTAGTATAATTATATTTTGTATGTATTTATTAGTTTATTTATTTATTTATTCCTTAGTTAATTAATCAATCAAGGTGATAAGGAGTCACCTAAGTGTATATATCTCATTTAGTATTGTGTTTGTAAGGCCCAATTTCATTAGTTATGATAATTTAATTGGGTTAAGGTAGTCTCTTAGTATATACCCAGTAATTCTCTAGTGTACTTTATCTTAGTTTATTTAAAACTTGTGATTCAAATTTATAAGTTAGAGTTTTTCATAATATTTGATCATTCACTTAATACCAACTCATTTCATAAATAAATATGTTTATATGTTATGACTTACTTTAATATTTAATTGTTTTGTCGGTATAGGATTTTAATTTTTAAGATTTATTTAAATTTGATTATAATCCCGTTTTGGACACTTGATAATTCATTGGAAAGCTTGAAGTATCTAATTTTTGTCTTTATAATTTGTTTTCTAAGATTTCAAGCGTTTCAAATATTAATGTGGACGTTTTCTTAAGTGTCTTATAGTAAAATCTCAATTTATCAGATTATAATACATTATCTTGTGATTTATTAAAATTTATATATATATTTATTTTAAACACATGACAACTCATTTCAAAGCTTGAGATGTCTACTTTATAGTCATAAAGTTATTTCCTTTAGTATTTGAGTGTTGCATATTGTAAACTTAGGTTTTGTTACTATTGGTCCCATATATGTACCATATTTCTATTTTATGAGTAAAATTCAAAAAATCATAACAATTCACTTAAAAGTCCAAATAAGAAAAAAGATATGTCATTGGAAAACTTATAGTGTCTAGTTCATATATTGAGAATAGTTCTATAAAACATTATGGTTTACTAACCCAAAATATACAAAATCCATGGCTAGTTTAGGATTCCAGCAAAACCTCTCGGTTCATAGTCTAAATTTATAAAATTCACCAAAAATTACACATTTATCCGTTTGAGGCACATGATATCATGTTAGAAAGTTTAAATAATCTAGTTTTTGGATCTAAAATTTATAATCTAAAATTTTGAGATTAAAGGGTTATAAAACCCATGGCTAGGCTGTACCCCAGAGGTTCCTTTTCTCTCTAGTTTTATGTTACAATTTCAAATGTACATAACTTTAGACATACAAAAGTAAACTAAGTGATTTCAAAGCCTAAATGAAGCTTATCCTCTGTAGAATCTTATCATATGATTTATTTTTCATACTAAAGTTTCCAATGCATACCATATTATCACAACATCTACAAGCTCTACAAAGTTCATAGATCTTACCGAAATGCTCTGTGGATCCGTTAAGATCTCGGGCCTCCAAAGTTCTTCTCAAAACCTTTTCTTAGATAAGAAAAAGTCTAAAATTAAGATTGTAACTAAACATCATGCTTTAGTTCTCCAAAAATGACTAAAGCACAAAGAATACCACTATGTTACCTCTAATAACACATCCTCTAACTCCATTTCACACTTCTTCAAACTTGATAACGGGTTGCTTGGAGCTTGAAAATAGAGGGAGGAAGGTGCTAAAGGGGTGTTTGGAGATGGATAATAGTGTTGGTGATGGCTAGAAAAGCTAGATTTTTTTTTTTTAGCTTAACTTGTGTGAGAATAAAATGAGAAGTTGGGGGGTAATTTTTAGTCAACATTTGCTTCAAAGGAGCTGTATTTTGAGTAGTAAAAATGGAATTTTTTTAGCTAATTCTCCCCTTGCATTGCCGCTAATTAAGGGAGGGAGTTGGGTTGAAAATTTTGTTCAACAAAGTTGAGACAAGGGGTCACTTTCACTTATCTTTTCTTTGTGATATATTGCCAAAACAAGTCATGCCATCTCTTACATGAGGTTGCATGCATGTACCACTTTCTTGTTTTTCTCATTTGTTCAAATTTTTTCTTGCTTTTAACCACAAAATCCAGATCTCCCCTTTGGTTTTCTCATTTTTATTTTGTTTTTTTTTCTTTCAATTTTTCTACCATTGATCATAGGTTGTCATCCTTATTCTTATCCATTGGATCTTGCATTACACTAATCCTTACCTTAAGCTCTCATTAGTCACTTATCATCCAAAGCTTGGCCATTGATTTGTCTAGGATTCTTTAACAAAAAATCTACACCATTGATTTCAAACCTATGCATAATTCTTGATCAATCTTCCACCTTTGGATTTTCTAAGAATAAATCCTAATTATTCATATTCTATCTATGTGACACATTAATTTTTCTAATCATACTCTCAAAACTTAAATATTGATATGACCAAAATAAATACTAAGGTCATCAAATTGACCTACTAATAAAAATCGGGGTTCTTTTCCAAAAATTAACATTTATCTCTCTAATACGATATAATAAATTTTTCGTATAAATTTATATGTCGTTCAACTCATCTTCTATGTATCTATAAATTCTCATCTAAATAGAGAAACTCAACATTATTAGATCATTGACATTATCATACTGATGATACATATACAATCATTCATGATCTTGAAATTTGGTATTTATTAAAATAATTTATTAGAAGTTTATTAATAAATGAAATTTATAATAATAATTCATAAATCAAATTTATTCATTTCTAAGACGTCACAGTATGTTTGCATATTTTCTAATTGCCCACAATCTTGCATCTTACAAAATAGCTCCCAAGCATCCCAGAGTCCTTCCCACTTTACAAAAACCTCTGGTAAGAGAGTTGGAAGAAACAACCTCTTGAATTAATCCCTTGGATTGCATTTTTTCAAATGAAGAACCCCATCCATCCTCTTAACATAGCAATACCCATTGTTCAGTATGTCATAAGATATCAGAAACCTGGACTGAGATCTTGACCGTTTGATGCATTACATTTCAATTGCAACTGTCCGATTTTTTTTTCCACTTTTATAATCAGAATCTAATTTGATCTTCACGTCTTTCAATGTCAGAAGATAAGATATCCGATATTTAGGCCGATGAGATCATAACCATTTGATGAATTATATTTCGATTTCAACTGTCAGATTTTTTTAAAAACTTTTTTAATTAGAATCTTGTATAATTTCACGTCTTTCAATGTTGAAGACAAGATATCATATATCTTGTTAGATCCATTTGATGGATTTCATCGCCATCTCAACCGTCGATTTTTTCGTCTTCTTCTTCTTCTTCTTTTACCTTTATCCATTCTATAAATAGCAGCTCACAGCATGATTAAAAAATTCACTCCTGAAGTATATTCAAATCCGATATTCTCCTTTTTCCCTGTCCTTTTTCTGTTATCAAATCAACTACACGTGAAAAAAACCAATGGATTCAAATTCCGAAAGTTCTTCTTGCACTTCTAAAGAAGACTTACACCTATGTCATGTATATCTTGATATATCTCAAAACCCAATTATAGGTATAAACCAGTTGAAAGATCAATTCTGGTCTCGAGTTGCGGAAAGTTACAACACCTCAAAACCGCCTAACATAACACAGGAATGGAACAAAAGATCTTTGCAGTGTGGTCTGCAGGTTATCCTCCAAGCAGTTGGCGAAATGAGGGGATGCCTACAACAATTTGAAAATCTTAATCCAAGTGGTGCTTCAGAACAAGATATTGTGAGTATTTGTTACAGTTATGTTAGAACTATTATATTTTTTTCAATTTTAACATTATCTATAACAAGATAAGAATGACAAGAAAGGATTCAATTTCGATCATGTGTGGCCTGTCCTTAAGGATATGGAAAAAATTAACAGCTAACGTCAATACTGCATCCACAACAACTCAAAGGTTCAGATACGGCAACGTTAGATTCTCGCGCATCGACATCTTCTGGATTGTCTTCATTTTCTCTCAACTTAACTGATGAGAAAGTTGGTGGTAGTTCATCTCAATAACCACTTGGGGTGAAGACAGCAAAATTAAAGAGGAAAAAAGATTAACACATTTTAACAGTTATTGACACGATCAAAGAAGAAAATTGACAAGTTCTTGAAATGTTAAAACATGGGACCTCGGATAGGCAACAAAATTATCAAATCCAAATGCTACGAGCTCAAAATGAGTTAAAAAGCTGGTCTTGATTGAACTTCAAGAATAAAACAAAATTTTACTAAAAGATTTGAACTCCATAACTGATACCAACCTATGTGAGTCTTTTCGAAAATGAACAGTCCAGAATTTTACAGAAAATAGCTCAAAAGTAACACCTAAGATCTGATAATACCTCTAATACGTTTGGACAATTTTTTCAAGATCCTGGAGGATCCGGAACTGAACTTCCGGATTATTAAATCCTTGTTTTTTAGCTAATGTTCTATAGTGTATTGATATTATGTTATTTTGAGGTGATGCCAATTTATGAAAATATTAAGAGGGTGTTTGGTATTCAATTTTCACTCCAACTAAACTGTACTTTTTCATCTTAATTTTTATCTTTTTTTTAAAGGTCAACAAAGTTTATAATTGCTTTTTAAAAAGTCAACTGAACTCAAACTTAAAAATTTCAACTTAATTCAAACTCAACTCATTCACCAAACACCCTATAATTCTCGTTAATGTCTGCAATGGTTTTAATTATCTCAATTTTAAAGTTTTATTTTTTGTATGACATATTATATGTAAGTTTTATTTCATTTTATAAAGGTTAACATAATGATATAATTAAAATAGTTAAATTAAATAAAACCATTTATGTAATAATAAAGATATAAAAGAAAGTAATTTTTGTTAAAAAAATATATATACAGTTGGGGTAAAATATAAAATTTTAAACGTGTTTTAGCCACTTTTTAAACATGTTTTAGGCACTTTTTAAACATATGATGATCCAACCATAAATAAGGGCTCGTTTAGGGTCATGTTTGAATGTTTGGTGTTTTGGAAGTTAGAGATGGTTTGAGTTTTGAATAGGTATTTGGTGAAAATGAATTGTTTGCAGTGAAAAAGTGTAAACACTTGAAATGTATTCGGAGAAAAGTTAACAATATGAATCTTGTTTTGTTCCTCTTAAAATTCTATACAATTTGAAAAAACAAAAAAAATCATCTCATTTCAATTTAAAATGATAAAATTATGAACTTTAAAGTTTGAATTTTTTGAACATATAAAATATTTGAAAAAGTAAATAGTGAAATTGGAGAAAAATGACAAAAAAATATTTGGAAAACACTTTTCCAAACACCACCACAAACGGGGTCTTAGAAACCATGAGGAAACGTGTAATGAGACGAGAATTATATGTATACTCGTTTTCAGCATATATGTGAATTAAATGTGTTGATTTTTTAATAAAAATATAAACGTTAATTTTTTAATTAAAGAATTAGTAGATGTTAAATTTTTGAAGAAATCAATATATATATATTTTAAATTTATTTATTGTCTTCTAAAGAGTTTAACAGATTCAAGTAACAAGTGATTAAAAGAGAACATAATAATTTGAAGAATTGTAAGGAAAAAAAATTTGTTGAGACATATTTGAAAAAATTTATTTTACATATGGATATATTGAAAAATAAAAAAGTCTTTTAAATGAGCAAACTATAAATATGCAAAATTTTTGAGACAAAAGTAAAAACAAAAATAAAATAAAGAAGAAAGTAGACAACATTAAAAAAAAAATTGCACAAAAAGACAAAATAGAGAGATCAAATTTTTTTTTAGTGTCAAATAAGTGACTCTCCTTTATATATAGTTTTTTTTTTGATATACACAGTAAACGCACACATAAAATTTCTCACGGAACAGATCGACAAGGGCCTTTATAAAGAGGAACCAGGTGGACCATCCTTTATAATATAGCTATTGATTATTGATTATTAATTATTGATATATACAATGCATACACATATTTTTTTTATGTGTAGATGAGCAGTCTCTAAATTGATTAAAAGTCTTGGTCTCCTTTTTTTTTTTTTAAATATTTATCCATATCCCTTAAACTTGTAACACAATTATAATTTATATCTAAAATTTTTAATTTTTGATAATTTACGTTTAAATTAATAAATTAGCAGTAATTTATCCCATTAATAACAATGTTAATCTTTTAAATAAAATTGACATGTGGTACATGAGTAATTAATTAATGATAAAAATGGTCATTTTTTTTTTATCTGTTTTAACCCAATTTTATTAAGTTTTAGATATTTAGTTATGTTTTGTCGAAATAGAAAATTTCAATTTAACTTTGTCTTAAACATAAATTTAGGTTAACATTGAATACATAAAAAAAAAGTACATTATAGTCTTAATTAATAATCTATGTCCAAGTTAAGTGTCAATTTTTATATAAAAAATAATATTATTTTCAAGGGGAGTAGATTGCTATAAATGTATAAGTTCATAGTATAAATTGTTAAATTAAAAGTTTAGATTGTAAATTATAGCTATGTGATAAGTTTAGGAAAGGAGTGCAATTTAGCCAATGTCTTGTGTCAAATAATTAAAGGTACAATATGAACTAACTAAGGCCCCATTTAGGGATCAATATTTGGAAACACTTTGCCAAACATTTTTTTTGGTCATTTTCCTCAATTTTATTATTTATTTTTCTAAATATTTTTAAAAAACTTAAATTTTAAAAATCCATAATTTAATCATTTTAAATCGAAATGAGATAATTTTTTTTTTCAAATTACATATAATTTTGAGATAAACAAAATAAGATCTATGTTGCTAATTTTTTCTGAACATGTTTCAAGTTTATATTTTTTTCACTCCAAACAGTTCATTTGTACCAAACTCATATTTTAAAAACTCAAACCATTTTCAACCTCTAAAATATCGTCTCCAAATGTGACCCCAAATGGGCCCTAGATAATTAATAAAATCACGTAAACAATGACCTCACCATTTTGTTTGCTTTAGAGGCGGCTGCCCTGTTTTTTCTTTTGTGTGTTTCTTCTGAAATATTTACATTAATAGAATATTTTTAAAATAGAGAAGTGTTTCTTCTAAATTAAGCACACACCAAACGTGGACAAAGAATATTTATCTCCCACGCATAAATCCAAACTGATTGATGGAGTCTTTGAAACTAAAAGCGTATACAAGAGAGATGCACATGGAGAGATGAGGCCAAAAGAAACCAACAATAAGTTCGCTAGCTCATTTGTCCATGAAAAATTTCAAGTGTGGGCCACAACTCTCTAAAACTTTTGACTTGTTAACTTGCAATCTGTGTGCGCATTTGTGATATTTCAATGAAGAATTATGAGCCGAAAAGAAAAAAGAAAAAAGAAAAATAGACTCTATACAAAATTTTTAATTTTAATTTTTAAATACCGACTTATATGATATATGAGTTATTATTTTTTTATTGATATAATGATTATATTAACTAAAAACATATATCATTAAAAAGATGATAATTTGCTGTTAGCGTGTTGATGTTTAAAAACCGGGATTAAAATTGATTTTTCCTGCATTACTCATAGAAAAGAAGGGGCAAATTGATAATTTGGAGTTCAGGATTTCCAGCTGTGTGTTCACCTGCTCCCATCACTATATGATTGGTTTCCTTGTAGAATCTAGAAAAGCATAACCTATTTTCCACCAAAAAAAAAATGACAATTATGACATTGACTAACAATATCTATATTTATATCGATAAGGTTACAGTGTGTTGAAAATAAAATTTTCGCCATTAAACTGAAGGCATATATAATGGAAAAATATAATGTATCCACACAAAAAATTCTACTCATTATGTAATAATAATTAAACAGTGAGTTGTGTATTTAATTTTCTTTATTATTATTTTTGAGATACATTGTATTTTTAATTTTTAAATGGATTGAATTTACTTATTACACGTTTTTTTTTTAATTTCAAATTTCCCATCAAGTTGGTACACATTGATCTCAATTATTCTAAAAAGGGTATATTCCCTTATTCTGGACTCAAATTTTGGCACACAGAATTAATTAGCATATTATTAAAAAAAAACAGAAATTAAAAAACACTAGTGTAAAAAAGAAAAGAAAGAAAATTCTATGATAGAGTATGAAAAATAACTTATCAATAAGACAGGGTTATAAACTTGTAAATTGTAAGATAATATCATAGTAAGTGTATTAACTTTATAAAACTTGATAAAGAAGTAAGGGTTAAAATTATTTATGTATAGATAAGGTTTTTCTTTTATATATTTATATATACTTTTAAAACTTAAAGAATAGTATTTAAGGGAAAAAACAAAAAAGAATGAAAATCTTGAAAAAAAAAAATATAGAGATGAATGAGAAGGGCCCACAATCCACTAACTCAATAAATTATATATATTCAGGTGTCGATATGCTGTCTCCCAATAACCTTTTATATTTACATACGGACCGTTTGGTAATATATATTTATCTTTCTTCAAGTCTCTGCAAATTAATCTTTATGGTTGTTTGTTTCTTTCCATTTTAAGGGGCAGAAATGATACATATTAAGAGGTATAGATCGCATGAGAAGGAAAAAAAGCTGAGACCACCACTATCGTTGCAATATGGCCAAAAAACAAACCAACAAATTAACCAAAGAAATATTAGTTAAAGAATAAATACGTGAGAAATATGTCATTTATATCGATAGCAGTAGTAGAAGCCTTTTATATCTAACTTTTTATTCAGATATGTATAATTAATTACGAGTTTTACGTAACTATTAGCTTATGTTTGATAAGAAGGAAATAAAACAAGAGGGAAAGAAAAAATAGAAGTGAGAGAAAATTAGATAGAGAAGAAAGATTTTATTTTTCTTTTATATTATTTAGTATCAAAGGAAAGAAAATAAAAAAATTATATAATTACTATTTCATTTATATGTATTATTTTACTTTAAAAGAAAGGATAAAAAAGTAATTTTTGTAGTTATTGAGTGAATTTTTCCTCACTTTTGGAGAGATTAAATTTGTGGGTCTTACTACTCTTTTTTTCCACCCAATTTACCTTTTACTCTTCTCTTCCTTCCAACAAAACAAGCTAGTCTAGTATTTTCCCTCGACTTCTATCTCCTCCCACTTCCTTCCTTTCTCTGTTCTATCCTACCAAACGTAGTATTAATGTAAATAATCATATCGATGATTGAAAAATGTTACATAGGAATTAACTGGTTGTTACATGGATTTGTAAAAAAAATTATAAGTATCGTTTTACAAATGTGTCTGAGACAGAACTTATATTTTACATAATGAACGCGCGCATATATACATATATATGAACAAATAGCATGGTCAAAACTCAGCGCTCAAGAATGTTGATTTATCCGACAAAGAGAACAATTTGAGAAGTTAAAATGCTGGAAAGAATTAGGATCAAACTTTAGAAGTTTTTGAGAGACAGAAATGTCTTCCTTTTATTACCAACAATCTCGGAGCCTAAAAAGGCAGACAATACAAAGAAGCTTTTTAACACAAAATAAATAGAAGTGCAAATATGGTATACGGTACAGTTACATGGCCACACTCTAGCTTTATACAAATGATAAATAACTGTGAAATTAAGCCCTACACAAAAGCAATAATTTTGATCATCAGAAACTCATCATCAGACGGCCACAGATACAACCAAGCAAAGGTATGTCCATATCCTAGCTTTTAACCTCCCATAACCCTTTTTTTTTTTTTTTTTTTTTCTAGTTTTTTCTTTTGCCAATTGAACCAAACAATAAAAGTATTTGCAATGCTGTCACCACTGAAGTTGTTGCTAGACCCTCACTGAATGGACTTGGATTGAAAGCTTGGTGTGCACTAATGGAGACTTCTTTTATTCCACTTTTCAAACTAAAACCTGCAATTATTTGCCACACAAAGGCAAAAATTTAGTTAATTGTGTCATTGCATAAGAGGATTCTTTAAATTAGGCGAAAATATTTAGTTTTTCACTTACAAGAACGGTATTCGTATTGGAATGGAATGCTTGACCCTAATATTGTGTTGGAGGTGGCGGCGATGCGTAAATGTAGGCGGGAGGAGGTGGTGATTTCACCGGTGGAGGGGGTGATATGTAGTGGTATGGTGGAGGAGGAGAGGGCGACGGAGGGGGTGGAGAATTGTAGTAGTAGGGAGGCTTTTCTTCGTGCTTTGGTGGTGGTGGGGATATGTATTGGTATGGTGGTGGTGGGGAGTGTACAGGCGGCGGCGGGGAGCTGTACTGGTATGGTGGAGGAGGAGAGGGCGAGGGAGGGGGTGGAGAGTTGTAGTAGTAGGGAGGCTTTTCTTCATGCTTTGGTGGTGGTGGTGGGGACGTGTAGTGGTATGGTGGAGGAGGGGAAGGTGAAGGAGGGGGTGGAGACATGTAGTAGTACGGAGGCTTTTCTACATGCTTTGGTGGTGGTGGGGACGAGTAGTGGTATGGTGGTGGAGGAGAGGGTGATGGAGGGGGTGGAGATTTGTAGTAGTATGGAGGCTTTTCTTCATGTTTAGGTGGTGGTGGAGATGTGTAGTGGTATGGAGGAGGAGGGGACGGCGATGGAGGAGGAGGGGATTTATAGTAGTAAGCGGGTGGTGGTGGAGACTTGTAAATGTATGTTGGTGGTGGTGGAGGTGGTGACTTGTAGACATAAGGTGGTGGTGGTGGAGACTTGTAAACATATTCAGGAGTTGGCGGAGGTGGTGACTTGTAGTAGTAAGCGGGTGGTGGTGGAGACTTGTATTCGTATTTTGGAGGTGGTGGAGGTGGTGACTTGTAGACATAAGGTTCAGGAGTTGGCGGAGGTGGTGACTTGTAGTAGTAAGCGGGTGGTGGTGGAGACTTGTATTCGTATTTTGGAGGTGGTGGAGGTGGTGACTTGTAGACATAAGTTTCAGGAGTTGGCGGAGGTGGTGACTTGTAGTAGTAAGCGGGTGGTGGTGGAGACTTGTATTCGTATTTTGGAGGTGGTGGAGGTGGTGACTTGTAGACATAAGGTTCAGGAGTTGGCGGAGGTGGTGACTTGTAGTAGTAAGCGGGTGGTGGTGGAGACTTGTATATGTATTTTGGAGGTGGTGGAGGTGGTGACTTGTAGACATAAGGCGGCGGTGGTGGAGACTTGTAAACATATTCAGGAGTTGGCGGTGGGGGTGACTTGTAAACGTACTTTGGAGATGGTGGAGGTGGTGACTTATAGTAGTAAACGGGCGGTGGTGGAGATTTGTAAATGTACTTTGGAGGTGGTGGAGGTGGTGATTTGTACACATAAGGCGGCGGTGGTGGGGACTTGTAAACATAGGTAGGAGGAGGTGGAGGTGGTGACTTGTAGTAGTAAGCGGGCGGTGGAGGAGACTTGTAAACATACTTTGGAGGTGGTGGAGGTGGAGACTTGTAGTAGTAGGGAGGCTTTTCTACATGCTTTGGTGGTGGTGGGGACGTGTAATAGTATTTAGGAGTTGGCGGAGGTGGAGACTTGTAGACGTAAGTGGGGGCCGGTGGAGGCGGGGACTTGTAGACGTAAGGCGGGTGCACGGGCTTAATGTGCTTGTGGCACTCCTCGTAGGGGGTCTTGGGAGCATAAGCAAAAGACTTGGCGGAGAGGACAACCTCGTACTTGTCCTTGGACTTGACCTTGAGCTTGGCACCCTCGTTGCCGTTGTGGAGCTTGGTTGGGATGTTGCAAGGAGAGCCCTTGGGGGCTGCGTGGAGCTTCGCGGTGCAGGCTTCGCCGCCGTATTTGAGGTAGTCGAAGCCCTCAACGGTGATGCTGTATTTGCCGTTGATCTTTGTCTCGCCGTAGGCCATGATCTCCTTCTCACCTGCCTTGCAAGTCACCTCCACCACAGCACCTGCTCCATGTGGGACAATCATTAATCAATTATTACACGACAATATTATATATTGGCATTTTTCATCATCACGTTACCAAAGTCAAACACAGTAAATTGCTAGCCTTTTCTTTTTTTTTTTAAGTGAAAAATAGCCTTTTTTTTTTTTTTTTTACATGAAAGTGAATAAAAGTTTTAGACATGGCGCGGTAATTTTACATCTGAATTAATCAAGAGTTCAAATTTTTCATACCTTAAATTAAAAAAATATTTATATTTATATAGTTATTGAAGGAAAATATTAAACTCCGCTGAATTACATCTTACTACAGTCTTCTCATTAAAATATATTGTTTGCTTTATACAAACAATACTTGTGTTTTTAGCAGAATTTAATAATATCATATTGGAAGTACAAAATGACCACCTTATCCCCATTAAAAACATCTATATTCGTACGATCCTTTAAAAAAGCAAAAGCATAATTACTATACTTTTCAACGACCGGATAATAAGGTTCCATTGTCTTTTTCTAATTATGAAAACAAATGGGACCACGTAAAAATTAACTAACTTAGCAAAAGCAAAGAAAATAAAACTGTGGGACTGAATTATGGAGTCTTATTGGTTGGGAAAAATAAATCCTACATTAAATGAAAGCCAAAAAGCAAAAGAAAATGGAAAAATATAGCAAAGCTTTCAATGCGTTACTAGTAAAAAGTGTACCTTTGAGGTGCTTCTTGTCGTGAGACTTTTCCGGGTATGCCCAATCATAGCATCTGTAGCAGTAGACTTTTCCGACGACCTTTACCACCAGAGGGTGGGGGTGTGGGTGCGGATGCGGATGCGGGTGCGGGTGGGGGTAGTACGGGGTTGGCGGCGGCGGAGAGTGATAGTAGTAAGGCGGGGCCTTTGCCGGTGGAGGTGGAGAGTGGTAGTAGTAAGGTGGCGACTTTGCCGGTGGTGGTGGAGATTTATAGTAGTAAACTGGTGGAGGAGACTTTACTGGTGGTGGTGGAGACTTGTAGTAATACGGTGGCTTTTCTACGTGCTTTGGTGGTGGTGGGGATGTGTAGTGGTATGGTGGAGGAGGGGAAGGCGATGGTGGAGGCGGAGACTTGTAGTAGTACGGTGGCTTTTCTTCGTGTTTTGGTGGTGGTGGCGATGAGTAGTGGTACGGTGGAGGAGGAGAAGGCGATGGTGGCGGTGGAGACTTGTAGTAGTACGGTGGCTTTTCTTCGTGTTTTGGTGGTGGTGGGGATGAGTAGTGGTACGGCGGAGGAGGCGAAGGAGACGGTGGCGGCGGAGACTTGTAGTAGTACGGTGGCTTTTCTTCGTGTTTTGGTGGTGGTGGGGATGAGTAGTGGTATGGCGGAGGAGGCGAAGGGGACGGTGGCGGCGGAGACTTGTAGTAGTACGGTGGCTTTTCTTCGTGTTTTGGTGGTGGTGGTGGCGATGAGTAGTGGTACGGCGGAGGAGGCGAAGGCGATGGTGGCGGTGGAGACTTGTAGTAGTACGGTGGCTTTTCTTCGTGTTTTGGTGGTGGTGGGGATGAGTAGTGGTATGGGGGAGGAGGGGAAGGTGATGGTGGCGGCGGAGACTTGTAGTAGTACGGTGGCTTTTCTTCGTGCTTTGGTGGTGGTGGGGATGAGTAGTGGTATGGTGGCGGTGGTGAGGGTGATGGTGGCGGCGGGGAGTTGTATTCATAAGGGGGAGGTGGAGAAGGAGATGGCGGTGGTGGAGACTTGTACTCGTAAGGAGGTGGCGGAGAAGGGGATGGAGGAGGAGGAGACCTGTAGACATAAGGTGGCGGTGGAGAATTATAAACGTAAGGGTCAGCAGAGGTTGAGCCTACATTGCTAGCAACAACAAGCATGGCTAGAGCCAAGGCCATTCGAGGCCCAAGACGGCCCTTAGGAGGGCCGGCGCGGCCTCCCGGATTCCTCATGGGTTGCCGGAAAGTTCTGTGGGTGGAGAGAGGCTTATTTGGTAATGTGTTGGGAAAAGAAAGTGTAGTGCATGTTTTTATAGTGAGAGAGAGTCGTTGAAGGAGAGCTGTCAAAAGGGACCAATTTGATTATTAGCACCACTTTTGATTAAATTTTTTTTTTCTCAGAAAAAGAAAAAGAAAAAGAAAAGAAAAATTAATTTGATTAATGTGTTTACAAAATGGGGTCACTCTATAGCTGGCATTAACCAATATTTAGTCACCATTTGTACCATCAAATTTGGATTCCCTCAGTTAACCAGGAACCAGTCTTCAACTGCTCTCTCATTTATTATAAACATTATTTTATGATTAAATGTTGTTTTAAACAATTCCCAACTCTCTGCCATATTTCAAATGGCTATATCTTGTAGAAAAAGAATCTTAGCCGACGGAAAAAAAAAATGATACAAAATAAAAATTGAAAAAAAAAAAAAAAAGGGAAATGAAAGGAGAAACATCAAACTAAAAATGTGATGATATATGACTTTCTGAGTTTGCAGTGGAAAATTTGTTAGCCGTTGGATGAAATCTGCAGGCTGCTGAAAACTAAAAGACGAGATTCTCTCTTTTTAAAGCAAATTAGCATCCAATGGCTACTGTGATGTGAAGCTTCCTTTGAACCTGTTAGTCTGGTACACACAATATAATGAAGACAAACCATGCGTGATATATTATTAATTTCATTTAGGTTTGAAATATATGTATGTATATATAAAAATGACTGGCTACAAACTACTAGCTAGCTAGCTATTTGATTAATTTGCTTAATTCTTTTTGCTTGTGTATTTATATATATATATATATATATATATATGTGTGTGTGTGTTGGAAAAGTTTTGTATAACACACTGAATACATCCATTACTTATAACTTTTTGTTTAGAAATTTATAACAATTAGTTGATTTATTTGTAATTTCCTATTTAAAATCTTGGTATATGATATTATTTTAGATATTTGTGTAAAAGACAAACATAATTAAGAAAAAAATGTTATATTAAAATTACATGATTATTACAATATGTCATAGAAAGTTACAACTGGCATTTTGAAGGGATGACGGGTAGAAGACCCTCCCTATATATGTTTACTGTGACACTTATAAATCACATGAATAATAGTTAATTGGACTTTTGGTGTACTACAGAGAAAATAATCACGTCTAGTAAAAGTGCAATGCCCATGCATGTCGGTATATTATGTACATGTAGATATTTATACTTTTGCTTTTGCTTTTGAAATTTCACTCTTATGAGGTCTAGAATAATGAAATATAATGAGAGAAGATATAGTGATGAAAAGAAAAATATAACACACTTATGCTTTTGAATTTCCATTTTCTTTATCTATGGTTTATAGTTTTCGAACGAGAATTATGAAAATATGATGAGAGTAAAGGGAATGGGCATGTGAAAGTCAATCAAATGGGTTTGCAGCTTTTGCAGGTAAATTGTGGTACACAATTGGAATAGAAGAAACAAGAAAAGAGAAAGAAAAGAAAATATATATATATATATATATATGTAAAAGTGATTCTATACTACTCGAAGTATATGGTAATTTTTGAAAGCAATTTAATTTCCTTTCATTGCTTGCAAGAAAGAAACAAATAATAATTCAAAAAAAGATTCAGTCACTTTTGCAACGTGGAAAAACATCTGGAACGTGACAACGACAAATAATAAGATGCATATAGCCTAGACCGCTCTCACTCAAAACTGCCTATATTTCTTTAATTTCCTTGTTCCAAATTGCAGTGGTTTCTCCTACTTGAATCCAAAAATTCCCCATTCTTAGTACTCGGTATGTGCTCTTTCCTTTTCTCTCTTTTGATGAAACTCATAATTAATTCTCTTTTTTTTATTTTATGTGCATTTCTCTTTCATCTCTATTATAGGGAACATGAAGAATAGTATTTTAGCTAGAAATGTAAATCCTTGTTTTGTATGTATTATCAATTGGAGATGAACCTATCACATGTGCACATGGACAGCTTTCAATTCCCATATTTTCCCATTAGAAAAGTCAGATACATTTTTGTAGCACTAGTTAAAAAAGGAATTAATTAATAAATGTATTTGAAAATAAGTTATGAAATGGATCTAATAAATTAAAAAATAAAAAAGACGAAGAAATTGCAAAAAAAAAAAAAAAAAAAAAAAGAGAGAGAAAGAAACGTGAATCTATTACATAAATTGAGTAGCGTGCCACTTTTGCTGGTAAAATGTTTCAATCAAAAGTATAAGAATTGGTTAACTATTATAGGTCAAAAGTTATGATTAGTTACTGTATATTGCTAAAACTCTGAAAATGTGAAAAAAAAAAAAAAAAAACTTCACCTATTAGAATTAGGCACATCTTTAAAAGTAAAAGTCTGAAAGCAAAAAACGTATTTTTTAACTAAATGGGTACATCTCTCAAGGAAGTCAGTGCCGTGCCATGACAAAGTACTTGCAAAGAAAAGGAACGAATTTGGTCCAATTAAAACTAATTATTTGTAATTAAAAAAAAGTAATATAGAACTAGGGGTGAGTTGTTGAGGCCAGCGAAGGGCTAATCTAATTGTATAGTTTGTATTGATATTCTTTTAGTATTTTACTATATTTATCGACAGATGATCAAGACATGTTTAATATGCGTGGCAAGTTTTGAGAGCTTTTGATTTGATGTTGTTTGGAAATGTGAATAATGACAGCAGTAATGTATAATATACATACATGTATATGTGTGTGTAGTGAAAACCATGTTGTAAAAAATTAAAAAAAACACGTTTTTTTGTATATTTTATGAAAGGATTAAGGGGGTGTTTGGTGTATAAGTTGAGTTTGAGTTGAGTTGAGATTTTTAAGTTTGAATAGTAATTTTTGTTGACTTTTTCAGAAAAGACAAAAAACTTTTTCAGAAAAGATAAAAAACATAATGAAAAAAATACAGTTTAGTTTGAAATGAATATATATGCCAAACAAAACCTAAAGAAAAGACTTGGAAACTTCGAGTAGCTAATCATGTAAAGGGAATAAATTATGGACCACACACGTTCATTCAATCTCTTTCCCTCCAAGTTCGGCAAAAATTTATCTCTTTCCCTCCAAAGAAGAAGGTTAAAAATAAATTAAAATAAATGAAAAGGAAAATAGTATATGTGTAGTACTACGCTACATGATCTGGTTTGTATAAGTACTATGCAAGAAAGTCAATTTGAAAAAATATATATATATATATATATATATATCTGAGTGCTCGCTAGACAAATCTTTTGCACGTTCTACCGGGGTTAAAAATGAAAATCGAAACTTTATTATTATTATTATTTTTGAACAACTATCATAATAGATCATGTCTCATTGGACCTAGTTTAGTGGGAGGAGATATGTACTTATATAGGAAATTTCAGATTTGATACTTGAGAGAGTTTTTTTTTTTTTTTTAATAAGCGAAAATTATAGACTCCATACCTATAATGTTTGGAAGTGATCAATGTTTCTACTTAAAAAAAAAAAACTATATTTATAATGTAGATATGAACATTTATGTAAAACAAAAAACTATTTGTTCGTACGCGCGTATGCGTATACGTGCATACCTGTGTGGATCTGAGTTTTTATCAAGAAAATGTTAGAAAAATGTTTTAACCTATTAAACCTTTAATACACCAAACTGCGGCTAAAACTCTTTCGGGACACAAAGAAGTGTTTTTAATTTTATTTATGAAAATTTATGGTAGAATATTAGTTAAATATTTGACCAATGAGGGTAAAATCCAAAAGGCTCTGAAACAGATAACATATGTTGTTTTGTGTAGATTAGAATACTAATTTGATTACATATATTGGTGATTTGCTGATTAGCTTATAATTTTCTGTTCTTTTAATTTTTATTTAACTTTTGTCTTTCATGACATATGTGGTAATTTGCTGTTGTGCACTTACATATGTATGTGTGTATATATATTTATAGAATGATTAAGAGATATTACTAGTATCTAACACTACATACTAGTAAAAATTAGGCTCGTAATATGAGATTTATGTAAATAATCTACTTTCTATTGATTATGATGTATAGTATTTCCACTGATATTCAAATTGCATTTTCGTTTTAAAGTGCATATATACAAATAACATTGAATGCGTTCTATCAATTTATATTATGGTGTTAGTTTTTGTCTACTGACTATATATCTTAGTTACCATTTTTTTTATAAGAGAGATTTATATGAAAAGAAAATTGAGGTGAGAGTTAGACTCTACACCTCTATTTGATAAGCAAAACTATGATAGGTTTGTTTATAATCAAAACTGCATATTCTATATGCAAGTGTTAAATATATTTGATTATGGCAAATTTGTCAAAATATACCTATTATCATTAATTAGATTCGTTATATAAATGTGTAAATGTGTGAATATGTACATATTATATATATATATATATATATGAATGCGTAGAAATATGTGTAAAACGTGTGGAGGGATGAGCTGGCGGTGAATAAAAAAGTAGTTCAGTAATTAAGAGGTGGTCAATCATGATTAGTCAATTAATTATGGTTTATATATGCAGAGCCTATAATAATTATCTCTACAACTTGGGCACATGAAAATCAGATAAATATTAATTTATAATACTGCTTCATTAAAAGCTACTCATGTGCATATTTAAATCTATATTATTCTTAAATCAGATTTTTTGAAAAAGAAAAAATTGTTTGATCAGATCTTTTCAGTTGAACCAAATTGCTTCCTTTTTTTTTTCTAAATGGAAATTTCCTATCATTTATATTGCTGATCATTTATGTTCTTAGGCCAACACTTCTGTCATATTTTTTTCTTATAATTTTTGCACTGGATTATCATAACCAAATGGCCAGTATATACGAAAATATAATACTCTTTTTGTTTTTTTTTGCAACCCACTAAATAAAATAAATTCGTTTACATTCCGTACGTCAATATGCTTAGTCAGAGAGAAAAATCGAAAAGAAAAAAAAAAAAAAAAGATGCAATCTTTTATTTATATATTCACGGCACATGACGTGTTTATAAAAGTCAAACATTCAAAAACAAATTAGAAGATGGATGCAGCTCTATTTTTCAGTTCTATGATTTCCCTGTCGAATATTCTCCATCGGAACAATGAGATATCCCACATTAAATTTTTTTTTTTTAATGAAATATCCAAGTGAAAAAAAAAAATTTACCGTCTTTTAAAAAAAAAAACATTTGAATTTGTTTCGAGAAATTCTGATTCAAACCCCATGACTCCCTAATTAAGTAATTATTCAAAGTAAATCATAATCAGAGGATACTAACTAAGACATTATTAGTTTTTTTTTTTTTTTTTTGGGTGATGAAAGAAATGACAATTCCCATTAGTTTTATTTGTATGTCATCAAAAACCAAAAGGCAAAAGCGCCATAACAGCTGTAAGACAGCCTCACAATCAAAAATAAGTTCTAAGAATGAGAGATTTAGGCTATTTTATAGTTCTTTGTATTGGAACTGTTTTCAGCTCATTTATAATAGTAATTAAAATTAAAATTAAAAATTTTTCTTTTTCAAGGGAGAGGTCTTCATCATCTGACATAAGTGCATGTGATATAGCTAACTTGAACTGGATTATTTAGAAATAATTTTCGGTGGGATGATATTAATTAATTGTTTTTTTTAAGGCTTGTTTGGGTCGTCATCTCCAGATGACAAAACATTATTTGAATTTTAAAATCTCAAATTTATATCAAATTTTCTCTTTCTTTCATTTTAAAAACACTCAAATTTTAAAAGTCATGGACTTTTCCTATTTCAAATCGAAATGAGATGATTTTTATGCCAAAATACTCGTAACGACAAGCCGAACAAGACATAATCCATTTTATTTTGCTTTTTTTTTTTTTTTTTTCCAAACACATCTCAAATTTTTGTATTATTTTCTATATCACATAACTTTTTCAGAAATTTTCCCTCCAAATATACATTTCTAACTCAACTTCTAAAACACCATCTCCAAATGTTCCCTTAAACAGGCACTTAAGAGAACGTATAAAATATATTTAAAAATTGGGATAAAAGAATTCAAACTCTGTATCTTATGATAAAATCAGGTGTAAAATCACTATTAGTTTATATTTGTAACCATTTTACAAAAATTAACTAAAGAGGAAAAAGAAAGACAAAACTTTAACGTCACTGGATAAAAGTTCTATTCAGTGAAATTAATTACTATAAATTTACTGTACATTGTTGGTATTTTCTTTTTTCACCTTTTTTCAATTATTCATTTCGCGAGCAAACTAAGATCTGCCTAATAAAATCTAGATAGTTTAAATCTACACAAGATAAATTGTTCTTTAAAAAAAAAAAAAAAAAAAACTCAACACCTTCGAATCCCAACGTATTTTATGAGAATAATGGATTACGGCGGGATGGGTAACTACATGCTAAACCATAGAGAAAGAATTGATATGGAACACCATTAGATTTCTAAATAAATTGTGAGCAAGAGGTGTGAAGACACCACTGATCCTTTTTTTTATTCAGAAAAATAATGTAAAAATTGCTAGATAACCTGGCTATAATTGATTAGCTAATTTACCTAAATCATTTTTAGTGTGTTTAGTTTCTCGTCACAGCTTTAATACAACGTAAAAACATACAGATGGTGAGAAAATTGAAAGAATTTTAAGTTCGTAGGAACAAAGAAAGAGAAAATTGATGACATTAGAGAAAGAATTAATTTAAGTATTTCGTGCTTTATCCTCTGTTGATCTTTTTTCTGATTTGGAAAATCACTTCCTAATATAAATTATTTCTTAAATGTAATAGAGCGTTGCAAAGCGCCTTCAAATCGATGACAAATTCCTATTCAAATATAGAAATATCAACAAGTCACTTTAGCTTGTTTGAAAGTAGAGATGAATATTGGATGATGACAGAGTATATATAGTTGGATTGTACTATTAGGTGCATGAGGGTGTACTTTCTCTAATTTAAAACATCATTAACCGATTTAAAGGTCACCTTCCAATACTTTATCAAATTATATAAATAATTTCTTAAAATTTAAAAATTTGGAGGACAATTTTGATCAATTCAACTAAAAATTTACCAAAAACATAAGATTTAACCAGGAGCAGATATGCACCATTAAACCCGCCGCTTGACTTGTTTGAGGCGTCATGGCAATGATCATCGAGCCCAGCTCGAAATCATGAAGTTTCCAACGTAAAAATCTAATATCTAGCCAGAATAGAAACAATATAACATTGGTAGAGCATTTTTTTCATACCCTAGCAAAGAATTTCTGAAATTATAAGAAATAATTTATTTATTTTTAAAGAAAAGTGAGAGATGATTTCACAAAAATGGACAAAGATTATTTAATGGCTGGCTAAACCTTCAACATATATAGACAGGATTTAGTGAAAAGTGAAAACCATGCATACATCACTTTCTATGTTTAGAGATCAGTTATCTATAGATATATATATATATATGTGTATGTATGTATGTATGTATGTATCTATATATATTGTAAAAGTGGATAGCACATATACAGTTGTGAGGTCCAAAATCGAGAAAATTAATTTTTAATGAGGACGAAACTGAGAAATCATTAAAAAAAATTTTAGATAAAATTAAATTGTATTTTTTTTTGAAGGAATTAAATTGTATTTAAAAAAAAACGATATATTATATTATATTATATTATATTAAGCATATATAAGAAACTTTGTAATATCTGTCTTTTTAATACTAGTGGCAATGAATCCTATCTGTCTTTTTAATACTACAACTTTTTCGGTCAGAGTCTTTTAGTAATCCTAAATAAAAAAGAGAGATATGTGTATTTTTTTCTATCTACTATTTTTTTATTTAGTTAATTAATTAAATATTATAAAATGATAAAATTATCAACTTTACTCTCATGAATGGCAAAATTATAATGAGGTGTCAAATTTAGGGCATTCTTGCAAATCCCCCTTCAAAATTTTGATTTTATCTTTCAGATTTTTTTTAAAAATATATTTAAAAATTGAAATATACTATCTCTAGTTTCTTTTCATGGCATTCCTACTCAAAAACAATTATTGACTCTGTCATTATTTTTTTGTTTTGTTTTGTTTTGTTTTTAATCTAGAGTGAAAAAATTTGATAGACCATACCTACAATCACCATCAGTGTGCTCGTTGGTATGTTTAATTAGTGTATGCTCGACTGACATTCAAATACATGTTTAAATTGTAAGTTACACTGAGAGTAAAAGAAAAAGAAGATTAACAATAGTATAGTGTCATATATATAGACATTTTTTTATCTGGTTGCCGGACTTAGTAACTTTTTATTGTGTTATTATCACAACTAACTAATTTCATTTTAACTTTTTTCAGTTAATTTATTATAACTTTTTTCAGTGATACTTATTTTTTACACTAATAATTACTAAATATAGTATCATGTTACAAATTATATTATATAAAATTACAAATAAAATCAACTAGTTTTATAAATAATTATTAAAAAAATTATAATTGTCGAACCTGTTGATAATTTATATTTATATACTTATTAGTCTAAGGTGTTGGCTTTATGGTTGAATGAAAACAAAGTTACGTCTAACACCACCTACTAAAATAAAGAGAAACAAAGAAAGAAACACCAATTATCCAAAGAAGCACTGATTGTGCCTCAAAAAGTGACACCTTTGTTTGCCACTTTCAACAAATAATTAATGTGTGATAGAGTTTTTACGATTTGGAATATATTATTCGTGTTAGTTTAACACTTCTAAAAGCTTCCGGGAAAAAAAAAAAAAAAATCTTCTAATTATAAAATCTTACTTAGTTGACGAGGCAAACCATTATATTTATTTTTTACTGATTATTACACAATGCTAGGAAGTCCAAGCAATTTTTTTTTTTTTTTCAAAATAAAAAAAAGCTAGAAGCGTCAACAAGAATTAAGCTAGCTTTAACTGTAGAAGCAGATCAAGCATATCCTTAGGAAAACATTTTAGTAATTTTATGTGACTTAGTGAC
This sequence comes from Ficus hirta, assembly GCA_038430175.1. Taxonomy (NCBI): domain Eukaryota; kingdom Viridiplantae; phylum Streptophyta; class Magnoliopsida; order Rosales; family Moraceae; genus Ficus; species Ficus hirta. Next base: position 1,560,599 of record CM076593.1, on the reverse strand, counting down.
TGCTAAAAATATATCGTCAATATTCTTACCCTCCTAATTTTTTAGTCAAGGAAAACAAGCACTAAGCATTTGTCAAAGTAAAAAAGTGATTGCAAATATATTGTAGTGGTAATTTAACAGTTGACCTTATCAAGAGGTGAAGAGTTTAATTTTCCCTCATTCCCATTTTCAAAAAAGAGTAATTAGCCTAAATAGTCCATGAACTCTTGTAAAGGTGACAATTTAGTTTTTGTTCTTTTTTTTTTTTAGCCGAGATGACCCTAAACTCTTTTTTTTTTTTTGGCCGTTATCGCACTTTCCGTCAAAATCCATTAAATTTTTAATAGAATCTTATTGAAATGATTATTTTTATAAATAAAATGACTAAAATACCCTCCCCTCTCTAACCCTCCCCCCTCTCGTCTCTCTCTGTTTTGCCCATCCCCCCTCCCCTTTCTCTCTTTTGGTCTGACCTCCCCACCCCCTACTGGGTTGCCGCCCCCCCCCCCCCCCCCCGCCACTCCCTCTCTCGGTTTCGCTGCCCTTCTCCCACCGCTGTTCGCCCCCCACCACGCTACTAGGTCCCCCCCCCACTCCCTCCCTCGGTTCCCCCCCCCCCTCCCAAGAACCTAAATCGGAGTCGCTCCCCATTCTGCCTAGTCGCTAGCGCCCCCCCCTGCGGAATCATCGATATGGGTCCACCCCATCCTCCCCCCCCCCCCTCCCACCGTCTTCGAGCTGAGCTCGACTTAGAACCCAAACACTGAACTAGGTCCCACCCCCACCACTGCCCAAGCACTCCGATCTTGGTTTCTCCTCCCCCCCCCCCCCCCCCCCCCCGGCGTTGAGCTTGCCCCACCCCTGGTTTTGATTTTGGCCCCCCAGATCTGGACTTTGGTTTCGAGAGAAAGAGAGATTAATTTTTTTAAAAATAAAAATAAAATTAATTATCAGTAAATTACTAAAATACCCTCTTATTATGTTAGAAATTAATGGATTTTAAATGAAAATACCATAACGGCCAAAAAATTAGAGTTTAGGGTCATCTCGGTCAAAAAAATAATAATAAATAGGGACTAAACCATCACGTTTTAAAGAATTCAGGAACTATCTGGACTAATTACTCTTTAAAAAAGAAAAAAATAATTAAACATTAACAAGCGATTACTTTTGAATTAATTAAATCATGATCGGATATATAATCCATCCTGAAGAAATATTTATATTGGTCGACTTCATAAATGTCATTTTATAGAGTACGGCACACTTCATGATTTTGCCTGAAAAGAAACAAGAACAAAAACAAAAACAAAAAAACAAAAAGAAAACAAAAAACCAAACAAAATGTTGGATTTGAAAGCTAAAATGGTGGAAAAACACCCATGAAAAATCCTCAAGGTTTTCCCTCTTTTTGGATCAGTATATTTCTTTAGTGCCCCGAATCGCGATAGTGGCGGCAAAATGCTAATCATAATAATGGAAGAAAATAAAGAAAATATTGGATCAATTTGAGCATTTTGATTGTCTGAAATTGTATACATGTCCACTTACTTAACGGTGACGCTATTGAATATATATTCACAAGTGGTATCATTACTCGTCATTGGTTTGTTCATCATTGTTTGAAAAAAAAAAAGAAATCGTAAGGGAGTAATATGGATTTGGTCAACATGCCTTTTATTTCTCTCCACTTTCGTGCCACTCTAAGCTTCATAGCTCCAACGTAACCTAGACAAGGGGAAAGCCAAAACCAGCCGAGGAAGGGCTTCATAGTGATATCATGTCATACAAATTAAAATTTGTTCATGCAAAAAAAAAAAAAAAAAAAAAAAAAAAAAAAAAAAAAAAACGTTGACACTCTTCCTGATCCCCAATTGCTGTCCAGATGTATATTTATTTCTTCTCTTCACAAAAAAAAAATAGTAATATTTCAAGGAAATGCGTTGTGATCAATACTCTACATACCCCAAGTTCCAAATAATAATAATAATAATAATAATAATAATAATTGAAAAAAAAAAAAGACAGTACACTCCACATATATAATAATTTGTTCCAACATTACGAGTACGATATGCTAAGATGCTTCACAAAGGTTCTAATCGTAAAACTCAAAAATTCTATGGAAAGCTCCCTTTTTATATATAATTTGAAAGGAATAACAGTTCCTTCTTTATAATTTAGTTGATTTCGTAAAAGTGATGTAGAAGGAAAAAACCAATACTTTTATAAGAAAACAATATGTTTTAATTAACTACGTATATGCGGCCTACAAGTACCAAGTCATTACTTATTTGAAAATGGATTGGAAAAAGATACTTCGTTAGAAAAATTGATAATCAAAATTACTTTTTTTTTTTTTTTTTTAAGTAGAGGGTACCTAAAGCATGGCTACGATAATGACACCTCAGTCAATTATGATTGGATCAAAATATTCAAACTTTATGAAATTTGTTTCACTTGATCAAACTTCACGTATACCTTCTAGTACCTCCTCATTTAATTTATATTCCTTTTAATATTATAATTAGCAGATTATTATATGCATATTTTTTTCCTCATCCGGGGTTGGTCAAATCATTAGAAGCCAGATGGCTTGAGATCTACACAAAAATATTTTCTTTTTTCCAATTCTTTAATTTCTTTTTCTTTGAATAAAAAATTGACATTTTGGTGAAGTTATGTTCAAACGTCAATTCCAATAATTAGAATATAATGATCACATGCTATATCCATATCTTCCGTCAAGTTATTCTTGTTATAATTGTGATCCACTAACCAAACAATATGGCCTTCCCTACATAATCCGTAAAAGAAATAATATGAAAATCTTCCCTTGTGACCTGGGAGTTATATATGGCTGCAAATGCGGTGCGTATTTCATGTCTCTTCCTTAACATTAAAAAAATGATAAAATAAAACTACCCAAAAAAAAAAAAAAATCAATTGACATAAAACTTCTTATTATTTTGCCATGAACAATATTTCTAAATTAGAATAAATTGACGGTGCAGTAGGAGGGGTGCTTGCCTCATTTGGGCCGGTGAAGGAGAGTGACTCTTCCGTGTTGACGTGGTGGTGCGTTACTGGTGATGGCTCCGTTCCATTACGGTGCTACTTCTTCGGGATGTTGGAGTTGGATCTCCATTCAGTGGCTGTTTATGATTTTAATAAAGACGATGTTATAATTTCAGTCACGTATGTGTTGTTTGTTGTTGGTGTTTTCTGGTTTTACTTTGTAATAATAAAGCTGATTTCTCAACCTTCCGATTTTATTTGTGTGTCTGATCCGTTTGAGTTGTTTCACGGTGGTGTCAATATCGGTATACCACCAGATTTTTTTTTCCTTTGCTTTAGGTGTAATTGTTGACCTTAGTGTTAAATGTTACTGACTCTTAATAGATTGTGGGGATTACATATTATAGAGATATTGTCAAAACGAGCTATATTTGTGCACAATTATTGGTGTTCTAAAGAACTTTTCGTTGTCGGATCTCGGTGTACGTCCTTAATGCTCCTTGGGTTTTATCAAAAACTGAGTTAAGGCTCTGGTGTTTGAAGAGGTCAATTATTCACACTGGTGTTTGTTTGTTTTGTTTAGTTGAATACAATATTCCCCTTTTGAAAAAAATTAGAACGATTGAACGAAAATATTGGCCAGAAGTGGATTGAAAATTTTAATTTAACAGCTTCCACATAATTAAATTCAGTTTTTGGAAGATCTGTTTTCTAATTTATAGTTTGGGTCTTGGCAGTGCCAGAGTTATTGGCGTTAATATCAAGGTCAACTTGTAAATAATATATTATTATATACCAAATGTTATTTTTCGTCGGTCCCATACTAATTTAGCTTAAAATTAACAAGGTTAAGTACTAAAGCTATTCTCAAATGTTTCAAAGATTTTTTTTTTATTTTTTTTATTTTTTTTCTTAACCAGAGAAAAGCTATCTTAGCGTTTAATAAAGTTCTACTGAAATAAATGAATCATTAAATAACATTAGTTTTCTTTTTTTGAAATTAGAGATGTGGGATTCAAATTTTACACTTTAACTAGAATCAGATATGGTATTATCACTAAACTATGTATATAATTATCACACATCATTAGTTTTCTAGTGAAATCAAAGAATAATTACAATAGGGGATTTGAGGGGGGGAAAAAGGAGACAATTTATATGTTTAAAAATGATCTGTGGACTTCGTATGAATAGTGAAGTAGAAGATAATGTAGAATGTAAATAGAGAGTGATTCTGGGACATTTACCTATTGAAAAATGCAATGGAAGTCAATTCTAATATTAATTTTTAAGCATCAATTAATATGCTATATTAATTGTCATTCTTTTTATTATTAAGTATTTAAAGTAGTTTCACATCTTGCATTTACCAATTAAAATACGTGTGAATTGGTATTTAAAATGTTAGGACTAGGATCAGTGACAATGCCAGATATTTTTAACAGGGAGGCTAATATTAATGAAAAAATATTAGAGTATATAATGAGTAAATTTTCCTTTTTTGTCGTTGCGGGGGGGGAGGTGTTGCGTGAAATATCTGAAATGTACGAGTCACACAAGTAATAAAGTAATAAGTAAGATTGTCGATCCCACGAGGATTGTGTTTAATTTTAAGTTAATTATCGAAATTCATTAACGCTAGGATTATTTGAATGACCGATTTAAAAATAACAAAAAATACAAATGAAAATAAATAAAGTAAACTAAAATAACTAATTAAACAAAACCGAATGAATAAAAAGACACAAGTAAGGTTTTAGGGAATTACTATACTATTTCTATGCTTCTCCGATTTAGTAATTGTTAATAAACTTCATCTAATTTATTAATCAATGGCTCTAATCTAACCTCATTATCTCTCCCGAGTATCAAATGAGATAATATGTATGTACATCTAAAATTGACATTCCTATCAACAAAATTGTACAAACATTCATTAAGATCAAACTACAAATGAAATTACCTAAGTACTATCAGCCTCCCAAACTCGATACTACTTAGGTTATGTATCTTAAATATGACGTATGAAATTCCCTTTCCCAAGTACTAATTCCACACATCAAAATCAATTAACTTATTTGGAAAAATAAATTAGAGGCATTAAGCATAGAGAACACAAATGAATTGAAATGAAATTGGGTTATCAACTAACCAAATTATCAAAACATAGTTTAAGTAGAGCTACATCAAATCCTAGAGCTAACAAATTAGACAATACCCATAAAGAAAATTAAATACAAAATTAATCAAATCAAAGGTTCAAGCATTATCAAATTACAAAAATAAAAGAGATAGAATATGAGAAGGAAAAACTCATAGATATTCCCATAATCCTTCAAGCTTTTCCCAAAATTCCACATCCTCCCTTGAAATTATTGAAAATAAAACCTAAAACTAAAAATAAAAACTAATTCCTAAACCTAAAAATCCTACACTACTATTTTTTTTTTTTTGGCTTTTTTCTATTTTTCTATTTTTTTTTCTTTTTCTTTTTCATTTTCTTCTCTTCCTTCTTCTTCTCGGTTTTTGGCCTCTGTTCCACGCCTCCCCCCGAGACCTCTCTTCCTTTCTTTTTGCTTTTCTTTCTCTTGGTGATGGGTCCAGCTGTGACACGGATTCTTTCTTCTTTTTTTCCCCTTTTTCGGCCAACATGTGGTGGTTTGAGGTTGGATAAAACCCCCAGGTCCACACTAGCTTGGTGGAACGCGTTGCGGGAGATCCGGCTTCTTTCAATAATGGGATACGTGTCAATCTCTGAATGAGCCTGGCTTAATTTCAAATTTTGTCCCATCTATAGGCATTTTAATGACTATTTTGCCCCAGTTTGAGTCCAAAATTCCCACTCTGTCTATTCTTACCTAATTATCATACACAAATGAGAAAATTAAGTATTTAGAGAGGTAAATTAATAACAATATATTGAAGTTAATGTTAAACTAATTAAACAAAATTAAATCAAATTAAACAAAATCAAAATAAAATAAATCTAAAATTAAAATTATATAAAATTAAACTAAATTAATCTAAATTTATTACAATATTCAAGAATATGGTCAATTTACATGCACAAAAATAGTAAAATAACTCTACTTTATAGAGTTATATTTTGTGTTGTTTTGGGGGGGGGGAGAGAGGGGGGATTATTATGAAATTTTCTTCAAAATTGTACGGTATTTTTGCAAAAAGAAAATTAAATAAAAAGGATTAGCAATGTTTTTTTTGGGCTATCATATGCAAGTCATGTGAAAAAAACTATCCAAATTTTAACGAAAGTGAGCAAAAGGGACTGATGATAACAAAAATTATGTTTTGGGGGTGAATACTATAGAAAATATAGTTAACGGACAAAATTGTTAAATTTAAGAAATTTAGAAGATATCCGTATAAAATAGCCTAGTTTAAATTAAGAGATTAACTAAATTAAATAACAATTACAAGAACTTAAATTGTGAAGGTCCATTTGGTCTTCTTATTAGCTTCATAATTCTCTAAGATGCATTAATAGAGTAATTCAAGGACATTTTTAAGTCTCTTGGGACTGTACGAAAATTGCCTAATATCGGTTGGCGCCAACTGATGGTGGTATGGGAGTGGGACATAGATGATGCAATTCCGTACAACACTGTTAAATATTTATGACGCTTATTTTGCGTGATAATATGAAAATCAGTTGCACATAAAATTTAGATAAATACTTTGCAATGATTAGTTATTTTAATTGTCAAAATAAATAATTATGATATGTATAAAATGATATTTATTCGATAATAATTAAGATAAATATAAATTTTTTTTTTTTTTTGAAAATCAAATCGTGATAATTATCCAATTGTTAGACTGTGATTGAAGAGTTTTAACTTATGTGGTATAAATAGCTGATATGGGAGTCCCTCCAAGGGGATATGCGCCACACACCAACTCCTTAAACATGGAGTTGGGTGATTTTTAATGCACAAGGAAATATGGGAAGTTTCTCAATCCCAAATAAATTCCAATTCTATAAATGAATCCTTATAGATTTCTACTAGGGTTTAGATCCTTTTGAGTCTCCATCTGGGGTTGTCTAGTTCTTAATTTTAAAGCTAGAAAGTCATAGCTATATATGAAAGATTATCTGAAAGAGACCTAAGAAGTCTCGAGAAGGTACAGCGATGTTTCCAAAAAGGTACAATTTGTGTCAAACACACCATTGATTCATGAAAGGGGAATTTTCAAGGAAGATCAAGTGGTTGATAAACTCTCGATCATCCAGAATTATTTTTCTAGATACGAATAAAATATATTATAAACGATTAGTTTATAAGACAACATAAGCCAAATCCTGATGGTTTTGAAAAATTTTTCACTGCGTTATAAAATTTTTCAAACCAACAGTTTGTTGTGAAGAGTCTCCGATAGAAGGATGTGTGTGTGGATTGGTATTTGTAGTGTGTTTACATGTTTTGAAATACAGCTTCCTCAAAATAAATAAATAAATTATTAAAAAAAAAAAAAAAAAAAAGAACTCCTGTTTAAATATAGGACCAAATGTGTCACTGGTTCATGTATGTAACTATAGAAGAAAATTATATATTAGGACTAGTTGATTGTGATCACCAACTCTAGGAAAGTGTAACCAAAAGTGTCGGCCGGTAATCATATCCCTAAAAAAGATGAGTGCATTATTTTAATATCCATATATAGACTTCCATACAAAGCTCATCTTTATAGTCTTTGAAATTTTGATAAAATATATAACTTACAGTCTCTTAACTTTTGTGCCATTTTTAAAACCACAATCAGTATAAGGACCACTTATATCATATTAGATCATGGAAGAAATATTCATATAAAGATTTTCTTTATTAATATATTTCACTCTTAATTGTCTACAAATTTGAGGAGAATACAATACTTTAAATACTTCAAATGGCCTTCTTCGCCCCTCTAATTCTCCTCTCTAAAGTTAGTAAGTCCTTTTTTTTTTATTATTATTTATAAACTTGGGGGTGTGATTAACTGAGTATATTATGATTAAATCAAGTATAAAATTTCTCTGTAAGTTATTTTCAATTACACACATACAAAATTCTCTTTCTTTGTGTTTAGAATTATATAATTCCCTCAAATTTTCTCATTATATGATCACATACTTTCATGAACATTTCCTCAAACAATTTCATTTTACAATTTACTTAAAAACTCTCCTCTGAAATTTTCATATGTCAAAAGTCAAGAGTGGCTCCATGCAAACTATTAATTATTCTGCCGCCCCTTACTTTGTTCTTTCTGTTCTATCATATTGCTATTAGCCGTTCAAGAATATTGGTTCCAATTTTTTTTTTTTTTTAATTTTTAAATAACATTTGGTTCTAGTTTTGATTTTAGTTTAGGAAGAGTGCTTGAGGGCCAAATAATGTCGTTTCTCTCTCTCTCTCTCTCTCTCTTTTAATTTTTATGGGAAGCGCACATGTTTTTGTAGTATTCCAAATTCAAATTTAGGACAAGTGGTCATTAATACGTTGGGGGTAGAGCGCTCCAACGTTAATTAATATTGATGTCACTTTCAATATGCTATATATATATATATATCTTATTGTCATTTCAATAAACAAGAGTAGATATATATATATATAACAACAATCTATAACAATCTTGAAGCAAAAATTATCGTTATATATATGTAACATTTGTCCTCTTGCTCGATATAATTAGCCTGCTTCTAAACAAAAGATTCCTTTTCTCTTTCTACTCTCGAAGCTTAAATATAGATTATCAAAATGCAGCGACATTAATTTCGTGAGAAAATTGGCTCCTTGGCACTCAAACCTAATTCCTACTGTTCTCTTGTCAACTAGTACAATGATTATTATTATTTTTATTTTCTATTTTATGTGATTCTTTAATTCATTTATGCGTATTTTTTTAGTCTTATATGGCACGACTATTAATGTAGTTCTAGCTTTTTTTTTATTTTTTTATTTAAGAATTAGAGCACAGAATTTCAAAGTCTGCATCTTATAGTAAAGTCTATAACTGAAATTACTGTTAAAATATGCATTTATTTCGTGCTAATTGATCCTTAAATTCGTGTTGGCTAAATTCTTGAATTCACAAATGATCTACAAGTATTTGATGCAGTTCTACAATTATTAGATTTTTTTTTTTTCACTTAACACTAACTAATATGTTTACAGTTGTAAACGCGGTAGTCTAGGGTAAAAACATTAACACTAGTCAGATGTAAACAATTAAATTGGACCTTGAGGGCCCTGGACACCAATGGGGTTATAGATATTAAGAACCAAGAAGAGTTAATTTTTTATTTTATCAAGAAGAGTTAATTTTTTAATGATAATTATACTTATAGGTAAATATTATATTTATTTTATAATTTAAGAAATCTCTTGATTATAGATATTCAGATTATATTAGATCATTTATTTGATTTTATATACTGAAACTTGTATTTATATAGAATGCATTCATAATATTCCCTAATTACTAATAAATCTTTTCTTTTAATTTTCTAATCCTTGAACGTGGCACATCGCTAATCTGACTTCTTTATATATAGTTATAGATGTATATTTTTTTGATATTATATAGATATATATGTTTGATAAATATATTTGTTTGAAATATACATATATATATATATATATATATATTTGCAGAGTTGATGGAATGCTTATCCCACGTCTTTTTTTAAAGTTGAAGTCTTGAATTCTATTGCCCCATCTTATGTTAATAGTAATAGAAATAAAAACTGGCCGACTCCTATTGGGTAACAAGAAAATTGGGTATCCGGAGGAGACATGTGTCTCTTATGGCCGCTTATATGGTTGTCCCTTTTAATTTTTTATTTTCTTAAAAAAAGAAGGTTTCATATCAATTCCTCTGTAGAATAATTGACTACGAAATTCAAATTAAGTTGAAATAAGTTTCTTATTAAAAGGAGAACAAAAGACAAAAAAGAAGAACCAAATTCTTAAGATTTGTTGGTTGGCACGTCTGTTTTCTTATTCCTTTTGGCACCAATTTCCTTTCTTTTTTTTATTGAATTTCTTCACCAATAATTAGTGCTTCTAATTTCAAATAAATTGTGGATAAGATAAAAATATATAAACATATTATATATATATATATATATATATATATATCTCATAATGCACGCGAAATTTTGTGATACAAATCTCCCACAAAAAGGAATCGGATGGGGACAGCATTCAAATTAGGTTCATCTTCTCGATTTCTAAATATCATTGTTGTAATAAAAATATTTCCAGAACAGCTACCAATTTGTAATCTTTTGATCATACACAAGGAAAAAATATTGTTTGTTAATATTTTGGCCTAACATATTGCAACGTTAGTGCTATAGTTGAGAACCATTTAGAAAGCGAAATCACACTAAAGATTGCCATTTATATTCTTAAACAATTAAATAGGAGGGAAAAAAAAAAAATTTGAAGCAACGATTTGTTGGTTTATAATGTCAAAATTATTGATAAAGTGAAATCAACTTTTCAAATTTGGGAAACGTTATAGGGTTGGGGAATCTGCTAGCTAGACTTTCTTCTATGTCAAGAAATATAATAGTTTATTAATTTGCATCCACGGTAAAGATGTGTGTGTGTTTATTTATTATTATTTTTCTTCTATATATACATATTTATATTTAACATTTCTAGCGAACTTATCCAAATAGTTTTATGTCGAAGATTGTACAAATTGGACGTTAATCACATCAACTTCTAATTTTAGAATCTCAAGTAAGTTTTTTTTTTTTTTTTTTCCGTCATCGTCGTAGTCTAAAAAACCAAAGAAAACAAAATCATTTGTGACCTAGTGATCAAATTTAGGGTTGTATCTAGTAGAAGTGAGAAAATTTTGTTAAAACTTTATTTTCTAATAAATTGGGATGAGAAATTTGAACTTTACATCTTATGATGGAGTCAGATATGAAATTACCGCTGGCCTTTACCTACAAACACAAGAAAGTGCATATTTCATAATTTACTTGAAAACTTTATAGTAAAAAGCATATATGAGGTATCTCTTGGTTGTACATAATGGTATTCCACTTGGAAGAGGAAATGAAAAAAATTATATATAGATATATGTACATATACATATATATAAATATTCAATTAGTTAAATCCACATCAAAAAGTATAACTTTAAAGCAAAAGATTTAAGTTGATGCCAACATTCAAAGAATCCAACTTCTTGATTACATGACTTAACATGTAGTCAAATTTTAATCCTTTAAACTTTGAAACAACGACTTCGCAACAACTTAATTACGTAAGAGGGACTTCTTACAATCTATGATTAGGGCCTAACTAATCTCAAATATCTTATTAATAATTATTTTCTTGGTTTTTCCTTTTCCCTTTTCTTATTTCCCTTTTAACTTATTAAATTACGAGTACTGTCGCTTATATCATAATTCTTTGTTACCCACTTCAAGACAAAGGGTTTTAAAAGGATAAATATGAGCAATTAGATTCATCCAAGTGGAAGTCCATGAGCATTCAGTTAGCTTTTTTCTCTGTAAAAGAATAAGCAATAGAAGAAGAGGTTTGAGTGCTTAGACAACTCCGGAGCTATGACAGTTCCACATGGTGTATGCAATATATTTTTTGCCATATATCTTGATCAACGCAGTGAGAACGACTTGAACTCAGGCTTTATTCAAGGAAGACGGGCTCCCTTCCAGCCTACTTGTTAGCACATTTGCAAGCCTTCAATTAGCTTGGTTTGTCTGAATGGAGAACAGATGATAAAGTAATAAGCTTATGTTGTTAAGGTACATTAAAATATGAATCTTACTTTAAAAATAGGATGCTTTTGAGAAATGCTCCAAAAAGAGCAAATCTTTAGAACATTACCGTATTTATAATGGTTTTAGAATTTTTATACGTTTATAAGATAAGTTAGTGATCAATCTAATATGTCTTTCTAAAAATTTCACGACAAATCAAAAAGGTATTCTGGATATTTTTGGGCATTCTACCATTATATATACCTTCGAATATTCTACCAAAATATGTTTAGTTACATAATCACTGAGAGCCGGCGCCAATCTCCTGTTGTGGAAAGAGAGTACTCTTCGTATTCTAGTAGAAAACTCTTCATATTCTGGTAGAACACTCATTGGTATTTTACTGAATTATGAAACACCACATTTTTTTGTTGTCCACCTTAGATTTTTAAATATCAAAATTATTTTGAAATATGTTATTTTGAATGATTAATTCATATATATTAGTTTGTCATATTATTATTTTTTATTTATCAAAAAATGCAAAAAAAAAATAATGACGTAATATTATCACTTCCTCTAAATAACAATTATTCCATAAAAAAAAATAGAAATAAAGCTTTTTTTTTTTTCATTTTCTTTCTGAATTGGGGATGGGGGATTTCGAACTCTACACCTTTAGATAGAGTCAGATTCGATATTACTGCCAGATTATACATGCAACTAAATAAAGTTTAGGATTTTTATCCCACTAATTGTTGGTTCAGATTTTTATTTATTGATCACTTTTTAATTCAACTAGACATTTTAAAAAGCTAAATTTACCCTCAAATCTTAGATGTCACATATTTCCTACTCTCGTTTTCTCTCTCCCTTCGTTTACTTCTTTCTCTTTCATCTTTTCAAATTTGATGATCTATCTCTTCTCTCCCTTAATTTTCTCTCTTTTCTTTATATCTTATGTTCTCTCTCCGTCGAAGTCGCGTCTTCATCATTTCCCTCCCTCCCTCCCTCTCCCTCTCTGCTATCTCCACTACCACCGCATCTTGACTTTGCGAACTCCGCCGCCACCGTGATCGTTGCTGGTCGCGGCAATCTCCACTGTGAATTTTTCAAATTAAGATTTACTCAAACTGAGAATTTTTCAAATTTGGAGGTTAAGGATCTTTAAAAAAATAAATAAATAAAACTTGTTCCCACAATTTACTCTTAGAAATAAATCACTACAAATTTTGTTTATGTACTTTGTTTTATTTCGTCTTTCTTCTCATATTTCGTATTACTATAGAATATTAGAGCTTTTAATACTTTAACATTTGGTTTGCAAGTGTCCCCACCCGCTTTTCCATATAGTATAGTGATCTTTAATTTTGAATCTGTCCCTTATATTTTTGGTATGATTCTATTTTATTTGTTTTTAGTTTTTTTTTTTTTTGCAAAAATCTCATAACGTCATAATCATTTGTTAATATTATTTCTTAGCATTTTCTTCAAGGTTCCAGGACAAATAGTTGGAACTTCTTGTATCAAATGATAACATTCGAATTTTAGTAAATAAAAAAATTATTTGAGAAGAGCGTACATAGACAATTAATTGTTGTCAAATTTAGGCTCTACTGCAACATTCCACCCCCTAATTGCTTCTACTACTTTTGCTTTTGTACGTATAGGTTCTGTTTGGTGTATAAGATCTTATAATGGAGTTTAGTAAACTTGAGTAAATCCTTTTTTTTTTTTTTTGTGACAAAACACTGATTTTGATTTTGTTAGAATTTAAGTTTGTGATAAAATGAGTGAACTTTCAAACTTAATTTAAAAGACGAATAACATATTTTTAGCATATATGAAAAGTCGCTCTTTTTGTTCTAACCACCATGATGGCAGCTCTACTTGCCATGCATGTGGCATTAATTTTTTTTTATTCTTTTCTTATTTTTCTACTTTTTATTTTTATCTTTTGTTATTATTATTGCTTTTGTTTTGTTTTGTTTGTCTATGTATACATGTGCTGTTAACTATTATATATATTAGTAATGAGAATAGTGACAGAACCTTACAAGGATGACACCTTCAAAATGGGACATAATTATCCCTCTCTAGGCGTGACATTGCATAAGAAAATATATGTGAAGTAAGTTAGTGACAATGAATTTAGCTACAAATTTTATACATTATTAACATTTACAAAAATAATTTTAATCTAATTTTTCAAAACACAAGGAATTACCAAGTAATTTGACAGGCTATCTCGAGTAACCTGCTGCACTACCACTAGTACGGTTTGCAGGATATATTTGTCTTTTTACCATAAAGTCAAAAAAAAAAAAAAGGGTCAAAATGTCAAACAAACATAAGGGGGTAGAATTTTTAGACATGTACATTTAAGTTTTGTTTCTACAATTTTCTCTATTTTTCTCTATTTACTATCATTTTACTCTAATTTTCTCTGTTTACTATCATTTTGTAAAAAATTATGCTATCTCTCGGAGAAGGAAAAAAAGAACCATCAATTTTAAGCTATTGTCCTCCTTATCCCAAATCTGTAAATAGGATAAAGAAATAAATAGAATTTTTCTAAATTTGGGTAGGAGATTCGAATCCTAGATGTAGTCAGGTATAGAATAAATAATAATTTTTTTAGAAATAATTAAAATAAATACCAAGTTCTTAAAAAATTAGAGTAAATAGTAACAAATTAATAATCTACTTACTAAAAATCAATATGCTATTTACCTAATAAATTTTTTATTTATCTAATAAATTATCTATTTACATAATAAATGGCTATTTACTTCATATATTTTTAAACCTTACTACTTTCATAAAAATGTTATTTATTATAATTGCTATTTGTAAATCCGGGATAAGTGGTGGTCCAGTCGGAGTGGGAAGCCCATATGTAAGTACTTGGGCTGTGGATATAGGTTTTTTCATTTAAATTTTTTTTTTTTTTTTTAAGGATTTCTTCCGTAAGAACATATTTTTGGAATATTACTTCATTTATAATAGCTTTAGGATCCTCAAATAAGATAAGTTAAATGTTAAAGTGATATATCCTTCCAAAATTATCCCTGATTAATCAAAAGGTAAATACCATATGTAGTGTATTCTGGTAGAATACTTTTGATAGTTTATCATAATATTTTTAGTATTTTACATGATCTCCAATCGCCAACGTCGTTTTGTATTCTGGTAGAATACTTTTAGTAGTCTACAAGCAAATTTTTGGCATTCATCCGAATTATTTTTAATATTACTGACTATTTTTTATATTCTATCAAATTATTATTTAATATTTTATTAGGTTATTTTTTATATTCTATCAATATATACATATATATATTTTTTACATTTTATCTGTAACGACCCGACTACGTAGGCCGTTACCATACTTACTTTACTTAAATACTTAGCTTACTTAACCTTACAAAAATACCAAAATTTTTTTTTTTAAACTTAGAGGGTGTTTAGTGAATGAGTTGAGTTTGAGTTGAGTTGAAATTTTTAAGTTTGAGTTGAGTTGACTTTTTAAAAAGTAGTTATAAACTTTATTGACTTTTCAGAAAAAAATAAAAATTGAGACAAAAAAGTACAGTTTAATTGAAATTAAACCCGGTTACTAGACACCCCATTAAATTTAAAACCTATCTTAATCTCATACTTATATATATATATATATATATACACGTACTTAATTAAAAATATTAAGTTTTCAAACTCTTTTAACACATCTTATAAATCATACTAATTACTAGATAATAGTATCATCAAATTGACATAACATAATTTAAACATTTTTAAAATACGTGACGGTGTCCAACCCAAAGTTTCACAGTCTGTCGTGCCATTTTCCACAGTCTTGTATCATTTATTACTGGTAGGTTGCTTACCTACAGCATAAACATAAGTTATGAGTTTTCACTCAGCAAGTACAACTTCTTTTTTCGGCAAAACAATCTTAATAAAGAATGTATTAATCAATTATGCTTTCTTATAAACCAATTATGCTTTCTTATGTTAGCATATTTTTGGGCCCCTTACATAACATGAGTGTACGTACCGTGACGCGCAGCCATGGAGTGGTTGGGCGGCCAGTCCAATCCAACTCAAACCATAGACCAAACCTGCCCTTGTGGCAGGTCGGTACGATACGAGGCAACTTGCTTGCTATCATATGTGAAAACTTGTATTAATATTTTTTAAAAAAAAACTTATTCTTGTTTTGAACATACTTGAAAGCTTAAATCATAATTGTTTCATACTTGAAAACTTGAATATTTATCGTTTCATACTTGAAAACTTGAATATTTATTGTTTCATACTTGAAAACTTGAATCTTTATCGTTTCATACTTGAAATCTTGGTCTTGTTCTTGTCATGTGATTTATTATTGCTGAGCATATTTTCATGATGCCACAATAATAAAACATAAAACATATGCATTATATACATTAATGCATGAGTTTTGAAAAACATGCAAAGCAGTAAAAACATTTTTGCCTATGTTGTAAGTGGAGTTGTACATACAAGTTGTCATATACTCTTAGTTTATCGTTCCAACAAGGTATGATAACAGGTTATACTCATGTTTTCAAACCAGGCGTAAGAATCATTCTACCACATTACTCGATAAATCATAACATATTCATTGATCACTAAGTCGATCTCCAACCCGACTACCATCCGTTATAAAATTGTTACCATATTTTTAAATAACTTGGGCCTATTTATTTTATTTCTCTTTTTCTTAAAAATACCTTATTTTCTTGGAAAACACTTTATTTACTTAGAAAATACCTTAATTTCATAAATCAAGTATTATCTTGATTTAGTACTTGAAATTGCATTTTAAAAACCACTTGTGAAATTTCAAATGGGTTCAAAACCTTTTAAAACTGTTTTTTGTAAAACTGTAATTCCTTTCTAATAGAGGTCTAAAATTGTAAGATCTTGAAAACTGATTTTGAAAACAACTTTTTAATTTGGTTGAAAGTGCGTGTGCAGGAATTTCTTGTATTATGCATAGTTTAAAAATCTAGGTTTATCTTTAAATCGGTTTAGAGTTTGAAAAAATTTTCTTCACAAAAATTGTAGATCTCATAAAAACCTACAACTTTTATTTATCCAAAACTTAAATTCATCTTTAACTTGTCCGTTTTTCTCTTTGAAAAATTCTAGCCTTGTATAGTACTCGGGACCGGCCAGTTTTGAAATCTCATAAAACAAAGAGGCATTTGGAGCCTTGTTTTCAAAAACTATCCATGAAGCCCCCTAGGGTTTTATATTTTCTACAACTTTACAGTTATAACTCTTTACAAATTCGGCTTCTAAGAGGCTTAAAACCGGGTTTTTAGAAAGCTGTCCAGATTATTTTGAAAAACCGGCAGTTTGTATTTTGTTGGTTTTTGTTTAAAAATTTGTACACCCTACCTCAAACGGTCGAAGCCGTGAGCCTACATCAACATGCAGTGTGTCGGATTCATTCTTAAAATTCAATCATTCACTTGTCTATTTACTTGAAAAACACAATATTAATAACCTTACTAGCTTACTAAGTTATGTTTTTAGGTTAATTTCTTAACCAACATGCATGTAATATTCACATCATCATCATCATCATCATCATCACTCATAAAATTTTCCTACTTAACCATGTGAAAGTATATTCACAAACACATGGTGAACACACATAATCGTAAAACTCATCCTAGAGTATAAAATCAAATTCATGCTTAGAGCTAGCAAACAAGGTAACCTAAGCATAGATCTAGCATCACCAATCATATTAAAACCATAATATAGGAAAAATAAGAATCATGAGCTTATGCTCTTATAACCTATAACTTGAAATACACATAAATCTCTCAAACAAAACTTAATGAAATTCTTAGTTAAAGGATCAAGAATGTATCTTTAAAGCTTGGGA
Organism: Ficus hirta; assembly: GCA_038430175.1. NCBI lineage: Eukaryota > Viridiplantae > Streptophyta > Magnoliopsida > Rosales > Moraceae > Ficus > Ficus hirta. The sequence goes on along the minus strand of CM076593.1, from coordinate 1,542,927 downwards.
AGGTTGCTCTAGACCTTGGTTGAAAGAAATTTTGCTCTATCTCATTCACCACACAACTAGCCACCTTTGCTCTTTCTCTCTCTCTCTCTCTCTGTCTTTTTTTTTTTTTTTTTTTTCTAAGGGTTAGAGAGGAAAAAGTTTGAAGAGAACTAAAAGTTTGAGGGTCCAACTAAGTGGTTCAAGTTCTACCATACAACCTCTATTTATAGGTGAAAATTTCATAATTTCCCACAGTTATTTTTTTTCCCTAAAATTCTCTTTGAATTATACATTTGGTCCTAAAATGTAAAATTTTTACCTTCCAAGTCCCATAATGGCCAGCCATGTGAAGCTTAAACCCAAAAAAATCTTTTCATGTTAATCCACTTAATTATTTCCATATTTCAAAAATTTCCAAAATTACATAATTATCCATGATGAGTTGTCCACTAAGTAGGGTCATGTTTGGCACTCCCTCCTAATAAGCAGTCAATTTTCTTAATATTCCAGATAGTACCAATACTATTTTAACTATCAACAGTACATTCATATTGAACTGCAGTCCATAATTCATCTGCACTTAACTGGACCGTGTATAAGTTTTTCTTTGGACTTGAAACTACTTAGCCCTCCTTACTCCAAATATTATTCGTGATTATTCTAGAGTGATCACATTCCTTATTCTTAACTTTGTATTCGTAATGACAGTCGGTCACAATATAATTTTAATACTACTTATTATACTGCAGTATCATATTATTTAAATCATGAGTTATCCTGGTCATATATATGCCAGAAAAAAATCATAAATCACGATTCTGCCTTTTTCATCATAAGGCCTTAGACTTAGCTTAATAAACTATCATTGAGTCTTATAATTTATAAGGACTTAAATATATTCTGATAAATCAGATCATGCATTTCACATTGACATATATAATACAGACTTAGATTTCCTTTGTATCTAAGGAAATCATGAGTCCGTAAAAAAGATTGGTTATTACACTATCAGTAGTTAATATTTTATTAGGTTATTTTTTACATTCCACCAATATTTTTTTTTACATTCTATCAGATTATTTACAATATGTTACCGAATTAATTGGCCAAAATGCTATATTAATTAAAAGATATAAAAAATCTAACTACAAAAAGAAAATAAATTTTGATTATTAAAATAAAAAAACCCTAATTTTAATCTTATCTCCCCTCCCCCACCAACCCAATCGGTAATCTAATGACAGCGAACTCGCGAAACGTTGACACGATCGGCGATCTCGATCTCCACTCCTCGCGATCTGGCAACGGCGACTCCAACGGTCTGATGGAGAGAGAACGGAAGAGAGAGGGGAGAGATAACATAATAGAGAGAGGAGTGAGAGAACTGAAAGAGAGAGGAAAAGGAGATAACTGGCAAAGAGAGAGAAAGCATAAGAGAAAAGAGAAAGGGGAATAAAATAATACCATTCAATTAATAAATGTTAAAGGGTTGAAAAAATAACTTTTTTAAATGAAAAATAAAAGAAGTAAATATATTTAAAGGCCAAAATTACTGATTTGTCTAAATGTAGGCAAAAGTCTTCAAAATATTTATTTGAGGGGTTATTTATTGTTACAATATATAATATTTTTTAAAGAAGTTTTTTAATAAATGATCAAAGGTTTTAAAAATCATTTAAAAAGTTATTTTTCTTAAAATAGTTAATCAATTGTTTTAAATGATCAATTATTAATTGACTGTATGATTACTGACTTACGGTCAATCACTGATTTATCATAATGTAAATCATTAAATTTCTTAGTCAATTACTGATTGATCATTAGTCAATTATTGATTGAACATTAGTCAATCATCAAGTTTCATAATCAATTATTGATTGATCATTAGTCAATAACTGATTGAATATTAGTTAATCACCAAGTTTCATGGTCAATTAGTTATTGACTAAATCTGAAAAATGACAAATGATCATTATACTAAAAAAAAAAAATTGAGCCATCTATTAGATTAAGTGACTAAAAAAGATCATCCAACTTAATTTTCTTATACATTTTATATAGTATGATTGCGATTCAAATAGTACATTTTTGAATTATTATGCCAGTTATAAAAGCTACAGTTACTTTATTAATATCCAATTAGATAAAAATAAAGTGTCAAAAATCTAAACAAACATAATGATATAGAAATCATACATATGTGTCTACTTGATGGCTGTTTTCATTCTCTTTATTTTATTTATTTTATTTCATTTAAGGGTTTTTCGGGTTGATTTGAATATGAATCTGGAGCCTGTCCTGATCCAAATTCCAGTTAGCGGTTACCATCGAAACTTCCCTCTCTCTCTCTCTCTCTCTCTCCTCTTCAGATCTCGTTCTCGTCTTCATTACAACTACACAGTAAGAGTAACTTCTCCTCTTGATTTTTCGTCTTCTTTTACCATTTTTAAAAAATTTTTTTTTTCAGAAAAGTAGTAGAGATTGCGCTTCGTTTTCTTCTGATTCACGGTCAGTAACAATTTCTGAACTTCTCTCTCCAGATTTTCAATTTCCCACTTCCATACTCTCTCTTTTTCCTCTCTCTTTCTTCTCTTTTCTTTTCTTTTTGAAATGACATAGTACGAATTTCGTTTCTTTGAAACCTTTCTGTTCTTTGTTTCTCTTTTTTTCTCAGGATGATATAATAACAACAAAACCCATAATTTTCCCAATTGTGCTCATTCACTCACGCCATGCCCGCTATGAAAAAGGTTTAGTTCTTTAACTTTTTCACAAACAATTTAACGAAGAAAGGGAAAAATAAATGGGTTTTCTTTCTTTAATTTTTATTACTATATTTTTTGTGGTGGTTTTTTTTTTTTTTTTTTTTTGGCGAATTTCTTTATGAATTGTTGTGAATTTTGTTTTGTTATCTGGGTGGTTATCAGAATTCAGGAAGCACTCACATTGGGGTTGTATTCAACAAGCTGATAAAGCACATTGGAAGCCCTGTGGATTTTCAACTCCCTGACTGGGTTAACAAGTCTAGGCCACCCATGGCCTACACTTCCATAAAGCGCAGTATCCTTTTTCACTGTCATTTCTGTTTCCTCATATATACACACACACACACACACACACATGTATATATATTTTGAATTTGGGATGGTCGGATTCGATATCTACACCTTAAATTGGAGTCAGGTGTGGAATTATCGTTAGGCGTAACTACTATTTCCTCATAGTAATTTACATTCTTTTTTGTTTGTTGGAAGAATACCCTTTTCTTGTTTTTTATTGGGTTTGTTGATTTGACGAATTTTAAGATATATATCTGACCAAGAAGATTAAAAAACGACTGGAAGATGATGGCATATTCTGCTCCTGCACTGGGTCTTCTGGGGTATGTGGTAGGGATTGTCATTGTGGGTAAGCTTTATTTTTTCTTCTTAATGCTCCTTTTTAATTAATTTGCTTGTTTTTGATACTTGGGACTTCGTTGAAAAATTCTCAAATGGAACATTGTATATGTAGTTCCTTTTTTTTTTTTTTTTTCTTCACATTTTTATCCTTATTTTTATGAGGATCAAATAATTTATCAATGATATGTAACGAAAAATCGTTGCATGAATTAAAAAAAAAAAAAAAAAGTTACAAGAAGAATTAGTGGTGTTCTTATGTTTTCCAGTTTACTAAGGTGTGCGGGATAGGTGGGAGCATTAGTGGATGGATTTCAAGACTTATGGTTGTTTGGTAGGTGGGATTAGAGGAGGAAATGAACTTGGAAGGGGTTCAAAATCCTACGTTGGTCTCTAATTTTGTTCCTTCTAAGTTAAAAGATTCGGGAGGGAAATTAATACCAAACACAATAAGAGAAAGAACCTTTCCTTACTCTCCATTTTGACACTTGGGTTAAATATCTTTCTTTTTTCACTAAATATCTTTCTTTTTTTTACTATTATTTTTCCCTCTTACAAAACACAACTTAAGAGAATGGTTTACTTCTGTTTTGAATGTATGTTTCCCTTTGGAGGACTTGCTTTCCTCCGTTGTAATCTTTCTTATTTTTGTTGAATTTTCCAAATTAAATATCTTATTGTTTGTTACACGAAGAGGATAAGGCGCCCTATTTCAAATAAAAGGCAACTAATCATAAAGAATCAAGGGTAATGGAATTTTGGTTGTCCGGAACAGGTGGCCCATGTTTGTTAAACAAGAGATTTCAATCTATAATTAGTTTGTTGGTTCATTATGCAGAATGCTTTTATCTAGCTGTTCTTCTGGTTGTAAATGTGGAAGTTCATGCCTCAACAAAGCTTTTCAGCACCGACCTGTGAAGAAAATGAAACTTGTGCAGGTATAAGCATGTGACATGCGTTTGTAGTTCTAAATTAATGTGTTCCAAATTTGATTCAACTGTACTCTCAGCTTTCTATTGGTTTAGGTGAATAGATTAGGAAGGTATTGTAATTGTAAGGACGATGGAAGCCAAAGACTGGTAAGGTGTAGAGGCAAATATAAAGTTGATACACCAAAATTTTGTTGGCAATATCTAATTTGCAGAATCTCTCTCTTTCTCTGTCTCTCTTCTAAGGGATTGGTTACAATAATGGGAAGCCGATCTATTGAGCAGCTAATGCTGCCAATATTAACTCGCCTTGCCTGATAGATGAGATACTCCACTCTATTTTGCTGTTCCTTTTTGAACTTTAGGCTTCGATGCTTTTGCAGATTTTATTTTATTTTTTATTTTTTATTTTTTATTTTTGGTTCTTTCTATTTCACCTCCTTTAGTACTGATTTCTATTTTCTAACTATTAATGTTGTTATATTTCTATTGGGTTTATTAATTGTTGGGTTAAATAGTCAAACCTGATTCAGTTATTCTTTTCCATCAATTCCTGCAAAGGAGAAATATTTTGTGGCTTGGGAAATGAATGAGTAGGACAAGGACTTTGCTTAAGTTTTAAGATGAGGCTAAGAGATGAAGTATTGTAAATTGAGAGAAATATTGGTATCAACTAGTAAGTAGTAACTCATTCTTTGAGAAGCATAGCCTAATACTGTCATGATCAAAATCTCAATTTAACTGAATGTGTTTTGCTTTCACAAACTAATGTCCTGTGCGTTTTTAGCATATTACATCTTTTTATACTCTTGTGCATAATCTGTCTTATTGTTCTTATTGAACTGTTGAAGTAAATATTTAAGTCTAAGGTATTGCTTGTAGACTGAGAAATGTGGTTCTGGAATCGTGGCGGATGAAGATATCAAGCAAGGAGAATTCGTAGTAGAATATGTGGGAGAAGGTGACAACTCAAGAGGATTTTCTTTTTCTCAATTGGAGTCTATGACCTGTTTAATCAGAAAAGAATTAACCCATGCTTGTTCCTTTTTTTTTTCCTTACACAGTTATTGATGACAAAACGTGTGAAGAAAGGCTTTGGAACATGAAACACCGTGGAGAAACAAACTTTTACTTGTGTGAAATCAACCGGGATATGGTTATTGATGCAACATACAAGGGAAACAAGTCAAGATACATAAATCATAGCTGTTGTCCGAATACCGAGATGCAAAAATGGTCCTATATTGACACCCTAAATCTAATATATGATTTCACAACCAAAAAGTTTTGTATCTTATACCTTTTTTACCCCATTCTTTTCAAGGATAATTGATGGTGAAACGAGGATTGGCATATTTGCGACACGTGACATTTCAAAGGGCGAGCATCTAACCTATGATTACCAGTATGGCCACTTGTGACATTTTAGTTCTAATTTTCTTCTCTATTTTGTAAAAGAAGTGTATCTTTTAGATATTCAATTTATGGAATCTTTTCTCACAACACAGGGTAGCAATAAGCAGATTTGAAGTTTTATTTTTCTTAGTCTGGTCTAATAAATTATGTAGGTTTGTCCAGTTTGGTGCAGATCAAGATTGCCATTGTGGCGCTGCAGGCTGCAGGAGAAAACTGGGTGTGAGGCCAACCAAACCCAAGATATCATCAGATGCAGCATTGAAGCTAGTAGCATACCAGGTTGCTTTGTCCTCTCCCAAACTGAAAGCATATCTGTCTAGAAAAGATGTATGTATTGGTTTTCCTCTGTTTTTTTCCCTTCTTGAAATAGTTGATGAAAATTGCATGTATTGCATAAAAGTCATGTTTTGATCATTGTCCATTTTGGACGCTTCTTCTTTGAAACAGTCATCATTGTTATTTTTGCAAGGGAGCCCCTATTTCTATATTATTTTCCACTCTTGATCTACTTGCAACTTTAACGAGGTTTATTCTAGTTAAATGCGTTATAGCTTTACTCGGTGAAAGTTGATGAAATAGACTTGGTTCGAGGGAAACATTGGCTGGTTTATCTCAGTAAATGTAGAATTCTGACCTCAGTACTATCAGTCTCATTTTATTTTATTTTTTTCCCTGTCCAAGGTTTACCAGAATGGAGATCTGCATATAGGTGGGTCATGCTCTTGACATTTTTTTTTAATAGATCAAATTATGTGATAAATATATATATAACTATTTTAACCAGCAAGGTTTTTCCTTGTTGTTTATGTATCTTATTGTCTTTCTCAGGGAGTTCTCGCGATGGCCATAACAAAAGAATTTGCACGCGTAGCTGTGTTGGTCAATTGGTTATGATAAGTCGCCTGCATGTCAGGTATTCCCTGTGCAGAATATCTCGCACGTCTCCTATCTACACCCTCATACATTACAAATTTCTCCAGCTGTGTTCCAAATATTCTTTCCTCATTTCTCTTCCTTCTAGATTTTGGGTGGAATCCCTTTTTCCGTTTTTGCAACATAATCTTTAGAATATCAAAATCAGTTCTCATATATATTCTTATATATGTGTGTGTGTGTGTGTGTGTGTGTGTGTGTTTTCATTAATACAATTCAGTTGATCAATTTTTGATCCCCATGCTTGATATGTTCCAGGTCCTTTGGTCTTATTAAACGGTTTGACAAGCATTCCAGAAAACACTGGGTAAGAGATGTCACTCAAGTCATGATTAATTTAAAGATTCCTAATTTACAGTAAAACTTTTAGACAGGGCTGGTTGCCGTGGTTTTGTCATGGCACTGAAAAGGGAGGGGGAGAAAAAAGAGTTGATCGTTTTCTGGTTGTTGCAGATTCTGTTTGAAAATGGACAAAGTGAATTTCTTGACATGTCAAAGGAGGAATGGATACCATTACCTCAATGACGTTATCGGCCATTGTGAGGTAAGGAAATGAATGGGGATTTGAAGGAAACTTTTCGGGTATCTAGCACTGATGCCCCCAAAACTTGTCACTTTTTGACAACTTGTCCCCCAAACTTCTAATTTTGACAATTTACCTCTTTAACTTGCTAAATTATAGTAATGTACCCCCTATCAATTAATTTTTTGTTAAATTGATCATGAAAGACCCATGTACGTCTCATGTGAAGACCGGAAAAACCCATTTTCAATTAAAAATTTTCAAATATAAGACAAACCCTAATGCAAATAGTATAGTTTCAAATCTTTAATTTAGTGTAAAATTAACTAAAAGGGGTACATTGCAACAATTTAGCAAGGTCAAGGGGTAAATTGCCAAAATTAAAAGTTTGGGTGGTAAGTTACTTAAGGGTAATAAGTTTAGGGGGCATTAGTGCTAAATACCCAAAACTTTTATGTCGACCAGTGTTCAAATTGGCAGTAAAATTAGCAAATATTAGCAGTAAAATTCTGGATAGTTCACAGCAATGCACCCTGAACTTTTGTCATCTGTAAATTGGACCTCAATTTTTAATTTTGACAATTAGGACCCTAAATATGACTATTCTTTGATAATGAAAACCAATAAAGGACGGACATCAATAAAGGTATTGAGATTAGGGTCCTTGTCGAAATTAAAAAGTTTACGGTCCAATTTGCTGACCAATTAAAAAAGTTTTGGGCTCATTTGTGCACAATTCCAACAAATTTTCAAATTTACTGTCATTTTTTTTTTTTGGCTTGAATTTAGTGTGTCGTTTGCAAAAATTGTATGGTCGGGGAGAACAATGCCAAACACCTACAGTTCATGGTGCAATATTGCAAAAAAAAAAAAAATAAATAAAAAAAAACCCCTAAAATTTTAGATTCTCTTTAACCTTGGTGGATTCTGTACAGAGTAGTAGGGGAAGTGGCCCTTATTTTCTTATTTAATAAAGTTTCTTGTCAAAAAATAAAAATAAAAATAAAATAAAATAAAAGAGATTCGTACCTGAAAAAGACTTTTGTGAGTGTTGCCATTTCCCTCGACTTGTTACTAACTAGAATATTTTTTACTTTCTTTTTTTTTTTTTTTTGGGGTTCTACAGTGGAAAATACTGATCTCATGAACGTACGTGTTATTCTGTTTCGGTAGGATCCGCAATTGAAGTCGGTGATTTTTTTAATGTTAGGTCTTTGTTTCGGCTGTCACATAAAAGCTAGACGTTTATTGATTTAGAGAATGTTGTTAAGAATGTTCCCATAGTGACATTGTATACTGTTAAGCAGTTTATTTTTGTTTTTTGTTTTTTTTGTATTAATTGCTTAGCGTTCACAAGAATGCTATGCTTCTGCTATTATTCAATTGGAGCATATTTTGTTTGTTTGTTGTTTCTTTTAATCCTTTGTTCAATTTATTTAAATAAATTTTTTTTTTTTGGGAATAAAATGAACAACGTAGTAGTTTAAATTCCAGGGATAGAGCTGTTTAAAAATCAATTACCTTATAAGGCAAACACGGTATGTTGGGTGAGGGACGACATCTTTTCCCCATCCACGGTTGATTAATTATTTAATGACTTTCATTTAAAGAATGCACTGAAATAATTATAGGCCGTATTCATCAAAGTAACGCACCGGAACGTAAAGATTTTCATTAATTTCGGGATTTAGTAAATAAAATTTGAGATTAAAGGTTATTTGAAAATTAATAATCTTGATTAATGTAAATTTTCACAATTTAAATAAATTTTATAAGAGTTACTGGTTTAACCCATCAAGTTTTAGATATTGTAGTTTGGCCCTAACCGTTTGGATATATTGAAAATAAATCCCCGATGGATATAAGAGTGAAAATAAGTGTTGATTAATTCGATCATACTTAGGAAATTAAGGGAGAGGTTTTGTTTTAAAGAAATTCCAGGTAGTATAAAATAGTTAAGGATTTAGTGATTAAAACAGGTTTTAAAAGTGGAACTCTGAGTCTATTTTAATTTAAGTAAAAATTTAAATAGAAAATATCGAATTTAACTGCCTTCTTTTTTTCCTTGTATATCCCAAAGTGTAGAAGTCTGCTATTTTCTCTCCGAGGATAGTTGTGTCATTTTCGTGAGTAAGAGGTGTTTAGGGTTTTACTTGCACCCTAATAGTCAAGGAAATAATTGACCAACTGCATCCAGAATAATCAGAAAATTGGAGTACAATGAGGTTATTCTTCGATATGGAACCAAAATGAATCGATTAAAGACGCAGGCAACTAATGACTAGAATCCCCCCTCAAAAAATTTGTTTTTTCCATCTTATTTACCTATGTATATATATGAGTATATATTTATTTATATATAACCCAAGCGGTCTAACCCCCCGAGGCGGACCTCAACCGACAAGCGCTAGACAGGCTAAGGGCATATAAAATTGTGTAAAACCCCCCTCTAAAAATGAAAGATCTAATTCATATATATCCTTAAAATTTACTTATATCGTTATTAATCCCTTAACAAAATTTCATGATTTCATCATTTGTGACGGCATTGAGTTTTGATATGTAATTCTGTTGACTTAATGTGGGCTTCAACTTTTAAACTTACAGTTCATTGGCCATTTCGAAGATATGTTACAAACTGATAGTATCCCACTTTTTTTTATTAAAAAAATCAAAAAATTGGAACATATTCTCTATTGTAATTAGTAATTACAATTTTGAAATGACGAATATTCGATGTAGCAAAAACATAAACCTTCTTTTTTTATTCTTTGTTTCTTGCAATCCCCTACTTTTGTTGTCGGATATCTGTCTTTGCATCTCCTCTTACATGCTCTATTACTTTTACATGGTTGCAGGTCAAGCAAATGAATCGTTATTCTGGATTCTGCTTTTAAAAAAAAAAAAATATGTTAAAAATTATGTAATGATTTCAAGTTTAAAAGCAAATCTTATGAACTCATTAAAAATACAAGAAAGATGACTAATATGTTCATAATTTTTTTTTTTTTTTGAACTTGAAGTCATTACAAGAAAACTCTTCATCTTTCCATTAAATTACTTAAAGTAGCCATTTATACTCTTCAACTAATAAATCGAACCGTAAATTTCAGATAAAAAGAGAAGAGAAAAGGGATAAGTTGTAAGAGTCACTAACCTTTTTTTTCTTTGGCTTTCAGGTCCTTAGTCTTATTTTTCTTACCTTCAAATGAAGCAAAATCTTTCTTAGCACATATTAAAAATAATGGGAAAAAAAAAAAGCAAAGCCTTTAATTAAACTTAATTCATATAACTATCCATTGAGTAAAATCCCATACACATGTGTAATGGAAAAAATGATTCCAAGAATGTAAAGTATCTAATTCATTTTCTAACCTAGGTCCCCAACTTTGGTTGCTTGGTAGGGACAGAACTAGCACTTTGTAGGCTAGTTCCTTCCTTACTCTAACAAGAAAGCTAGTAAAATATCTTGTCTGGATTGGATCTATGAAGCATACCTTGTGATAAAGAGGTCTGGTAGATCCTACTTGTGGAACACACAAGATGAAATGAAAATAGAGACACAAATTAGCGTTTGTGTAATATACCCTAGGACGTTGTAACTATAATTTGGTATTATATTAGAGAAGATCAAGCAGTTTAATACTGCTTTTATTCAAGAAATGCTAAATGCTAAGGAATCCACAAAATTTTTTTTTTAAGGATAATTGTATACTAAATAAAAAAAAAATACAAACATCAATACTGAATACAATTATGACATTAGAAAACTTAACCACATTTACAAATTGTTCCATAAATAAATTCTACCGAATTGCACATGACAATAAAAAGTGCAGCAAATTCAAATATTGGAAAACGAAAAGGCACACCAATTCTTAAGGACACATATGACTCTTTTAAAAATACCACTACAATCTATAAAAAATGGTGATCAATCAAGACTAAAACATCTATTACAAAAAGGTCTTCCCAACACAGTAAGAAAATACCGAATTCATAAATTGAATGTATAGAAAGTAAAGGTAACCTATAAATTAAGAAACAAAATGATGAGGTTCATTTGAGCAAGGAAATTATTAAAAACTTTACTTTAAAGCTTACCAAAATGATCCACGGCCACAAAGAAGATAAGGGTGAATACTCAAAAGTATGTAGATTTGTAACTCTTGGCCATTTTCTTCCTCAATAGTATACAAAGAAGATAAGCATTTAATATAAGTGGATGAAAGTTAAGAAATTCTGGGACCAATAAAATTGTGATTATAAAAAGGCCATTCCGGTTTTCCGTTTAAACTTTACCATTAACTTCTTGGCCTTTCGGTGGTAGTTTTTAGTGTCAATATTTTGATATAAGAGAAATAGGTATTACTCTACCTTTCCTTAAACTAGTTTATAAGCATCTGTTAATTTTGTTAAGGGAGATTTTATTTATATCTCAATATATATAAATACCCCCACACAATCATTAAAAAATCTTAATATACTTTTATTCTATAATAAAATTAACTTAAAACTCATTAACAATACTTATATACCCACATACATATATAAATGGAAATATTCTTTTTTTTTTCCCTATACAATAACTAAAAAACATACACCACATTAATTATAAATGGAAATAATATTTTTTAAAGAAGTAAAAAAAAAAAATTCTCTACAAATTTAATTATCGTTAATTTCATTTTGTAAACCCTAAGTTGTTCGTCATCTAAAAAAAAAAAAAAAATTTCAATGTAGGATTCAAGTGAAACAAAAATAAAAAAAAGTTTGTCTTTTGAAGAGCCAACAACTATTGAAGTATGTATTTTAAATTTTTTGATTCATTAGTCTTGTATGTTATTTTTCTTTACTTTTAATATTTGAAAACGATTCTTTTTTGTGAGTTTTTTTTTTAAATTTTATTTATTGATTCTTTTTATTTATTTTTTTTCTTGCTATTTTTTTTCTTATTTAGATTTGTTAATTTATTTTTAATAAAACAAATTAAAATTAGAATGGAAGAGGGTGTATGAGACGGTTAAGTCTGGTATTATATTAAAAAGTATTTATAAAAGGATATATTTATTATATTTATATTAGGAAACATTTATTGGGTGAGTGTATTTATCAATATTATTAGTGTAAATATAAGCACTCTTTTGTTAAATGTTTTGTATGGAGTAAAAAGTGGAGTCCACATATGGGTTCATTATGATCTTCCTTGTAAAGGCCTTGTGGTAGATTTGTCATGTGAAAAAAAAAAAACTGTGTTTACTCCTTTGTGTATGTACCAAAAAAAGTGAATATACATTTTTAAGTTAGAATATTTATTTGAGAAAAAAAAAGGAAGAAATTATACCGTATAGCATCTTTGATAGGTCCGATTAAAATATATAGTAGTTTTTATAAAACATAGTAAATTATAACATATTTTAGTTAGCTTTTAAAATAAATTACTATTTTTAAAATTTACCCTTGTTTCTCTCTTCTCACACTCTCTCTTTTCCTCTTTGTTTTCTCTCTCATGTCCACTGTCGCCATCGCTGGCGTGCCACGACAAAGAACATCGCGATGCCCATAAGCCTTGGGACTGAGAGAATTGCAACAAGCGCTGGATCTCCGACCTCCCATCGTCGGAAGTTGTGAACAGGATGTCAAGAAAATTGCAACAGTTGAGAGCTCATGAGCAAACAAAGAATTGTAGCGAGTGCTGGATCTCTGGCCTCCCATTTGTTCCTCAACATTCGGAGATAGCCGCTTGTCACCAATGGGAGAATCGCGATGCATAAAATCCCAACCCTAATAGTCATGTTGCGTCCGTTCGTCGTCGGTGGGAGAATGTGATCCTCATCGTGTTTTGGATATCTCTGTGGATTCTTCGTATTCTTTGGCAACGTTTATTGTGGCGGCAACTGTTGGTGCTACTAGATTTAGGATTAGGGACTAGGTTGGGGATCTAGGGATTTTGGGGTGTTCTTTCAATACTTTTAAAATTGAGGGTTTTTCTTTTAAAATTATACTAAATAATGTACTTATGTTTAATCAAATAATAACACTATTAATGGACTTACCAATTACAAGCATCAGACTTACATATAAATACCACATTAATACAATATTGTAAATACATGATTTACAGGTAAATAGTGGAATTTCCGCATTAATAATTAGATTTATCTCATAAATATAAAACTTGACAAAGAAACTAAAAAAAAAAAATAGAAAGATCCCAGTATATAAAAGATTTTACATGATAAATAATTTGATTTATTGATTTTTTTCTGTCTTAATAAAATCAAATTTTTACTCGATAAATCTATTTATTTATAAAAAAAATAGATTTACTAAATAAATATTAGGTATACTATTTCAAATAAGGTAAATGGCACTATTTATTGGTAAATATTAGGATTTACAGGTGTAAATACATAATTGCAAGATAAACAAAAATACTAAATCTAACTTAAAAAAAAAAGATAAAAAAACAAGGTAAATAAATGAATTTACCTAGAAATAAATATTTTTTAATATTAGGTTCCAAAATTTAGTAACATAACCTAAACAAGTTTTTTAAAAATCCCCAAAATTGGCACCTAGATTTGGTGTCCTAGTCTCGTAGATTCACAGCCGCCGGCCAAAGACGAAACTGTCGCCTGTGAGGACGATGAAGTCGCTAGAGAGAATGACGACACTACCTCCCTAGATTAAGGGTACCACCTCCCTCTCTCTTGAACATAACTGAGAGGAAAAATCAAATTTAAATAAATATGTATTAAAAACCTAATTCGTTTGGTTAAGGGGTGTTTGGTTTCAAGTTTAGTTTAAACTAAACTGTATTTTTTTCATCATATTTTTTGTCTTTTTTTGAAAAAATTTTTTGTCTTTTTTAAAAAAGTTTTTTATTTTTTCTGAAAAATTACTATTGAAACTTAAAAATCTTAAACTAAACTCATTCACCAAACACCCCCTTAAACGATCCAAACTCAAAAATTCCCTTTTTTGTTTTTTGTTTTTTGTTTTTTTTTTTGTTTTTAATTTAATAAAATTATAATTAATTTTTAAAAAATTAATCAACTTTAAACTAAAAATATTATTTCAAATTGGTGCACCCAAAAATTACTGGATCGGAGGTAGCGGACCCCGCCGTCTAAGCAGAGGACGAGTAAATGGTGTCGTTTTTGTAATGTTTTCCGGTCGGATCGGGTTGACCCCACGAGTAAAAACCGAAACCCGCATTTCCAACTGATAATAGTAATTAATCTTTTTTATTCTCAACCCAGTGAAGAGTAAGGCCTCACTTCCATGGACGGACGGATTAGAGAAACAACAGTACATGAGATTCAGAAATTAATCTAGCTAAGAGAACAAGACCTTTGTGTGTTAGCTTGGGAAGAAAATTTTGATATTTTCAATCGAAAATCAACCAAAATATGGGAGAGAGGTATGGTATGATTATCCCTAACTGAAATTTGAAGTTTGTTTCGATCCGAGTTCTTATTTCAAATTATGTGTTTTAAATTTTTTTTTTTTTTCCCGATTTCAATTAAGAAATTTGGTTGAAAAAAACTTCTGTTAGTTTTTTGTTTCTATCTTTGGAATTTCGGTGAAATTCTGGTGATGTTAAAAAAAAAAAAAGATGGGGATTTATTTCTAAACTTGCCTACTATGTTTCAATCTTAATGGTTCTTGTGAAATTCTTTGAGTTTGAATTGCTAAAAAAAAAAATAAATAAATAAACAAATTGGAATTGAGCTCCAATTAGACTTCCTTTTTCTGTAATTTTGTTGTTTTGGTTAATTTAGGATTCATAACATATTTGAACATATTGTATGAATTCTAATCCTGTGATTTGAGCCTGATGACAGGATTTGAACCTTTGGGAATTCAAGTTTAAATTGCAAATTTTCCATCTTTTCTATTTTGGGTCCCTTGTTCGTGTGAAAGTTTTATCAATTTATTTAAAACTGATCTGGGATTTGAGATTTGAAACTGGACTATTTGTGTGTGTGTGTGTGTGTAATATTATATTGAATGTTTCAGAATGTCCTGGCCTGGGTTGGTTTTTGGCCGATTTAAGCGTTTTTAAATTCCAGCTATACAAAACAGAGCAATTTTTGTAGTGTTACTGTTATGTCTTTTCATACTGTTCTACCAGTTTTATATATTTATTTATTTTTTAAATGGGGCTCTTGATCTTTTTACTTTCTTTACAGATATCTCCTTATTTATGAGGCTGGTTTAGAAATTTTGTGATTATAGTAACGTGTTAAACATCTCTATGGCACACTGAGGAATACTCAATTTGTGTATTTGTTTGTAAATGTTATTGATTATTCTGATCTGAGAACTAAATTGTTGAATTGTTATTCTTATTCAAGAGAATGGCAGAACGATAGCAGATGCCAATGCTTTAGAGAAGAATTCAGTAGATTTATACCAAGAGGTAGTATTCGATATCCCTATTTTTGATAGCCTGTTTTAATATTGTTTTGGCCAAAAGAGTTTTGAGATGATTTATAAAATCATGAGATTTAAGAAATGGTGATTGATAGTTGTTTTTGGAAACAGTTTATTTCCAAATGATTTCCGGTAAAAGCATTTTTGGAAAATATAAGGCTTTGAATGATTATGCTTATGGAGACTGCTACATATTTGTGGAAGAAAAGCTTAACTGATTTGTTGTGGATTTGAAAACTATTTTGGAAATAGAATATCTTCCAAAAGGGATTTACGAGATTTACATGGATTTTTGGCATATAGAAATTATTACCTGATGGCCAGGTTAGAGATTGGGATATGCAGATCATATCTTCGGGGACAGACCCTGAAATTCGATCGGGACCAACCGGAATTGTGGTGGTTGGCCTACGGACGATATTATAGTGTGAGTTCATCTTCAGTATATGATATACTGCGGGTGTGCATGATTGAGTTGATTTATTTTTGAGTTCCAATTATTATTGCTTCTTCATTTATGCCATTTAATTTATTCAAGATTTTATCTTTGTCATAGTTTTTTTCTGCTTTAATTTTTTTGAGTCCTACTGAGCCTTTCGCTCACTGTTTTATTTTTCTGTTTTATCACACCACCAACAACCCCCCCCCCCCCCCCCCCCCCCCCCCCCCCCCCCAACACACAAAGGAAAATCTAGGAGTATACCATTTGGGATGACTACCCATAATTACAATGAGCATGACGTATTATTTAGGAAAGAGTTCCCAGGCCAGCTTGATACACCAACCCCGAGTTCAATAATGGACATGATGAAAACCCTTGGTACGACAGTATCCGACTACAAAGCTTGGAGGGGCAAAAAGATTGCGGCGAGTGATATTGGGGGTGCATCGGATCCTAGTTTTGAGATGCTTCCCACTAGCAAAAGAAGAAGGGTTAGCCGCAAAGAGGTAGTAATGAATTAGAAGGGCTGCTTCCCACACACAATTCTGAAATAAACTTTGTTATTATTTAAGAAATAAACCTTTTTTGCAAAAATATTAGAGGCAATGATGAATGTGGATATGCACTTTGCCAGATTCTTGAGAACAAGAAGGCTATTGATGCAGTGATTAAGGCCGCTTTAGCAGAGAAGGACCCTCTTTCTTCTTTACCTGCGTTTTGCTGTTACCATCATGATGGTAAGCTTCTAGCTGTCTGTGAATTTCCATGGTCATCACCAATTCATAATTCTGGAGAAGGGGAAAATAATTTTCTATAGAGCTAAATAAGTATATTTTTGTATTTTGAGTGTCATACCTTATGGGGTCTTCTAAGTCTGTATTTAAACAATGACAGCAAACTCTTTTGTAGGAAATTTTAGAAGTTCTTAAATTTGGTAGAGTGCTTGATTCGTTAGCATTGTTTTCCCTTTCTTAATTTTTTTTCCCCTCCTGTGGTTGAGTTTTCTATCATTGATGTTTTGTTAGGATTTTATGTTTACAATATCATTTGATTCTTCTAATTGACATGGCTACTAGAATGTATACATGAAATATTGAAATGGGCATAAAATCTTTGTATGAGGCCATATTACCATGTCTCATGTTTGTTATGACATTCAGTCAGTGTGGAGACCAAATTCCATGTCTCATGTTTGTTATGACATTCAGTCTGTCTGGAGACCAAATTCCTTCTTAGGTTTGCTGGTTTTAAGTTCGGCAACACTTCATTGATTTGCATCATATTTATTTATTTATTTATTTATTTATTTTTATTGTTAATATGTATGTTTTGGTAATGCGCATTCTAGTCATCTTAAGATTACACTTTTAAGTTGATTCTTGTAATTAAATCTGATTGCTAGACTTCTCTGCTTGTTTGGGATCCGGACATGGTGATGAGCTCTCACATTCTGTTAAAAAATACATCCACAACCTCCTTAAGGTATTGTAAGATAATTTCATTCATTTTGCCATCTTACTGGATGAATGCCTTGTATGGATATACAGTTAGCTGAATCTTGAGAAGTCTGCAGATCAACATGGAAGGGCCATATGGGTCTGAGTGGCCAGTGGAAGAGAAGATAAAGCGTAGGGAAATGGTTGCAGGCGAAGCACGCTATATATTTGCATATGAGGCTTTCAATGCAAATGCGTGTGAATCATCAACAACCTCTGAAGTGGAAAGAGGTTTTACTAATTGTCTGGCAGATAGGGGCCCCTTGGTTGGATTTGTACATTATCGATTTGTCATAGAGGAAGAGTTACCTGTTCTTTATGTTTACGAGTTGCAACTAGAATCTCGTGTTCAAGGGAAGGGACTGGGCAAGTTTCTAATGCAATTAATTGAGCTTATTGCTCAAAAGGTGCTCTTATTTATCTATTTTATGTTTTTACTTCATAGAAAGTAGGTACTATATTGTAAGAAGAGCGCCAACCTTTAGAAGCTTGGTATGATTATGATCCACCTAGGATAGCTCAAAATATCTAATTCTTAATAATGCACACTGAATTTGTATGAGATCACAACAATAATCTGCATTTTACTTGCACATATGGTAAATATTTTTCCATTAACTTGTGAGGATTTGTATGCATATTCTTGCTTCTGGTATCTAGGCATTAATCAAGCAGTTTCATCTTCTGCAGAACCACATGACTGCTGTGCTATTGACGGTTCAGAAAGCAAACTTGGGTGCCATAAATTTCTATATGAGGAAGATGAGGTAAATCCTTTGTTTGAATGTGCGATGTTAGCTATTTTCTACATGAGCATGCATATTCTAGCTTCTGGCATGTAGGCTATTCAGCAGTTTTATATTTCAAGAAACTTTGCACTGTGTCAATGTTTTAGTGGCGCCATTTTCCTATTTTCTTCACTTCATCCTTTAAGTAAAACCTACACAACCCAGCCTGGAAAAGAAGAGGGCAAAAAACTAAAAAAACTCTGTGGTTGACTGGCTCTAAGTTTACTTGCTTTTGCAGTTTGGTAGGCCTTTAGTGCCTTACTGAACCTTATCAGATATTGTTACTTCATCACTTGGCGGTTTTTAGTTTCCGTTCAAGTTTCTTTTACTCAAAGTTGATGTTTTTGCAGATATGTTGTATCAACAACCTCACCATCAAGAGTTGATCCTTCGGTAAGGGATTATCGATGAGCAATAAATTCACATGCAATGAATGAGTTTTTTTCTTCTTCTTCTTTTTTTTTTATTATTTTTTTTTGGTGTGAAACAACCGTTGTTTTTTGTTTGAATCGGTTTAATTTATTGTGCAGAATCAGAAAAGCTATGAAATTCTTTGCAAAACATTTGATCGTGAGGCTATTGCTATCTTTGCTGATGAAAATGTGGGATCGGAATTCTTAAACTTGTGATTGCTGTATTGACAACAGGATTATCCTGAATATGAGGTACATGGATTTGCAATGTGTATTTCTACTTTACATCCTTGTTAAAATAAAGTTAACGTGTAGTATCAATTTGCCAAAAAAAAATAAATAAATAAATAAAATAATAACCAAAAAAAAAAAATTACAGCAGCAAAAATACTCGAAAGAATACCTAAAACTGGGGCACCGTTTGTGTAATGGATCTGGATCCATATGATCCAGTTTAAATGGGGTTATCATATAGGATTCCCTTTTTCAAAATCTGAACCACATCCATATTTTTTTCCTCTTCAAACACCCATTTGAAGTTACAATTCGAGTTTGAACCCAAAAAATTCAGACTTTCCAATCTTGATCCATTTGCCAAGCAACACCTTGTAGGAATTGTGCGGTGGAATTTTAAAAATTTTCTATGATCGAATAAACTCGTGATGTCTAAATTATTTTTAAATATGTATTTTGTGAGTCAAGAACCTCCAAGAATGATCCAAGAACTTGTAAAGAGCTTCAACTAACTAGTTTATTACTTTTGTTTTTGAGTTTTTTTTATAAAATTTTTGTTACATTAAATTTATTATTAGATTATTAAAATACCATCTTAAGTTAGATCAGATACATTACAGATGATGTATTTTGTTAGAATTTTAATGGACTTGGACGGAAATGACTAAAATAGCCAAGAAAATAAGAGTTCATGATTCTCGACCAAAAATAAAAAATAAAATAGGGATCATATCGTCGCCTTCTAAAGAAATCATGGACTATTTGGGTCAATTACTGTAAAATAATTATATAATAATTATCTATACATAAAATCAAGAAGGAGAATAATCTCTTCTATTTCCTCAAAAAAAAAAAAAAAAAAAAAGTCCTACATGTAGGGGATTAGGTAAGATTTTGTTTTAGTTCCAAATTTTTAGAGACATTATCCATTTCTAGTCAACTTTTATTATTTAAATAAGATTCTCTAGATATTTAAACTAATTATTCAAATAATTTTATTTATCCGTATCCATTAATTTAAATTAAATTCCATATTTATCTCAAAAGATAAATATCATTAATTTAAATTATAAATCATAAATAAATAAATCTCATGATAATTATTTAATAAATAAATAAGTATCCAACTGGATACTTATCATAAATAGATTAAACAACACAAAATCTATTCTCTTACTAGTTGGACATACCCACTGTCATCCCAGTGTGCCAGGCGCGTCATCACAATACTGACGAGAATTTAAACCACATTAGTAATTTAGTCAATTACCATCCGCTAATGGAATTATATTCCAATAATCTGATTAAATATTTTAAACCGAATCAATTAATCACATAATTATTAGTTTTAGAGTCAACACCACTATAAACTTGAAACTATACTCCTGATTATATACCGTATTACGCAAGCTTATAAATGACCTTTAGTCCATGACCTTGTCAAATATTCAATACCATCACCACTTAAGTTGTTTGTATTTTTTTAAACTTAAAATTAAGTGTCAGTTGTATTTATTTTATACCATCATTTTTTACTTTTGAAGATGAATCCTTTTCTAATAAATGTAAAACACACCCGCACATATTATTTTAATTGTTGATCATTTTACAGTCAAAAAATATTTTCCAAACAAACTAAAGTTGTAATAAAAATAATTAGAAAGAAATGTCGATAAAGGAATTGGAAGGGAAAAAAAAAGAATGTACTTAATATCGGTTTTTGTACTAAAACATAAAAATAATAATTATGTGGGGCACATTTAAAAAGAAAACTTTAAGTGGGGGCAAATTACAAACATTTAAAAAAAATGTGGGACATAATTTGAAATTCAAAAAAATTGTGGTGGGCACATGCCCCGCCATGGCCCCTAAGCAGGTCCCTCACTGACTAAGGAAACATGTTTTCAGATGCTTATTGGTTCCAAAACCTAGCTTGTGATAGCTCGATGTAAAAATTATAATGGTACCACCACTCAGATTTGAAATATATAGTCATGTCCCCAGTTTATATAAAACTATGGAATAGTGTTGCCGTTGAAAAATTTTGCTGGCTTGGTCACTGAAAGAGGAACATTTTAAAGTTAAGAGATTGGAGTGAAAATAAATAATAAAGTTGAAAATTTTCAAATTCAGAAATCCAAGAGTTTTATGAAACGGCCTTAATGGGAAAAAAACAAATGTAAATAAAGATACTCCTGATTCAGTTGTTCTTGAATCTAGTTAGAAATCTTGATCTCAATTTGAAAATCTAGGATTTGAATGGATATTCTTTCATTAAGATTTCACTCTCCAAAACTGCATTGATCAGTCCTAACTTTTTTTTTTTTGGGGTTATTTTAGCTTAAAAAAAAAAAAGAAAAGAAAGAAAGAAAGTATATATATATATATAGCTTAAGATGGTATAAAATAGATGACTGCTTCTTTAAAAATTCTCATTGGATTAGGTGATGGCATTGCATGGGAGGATGTTTATAGGCATGCTAACTGATTTTGGCGGGGCTGTGCGGGAACATTTTGATAATTGCTCTCCCTTTTTTATTTGTTAAATTAAAAAATAGGGAAGATTCTGGCTCAAATCATGTCGGATGAGCATAATAGACAAATTTGTGGTTTAGATGTGATCCGAAAGGAAATTTAAATGTTCAGTAAAGCACACCTAACGAGCAAATTCTAGAATTACAAAACATCCACAGGTGTGGATAAGATGACAAAGGATTTTTGACACCTTTGTTAGGCATCTCTTTGTGCATCCGAGTTCAAGTTCCATTATATTCCTTTTAGGCCTCATTCCAATTTCTACCGTTGAAGTTTGGGTTGATGATGAAATGATAAGTCTCGGGTAGATGACTGAGAAAAACTTATATAAAAAACTTGACTCTATCATACTTAAAAAGTGTTCCTATCTATTGGACTGAAAAACTTAAAAATGATGAGGTCAGTATCCGATCTTATTTATTTATCAAAAATAATTCTAGAATTCCAAAAGTTACTAATTAATTTGTAATTAAATAGTAATACAAACAGTATAGTTAGTGTGGCAGTCAAACAAAGCCAATTAAAAGATTCTTTCCAATATGTTCCTTGTTCATCGGGTAATGAGCTTTTAAGTACCCCAAAAGCAGGCATGTGAACAAAACCTAACACGTTCGGCAAGGCATTATTAATATTAGAGCAAGTGCCACTTTGATGAATAAATTGTAAATTTTGATTTTTGTGTGAAAAAGATACTTTTAATATAGTACTATTTTTTTAATGTCAAAGTTTTCATATATCAAACTTGATGGTAAATTTATCACAATAGTTAATCAATATCAAATTTAACATATTAATACAAAACATAAAACATTGGTTAAGGCATTATTAATGCAAAAGCAAGTGCTAAATTACAATGTCAATTAAATTTTGATATTGTCTGTACGAAAACATACTTTCAATATAATGTCATCTATGATGTCAAATTTGCTATTTATCCAATTTTTGTGATAAATTTGTCACAATAGATAACCAATATCAAATTTAACATATTTAATTTTTATTAGTTGTTGCATTGATTTTTTTACGTTATCATTTTAATATTTTTATTTTTTAATTTATTTAAATATTAAAAATTCATTTTTTACGAGTTTTGAAGAAAAATAATGATGACAAAAAATTTATAGTATTAAAGTGAACATTATATATTGAACTACAAAATAAGATAGAATTATTTTGTATACTTATTTGTAATAAATATAATATTGACATAGGTAAATACATTACAGATAATCTCATGATAGTCGTAACAATTTTTAACGACTACGTATGAAGTTTGATTCCCTCGTACCATAAAGGACGAACACTAAATTAGGAGTGGTACGACATCATAACGTGATAATATCATCCAATCTTGTTTGGGAAGCATTGGAAGCTTTGTACTCTCTAGTTTGTATTATTATTATTATTATACTAATTTTAAGGAGAATTTCATCCTAAGTGCTAAAAAATTTACCTATAGAAGGGGTTATGTTTTAGATGTTTAGATCTGTATAAGAAATTAGAATTATTGCATGTGCTTTTTTGTTTTAATGTGATTTTAATTAGATTTAACGTTTAGAAACATATGATATTAATAAAGAATATCAATAATAAAAAGATTGAAAAAACAAGACATTCTGCTATACAAATTTTCAATTAATTAATCGTAATTAAGTAATAATATAAGGATTATAGCATGGTATCTAAGAGTTTATTTTTTCACATTCTCTTATGGGGTCGTCCTTGTCTCTATGAATCATTGACATGCATTTTACTTTGGACTGATATTTTCTTTTCAGTTTTGATATTTTAAATATTGTCTAACCAATTATATTTTGACATATTATTAAATAAAGTTAGATCATAAAATATAAAAAATCAATTGTAAAATATTTCAAACTTTTTAAAATGATATGATATAATATTATTAATTAGACATCATTTAAAATATAAAAATTAGACAGAAAATTTGAGCTTGAACTTGAACTTTCCACTGTCTTAAATAAAGGCTGTGAATTTTACATACGTTTTCTTTCTTTCTTTTCTTTTTTTTTTTTTGGAAAAATTCCTTATTAATAAGGTACAATTCAAAGGCTATTAATAAATCTAAATGAAGGTCTACATGTGCTCTCTCCCATATGGAAACATGGCCTAACATAATAGAAATAATCACAAAAACAACCCTTATATATTATATAAAAATACGAATTCCCTCACCCATGTGACAGAAGAAAAATTATTTAATTCTACATTTCATTTTAAAATGGACTACCTTAAGGTGAGTGATTCTACATACAATTTTAATTGTATAATGATTCTTCCAACTTATAATTACAACTTTGTTATATACAGTATAAAATGTTTTATTAATTCTTTCTCAAAACTTCTTTTTAATACTAACTAGTATATGAATGGCATGAAATAATCAAAATAGTAATAGTCAATATAATCACAAAATATAAACCAAGATAGGGCCAGTTTGGCATTATTGTGTTATAAAAAATCTTTCATATAACTGTACTTTGAGTTCAAAATTACTGTGTTCGGAACTAAATAGGTGTTTCGTATATACTTTTTTATTTAATAAAATTTTAGTGCACATGTTCTTCATATGTTTTTCTAAAATATAGAAAGAACACAATAGTAATATTTCTTTCAAATCTTCTCCATACATAACATTTTTGAAATTAAAATGTTCAAATTCTGAAAAGAATAATTTATTTAAATGATCATTGAACTCTTTATGAGGTGACAGTTTGGTCCATATTTTATTTTTTTTAACCAAGAAAACTCTAAACTTTTTAAATATTAACAATCTTTGTCCTTTCTGTCTAATTCGGTTAAATGTCTAATGGAATTTTATATAATAATTCTTTTTGTAGTGAAAAGTCCAAAATACACTCCACCACCTTCTGAATCACCCCTCCAAACCCCCAATCTCCTGCCCATTCTGATTCATACCCCTCCAAAACCTAACCCTAGATTCCCCAATTCCTTACTCCCCAGATCCCCAAAACCCCCGACACCGACCATAACAACGACGTTCTGGAGGCCTTCACCGCCTAAATTCCTCGACCCAGCGCCGACGACGGTGATCTCTTGTCTGTCGCCTCTGCTGCCTCCACCGCCATCTCCTGTAGATCCTCAACGAAGCCTCTCCGCAGCAGCCTCCAGCCCGATCTCCTGTAGATCCACCACGAAGCCTCTCCGTCACCTCCACCGCCATCTCCTGAAGATCCACCATGAAGCCTCTTCGCCGCCTCCACTACGATCTCCTGTAAATCCACTACGAAACCCCCCCCCCCCCCCAAAAAAAAAAAAAACCTAATCCAAAACCCCCTCCTAATCCATCGATCCGAGAAATGAGAAGAGAGAGATGAGAGAGAGAAAATTACCCCAAAACCCCTTTCCCCACATCCCCCCACCACCGAGCTTGGGCCCCTCCCCCCCAACCGAATCCAAAGCCCCCCTCTCCAATTCACTGATCTGAGAGAGAGAGAGAGACTGATATGAGAAATAAGGAGAGAGAGAGAGAGGAGAGAGAAAATTACCCTGAAGCCCCTTCCCCCACCCCCCACAGCCGCTGAGCTTGTGGTGGGCCGACAGAGTCCATACAGAATGAGGATCGATGGCATTTAGCTTGCAGGGAGCCTATGTACCGCCAGTGAGGGTGCAGGCATTATCATAGGGCTCTGGTGGTAAGCCGGATGTAGGCTAATTAATGGTGACATCAAACCTTTTGACCATTAGTTTCTGCTCGATCGTATTAGGGTTTAATCATCTTTTTTTGGAATTCAAAGACTAAATCAAAGCTGAATCAGATTGAAGGTTGAGATTAATTTTAGTTTAAAATAAAGAGTTTTATAATTATAAAACTTAAAAAAGAAGAGTGTGATCAATTGTAGTCATCAATATATTAGTTTTTATGATTACCAGCTCATCTTAAACCATTGAATAATCATCCTAGGGTCTATATTATGTACTTTATAGGAAAAAAAATCACGTCCCCATCATAGCATTTTTTTTTTGTTTCTTTTCTTTTGGGGTTGAATTCCATGCCTTCGTTGGGTAGAGTGAAAAAGGAAGATGAAGGAAATTAGAGCATAAATTTTGGAGAGAAAATTGGAATTTTGTTTGTTTGGTAAAGAGAAATTGGGAAGAAGGGAAATTGAAAATCCATGACCCCTATTAATCCTTCCAACCTTGTGAAGAAAAGTGGATGAAAATTTTTTAACAAAGCGGTGTAGGTAAAATATCTATTTTGACATTAAACAACATGATATAAAATCTCAATCTTTTTTATCACCTAGAGATTTGTACCTCAACGCATACATAATAATTCTAATTTGTTCATCAGTATTATTTACTTATCTTTTAAATATGATTAACAGTTATGAGCTATCTCACGCATATAACTACATCCCAACTTTACATAAGTCAGCACCCAGCTAAAATTGCAATTAACCCTAGGCCAGAACTAACGAATTTAATTAAATCAAGAAAAAATAAGAAAATTACAAAATGTTAGAGAAGCTAGAAGCCCATTCACCAAGGCAAAACATCAAAAAGTAAAAATTAAAATCTTAGAAAATTAAACTCGTGAGGACCTGAGCAAAATAGATCATGGGTAGAAAAATCAGAAGATCATACATGTTTTGCAAAAACCTTTGAAGAAAATATTCTAAGAGAATGTTTTTTACATAATGAAACCGAAATTGAAACTGTTGTAAAACGATCAAACCACATCAAGGCCACACCAACACCGGACTAGTGATTTGAAAAACTGATCACAACCAAGTTTGGTTTGTCTTTAACTTCTAAGGGTACTTCAATTGAAAAAAAAAAAAATATATATATATATATATAAATATTTGGAAAAAGTTTTTCAAAGGACAAAAGAAGAAGAAATTATAAACCTAAATCATAAAAGATTTAAAGATGAAAAGGAAAAGTAGCCCATACAAAACCAAACAAAAATAAAAATAAAACTACAAAGGCTCGAGAAAAAAAAAGGAAAAAAAAAAAACTTGACTATTCACTAAATTTAAATCCCTTCCCACTAAACTTAAAAAAAAAAAAAAAAAAACGTAACTGTTTGTGAGGTTGTTTATTCAAAAAGCTGTTGTCTTAATTGGATCAACTTCTATAAATTATTTTTTTTTTGTTTTTAATTTTATATATTATGTTTTATGTTTTTGTTTTTTTTTTTGGTAAATCAATAAACATATGTAGAAAGCAACTAATATCAAGTCACTATAGCATATCCCAACTAAATTGATACATAAATTGGTTCTATGTTTTTTAAGACTGTGAACCTAATCTTCTTTTCAATTCAAACTATGATATTGTACCTTATAATAATTACGTCCTTTTCTTCTTGTCAACATTTGAATGGAATTACTTTACATCTTATACCGTGCCACACGTACAGTTCTATATATTATATATGTGTGTGTGTGTGTGTGTATATAACGAGTTTGCTGCTTCGTTACTACATATATAAACCATATAAACTAGAAAGGTCGTTTATAGGAAGCCTACCATAATCTACTCTTCTCCATATTTACTAAAAAGAGCTCCATTACGAATCATTCTCCGGGAATTCGTCCTTCGGAAACGGCGTCCACACGATCAGGCAACCTTTCTTCAAGGTGCGTGCGTACTTTTTGTTCTCGTTTTATTGGAACTTATTCATTTGACTACTGCAGCGGTATTTATCGACGACAAACCTCTAGAGGTGCCTGCTTTGCCATAATAATAATAATAATAATAACAATAATAATAATAAAACACCGCTGGAGGTGATATGGCTATTGTACATAAAGGTGTAATTTTTATTTATTTATTTTTTGATAGTCACACTAAGGCATATAATCGAAGAGAAAATTTTTTGTATGCTTTTCTCAGGTTAAATGTATTTTCACGTTGTTTTGAAAAATGAACCCTAAACCCTCATCCTCAATACTAGAAGTAAGCGTAGATTTATGGTTATAGGTTAAACTTACAACAACTCATTATTTTTTCAAACTGTCATATAGAGTTCATCTTATACTGCGTTCAACAGAGATTCTAAGCTTCGTTTATTAGATCGCCTTGTTGAACTGACGACAAGGATCACCATGAAACGAAAACTAGTTGATCGACATGCACATTACTAATGTGCATATGATGTTTATTTGTTTTCATTATAGCATTTCAAGAAAAGATTGTTAATTTGAAAGTTACGTCTTAGAAAAAACTAATTAAACTAATTTATCAACACATGCTACTAAACCGATTAAATTTTAATTTTTTATATATTTAATTTGCCAGCCCCTTCTACAGAAATTAAATAGCGGTTTTATATGGTTTCGCTCTTTTTATTTCTTTTATAATTTTTTTATTTTTTTATAAATAACTTAGTGAAGTCATAAAATTCTGATACATATATATATATCAAAGTCCAAGTTAGTCTGTTTGTCTGCGGCAATAAATATTGTCTAAGTTCTTGTTTGAAAAATACAGATAAAAAGTGATTATTTCTGTTTTTTTTGTTTTTGTTTTTTTGTTTTCCTTTTGTTTTGTTATCTTTTTTCAAACGTCTGTTCTAACTAGAATTTGCTCTTCAAGGCAACATAAATGGGAAGAGAAGGCGTTGAATCAGAAAAAATGCAAGATGCGAGTCCACGACAGCATGCGACTTCAGAGAAGAGCAGGATGCCGGATCAAGAAAAAATGCAAGATGCGAGTCCACGACAGGATGCGACTTCAGAGAAGCAGCGCAGGAGGCCATTTCGTAACCTACTAGAAGATTCCGGTAAGTGCTTATCTGTCTCTGTGCTTTCTTCCAGTACTACCTGTTTCAAAGAGCTCATTCTATTTTGATTTTTTAGCCTATTATGATTTTCAAAATTTAGATACTCAAGATTGAAAAATCTAAATGTAGAGATTATTCTTTGTTTAACTTGAAGAGAAGACACCATTGTTGATGGAGGTGGTGGTGGTATAGTGGTAAAAGAGGTTCTACTTCGAGCCTTCGCTTCTAGGTCAGAGGTTCGAATCTTGTATCATACATGTTTGCCTGGTTAGGCAACCATTATTGATGGACTTTGTGACCTGTTCAAGGTCCAGGGATAAGATCTTTTATCATCCTATCAGTGGTTGAATAAAAAGTATGGAATATTCTCCTGTCAAGTAAACGTATAGATCTTTTTTTTTTTTTTGATGGTATGTACGCAGACATTTAGATCTGACATATATAATGTACTAGGTAACTTATGTGTAGTATAATATTATTTGAAGATATTAATGAAAATCAATGTTACACGATATTAGTCTCATATTATATTATCGAACTATGATCATTGGATGTAAGACCTTGTCTAAAAAGTAGTCATAAGTCGAAAACATAGCAACCACAGAGGGGGGCTGCCCTAGCTAGATTTAAAAAGCCGCATATTTGGCCAGAAACAACCACCCAGTGCCCGTACGCCTGGGCAACAGCTAGCATTCCTAGGTGGAAAAACAGGACAATCTGACCAAAACGGGCAGGGTGCCTGATGTAACGGAAAGAAAAGTCAGGATTAGTTGATTCAATATTGAACAAAGATCCACTAACAATATTAGAGTCTGAGTGTTGCTAATGCAGCAAAAATGTATATTAGAAAGATAAAAAATATTTAAACTAAAAAGATAGATCAATTAAACTGTTGATTCACATAACTTGTCTGTAAAACAATTTAAAATCTGTTTATTGACAAAGAATATTGGAAATTGACATCAAAATTTATTGATTAACTAAGAATACTGAAAATTGGAGAAACAAAAGGAGAGTAAACACTTAGGGTTCGTTTGGTGCACAAGTTTGAGTTAAGATTTTTAAGTTTAGTTTGAGTTAAGTTAAGTTTAGTTTAAAAGTTGAGTGTTTGGTAAAAAGTTTGAGTTGAAAAGTTTAAGTTGAGTTGAGTGTTTGGTGAATAAGTTTAAGATAAAAAAGTTGAAGTTGAGTTGTGTTTGGTAAAAAAGTTTAAGTTGGAAAAAATGATTTAAAAAACAAGGGCCTTGTTTGGATGTTAAGAAAATGCGCAGAATAGTGTTTGTTAATTTTTTCTAACATTCTATCGTATGTTTTAGTACAGTATAGATTGGGAAAATGACAATAAAGCCAAATTAATAACCGCAATCAACTTGAGTCAACACAAGGTGTCGTAAAATTCCTTATATTGTAATATTATACACCCAGAAAATGTACATTGTTTGTAATGTAAATTATATAAAAAAAAAAAATGTAACAATTACATTTCGACTCTGGCGCAATTAGAGAATCGGTGATTGCGTTTACGTGGCTCTATACCATGGACATGATTGGTATCGTTCCCACATATCATCCGTAATCATTTCCCTCATCTGATTCATCGCACCCGCACTCGAGCCGAAAACTTGAGTTCCTGTGCTGGGCCCAGGACCATCTACCCCGTCGTCCAACTCGTAATCGGCGTTAACGTCGTCGTTCCCACGTACAGGCACGCTATCAGCTACATACTCTTCCATCAATGGGTCCCCAATCTGCACCATCCTTATGAAATTATGCAGAACCGCACACGCCATGGGAATCATGACTTGTTTCTCCATCGGATAGCTGTTCATTCCCTTAAGTATTTTAAACCGTGCCTTCCAGACACCAAATGTTCGCTCAATGCAATTCCGCAGCGAAGAATGCGTGTAGTTAAATACTTCCTTGCGGTTACCCAGCCCGGCACGACGCCTCCGATATTCCGGTAAATGATACGTCTTGCGTCGATATGGGCTCAGGAAACAATCCTTATTGGCGTATCCCAGCTAAGTAAAATTTGCCTGCAAGTTAAACACCACAAATCAAAGATAAGTTCAATATTTTGTACCTAATTTCATCTATGTAAATACTACTGAAATACTACTGTAATTACGAATACCTGGTGGGGGGATTGGGAAACCATGGAATGCTATTGCCTCGTCCAACATTCTAGCATCATGGCATGATCCCTCATACCCGGCCAACATGTACGTGAACTTCATGTCAAAGGAACAGGCCGCTAAGATATTCTGCGAGTGAAACCCTTTACGATTAATCCAACCGTCAGCATTTTCGCGCCTTGGGACACATAGGACGTGTGTCCCATCAATAGCACCAATACATCCCTGCAAAAAACCATTAACAATATTCAATATTGTGTTCCATCCGGTACGATAGATAATTTCCCAACCGTACGATAGTGTGCTTAGCTGACATCGATAACGTACATCAAACCATGGGCGGTATTTTCCCGCATGCTCAAGAATCAACTGTTGCACCGCCGTGTAGTCAGGTGGTCGGATGAACTCGTCCTTCAACGCACATATAACCTTCAACACTCTAAAGAACCAACGTGAAATTGTTTCTACCGAATGCTGGAATAAGTACGAAACGTGCCGGTTCGTTGCGCCTTTTGCACAAACAACCAAAAAAATGAATAACTGTTCGTTCACATTCATGTTATATGTTGGGGTCAATAACTCCCGATTACCTAACAGGTTACTTAGTACTCTGAATGTTTCTGCTTTCATACTAATCAATCCTTGACATATTTCATCATGACCACTTAATATCTCCTCCACACGCAGGCTGCCAGTTAGGCTTGAATTATGCATTAGTTGTGGAACTCGTCGTCTGTTACGCCTACTATTTGTCACGGTTACAACCGCCAATGCAAGCATATCGTCATCGTTGCGTTGTTGGTTTGCTGCGGCTTGGGCGTCTTCGTTTTGATCCGGTGCGGAACCGAACACGTTCATTTTTCCTTTTGTTGTCGTTGATAAATGCACTAGTGTACCTGTTGCAGATCAATTTTCCGTAAATAAACACTTAATTAGTCAGCATACCCGTCATGTACTTACTATCTATTCTGATTGTGTCCAACTATTCCTAAATTTGCTTTATTAGTTACAAACCCGTAATTTGCATCATGCAATTAACAACACGATATTTTATCTAATCATGAAACAATAAATCGCTTAGCAAACAGAGTGGAATACCCATGTTTATACATATAAATCGTAAATAATGCACAAACTAACGGAAAAATTAACATCAAGTCTCAATGTTTTGTCTAACTAAAATTAAGCTGGAGAAAATGAGAATAAATAACATAAAAATCAACTCGGGGGTGGCATCTGGGAGGTCACAACTGAGGCAATAATGCCTCTCCTATTGTCGTCGTCAAGCTGGCAGAATGGACACTGAAGTCGCGGATGAGCATCGAAATAGTGCCACATTATCGTTCTCTGATATTGTGGAATACCCATATCCTTCATGATATTCATGCAGTCCAAAATGTGATCCGTGTAACTCCACCTCCCATCGTAACAGATCCGAAACCTGAGGCACCTGCTGCATGGTTTTTTTCAAAAACATTGTAATACAATTCCTTGTTGCGCAGACCCTCGTAGCGGAGATGGGTACACTCCTTGTAAACCTGAAAGGACGAAACGATTAACATTTGCGGGTATTAGTCGTGTTGGTTGTGTACACAATATTATGGAATGATATTAGAACGTTCAATTACTTTGACGAAACTATGCCACATTTCATCCGAGCATACAACTGTATCCGTGGCAGGATCATATCCTAGGCCGGTGCGTGCTTGTAATACCTTCTAACCCCTATAAATTTTTTTCATCCTCTCTTTTTTCTGATATAAAGTGAGTCCATGAGCTAGAACACCCCCAAATTGTGCGTTAAATTCATTGGCCCACAGCTCCAAAATGCTGCTGCTTGGCTGCTTTCCACCAGTGGACGCCAAATAGTCGTCAAGTTTTTCAAGGAATAATTTCTCCTTAGCGTGATCCCATACGTACGACTCACCGGAGGATTTGCGAGGCATTTCCTTAATACATCGGAAATCAAATTATGAATTTATAATTAAAAAACCGTAGACTGGAATGTAAAGTTGGCTCAGTGTGTAGCGATTGACAGTTTGCATCTGAAGCATGTCAATGACCCGATACCATTGCAGCTACCATGGCATGGAAGACCGGCAACTACCTATATGATATCGGGTTAAGGACGCACCAGTCATATGCAATTACAATCTATGCTGATGGGCATTTAGCATCATAGCCAAACCGAAATAACGAAACTGCAAAATGTTGGCAAAATCAAGCACGGATTGACCAAAATCCACATCTCTCGGTTCAAGGCATGGGGGATCGGCTACTCAGCCACTAAATGAGCAAACCAAAGTGTTCAAATGATCTAGAAGCCACAAAAACCAGAAAAGACAATTTCGGGTCAAAAAAGTTGCAAAAACTAGCCAAAATGAGCATGTATGTGACCCTAAAGCTTGAAAATGCAGATCAAGGCATGGGGGATCGGCTACTCAGCCACTAAATGAGCAAACCAAAGTGTTCAACTGATCTAGAAGCCACAAAAACCAGAAAATCCAATTTCGGGCCCAAAAAGTTGCAAAAACTAGCCAAAATGAGCATGTATGTGACCCTAAAGCTTGAAAATGCAGTTCTAGGCATGGGGGATCGGCTACTCAGCCACTAAATGAGCAAACCAAAGTGTTCAAATGATCTAGAAGCCACAAAAACCAGAAAAGACAATTTCGGGTCAAAAAAGTTACAAAAACTAGCCAAAATGAGCATGTATGTGACCCTAAAGCTTGAAAATGCAGACCAAGGCATGGGGGATCGGCTACTAAGCCACTAAATGAGCAAACCAACGTGTTCAAATGATCTAGAAGCCACAAAAACCAGAAAATCCAATTTCGGGCCCAAAAAGTTGCAAAAACTAGCCAAAATGAGCATGTATGTGACCCTAAAGCTTGAAAATGCAGACCAAGGCATGGGGGATCGGCTACTCAGCCACTAAATGAGCAAACCAACGTGTTCAAATGATCTAGAAGCCACAAAAACCAGAAAAGACAATTTCGGGTCAAAAAAGTTGCAAAAACTAGCCAAAATGAGCATGTATGTGACCCTAAAGCTTGAAAATGCAGATCAAGGCATGGGGGATCGGCTACTCAGCCACTAAATGAGTAAACCAAAGTGTTCAAATGATCTAAAAGCCACAAAAACCATAAAAGACCATTTTGGGTCAAAAAAATTGTAAAAACTAGCCAAAATGAGCATAAGGTGACCATAAGCTCAAAAATGCAGATCAAGGCATGGTGGATAAGATACTCAGGCCCTAAATGAGCAAAGGTGTTCAAATGATCCAAAAGGCATAAAAACCAGAAACGACCAGTTTGGGTTAAAAAAATTGTAAAAACTAGCCAAAATGAGCATAAGGTGACCATAAAGTTGAAAAATGCAGATCAAGGCATGGTGGATAAAATATGAGCCAGATAATGCATAAAACAATCATATGAAGCAGTTAAACCATCCCAAATCATGAACTAAAACCACCCAAAGCACTAAATCGTTTTGCCCATATTATGCAAAACCCGGCCTCACTTACACTCGAAACAGCTGACAAGCAAGAATATATATAAAAAGAGGAGATAGCATCTCCTATGATCAAGCTATGTATGTTTTGCAAGTGATAGCAGAATGTATATATAACTGCTTATGACAGTGAATGTATGTATGACATGATACGTAAATGAATATAATCATGTGATGACTATAATCTTGTTACTATACTTTCTGTGAATAATTTCTTTTGCACAAGGAAATTTTAAAAAGAAACCATTTTTTTCATTTTGTTCTTGGACGATAGGTCGTCATACACGGAAACATGGTTCGCCCACGTGCTGCAGCGGCCAGAGTGCCACAAAATGTAGAGATGGCTGAATTAATTGCCAACCTACAAGCTAGATTGGATGCTCAAGAACAAGAAAATCAAGTCATTCGACAACAATTAGCACAGCTGACTCAGCAGCAGCCTCAAGTTGAAATTCCACCTCCACCAGTAGTGCCTGCTGCACCAGCTGTTCCGGTTAATCCTGATGCACGACCCGTGGTTTTTCAAGAGCCACTTTTTGAACGGTTTCGTCGCATGAAACCGCCTGAGTTTGAAGGGTCAACTGATCCTCTTGAAGCAGAAGAATGGTTGACTTCTCTCCAAATTATCTTGAACTTTATGAATCTCACCGAACAAGAGAAAGTACTATGCGCCTCTTATGTGTTGAAGAAGGATGCTCGCTATTGGTGGGAGACTGTTGCTTTGAGAAGAAATGTGATGACTATGACATGGAATGAATTCTTGGGAGAATTTATTGAAAAATACTACAACATAGTATGCATGAGAACCCAACAAAATGAATTCAATGACTTAAAGCAAGGAACCATGTCGGTTACGAAAGCTTGCCAAAAGTTCGACCGTCTAGCTCGACTTTGCCCCTATCTTGTGCCGACCGAAGGGGAAAGAGTAAGGAGAATGATACGAATGTTTCGACCAGAGATAGCTGTAGTAGTTGATAGTGGTGATAGGCCTCCACTCACTGTAGCTGAATGTGTTAGCCGCGCACTGCGAGCTGAGTTTCATCTGACTGAGGCTAAGGAAGAAAAAGCTAGATATTGGGAAGCCAAGAAAAAAGAGAAAAGTGCGAATATGCAGAATCCAGGAAGCAGTCAAGGTGGACCATGGAATAAAAACAACCAGAATAATCAGAACAACAACAAGAGAAAGGCGAACTTTAGTGGGAATAAGAATCAAAATCAGAGGAACCAACAGCAGAAAAGAAGTAATAGTGGAAACAATAATCCCAGCTACCCAACTTGTGCTAAATGCGGCAAGAAACACCCCGGTGAATGTAGGATGGGAACAAATAGCTGTTACATTTGTGGCAAAGAAGGACATTATGCTAATAATTGTTACTTCAACAAGCAAAATCAGCCGGGGCAAACTCAACAGAGACAGCAAGGGAACCAGCTCCATGGCCTCCAAGCTAAGATCGAGGGTTCACAGATTAGCCAAGGACGTCTTGAAGCCCCTCCAGCTCCAAATGCTCACATCTGTGCTTATACCAAGAATGATGTTGAAGCTGGAACATCAAATGTGGTGACAGGTCAGCTTTCTGTTGCAAACCATGATGCTCATGTTTTATTTGATTCGGGAGCTTCCCATTCTTTTGCATCATGTGCCTTTGCTAAAAAACTCGATCAAGCCACAGATAGAATTGAACAGACTTTTCGAACTACCTTACCCTCTGGGGAGGTATTACTGTCTGATTATTGGCTACGACATATGCCGATAATTATAGCTGGTAGAGAATTGTTTGTTGATTTAGTCATACTAGAAATAGTAGACTACGATGTCATCTTAGGAATGGATTTCCTAGGAAAGTATCATGCTTCCATAGACTGTCGAGGGCGAAAGGTTGTTTTTCAACCCGAAGGAATTGAGGCTTTCAACTATGTTGACACTTCCAGTAAACTGCAGAAGTGGATGATAAGTTCATTAAAAGCTAGGAAAATGATATCCAGTGGATGTGACGGGTATTTAGCCTACGTTATGGATACTTCAAAGGAAGAAAAGCTCCAGCCGAAAGATGTACCTATAGTTAAAGAGTTCATTGAAGTTTTTCCTGAGGAATTGTCAGGATTACCACCAGATCGAGAGATTACTTTTGAAATTGAATTGTTTCCAGGTACGGCTCCGATATCGAAGGCACCATACCGGATGGCACCTGCTGAGCTCAAGGAACTTCAGACGCAATTGCGGGAGCTACTTGATAAAGGTTTTATTCGTCCAAGTTATTCACCATGGGGAGCACCTGTTTTATTTGTGAAGAAGAAAGACGGCACGCTTAGAATGTGCATTGATTATCGTGAGCTCAACAAGGTCACAATAAAAAATAAGTATCCACTTCCGAGGATTGATGATCTTTTCGACCAACTTAAGGGAGCAGCAATATTTTCAAAAATTGATTTGCGATCGGGGTATCATCAGTTGAAGATTAGGGATAGTGATGTTCCTAAATCAGCCTTTCGAACACGTTACGGACATTATGAGTTTTTAGTTATGCCGTTTGGGCTAACTAATGCCCCAGCAGCCTTTATGGACCTTATGAACCGAGTTTTTGAGAAATATCTGGATAAATTTATCATAGTCTTTATAGATGATATTTTGATATACTCGAAAACCCGAAAGGAACATGAAGGACATTTAAGGATCGCTTTGCAGACATTAAAGAATCATCAACTTTTTGCAAAATTCTCCAAATGTGAATTTTGGCTAAACAAGGTTCATTTTCTTGGACATGTTGTCTCTAAGGAAGGAGTGTCAGTGGATCCAATAAAAGTTGAAGCAGTTAGTAAATGGCCAACACCAAAAAGCGTAACTGAAATACGCAGCTTTCTAGGCTTAGCCGGCTACTACAGGAGGTTTGTGGAAGGATTCGCAAGATTAGCTGCACCTCTCACAACACTCACTCGTAAGGACAAGAAATATGAATGGGATGAGAAATGTGAAGAAAGCTTCCAAGAGTTAAAAAAGAGACTCACTAGTGCGCATGTTCTCACAATTCCGTCAGATGAGGGAAAGTTTGACATTTACAGTGATGCTTCAAAGATGGGCTTAGGAGCTGTTCTGATGCAGAATGGTAAAGTCGTAGCTTATGCGTCACGTCAACTGAAAGAACATGAAAAGAACTACCCAACTCATGACTTGGAGCTGGCAGCGGTGGTTTTTGCACTCAAAATATGGCGACACTATCTCTATGGGGCGAAATGTTTGATTTACACTGACCACAAGAGTCTCAAATACTTGTTCACTCAAAAAGAACTTAACATGAGGCAGAGAAGATGGTTAGAATTGGTCAAGGATTATGATTGCGAGATTCTTTATCATCCAGGAAAGGCGAATAGAGTCGCAGACGCTTTGAGCTGAAAGTTTTCACCTATAACCCATATGCCAATTGATTCCTTGCCTACATCTCTTCAAGGAGACATAAACAGTTTGAAGTTGGAACTCATTTCAGGACAGTTATCAGCTTTACTTCTTCAACCATCGATTTTTGATGAAATAAGAAAAGCTCAAGAGCTAGATTCGACCTTAATCAAGTATAAGGAAGAGGTTGTTGAAGGAAAAGAGTCTGATTTTAATCTTTCAGCTGATGGAATTCTCCACTTCAGAAGAAGGATATGTGTACCTGATGACGTAAAGTTGAGAAAGCAGATTCTCTTAGAAGCTCACAAGACTCCATATTCTGTACATCCAGGAGCCACAAAGATGTATCAAGACCTGAAAGAACACTTTTGGTGGAAGAGAATGAAGAACGACATAGCTGAATTTACCAGTCAATGCTTAACTTGCCAGAAAGTTAAGGCGGAGCACAAGCGACCAGCAGGAGAATTACAGCCTCTTGAAGTTCCAGAATGGAAATGGGAGCAAATAGCAATGGATTTTGTTATTGGCTTACCAAGGACCAGTGAAGGATATGACGCCATCTGGGTAATTATTGATAGACTGACGAAATCAGCGCACTTTTTACCAATAAAGGTCACATACACGTTGGAAAAATTGGCAGATCTTTACGTATCAGGGATCGTCAAGTTACATGGCATTCCTTTGTCTATCGTTTCAGATCGAGATAGTCGCTTTACCTCTACTTTTTGGAAGAGTGTACAAAAAGCTATGGGTTCTGAATTGAAGTTTAGCACAGCTTTTCATCCTCAGACAGATGGTCAATCTGAGCGAACCATTCAAATTCTTGAAGACATGCTTTGTGCATGTGTCATGGATTTCAAGGGATCTTGGAACAAGAAGTTGCCATTGGTAGAGTTCTCCTACAACAACAGCTACCAATCTTCTATAGGCATGGCACCCTATGAAGCTCTTTATGGACGGAAATGCAGATCTCCTGTTCATTGGTATGATACCAGAGAAAAGCAACTTCTGAAGACAGATTTTATTCAAGAAACTACGGAAGCTGTAAAGAAGATTCGTCAAAGGATGGAAGAAGCACGAAGTCGTCAGAAAAGTTATGCTGATATACGAAGAAGGCCATTGGAGTTTGAGGAAGGAGATTCAGTATTCCTTAAAGTAGCTCCTATGAAGGGCGTAATGCGCTTCGGAAAGAAAGGAAAGTTGAGTCCAAGATACATTGGGCCGTTTGAAGTTATTGGACGAGTTGGCAAAGTGGCGTACAGGTTAGCTTTACCGCCGGAATTGTCAAGCGTACATAATGTTTTCCATGTCTCTATGTTAAAAAAATATGTACCAGACCCGTTACATATCATAGAACATGAACCAATTCAAGTTCAGGAGGATCTTTCCTACGAGGAACGACCGGTGCAATTTTAGCTCGTGAGGAGAAGACTCTAAGGACTAAGACTATACCTCTTGTCAAAGTGCTTTGGCAGAATCATGAAGTAGAAGAAGCCACATGGGAGCGAGAGGATGAAATGAGAGCAAAGTACCCCCACTTGTTTTAATTTTCGAGGACGAAAAAATTTTAAGGAGGGGTGATTGTAACAACTGGAAAAATTCACGACATTAATTTCTGAGTTGAACAGAAATTAAACTGTGATTTTTCTGTAGTAAATATGTAAATTCCTGTAATTTTATGATACAATATGTCTCTATGGCACTAGTTAAATTTTTCTCTATGCAAGGAATTTGAGAATTTAGAAAATTTCCATAAAGATCATAAATAGATAAAAGTGATCATGAAAAATCCCAATAAAGAATGCCAAGTCCATTATACAACTTTATCATGTAATGAA
Organism: Ficus hirta; assembly: GCA_038430175.1. Classification (NCBI taxonomy): domain Eukaryota; kingdom Viridiplantae; phylum Streptophyta; class Magnoliopsida; order Rosales; family Moraceae; genus Ficus; species Ficus hirta. Next base: position 1,503,750 of record CM076593.1, on the reverse strand, counting down.
GTAGAATTTACAATTATTTCTGAATCAAATTACAATAGTCAGAATTTAATTCTGAACTGTTAAAAAAAAAAAAGTAAAATTGTTTCAGCAGTTTAAATATATACATATTTTTAAATATCAAAAGTTGTTTGAACAGTTTTAAAAATATATATATGTATATATATATTTTTCAGTGTAAAATTTACTATGTTGAATCATAACATATAGTAAATGACTGTTGAATAGGATAAGGATTAAAGTATAATTATCTTCAAAGATCAAGGGCTAAGATTATATGAATTTTAATCTAATGGCCCATGCTTTGACAAGTATGACTTAGTGGATAAGTTTAAAAAAAAAAAAAAAAAAAAGAAGAAGCAAGCAAGCTGTCATCCACTTAAATTAAACACAAGGAAAGAGAATGAAGCAATTGCTTCTTCATCTCCCAAAAGACCCGTCTGGAGACAGAGAAGAAGAAGAGAAAGAGAGGGAAAAAAAAAAAAAAAAAGTCTGGAGACAGAGAAACAAAAAAAAATATATATATCCCTCCAAATCTTCATGTTTGGTTCTCAAGCAAGTTTTTATTCAAGAAATCAAAGTGTTTAGCAGTCATAAAAGGTAATAAATTTGCAAAGTTTTATATTTTCTTTTAGTATTATTTTGAGAAATTTCTATTCTAAGAAATGGAAATTTATTGTCTAGTTTCTAGCAAGAAACCAAAGGATTTTCTAGGAGGTGCTCTAAGCTAAAAAAATCAATTTGAAGGAAGCTAGGTAAGATACTCAAATATATATATATATATATATATATATATTTTTTTTTTTTTCTTCTTGAAGTTGGATTATGTGATTTTAGAAAAGATAATAATAGTAAAGGGATGAATGTAAATGTATGTAAACTATTTCGGTGATGGACTTAGTTTAATGAACTATTGGGAATCATGAATATGTGTATGTTGTGAAATCTCTTCATGCTTGCATGATTAGTTGATGTTGTGGTTTGACATTTTTAGCCAACAGTAATGAAGCTAATGAAATATCATATGTTTGGAATGGTTCTGGTACAAGAAACAAACTTTTTATACAAAGTTTGTAGTTTAGTAAATAAAAAGTTGACAACTTTTGTTGGTGTGTTGCTCATGAATGGATTTTAGTGAGAAAATTTGATGTATGTGTATAATTATGAAAGTCTATTCTTATTTTGGACTCTTGGGATTCTTGCAAGAGATGCATGTGATAGGAAAATGTTTAGTGCAAGTTTCATGTGGAAAAAGTGTTAGATGGGCACTTTTCGAAAGGAAATTGATAAAATGAAGTTAAAAGAGAAAAGAAATATTCATAAGAAGAATGGTCAGTTTAAAATACTGCTCTAACTGTCGGGTGTCGCTTAAATCAGGACACGGTGCCGACGGTGTACTTAAGCGACGTCAACTGACAGAAAAATCCCAGATTATTGAATTCCTGTAAGTACAGATCTCACCTACAACATAAAACCATGAATGCTTGTTGTGTTGTTGTGCATATGTGGTGATTTATGTGTCAATTATGTGAATATGATTACGATGCCTCAATGTTTATGTTATTCAAATAATTTTTTTTATGATGTTGTGACATATCATATTTGTATGATCACTCACTTAATTATATGAGGCTAATGAAAGTAAAATGTTAGAAAAGTGTCGTACCAACCTCCACTCAGGTGAGGTAAAATTTATTGAATGATTTATGTATGACCTTGGGTATAACTGGAGGGTCGCTCCCCCAACTACTCAATGGTCGCGCGCACCTGGTACGTACACAATGGGGCCCAATAAGTTTTGAAGCAAAAGACTTTAGAATTGCATAAAATGTCATGTTAATTATTCATGCATTGTGAGATTTATATCTGTACTTGCTGGGCGAAAGCTCATTTAAGAAAATTTATGTTGTAGGTAATATGGGTAAGAAACCCGTGATCAACTGAATGGATGAATGGACAAGACAGGTGATGTGACAGTGGAGGAAGAGGGTTCATGGATATCACTTTGCTAAAAATATTTATATTTATATTTCCGTAGCTTAAAAAAAAAAATGAAGGGTTTGTAATATATGGTACTATGATACTTTACTTATGTTTTTTTTTAACACTCTATGAATAGTTATCTTATAGATAGTAAGTTAACAAGTAACAAATATATATAAAAAAAAAAAAAAAATTCCTGACTTTTTGGAAAGTAATACAAGTTAAGTTTACGTACGTAACTGACGGCTCTTCTCCCAGGAGGGGGAGGGGTTGTCACAGTTATTATGGTTTGAGGTAAGCACTTTTAGTTATATTGAATTCCATAGTCATCTGAAGAGATAATGATGAGATTAATAATTATTTTGCAGGCTGTTAAGAAGATCATGCAACCATCTTATGTGGAACTGAAAAATTCAAATGGCTTTACCCCTCAAGATGTATTCACTATCACACACATGCTAGTTTGTTTAAAGATGGAGAGCATTGGATGAAAGATACAGCTAAATTCGGCATGCTGGTTTCCGTACTCATTACCATTGGAGTTTTTCTTGCATTCTTCCATGCGGTTAATGGTGAAGAAAAAATTATGGTTTCGTCTCATGTTCTCAACGTATCCGTATTAGCAACACTATCTTCCTCTTCAATCTCAACCCTAATGTTCCTGTCCATTCTCACATCAAATTATGAAAAAATGAATTTCCTTTACGTGCTGCCCGTCAAGTTGATTTCTGGGCTTGTTACACTTTTCATCGCCATGTCAACCATGATGGTAGCATTCAACGGAAGATTATTCATTTCTCTTCCTCATGGATTAAAGTGGGTTGCTACTCTAACCTTCACAGGTACATTTTTTCCAGTTGCTTTATTTGTTCTTGTACAATGCTACCAACTTCTATCGAATATGTGGGACTCTACATTTGTCTCTAAGCTTTTGTCAGGGAAAGGTAAATATCATGCGTTTCATAGATAAACAAATGCCAGCTTGTACACGGAATCGCATGACGCTTGTAATGGTTCTTTTATTTTGTATTTTACAAACATGCTAAAATGACTTCTTGTTCTTTAATTTCATTGTTTTTATTTTTTTTTATTTTTTATTTTAATGTAAAGGTGTTTGACAATGCTCCTTTATTCCATCCCATGCCGGTTGTTTATTGATCCATCTCATGTTTGGCTTAGCTTAGAGTTTTCTTGATACCACTTACACTCTAAATTTGGCATAACTATTTTTTCCAATTAAATGGAGAGGGGAAATCTCTAACTAAAATTTATTAAAGGGATAGAAAAGAAAAATAACAATAAAGAAATTCAAAAGCCTGCTTCAATAGCAAACCAAACAAAAAGTTAAAGACAATAAAAAAAAAAAAAAAATCCTTCAGAGATTATAGTGAAAATGGTTACTTTTCTCTTTTATCACTCTCTCTCTCTCTCCCGCTATCATCTTCTTGCTTCTTTTCTTAGGCGTTTTTTTTCTCTCTCTAAATTTCTTCTCATCTCCATTGATTATTCCTTCCAAGCTGCTTCCCAACCTTTGCCTTTTTATTTTGGTTGAAGTTTAAGCCCAAGGTGTTCTTCTCTTCTGCGTTTTTTTTTTTTTTTTTTTTTTTTTCCCCCCCCCCCCCCCTAAGCTTCTTCTCTTTTCCGTTGATTCCTTTCTAGCTGCTCCTAAACTTTTTTTTTTTTTTTTGTTTTTTGTTTTTTTGTTTTTTTTTTTTGTTTTGTGTGTGTGTGTGGAATTTGAAGTCCAAATCTAAAATCCTTGACATCTTAAATCCCTGAAATCCCAAAGTCAATCCTGGCTGCTCGAAAACCTTTTTTTATTTTTTTTGGTTGAATTTGAACCCCAAATCTTAATCTGTGAAATGCCTAACCCAATCCTCAAAAATACTGTGAATCGGTTATCTCACGTGTTTGTTATGAAGTTTGGTTCACTTCGTTGTTTGCCTATTGGAGAATATAATGCTAATTTTCTGTTAAATTTGGATCTTTTTGGCTTTTTGCACACTATTCCTTTGCAAATACTTGTTCTAAGATCAATTTGGTATTATATGAGCTAGGTTTGCAATTGCAGTTAGATTGTGTTGGTTATGTCTTGTTCTATAGTTGAAGTGAAGACTTTTTTCTAAAATGATTTTTATATAATTATTTTTTATTTTGGTTTCAATGGATTGTAATTTTCCTTCTTATTGTCATTGGTAATTTGGTTGGTCTATGCCTTCTTATTTTTCTTTTAAATTTCGATCTTTTTGGCTTTTTGCACTATATTCCTTTCCGAATGCTTGTTCTGAGATCAATTTGGTATTATATGATCTAGGTTTGCAGCAGTTAAATTGTGTTGGATATGTCTGTTCTAGCTGAAACGAAGATGTTTTTTTCATGATTGTTCTGCAATTATTTTTTATTTTGGTTTCATTCGATTGTAATTTGCCTTCCTATTATCATTCGTAAAAGGGTACGATGTTTTTGCTTATATTTTTTCTTTTAATTTTTTTGCCTCTACTTCCTCTGCTTGGTTCTCTATTCTTCGTCTCTGTTTTTGAGATCTTCGAGGTTTCATGATTTAATCATTTGTGCACCGTTAATCATCATTTGTGGAATTTAAAGATTTTAGGTCTTAGGGGATTTAGGGCTTTTGCCTTGTCCTAAAATTTTTTGTTCAAAAGTTTTCGTACCTGAAAATTTTGTTTCCAAAGCCAAATCATTGATGAGATTTTGGGTTTTCATGGATGTCAGAAATATTTTTTTTAAAATTTAATTAAAAGTCACAGTAGTCTTGGTTTATTCTTCTTAGTAGTTTTTTTATGAGTTTTTGGGTTTTCATGGATGTAACGAAAGTTTTTGTTTTTGGGTTTACATGGATATCATGGTAGATGTTTTTTTTTTTTTTTTTTTTTTTTTTTTTTTTTTTTTTTTTTTAGGGTGATTCTTTTTTTTTTTTTTTTTTTTTAATTTTTCCTTAGGTTTGTTTTTCTTGTTTATTTTCCCATTCATAGGTTAACATAAGCTACTTGCATCTTCTTGCATGACATGGATAATGATTATGAGAAACCAACCCCGTATTAGCCTCATCTTCTTTAAGATGTACCTTTAATTTATGTTTCTTAAAGTGATAAAAGTATGAGACATTTTTCATCTAATCTTGATTTATACCTTCTGAACATTTTGGAAAACAATCTGTTCATTGTTCTTTCCTTTGATGCTGGCCGACAGTGCAAATTAACATAGAATACTTCTGGAAGTTGTTCGAGTACTTACTGATCTTAATCTTATCATAACTACCGCGTACATATCTTCTTATGGTATTGGTTCTAAGATAGAAAGAATAAGATTTAGTATAAGCATTTACTTCATTTTTCGGATGTACAAATTTTGGCTATGTGATTTTCTTTTTTCTTTTTAGAAACCAGTTTTTAATGTTAAGGGTCAAGATAAAAACCAGCTTGATTTTTATTTTGTGCAGTTTGTGCTCTATCATATAGACTGCGTTAGAAACATAGATTTATGCTATTTGATCAATCTTTATCCGATTTATGCTTGCAATATCTTTGTAGTAATGAAAGTGACTGGGTTAACAACCAAACTGCAATAGTTCTGTAAATTTCACCCAACTACCTAGGCCATTACTATACGTACTTAAATTAAATCTTACTTTTAAATACTTAAACTTACTGAAAATTTTAGATAAATTTTTTTTTTCACAACATAAATAAATTAATTGATATAGGTAAACTTTACCATACATACAAATTACTTGTTTAACAAATTATAAAGTCATACATAACCCTTACATTTAACCGAAGTCTTGAAACATCACATACGTAGTATAATACAAATTATTTAAATATATATGTATATATTAATAGTTCAAAAGAGTTTGCGGAAAAAAGGTCGGCGTAGTGGTATCCTGCATCACCCTTCACTTGCCGTATCGTCCACATGACCCACCAAATTAAGTTGCAAGCTTCTTACCTTTGGTATGAAATATACTAATGATCTTAAGCTCAACAAGTACAAACTCAATCTCGCAAAAACATAACAAGTATCATATAACTTATGCATGAACCATTTATGATTCGTCATAGGTTTGTTAATACATGATCCGATTATGTTGATTATCGGTCTCTTATCTTCCATTATAGACTTATGATCTTGCTTAACATATGGACCCTTTGTGTACATACTGGATGTGTGCAATCCATAAAAAAGTTAGGGTTTGCAAGGTCCCTAATAATTATGGGAATCTTAAAACATACTTAATTCTTGACGATCTATGGAAAGTTGGTACGACACTCTACTTGTCTTGAGTTTGTCTTAGTCTTGTAATTTAATTCTTGATGAGTATACTTAAAATCATACTTCTACATGAAATCTTTTACAGAGACTAGTTCTAATATTAAGATTCTTAACTTGTGATCTTATTAGTCATAATACATATGACACATAGATATTATGGAAGATACATATGACATAAAGATCAATGACATAAAATAACTCGTGGCATGTTCATAAAATCTAACATTATTATGGAACATGGCAATATCGTAAACTATGGCATAATAATAAAGTATGACATAGTTGAAATCATGATATTATTATGAACATGACATCATTATAAAACATGACATCATCAAAAAGTGTCGTAATCGTAAAGCATGGCACATACATAATCTTGATATATATATATATATATATATATAAAATCATGGCATATAAGTAAACATGACATATCATGTAAATCATGACATATATATAAACATGTCATAGTGTAAATTAATATTTATTATTATTCATACTGTAGGTAAGATTTGTACTTAACTTGCTTACACTGTTTTATGCTTTTGAGACTGCAGATAAAAGCTACTACCTGAGAACATATCCATTCTGAGTATTAATATACACCCCATAAGGATAACATTTTATTTATATTCCTTAATTAAAGGAATTCTAAGTTTATATATCCGTTAAATAACTAGAACTTAAATTTCTTATGTAGGCTTTCATTTACAAATTTAATAAACGTCTGTTAATTAAAATTTTCTCTTGATTGCCTTTGTGATCCCACTTAATGGTAATTTGATTTTCAAGTTGTGGTATATTTTTAAATCATACAATAATCTTAAAATCACCTTTGGGCTTACTGGGTAGAATTAGACCCAAAATGTTCAACTCCATTTTTTTATGGTCTTTTTCAAGAACTTATTAAAGGCCCAATAGGTCCAAAACATGATTTTTTTTTTAAGCTTGCGAAATATTTTTAAATCCTCGTTTGATTTTAGTGAAAACTTAAACTATTTCAGTTACTGATTTTGAAAATAGTCAGTTTGCTATTATTTAACACGCAAATGTTAGAAAACCTTTGCCGTTACCGACCAAATAATATCTAGTTTGAAACAGCGTTTGAACATTTCTTTTTATCGACGGGACATTGGATCCCATATTTTTTTTTTAGTTTTGAAACCATTAAAACCTTCTTGGACGACAGGTTTATTTGAAAAATCGTAACTTAAAATCCGTTGAGAATTTAACAAAACTTTCTCATGGAAAACGTTCGTTTCTGAAAGATCTAAAACTTTTATGTTTTTCTTTGAGGCTGGTTCGGCCAGTTAGGGGTCCGTTTACTACAAAATCCGTGGCCCAGTGAGTGAAAAACTGTTTCAGCAGTTTTCGGCAAAATGCCTGAAACATCATTTTGGATGTTAAAATTGTACAACGATGTCTTCTACCAGAATATTCTTAACATCCATATCTAACTTTTTTTTTTTGACGATCACAAAGTCCGGAGCTACCTCTAAAGGGTTTAAAATGCAGCTTGAAGTCAAGGCAGAAAAGCTGTCCAGTTTGTTTTGTTTTTTTTTTTTCCTCTAAAAAAAACAGCTTGTGTTGTTTCGTGTATAAAACAGTTTTTCTCCCACTATTTTGTACAGATTTCTAACACAATTTTAGAGCTTGAAAACTGGTCTAATACACCACAATATCTAGTGATTAAGTTAACCTTATTTCCTTGGCGATATATTATACTAAAAATCCTTATAAACTTAACTTTTCATGAACAAAATAATGACTTTGGATCATTGATTTTGTTTACGTCCTATACGTGTTAGAAAACTTATTTCATTCCACTTCTAGACTATTAATATCTTCAGTAGTCTAATCACATACATACACAATCAATAACATAAAACTAAAATTATTTACAATAGCCATAACCAATAACAAATCACATAATAGCAACCCATAAATCCATCAACCATGAGTTAGAGTTTTTACCTTAGTGTGGAGACTTGATTAACCTCTAAAATCACCAACAAAAAGCTACGTACAACACAAAAATAATATTTTCTCTTAACACTTAGCTAAAAACCCGTTGGTAAAAGGATGAAAATCACAAAGAAAAGTTGAGATTTCTACCTCAAATAGGAATGTTCTAGTCTTGATCCAAGCTTAAGCCGTCTTTGGAAGTTAACTTTTGTGAAGGATTTGAAAGGATTTTCTCACTTAGGTAGGTGGTTGGATGGTGAGAAAGTGAGAGAAAATGTGGAAAAGCTGGAGAGAGATTTTTCTTGTGGTTAAAAAGACTAAAGGTTGAATTTTGTGGTAAATGAGGTCTATTTAGAGACCAAAGCTAGTGGTGTTTGATTAGTCCACTAATCAAGGTCTTCATATTTCTAGAAGACTTAATCAATCTTAAAATAACTTGAACATAATTCAAATCATAGTCAAAGATGGTGTCAAAGTCAAGATACATAAATTAGATTGTCACTATTCATGATAGGTTGTCTTAAAAACAAACTTCGTCAACAACTTCTTATACTGACAAAGTTGATAAGTATAACTTTTGATTGCTATAAAACTTGTCCTCCAAGTTTTGATACTGAAAAAAAGTTAATGAGTATAAAATTTATTTGCCGTAAAGCTTAGCCTTCTAGTTTTAATATTGTTAAAGGTAGTCTATTTAATTTTCATATGAAAAAAATTTAAGTAATATAATTCTCCATCAATCTAGAAACTTGGCCATCAAGTTTCAGTATCATATTCTAGAAGATTGTATTCTCCTTATCTATTCTAAATTTAGATTGCTAATTCCCACTAGTTACTCTGTTCAAGATGATGGGTTGCTATGATTTGACATTATACCATGACATATATCAATTAGTCACTTTTCTTTTTTCTTTTTGAATAAAAATTATGTCACCTTATATTATGTGACATAATATTTATTTGTCACATCATGAAGCATATTCTTATTCTTACCATATCTTATACTATTTAATCACTCTATTTTAACTTTAATAAAATATTGTGACTTTATATTATGTGACATATTATTTAATTCTCACATAATGAAATATTGAAATATATTCATTTCATAATCTTAGGTTATATATATAACCTAAACTTTAGTACGTACTAAAGATTTTGATGAATTTTGTAAGCAATTCACTAAAATATTTCATACAAAAACTTGGTTATTACAAGTTCAATAATAGGAATCCTACAATTAGGTTACATGAGTTTTCATACCATGTTGTTTAGGCCCCATTTAATAATGTTCTCCTTAAGTTCTCAAGTAAATATTCTAATTTTTGTGTGTTGAAGGCAATTAGAGGCATCTAAATTAGTACTTAGGTTTACTGTTTGACACACTTTGTACTTAAATTTTGATAGCGGGGAATTAAAACACTTCCTATTGGGTACTTGTTTTGGTTTAAGAATTTACATTTCTTCATTTTACTCCTTACGTACAGATTATAACATGTTGAAGGAGAGCTATTGGAGGGTGAACCACTTTTGTGTTTTTTACTCATTATGAAGTATTATATTTTTTTAACATGTGAAATTATTATCTGAACATATATTAATAATCTTTATAGTGCATTATTTGTTATTATTATTATTATTATTTCTGAAATAGCTTCACAATGCATTCTTATTAAAAAAAAAAAAACCGAATTAATGTTGCAAAAGGCTAAATACAAACTAACTCAGGGTGTTTCTCCTATATTCTGACATGAGGTTATAAAGATGACCAAGTAAAGACACATTAAAATCTTCTTGGAACGTACACACACAACAATCTAAAAAAAATAAATTAAGTAAAAAAAAATTGGTAGTCATTTAGCACTCTTTTAACACAACTGTTATTAACGCTGTGCATTGTACGTGAAATCCTTTTTCGTACTCCTTTGAAACTCTGGAAATTTGAATCAAATTGAAGATTGTATATCTTATTTATTTATGAGTTGAAAATTAACTGGTTTTAGGTGTTGTATCCAACAATAGGCTTGATTTTGAATCATGGTTTGTTAGAGCAACTTAGTGCTTTTGCTTTTGACCTCTTCTGTTACTTTTTATTGGCGTGGCTAATAACTTTTAAGTAAGAATTGAAAAATCGAAACGGATAATTGCATTCTTAAGATAAATTTTCATGCATTTAGTGGTTGGAGGTTATTCTATGTCTAAGACATCTTAGCATAATAATATAAAGCTCTGCTTACTTGTAACAAGTTTATACTTGTTGATGATTCATAGCTCCTGTTATCCTTTTCATGTTTGCATGTATGCACGCTCGTCCTAATCTTTATGATTTTGGATTGGTAATTATTTATACTTTGTTTGTATGAGCTTTCAACTGTAACGGCCCGCTTACGTAGACTATTATATTACTGCTTGAACTAAATCTTTACTTATAATTATTATAAATACTTAGGCTTGGGTACTAAATATCTCATAATAATTTTTTTTTTTTTTTATAATTTATCATAAAGCGTTTATCACATACTTATTATCTACTAAGAAAATAATTTTTCATATGACCTTACATGTCATAAATTTATATATAATATCAAAATATAAATAATAATTTTCAAAATAGCTTTTGCTGAATAAATTGCATAGTGGTATCCATAGCCCATTCGCTTGCTCATCATCATTATCCGCATATTGTCCACCATGCACTCTAAGTTGTAGGTTGCTTACCTACAGCACAAATATATAACTAATGAGCTTTCATTCAGCAAGTACAAATATAGATCTCCACTGCTCAGAAACATGAATGACATGAGTGGATGCATGATCTGGAATTAAGACGTGATCTAATTATATTTAATTAAGGATTTCTTATGTTCCATTATAAACTTATTATCTTTCTTATTTGTGGGACCCTATGTGTATGTACCGGGTGCGTACATTGCTCAGAAAAGTTAGGGTTTACAAGGTCCTTAATAATTCTGGGAATAAATCTGGAACTTTGAACAAGAATATAACATAACATGATATGATTCTCTACTATCTAAGGGAGGTTGATATGATATCCTAACTTGTCTTGAATTAGTCTTAGCCTTAATTTAACTGAATTTGAGTATGTCTAATTTCATACTCTAACTTAAAGTCTTATTCAAAGATGAGGTCTAAGACTTATCTTCCTTAACTCTGATCTTATTAGTCATGATGCAAAGACATGATAGAATAATCCATGGCATAAATTAAAAATCATGGCATAAACTAAAATCATGGCATACTATGAAATTATGGCATATCTATAATTGTGGCACAACATAACATAGCATGACATCCTTTAACATGGCATATACTCAAACATGCAAACATAGGCAAAACATTTCTAACATGGCGTGTGCCTAAGACATGATTTGAAAAAATATATATATATTTTCATAAAGTAGGCGAGGTTTGTACTTACCTTGCATAGCTTTTCCATATTTCAAACTACTCGGAAGTTTAAATCATACTGCCTGAAAAATGGATCCGAGATTAATATTAACTTAATAGCCCTGGGATTAAAACTAATCTAAGTCTCAAAGTAATTTCTTACAAAACATGGTTATAAGGTTATGGTATACTTTGAGTCTCAGAAATAATTCTATTTAACTTAATAGAATTTAAATCAAAGAATTTAATCTCATTTAACTTTGCACTAAAACAATAATTTTGATACTCTATATTTTTGAGAATTCATAAGTTTCTTAAACTTGTAGAATATTTCCTTTCTAACTTAAAAATCGAGTTAGAAAATCTAACTCAGTTTTTCTAACTTGTGTCAAAATCACTATTTAGACATTATATAATTTGAAATTCCAAATCTTTTAAAGGAATGCCCCTAAAATCACATCATTTAAAATCTAAAATTTCTCATTCAACTACGTAAAAATTGGACTAGAAAGATCTAATCCATTTTTCTAACTTAATATTAAAATCACCAATTTAACATTCTACCATTTGAAAACCAACATTTTTAACATTCTACCATTTGAAAGCCAACATTTTTAAAATATGTACACATTCTTAAAAAAATATCATCTTAAATTTAATTTTAAAAATTTAAATTGTTTTTTTAACACTAACTTTGAAAAGCCATAACTTTCAAATCATAAAGATTTTGACAAAACCTTTTTTAAAAAAATATATATGTATTTGAAAACTCTAAAACTTCCATGTTCATCGACAAATCTAATTTTGCCCATAAAATCTCCTTTTTCCCAAATATCCAATATTTTTCATTTTGAAAACGTTTTGTGACTATTTTACTAGATCGTTGATTTTGTCAATCCAAAATCACGATTTTGAAACCATAAATACTTATTATACATATAAACACCATAACTTGTATTCTATAATTTTTTTTTTCTAAATTTCTCAACAGTTTTCTAACTTATAGAAATTTCTAAACTTCTAACGAACATAATCGTGATTACAAATCATTGATTTTGTCAGATTCCTAAACTTTTCTCACTAATATAACCATGAACATATCCATAACAGCAATCACAATCTCTTCATTGCCAAACCACCAATTGTAAATTTCAATAGCATTTCTACTTAAATATTAATCCATGGAGATTTTAAACTAAAAGAATAATAACCAGAGTTTCGGTCAGAAAACTTCCTCGACGATTGGAGTTTCTGCCGGAGAATGGAACTAGAACTTCCTTGAAGAGAACTTCTTGAAGGGCGCTTGATGGATTTCTTTAATTCTAGAAAGTTAAAAAGTGTTTGAGGGGTGGGAAAATATGGAGGAAAATGCAAGAAAGCAAGAGAAAATTTCTTAAGAGAGCTTAAGAAAATTTAGAATTAAACTTGAGAGAACTTCCAGAGAGAGAATTTCCAGAGAGAGAGAGAATTGGTTTTTGAGGTGTGAAGAAATGATGGAGGGTGGATGCCTATTTATAGGCCTTGGCTAATGACTTTGGGGTTAATTTGCTAATTAATTCGAATCAAGGTGATTAAAAACCTTTTCCAAGAAGGATTTTTCTTAGCCATTGATCTCTTGATATTAATCTATTTATAACCATTGGATCAAAAATTCCTATTTTCCTTAAAAAATAATTAAAGATAATTCTAGATAGTATCATCAACAGATGAATACTTGGACTGCTAACTCAACATAACAGTATTTTCCTTTATCTTTCGCTAGCACAACTCCCAAGGTTCTCTACTGCTAAAAATTCAATCAGTATAATTTATATCTGTTACAAAACTTGCCCACCAAGTTTTTGGACTGAAAAAGGTAAGCAGTCTAAATCTTATCTGTTGTAAAACTTGGTCTCCAAGTTTTTGTACTGATAAAGTAACTCAGTAAAAATCTTATCTATCATCAAAACTTGTCGTCTAAGTTCCCATACTAAAAAAGGTCATCCGTCTAAATTTTATCTGTAAAACGTTAGACAGTCTAATTTTCATCTTACTAAAAAGTTGATGTCAAATCCTTGATACTACATATTTATATGTAGAAAAGTCTTATCTAGGAAAACTTTAAGATAACTAATTTCCCATACTACTAAAACTGTTGAAATATTTTATTTGGTGATTTGACAACTTATCTACACTTACAACAATTGGTCACTTTTTACTATTCACACTTTTTGAATAATATTAAGTGACCTTATAATATATGACAAATTTAATAATTGTCACATCATAAAAATTCATTTCATAACTTTAGGCTAAAATTATAACCTAAACTTTTAATTTACATAAGCAATTTTTATGAATTAACATATTCATTCACAATAATTCCTTATAAAAATTTGGGTATCATATTAACTTTATATGTTCTACAGGCCAATCTAGCCCATGAGAAGAGGATCTTGTATATCTTTGCTTGTCACCTGCTGAAATGTTCAGGTTTCTATAAAAAGGTTCAATTGTTGTTTCCAAATTTTGTTTGATTGTGATGCTTCATTCTTTGTTTTGGGAATAAACTTCAACTTTAGGTTTTGCTGACAGAATTTGTCCCTTTTTACTCTGAATTTTCAGATCTAAAATATAGTTGTTGAATAGCTGGTTTAGTTATTGAAGCAGTTATAGAGGCTTGAGAAATTGTATTTGTTGATGAATAAATTTGATATTTGATTCAATGAGAAATTTTGATTTTGACATTCGCAAATGCTGAGTTTTTATAGCGTCAATCTGTTGAACTTGAAGCTTACTGTTGTGGTGTTTTTTTTGAATTCATTGGTTGTTCGCTCTCGTGTAGGTCATGCTTTCTGGTATTCTGGTTAATTTTTGCAATGTAATTCTGAGACTAATCGACATTATGTAGTTTAATTAAGCATTTCTATATAGTTTCATTTCCTTGAAAAGAGTTTCGAGGATTGAGCTTAGTGAAATAAATGCAGGTTAAAAACAAAGATGGGGAGGGGAAAAAAAAATGAAACTTTCAAATGAGATAATTAAGTTTATTTTCTCCTGAAGAATTGAAGAGTTTTAGTTTGAGTTGCATCATTGCATCTTGGTCATCTTTGCTGCAACTTTGGACGACTATACGGCCAAAAGTTATTGGTATATGCTTTGTCCTTCATTTTTTTTTTTTCTCTCTTAAAAGATTTATCGACAGATTAAACTGAAACTTATGTCTTCTTTCTAGTTACACATATGGCCTGAAAATCTTTTTGCACCGTTATTTAACTTTCATTAAAAAGATTCAATCTTTTGATTGTCAGATGCTGTCATAAACTGAACTGCTACAACATGACTACCATAGAGTTCCAACTACATGGCAAGAAATAGTATAGGGTTAATTTCATTACTAGCACATCTGAATAAAATTATTTTAAATTTAACACCATTTTTGAGACTTTTATATTTAGCATTGCCACATCAGATTTTGTGGGTCCCATATTTTTACAATACTAACAGAAACCACATATGAATTGGAAAAATAGTGTTGGTGATTGACTTGCAAATCTATGCCCAAAATTTTTTTGAACACAAGCCTTTGTCGCTCACACTTTTCTGAAATCGATGGGAGATCCTCCGAGGGTACAAAAGCGTTGGAAACCCTTGTGATCAATATGTATCAGCACCACCATACAATGAAGTGGGAAGGCAAAGTTGAAGCTGTAATAACCAACATTTTTACAGACTCGTGATTTCATTTGATACAAAGAAAATCTAAGTCTGTACTGTGTATGTCTATGTGAAATTCATGATCTGATTAATCAGAATATGTTTGAGTCCTTACAAGTTATAAGACTCAATGATAGTGTATTAAGCTAAGTGTAAGGCCTTTTGATGAAAAAGGCAGAATCCTGATTTATGATTTTGTTCTGGCTCATGTATGATCAGGATAACCCATGACTTGAATAAGACGCACTACAACAAAAATCCTTTTTCATAGCGTGTAAAAAATGCTATCGTAAATATATGATAACATTTTTTCAAACGCTATATTAGCTGATGTTATTAAAAGTCCCTTGTTTTAATAGCGTTCCATCGGTGCTATAAAAAATGTTTTTGATAGCATTTTTTGGATGCTATAATAATGTTTGTCATAGCATTAATTACATGCTATAATAATATTTTCATAGCATTCATGAGATGCTATAATAACAATTTTTATAGCGTTTATACAATGTTATTATATAATTTGTCTTTGCATTCCTACAACGCTATCTTGTAGGAGCTGGACATTTTTCATAGCGTTTTTGTTATATTTGGCCATAACATTTAAAATTGTATTGTCACTTTTTTCATGTTTTTCTTTATTTTGATTACAAACAATACTTACATTTGTATGGATAATTGATACATTTCATAAATATTTTTTCATTGCTCTACTAGTAATTAATTTGATCGAATACTTTAAGTACACAAACAACCGTACATTCATTTCCTAATCTAACAATATAAAAACAACGTTTTCAACCAAACATCATAAGTTCACTACGTTTAACCAAAAATAAATAAAAATATAAAAGAAAGAGGGGAAAAAATAAAAAATAAAAAAACAACGATGATACTTCAAAGTCCCAAAGGCAACTTCACGACTCAAAGCTTGCATACATGTCTGCTACTAATGGTTCAAATCTTTCTCTAGTGTTTCAAATTCTGTCCATCAGTAGTTTAGATATATCTTCCTTCAAGTCCTGCACACAGAAAAAGAAATTAATACTTACATCCACAAATCAACTCACATGTTAAGCTACACCATCACCAATCAAATCTACAATACATCACATAGGTGTATTTTTTTTTCTTTTTTACCTTATAATTTTATCAATGGGCCATGCAATTGTAGAACCAATAGCGTCTTCAATATGAAGCATCTCTGAATTAGGCCTCCACAAAAATGCATTAGGATTTCTTACAGCATCTACCCAAACTCTCGCAGCATTAGGTCCGATAGGAATATGATGAACCAAAGCTGTTGGATCACTTGAAGACCAACGCCCTTCGGCTACAATTTCATCAGAACCATTCCAATCCATTATCTTACACTGCTTGCTTTGTGAGCTAGTGTTGACACTCTTTCAAGAAGGAAAAATAGCAAAAACAAAAAAAAAATTATTATTTCACTTAGAAAACAAAGATGTGTTTAATTTATAAATAAGAAAAACTATAAGCATAAATTTACCATGGAAAAAGGCATAGGTGCATTCGATTGTTTCTCTGTTTGGCAAGATGAACCCTATAATAGATCATATAAAAAAATTTATCAGTGTATAATTTATAAGAATTAACATATATGAATTGGAAACTAACCTGATTTTTCAATAAAGTATTTATTAAGCCTTGTTGGGTTGCTACTTGTTCTTTCAATTCTCTACATTCTTTTTCTAATCGGATAATGAGCTCATCTCTTTCCGACACAATTGCCAATTTGGTAATGGTAACTCCTCCGCCATAGGCTCTTAATCGACCACTCTTTTCAGGACCAAGAACTTTCGAAACAGCATCCTCCTTTACATTTGTTTGAGATGATAAAGGCAACTCTTTATGACATTCTTCCATGTTTTCCTGAAGAATGTTAAATTGTAATTGAATTTCTTGATAACATTATGGTAAATAAAAATTAAAATAATGAAGGAAAAGGCATAGATTAGTACAATAGCTTCACCAACGGCCATGGATACGGGTTCACCATTTTTCTTCGTATGTGCCTTGGTCCAAACAGCAACTCTAGATGGTTGTTTTTTATTTGCACTAGCTTTACTCTATAAGAAAAAAGAATTAGCATTAAATCATTTTCTGATCTCATCAATAAAAGCTAAAAGTACATGACATTACCATGTCATCAATTAAACGAGCATATCCTTTGCGGCTGCCAGTATATGGGAGTTGTCTCTTCTTCATCGCTTTGAATTTTTCACTTTTAGCCTAGTAATAACCATGTATTTGAGTATGTACGACATATTTAAAAAATGAGAAAGAAACACAGTTAAAGCTAATAGTTAAAAAGCCTGACAAGGATGGTCCATCACTTTTCACCTTTTTCATTTTATGATCAAGTTATATACATGTCTTTACCAAAAGAAGATACATGTTCCTACAATCAGTCATCCTTTTTATATTAAAAGCACAATACGATGATAGAAGTATGGTGTCTGACAGTATCATATGACTTATATCAATATCTCATGAAAACAATCTTCTTTCTCTAGCAAAAGGTCCTAGATAGGCCACCAAGCTCAAATAACTCGCCTTATGTTGCACTTCAATGAAAAACAAATGCGTCAAAAATCATACATTTCAACATTGCTTTTTATTTTCTACTTTTTTTATTTTCTCCTTTAATTCTTATCGAGTATTCTTTCAGGTCTGCAGCATTGAAACATTGCAGTGTTTAAAGGTTTTAAGCTACCAAATAGAAGAAAAAAATTAAGAGAACCAAAAAAAAAAAAACACAGAGCACCTGCAACTTTGTTATATTTCAACATATTTAATTAGTTAGAACCAAGGCAACCAGATTCTATAGTAATTACAACTACACAAATAAAACATGAAAACAATTAAAAGTATAAGCATGTTAGATACCTTAAAGTCTGCACTTAATTTTTCCCTCACAAAAGCTTTCCAATCAACTTCAGATTTGATGTTATCGGGTCGTAGCTTTAGTCTTTCAGCATCATTTGGTGCTTCTACTATTTTTTTTACTAACCTTGATTTTGAAGCTCTCCAAAGATTAGCCATCACCTTAAAGACATAAGCCTTTTCCCAATCTTTTTGGAGCTTGTATCTTACCTGACATACATAGTAAAAAATGAGCTGCTAGAGTTTTAATTTCTATCTAACAATATAAAGATAAAATGAAAAATTATATATCAATTTCATACCTGAACAGATTTCCACAAAACCTCCATCATCCCTTTGGTAACCTTTCTCCAATCAGCAACTGTTACTGGTACAATCTCTCTCACAAGTGGTCCTAAAAATGAAGACAAACTAATTGATCCGTCACCAACTGCTTGACCTATTGCGTTGAACTGGACTTCAATCCGATCACTAGTTTCCGTTGCAACATTTTTCAATCTTGTTAGACCTCTTTTCCGTTTAAGTCTTTGTGGTTCTTCCATAGAATCTACATCTGCAACTTCAGGGTCTTCTTCTGGAGGCTCGACATTACCGTCAGCTCTTGGCTCATCCACTTCTGGAGAATTTCCTCTTATGGTATCTAAACGAAGGGATTTCCTTTTTCGACTAGTAGGTGAATCATGTCTTTCTCTTACTATGGATCTATCATTGTCAAGTGATCCTAGGAATGATGGCCCCTTTTTGGGTGAAGGAATAACTTCTGAAAATAGCTCATTTTCAATAGTGCTTCGTAGGCATTCTCTCAGATTAGTTGCAGCCGCATATTGCCTTTCAACTTCAGGGGAATCTACCAGGGCATCAATTTTCTCGAGTTCAGGAGAGTCATCCCTCACTATCATCTTGCGAAATGACCTACTAGACATGCCTACAAGTGAATTTGTTGCTGCTTTCACTGGGGCTGCATATACACGCAGAGAATTTTTCTTACGAGTTGTTGGTCCTTCAAGGAAATATTTTGTCGGGTCTATCTCTCTATCGTCTTCCTCACTCAAGGCTTGAAACTCATCGTTATGACTCAACTTCTTACGAAGTGATCTCTTTTTCCAATTAAGCATTTCTAACAACTTGCCTGTCCGTATGACTGCAGGTTGCTTCTTTATGGCAGAAAATTCCTCAGTTGATTTAAGTTTACTAAGTTTCCTCTTCTTTTGATTAGCCATGAATGTGAACCTACAAAGGGGGGAAAATGATGTAATAGAAGAGAATAATATACTATTTTGAATGGTTCAATCAGAAGCAAAGAAAAAGATTTTACCAATGTTTATGTGATGAAAAAAATTGTGAAACACAGAACAAGACAAAGACAGAGAAGAAATAACAATGAGAACTCAGTTGTGAAAGTAAAAGCCTACATACGCATATGCAATCGGTGGAGTCGTTCCAATTGCAGATCACAGAATTTAACCGACTAAACAAGAAGCAAGCTTAGAGACATCTAAAAAGGCTATTTTACTTTTCTATTAGAGACAGCTAAACAACATATTTAAATATTCATTTCTATTGTATCCAAAACAAAATATTAATAATAATAAACAAACTCAAGTGCTAATGACCGATCAATAATAAAAGTTTCCAGTGCTTTCCTAGATTTTTCTTTGGATGTTGAAGGCGCTTTGAAAAAAGTCTACCCCCCAGTTTCTAATTGCAAACTGCAATCAATTCCTATGACTAATCTAAAGAATGTTAAATCAAACCAATGTAATAGAAAAAACTCACCGATTGAAATGTTGAAAGCAAAATACGTTCTTGATGTGCTGGCTGGCTACGGAGATGAGAATAACGAGAGAGGAAAATCTAAGGAAAAGAAAACGAGAGGAAAACCGTTTGAGAAGAGGTGTTCTTATTTCACTGGTCTCAGAGACAAAATCTGAAGAGGGAAATATGTGAAATTAAAATTTGAGAGGGAAATCAATTTGAGAGGGAAACCAATTTGAGAGGGAAACCGTTCAGAGACTGACCCATTTGGGAATTTCAATTGGACTATGGAAGATGGAAGAAGTTGCTGAATCTTGACAGCGAGAGTTTCGGTAGGAAGAAAAACGGTTTGGTCGATCATATTTTTCAATAAATTCTATATCTATCTAAAAATCCGTAGTCAATTATATTATATATTTATATATATATAAATTATTCATATTAAAAATTATATTTATTTTGGTTTATATAATTTATTATATTATATTTATTATATTTATTCATATTCAGAACTATTTGAATCACACTAGTCAATTAAAAATTTGGAGCGGAAAGCTTTTTTTTCTTTTTTTTCTGTGGAAAAATGTTTTATTTCTTTCCTCGTAACGCCGCCAAAAAATAAATAAATAAAAGAATTTAGGTTTTTTTTTTTTTTTTAAGAGAGAGATTTGTTTTCTCAGAAGTTAAAACAAAGGGAAATGTTACGGTAAAGTCCCTTTTATATACTAAATCGGTAAAGTTTATTTTATTGACCATTAAATATATTTTAACAATTGAGATATTATATTTGTATAATACTTATAATAGATCTCAGCTTATAGTTTTATAACTTATGAAATTAAAAAAAAAAAAAAACAATTCAAAGCAAAAGAAAAAAGAAATTAAACAAAATCCAACCCAACCAGAAAACCATCCCCCGACGACCAACGCACCATCCCGCACGACGGCTTCCTACCTGTGAAATCTCCTCTATTCCGGCCACCTTCTGTTGTCCAGTGGTGAAACGCCCCCCACCCAGGAAAACAACCCAACCTGCGAACACCCTCCCAACGTTTGGCGATGACGACCCACCACCCCCCCCCCCCCCCCTATTTGGCAATGGTGACCCCCCTCCGCTGCAAAACCTGACCTATGAACCACACCCCCCCCCCCGCAAAAAAAAAATCCGACCTGTGAAACCACCCAACCCCCACCTATTAATAATTACATTTTGTAAATGAATAAAAATGAACAAAGCGTAGAGTTAGAGACATAGTCTGACGGTAATATTGCATCTGACATCATCTAAAGGTGTAAAGTCACCCCACCCCTAAGCTCAAAAAAAAAAAAAGGTCAAAATATTCAGATAGAAACCAAGTTAATTGATTAATGAATAATGAGTTTCTAGCTTCCTCTTTTTGGGTTTTTGTTCTTGATTGTATTTCTCTCTTTCATAGTTCTGTTTCTATGTCCCTATTATTTATGTTATCTTCTTGACTTTATTTTTTTATCTGCATTGTGCTTCGTTTGGATCACATTTCTATTTTTGAAAAAGAAAACTTTCTTGTTTTAAATGAAAAAATCTGTTTATTTTGAGAATAAGATGGTGTTTAATTAATGAGTAAAAAAGAATTTTGAATTTAAAAAGTTTATTTAGAATGAGAAGAAATGGAATTGATTTTACAAATATTCATATTCTTTTTCTAAAAAGGTACTGTCAAAACTAAGTTTAAAAATGAGATAGTGTTCCTTTTTCAAAACGAGAAAATGATGGGAAAAACAATCTTTTGCAAAAAAAAAAATATTTAATTTAAGAAATTAGATATGTCATCCAAATATATGGGACATTTTATATCTTGTCCTACATCAATATATTTGAAGAATATCTTATTATCAGTAGTGGGAGAACATGTGATAGGTAGGTCGGAATGTGGTGAAATGGTTTAAGACATTCTAGTGAAATCTATAATCTATTATAGATGCTATCCTATTAGAGGATGTGGTTATCGGCCGGTAACCCTTGCTAACCTATGACCATCGAGCTAGGTGGTTCTATTTAGCTTCCATCAACTAATATAAAAATGTGGTTCTATTTACACACCCCATTTTGCTTTTGACGCACCCCTTTCAATTGAAATATATTATTACAAAAATACCCTTAAATAAAACGACAAAAGTGGACAATACTCTGTTGAACTTAGGACCCGTTTGAGGAGACATTTGGAGATGATGTTTTGAAGTTTGAGTTGAAATTTTGTATTTAGAAGAAAAATTTTTGAAATAAGAAAATTATGAACTTTTAAAGTTTGAGTTTTTTGAAAAAGAGAAGAGAGAGAAAGTTTAATGTAAAGTTGAGATTTCAAAATTTCTCGATATTTTTGAAAACTAAAATCAAAACCTATTTCTCACAAATAGAACTAAACTAAACCATTTTCACTTTTAATGATTATTTAAAAAATATTGTATAAAAATACATTTTCTTTTCTTTAAATAAATTCCTTCGTATTTAATTTATTTCTTTTTATTATTGAAACCGTAATTTGTTGTTTACCAAACAATTGATATTATGCTCTCAAAAAATTACGTGGTATCATACAACATAATAGATGTACACGTAATTAACAAAATATAAGCATAAGCATCAGTAGTTTTTAAATTTTTTTTCCATGTAAAGTTTAATTTATATCTTATCTTTTGAAACTAAAAACAAATTTAATGCAATCCTCAGAAAATTAAACTAAAATGCCTTCACAATCCTCTCTCACAAATTGAACTCCATCTGTACTATCTATGTTAACTTCGAGTCTTAGATTATCTGGAGATATTGAAGTTGCATCTTCACGTTCATCATATTTTTCCAACTCATGGAAGCCTCTTGGTGGTGCCTTTAACATTACATACCAATTGGAAGAATCATGCTCTCTCGAGTAGAATACTTGTTTGGCTTGTGATGCTAATATGAAAGGGTCCCTTACAAATTGATTTTGACCTTGATGTAGGTTAACTAGCGTAAAGCCATCTTCAACTTTAACACCATTAGGAACGCTAGCCCAATCACATTTGAACACCGCAATCTGAAATGCATGATAATCCAACAAATATATATCTTGCAACACCCCATAGTATGCAACTACATCAGCCACTTGTGCAATATCCTTTGCACTTGATCTGCACATGGTTGTGGCTTCTATAGAAACTCCACTGTTTTGTCTTGTCTTCTCAGCCTCCTTCTTGTGGAACCGTTGACCATTGATGATATATCCATTATAAGACATTGCATGGGTCTTAGGACCATGTGCAAGAAATCTCAAAGTTTCTGAGCCATTAACAACTGAGTCTATGCAAATCTGCAAAAGTAAAAATAAAAAAAAAAACGATAATAACTTATGTTTGTACATAAAATCTTATAATATCATAAGATAGTTTCATAAAACCTTTTGTTTTAACCACGTTGGAAATGTCTCTGCATGTCTCTTCCAAAGTAAACTTGGATTCTTCCGCAAACTTTTATTTGTCCGTCTTAAATATTCCATATGCATCCTATTGACCATTAATAATTCCGAGTAAGTAAAATCAATATTAACCAAAAATGAAAAAAATAAGTCATAGTAATAACTTACTCCAAAAAAGGTTCTACAATAGCCATATTGAATAAAACATAACGGTGTGCACTTTCTATCATTTCATTCGTCAACTTTATAGGTTTTCCACTAGAAATTGGACGACCGTCAAGAATCAGGTCATTGCAAAATTCTTCATTGCGCATTCGATTATTGTCCAGGTCCCGTGCTCCTTCAATGAATTCACTAACAAAACTGATGCACTCATCTGCAAGATAGCCCTCTGCAATGCATCCTTCAGGTTTTGCACGATTCCTTACATATCCTTTAAGTACCTTCATATACCTTCAAAGAAAAAATTTACTAAATCCAATGCTTATTCGCATCCTATAATAGTAGTTTTTTTGCTCAAGAGTAGTTAAAACTATATAATAAGGTACTAAAACCTGCTTTTTTTTTTGCTCAGGAAAACAAAAGGTTACTGAAAAGTTACCTTTCGAATGGGTACATCCAACGAAATTGGACCGGTCCACATAGCCTTACTTCACGTCCAATATGAATCACTAAGTGAATCATAATATCGAAAAACGCTGGGGGAAAGAACCTCTCAAGCATGCATAAAATTTCTGCAGTAGATTCTTCATATTCCATCAACTTTTCTCTGTCAATGACACGCTGACATATATAATTGAAAAATCTGCACAACTTTGTTATTATATCCCTTGGACCTTTAGACATCAACCCTCTTATAGCCACGGGTAGTAATTGCTGAATTAGAATATGGCAATCATGTGATTTAAGGCCCATAATCTTGCATTCTTCCACTGACACACAATTCCCAATATTTGAGCTATACCCATCTGGTAACTTTAGATCGAACAATCTTTTGCAAAGTAGTTGTTTCTCAGCTTTTGACAATGTATGCAGAGATGGCGGAAGATATGTGCTAGTCCCCCGCTTTTCTGGATGCAATTCACGCCGGATGCCCATTTTTTTTAAATCTTTACGAGCCTTCCTTCCATCTTTGGTTTTTTTAGGAACATTCAACAACGTATTAATAATGCTCTCGCATACATTTTTCTCTATGTGCATCACATCCAGATTATGTCGTACCAGCAATTCCTTACAAAAACAATAAAAAACCAGTCATGTAATGGTTAAAATCTTATGTTAAGAATAAAAATTAAAAGTAAAAAATAAAAAACCTTTTCATTGACACTAACCTTCCAATATGGCAACTTAAAAAAGATTGATCGTTTCTTCCATATTTGTTCAAGTTCAACTCTCTTTTGCTTCTCATGTCTTTTTCTTTTCTTCAAATGACTATTTGCAGCACCTTTTACCCTATGATTCCATTTTCTGGGAGACTTTCCCCATTCGTTCTTAAAACCTATAAGTTGTTCAAAAACTTCTCTACCAGTCATGATCTTTGGAGCTCCTCCATGCTCTTCCTTTCCATCAAACCAAGACTTCTTTGTTCGTAAGGGATGCGACGGCGAAAGGTATTTTCTATGACCCATGTATGACATCTTTTTACTGCATTTTAGCCACTTCGCATGAGTATTTTCGCCACATAAAGGACATGCTTTCCGTCCTTTGACTGTACATCCGGCAAGATTTCCATAGGCTGGAAAATCACTTATTGTCCATAATAAAATTGCTCTCAGATTAAACCTTGTATCATCAAGTGAATCATGAACCTCAACCCCGTCCCACAATTGTTTCAAGTCATCTATAAGGGGCTCCAGATATACATCAATGTCATTACCGGGCTGCCTAGGACCTGGAATTAACAATGTCAACAAAATGTTCTCTCTTTTCATGCATAGCCGTGGAGGCAAGTTGTACATAACAAGCATCACAGGCCAACAACTGTGTGTAGAACTCAAAGTGCTATAGGGATTGAATCCATCTGTAGACAAGCCAAATCTTATGTTGCGTGCTTCTTCTGAAAATGAAGGCCACTTCTCATTAACCAAGTTCCATGCTACAGAATCGACTGGATGGCGCATCATCCCATCCTTACTTTTATTACTAAAATGCCATTTTAAATTCTCAGCCATTGTTCTGGATCTAAACATCCTTCTAATCCTCGGTATTATCGGAAAATACCTCAACACCTTAGCTGGTTCTCCTACTCGGATCTTGTTTGTACGTTTATCTACCTTCCACCTTGAAGCACCACACTTTGGACATTCTTCCAAGCTCTCATAATCTTTTCTGAACAAGCAACAATCATTGATACATGCATGAATCTTTTCATATCCCAAATCAAATTTCTGCAAAAACTTTTTGACCGCGTACGTGGACCTAGGCATCACATTATCCTTGGGTAACACGTTACTAAAAACCTTTAGTATTTCACTAAAACTTGTGTCAGACCACCCACGAATAGTTTTCAACTTGTATAAAGTGACAATGGCTGATAATTTCGTATGGTCTGCACACCCAGGATAAAGAGGAGTCTCAGCATCTTCTAATTTTTTACTAAAAGTAGCATCTTTCCTCTCTTCACACTCTGGATAATCATCGTCATGAACATCTGCTGCCCTAAATAAGTTAAAAGCATCATTGGCCGTGTCCAATTCTTCCAGAATATTTTCATTTGTATAGCTTTGTTCCCCATGATGAAACCACTCTGTGTATGTTCGGTCCATTCCACTTATGACCAAGTGAGCAAAAACACTATCAATAGATTGGTGACGCAAGTTTCGACAATCTTTGCAAGGACATAAAATCTTTTCCGGATAACCAGCTTCTTTCTCTGCCATCTTTACAAAATTCCATGCTCCTTCTATATACTCGTTAGTAGCTCTGTAATTGTTATAACAACATCACATTATCTAGCTAAAGAGTTCTCCTATAAGAACATGTTATTGCATATTTTACATTGTTTTATTTACCTGTTAAACCGTAGCCAATCTCTATCCATCAACATAGGAATTTCCTGTTACAAGCAAGGCATTAAATAAGTTTTCGTACTTATAAATGAGAAATATATCCCAGCAAATCCAAGAATCTGAGCCATTAACAATATTCTTATAGTTTTATATATCCATCCAAAAAAGCTAAACAACAAAAATTCTAAACCAAACTGACCTCCATCCTCCATTGCTTCATTATCTTATCTTTTTCCTTGGAAATTGGAGACAGAGAGAGAGAGATAGAGAGAATAAAAAATCTAAACCAAACTGACCTCAACTTAATAGTAGTGCACAAAGCATTCTCGTTTTCATTTAAAAAAAAAAAAAAAAAACACTCTCATTCTGAAAACACCCAAACAAACACAGAGGAAGAAACAGAGACGGGCAGAGAAACAAAAACAGAGGAGACTATTGAAACCATATTTTTATCGAGACAACAATTTATTACTCTTTAAAAATACAAGAGAAAAAAAAAAGGAAAGAAAAGAAAAAAAGAATCTCCCTAACACACGCTACTCCCTAATTTGCAATCTCACCGTGAAATTCATGGCAAAGAAAATCCAATAAAAAATCAGCAACTCTGTAAACTATAATACGAATAAAAACTATTGCAACCTTAAACAAACAACTACTCACATCTTCAAACAAAAAAAAAAAACAACTACTACTACTAAATTATATTATAAAACATGGGAGGAAAAAAAAAAAAAAGAAAAAACATACCCCTTGAATCTCTTGTCAGTAATGAGACACTTTCCCACTAGCCTTCTTCTTGGTGATCTGATCCACGAGCTTCACTCCTAAGTAAGCACCCCAAAAAAAATAAACTATACTAGAAAAAAATTCGCATTCTCCGAATTATACAAGAGCAGTCCAATAATCAAATGCATCCAAAATCAATATGGATCTAAATATATATATACATATATATATATATATATATATAGGAGCACGAATTCACATATATCTGTAATAATGTGTGTGTGTGTGTACAATATCAGGGGTTTTGAGAATTATGTGCTGGGTAGATTTGGTATTTTTATCCAACGAAAGAAAAAAATTAGCCAAAAAAAAAAGAAAAGAAAAGTGCGATTACCTTTCATTGCACACTCATCTCTCCCCTTTCACATACAACGAAGATGCATAACTTGGTTATAGAGGATGGTAGACAACTTAAACCAAAAATTGATTCTATGGGGTCGGCATCCAATTTTGTTTAGGGGAAATTAAGGGAAAATAGAATGAGGGAGGAAGTGAGAGTTTTTTCTTCCGAAAATTTTCTTTCTAAAGGCAGAGACGAATTGATAGATTCTCAACATACTAAAACTGCAATGGAGTTCAGAACAGGGAGAAGAAATCATGGGTGAGCCAAAATTTTAGGGAAATTTTTGGGTGTTAAGATTCATCAAAGCTTGAACGAAAATTTTGGGGTTTGAGGGAGATAAGCACTGAATGCTCTTTATGAGGGGAGTTCTCTTGTTTCGTTAAGCAGATCTTCCTTTTGTGAGTTTTTGTACTTTTTATTTATTCTTTTTTTCGTTATTGTATTTGATATTCAACTTGGATTTAGAGGGGGAAAAAACTAAAAAGGAAACATTTAGTCACATTAATAATAATTTGAAGTTCTCAAAAATATAAAAAAAAAATAAAAAGGAAAGAAGAGAGAGAGAGGGTAAAGATAGAGACGGTCAATTTGGAGGGAATGTTAGGCGCGTACTTTTAAGAAAAAAGAATAAAAAAATAAAAATAAAAAAGGCGCTAAATCTCACCACGTCTCAATTGATTAAGTCGTGTAGTGGTAACGCTTTTTTAAAAACGCTATCGTTCAATGCTATAGATGTATGCTTTTGTTGTAGTGACGGTACTACAGTATATAATAAGCAGTATGAAAATTATACTGTGACCGACCATCATTATGGATGCAGAGTTAACAATAAAGAATGGGATCACTCTAGAATAATCAGGAATAATATCTGAAGCAAGGAGGACTAAGTAGTTTCTAGTCATCTATTACCTTCCCATTGATATGTCGTTAAATGTCACAACAGTTTAAAAATGTCATATTAGATATGTATCATAGCATTTTGGAAATGTCATGATTTGTACATATTGCAACAATTGAAAAATGTCATGATTACATACAATTTACGACATTGAAAGCATGTTGTTAATAGGAAAACCATGACATTCATAAGACGCCATGGAAATCGTTTCCATGACATTGGATAAGTGTCATCTACTCTTGAATTATTAAAAAAAAAAGGTTAACAAAATATATATTTTTTTATTGTTGATTATTTATAATTAGGGTTAATTTCATTAATAGCACCTGTGGGAAAAAGATTATTGAAAACAGCACCACTTTTTTTCCCCTTCATTTCTAGTACTGCCACGTCATGATTCACTTTTTAGGTGGATATATAAAGACATATATGCCCTCAGCCAACCCTAATTTGATGTTTGTCCCACTTTCCCGCCCCCCTCACCCCCTCCCCCCCTCCAACCCGACAATATATAAGTCACAGTACCCAAAAATTTGAACTTTTTCTTTCCTCGTTTCCTCGTTTTTCTCTCAGTGAAGCCTCACGAATCCTCTCTACACCATTACCCACTGATCGAAACTCACTCTAAGTCCAACAAATCTCACCACATCTTCATTCACTCTGTTAAAACTAACCCTCTCTAACCTCACCACATCGAAGCTGCCAGATCTGCTTCTACTCCATTTGAGTAGAGATATTACCACTTCCAATCAGCCAATCTGAGGTAATGCTGCTTGTTATTTGGCTTTATTTGTTAATATATGCTTTAAATGGGTGTGGGTTTTGAATTATATTCTAAAAAATGATTCTCTGTTAAACTTTTGAGGGTAAATTATCTGTCTCCTATAGAATAAACCATTTGGTCATTCTCATTGTGACCAGTTTTGATATATAAATCAACTCTCGATTTGAACCAAAAAGGTCATTTTCATAATGGCCATTATGATTGTGACCATTTTTTCAGTCACCTCTCGTTTTGAACCAAAAAGGTCATTTTCATAATGACCATCCGGTCATTATGATTGTGACCAGTTTTTTAGTCACCTCTCGTTTTGAACGAAAAAGGTCATTTTCATAATGACCTTCCGGTTATTATCATTGTGACCAGTTTTGAGATATAAGTCAACTCTCTATATATAAAAAAACTGGTCATTTCCATATTGACCATCCGGTTAGTATCATTGTGACTAGTTTTGAGTTATAAGTTAACTCTATATATATTAAAAAACTGGTCATTTTTATATTGACCATCCGGTCAGTATCATTGTGACCAGTTTTGATATATAAGTCAACTCTCTATATATATAAAAAAAACTGGTCATTTTCATATTGACCATCCGGTCAGTATCATTGTGACCAGTTTTGAGATACAAGTCAACTCTCTCTATATATAAAAAAAAACTGGTCATTTTTATATTGATCATCTGGTCATTATCATTGTGACCAGTTTTGAGATAAAAGTCAACTCTCTATATATAAAAAAACTGATCATTTTCATATTGATCATCCGGTCATTATCATTTTGACCAGTTTTGAGATATAAGTCAACTCTCTATATATGTCATCATTTTTCCTTTACTTGTAATGCAAATATTAATATTGAATAACTTGTTGCTATTTCATTCAGGAATGGATGAGATTTGTGTTTTCGTCAAGTATAATGGTCAATGGGACGGCACATTGAGATATGTTGATGACAAAATGAAGGGAATATTGGTGCCCGAGACCGCAACATATGTTGGTCTTATTAAGTTGGTCAGAAGTGTAATTGGAATTAGGGGCCCAATCAAGACTATAGTCATGAGATACGGTGTTGAACCTGGAATGCCTCTTGTGAGGATACAGTGTGATGCTAATGTTAAATTCTACATACAATTGAAGAAGAAGGATGTTCATGTGTTTAGCAAATTTCCAATTACCATCGATGTATTGGATGAGTCTGCGGTGGAAGCGATGCCACCAGAGGTAGGGGAAAGCAACCATATAGACGTTCAACGTTCTAGGGAAGGTGGACAGAGTGATGAAGCCATGCAACATGTAAATGACAGTAATCTGATCATCCTTTCTCCTCGTCCTCCTCATATCCCTTCTCCCACAGTAGGTCTGGATTTGCATACTGAATATGGAATTGAAAAGCAACATCAAGTATTGAACAACATCAGAGTGAATCATGACGTGACAGTGCTAGAAATGAAGGGAAAAAAAAAGTGGTGTTGTTGTTAATAATCTTTTTCCCACAAGTGCTATTAATGAAATTAACCCTTTATAATTATTAATACAAATTTTGGAACACACGAATTATTAAAAGTAATAGTTTTTTACTAAAACGATAGTATTGATTATTGATTATTTACAATTATAAATATAAATTTTGGTTCATATAATTAAAAAAAATATATTATTACACAACACCAAAAATAAAACTTTTGGTGCTAATAAATTTCCAAAAGACATTGTCAATGCATTTGAATTGAAGGTATTGTTCAAGGAGTTCCTTGGTTATCTTCTGCTTGTTCTCATATTCAAAGAATTACTTCAGTCTTGCCCTTCTTTTCACTACTACAAAAACTGTCATCTATAACAGGGGAAAAAATGCTATGGTTACAAATTATAGCGGACAGATAAACGTTATAACAGGCCACGCTATAAAATGTCTGCACATGTCATAGCATTTTTCTGATGCTATTAAATCACTATAATACATTATTTAATTGCATTTGTTTGGTGCTATTCTAGGTGTTTAAAAGCATTTTAGTTGTGTAATGAAAAGGCTTTTATTTATTTTATTTTAATATAATAGCATTTTTAAAACACTACATATTGATTTTTATCTGGTTCAAAATTTACAGTCAAACTATAAGTATTTTTTCTTTCCTTATTGGAATATGTTTGATAGTTAATTAATAATTATACTAGAATTTCGATCCACTTGAAACTTTTGGAATTATTGGAATAAGTAAGACAGTGGATTCGAGCAATAATTTCACAATCTATAGTACTTCAAAAGTGTTTGACATAAAATCTTCTCATGAGTTCAGAAGTGCTAGAATAAGTACCTAGTCACATATATTGTTTCCTGATCACAAGTCTTTGAACCAACATATATCAAAACATTAAACCAGGGAGGTTTTCCAAAATACATGCATTCTTTACAAAAATAGAGTTAAACTAGTCTCAAAAGAATCCAATACATTTTAGCTCAATTATTCAACAGAATAGTCCTTCCAAGACATTTCTTTTAAGCACCTGAAAACAACCCCATGGAGTCGATATTAATATTCAGACATAAAAACATAGAAACAAGTTGCAAAGTACGTCATTTATGGTCTACTCACACAACATAACAACTTTGTCAACAGGCCATGCCACTATACTTCCAACAGCATCTTCAATGTAAACCATCTCAGAATTAGGCCTCCACAAAAAAGCATCAGGCTTTATTGGTACATGTATCCAAACTTTAATGGCATTAGGTCCAAGAGGAACATGATGAACCAAGTCTTTGGGATCACTTGAGGACCAATGCCCTTTAGCAACAACTTCTCCCGATCCAACCAATCTAATATTTCGCAGTTCTTGTTTTCAGATGACTCAATTATTCACTTTCTTTAAAAGAAAGCAATAATATATAACAAATACTAATATAAAAAAAGAAACAAAATAAGAAAAAATAGTAAGTGAATGAAAAAAACATTTTGAAATGTTAAATTCATTTAGAACCTAATATTGTTACCATTGGAACAGGTGCATGCGCATTAGCTTCGCTGCCACTTTTATCAGTTGACCCCTACAAAGGTCCGACCAAATATTATTAAATTTATATGGTATAAAGTATATATATAGAAGACCCTTACATTTCAGGAATTGCTTACCTGATTTTTCATGACAAGTTCAACTAAGCCATTCATATGTATCAACTGCTCAAGAACCTTTCCATATTTTTCTTCTAAAGAGTTCAGATGATCATCCCTCTCTAACATGAAAGACAGTTTTGAGAGACTAACTCCTTTTCCAAGGCCTTTCAATCGCCCAAGCTTTTCAGGACCAAGAACTCTAGAAAGGGCATCTTCTTATACATTGGTAGAAGGAAATGGTGTAGCATGTTCAACTTCTTCCAAATTTTCCTAAAAGATTCAAATTTCATAGTACCATGACAGAAAACTATCAAAACTGAATAACATATAGCTAGTTATAAATAAGAAAGATAGAATTTATTGGAATTTTCTTACAGTTACAGGTTCACCATTCTTTTTCTTGTGAGTCCTACTCCAAGCATCAACTCTAGATATGACTGCCTTGCCTGCACTTTCTTTGCTCTGTAAAAGAAATAGATTATAATTAAAAAAAAAAAAAAAACTGATGTGATTGAAATAAGCAAAACTATTGTAAGCATCAATGTACCATATCATCAATAAGTCGAGCATATCCCTTGCGGCTGCTAGTGTGTGGTATTTGTTTCTTTCTAATCTTTTGAATACATCACTCTTTGCCTGCATTAAAGTTTATATACTTTAGATATTTTGAATAGTAAACCAATCAATTTAGTTAACAAGCCATTGATGTTACCGTGGATTTTACACTTGTTTTCTCACGTACAAAAGCTTTCCACTCAACATTGGATTTAATATTATCTGGCTTCAGCTTGAGTCTTTCTTCATTATTTTGTGCATCTCGTAGTTTTGTAACTAATCTTGATTTTGAAAATCTCCAAATTTCACCCATGTGCTTAAATATGTAATCTTATTGCCATGGTTTGTCTACTTTGAATCTTGCCTGCAAGTAAAATGGAATAAAAGAGATTTCTTAGTATCCCTATACCTAATCAGTAATAACATAAAGACTTGTATAAATGAAGTTATAACTGGACAGATTTCCACAAAACTTCTTTCATCCCTTTAGTTACCCTCCTGCAATCAACAATTGTTCCAGGTACAATTTCTCTAACGAGTGGCCCTAAAAATGAAGACAAATCTGTAACGACCCGCCTAGCACAGGCCGTTACCATACATACATACATACATATCTTACATAATTACTTAACGTATACAGCGGAAATTTTTTTTTTTTTTTTTTTTTAAAGCAATAATTAATTACGATAGTCGAATATCAAATAAAATAATTCATAAAAGAGCAAAACGCGTAGCGGTTATAAATCCCACATTTCACAGCTCGCCCTGCCACGCTCGCCATCTTGTATCAACAGGTGCCCGTAGGTTGTTTACCTACAGCATAGACGTAAGACGTGAGCTTTCGCTCAGCAAGTACAACATTAACATCCGCAACCTAATTAATATAAACCATACAATCTTAACTTACTTTTACATGTCATATCTTATCTTATCATAATCATGCATGAGCCATTTATGCTTCATTATGCTTGTTTATTCTTTCAACATACTTTCATACTTATCTTAACTTGACTTATCTTATGGGCCTCCTTACATAAGTGTTCGTACCGGGCGCGCAACTATGGGGTGGTTGGGGCGGCCAGCCCAATCCAACTCAAACCATAGTCCAACCCGACCTTGGACGGGTCGGTACGACACAGGCAAGCTCGCTTGCCATCATACTTATTTTTTCATCCTTTATACTTTGGTCCTTATTCTTATTTGTGGACATGCATCATGATGTCACACATGCATAATTCATAATCATATCTCATAACATAGCCATGTACTTAGTATATCATGACATACCCATAATACCCTAAACGTATCTTATTATACAATTCTAAAAAAAATACATCACAACGTACATCACAACATACATCACAACATACATCACAACATACATCACAGCATACATCAATCATACTTGAGTAAGTATCAACAAAAGCCTATGCTGTAGGCGGAGTTGTACTTACCTTATTTACTATATCCGGTATTGTACTGGTCCAGTCGGATACCACAGTACTCAAACTTCTGTTAAAGGACATGGATAAGGATTAGATATGTTGGTGATTTAACCAACATTCTTACAAAATCTGAGTTATATGTCCCCCCTGATAAAACCATTTGCTAACCTATTTGGTTACATTGTGTAACCCTAGGGTTTAGAACTTAACCCACTTTTTTGTTTTCTTTTTGGAAAAACTCATTATTTAATTTAGGAATTCCTTTGTTTATTATAATTCTTGAGTAATATTATTAAGTATTGGAAACTGCCTTTGGAACAGCTTTCCACAGTTAATTTATCAGTGTTAGTGCAAGGTTACCCTTTTTCTGCACTGTTTTAGAAAATCCTGCACAGGAATTTCCTATTTCCTGTACAGTTTTTGAAATCAAATTTTTATTTTAAAATCTAGATTGAATCAGAAAAAGTTGTCTTCACGAAAGTTTTAGATCTCGAAAAACCCTACAACTTTCGTGTTTTGAGGAAAACCCAGTTCGGACTTTAACATGTTCCTATTTTCGTTTGAACTCACCTGGCCGTGCATAAATCCTGGGCACGGTCAGGCTCGGGTTTTTGTCAATACCGAGGCCGTTGGAGCCTCATTTTGGGAATCCGTCCGCGTTGTCCCCTTGGAAAAACCCTCCTCTAAAACTTTCGTGTTTTGTGTTTTCCCAAATTCGGCCTCTAAAGGCCTCAAAAACTGATTTTCCAGAAACTGGGCAGTTTTCATCCGAAAATGGCAGTTTGGTTTAAAATTCATTTTACGTCCTATTTCGTGTAATCTAACTCAACCGAACACGCGGGAGCCTAGAAAACAGACATGCAGCGTTTTCTAACGTAAGGTTTTCCTTGAACACATTTTCCATCAACTCCATGCAAACCCTAATTGACTTTGGATCAACCAAAGTTTGCATGGTTTTAGGTTGCATAATCCACATTAAACATTCTAGTTCATTCTAGCAACCTAACATACCATATTCATCATCATGCTTGGGGACATACAACATATCAAACATTTAGCATGCAAATCACAAAATTTAAGGCAAGCATGCACATATAATCCAAACCACCCTTATCCTAATTCAAGCACATAATCCTAAGTCCTAATCTTGGCACAAAAATGAAATTGAGCTTATGCTCTTACAATTTTCAACTTGAAATACACATAAATTTCAAATTGAATGCTTAATTTAAAAAGTTTGAGGTCTAGGGAAAATTTACCTTGATTAGCTCAAGATTTGGGCTAGGGTTTTTGGCTTTCAATCTTCTCCCTCCTAGACCGGTTTCACCCACCAAATGCACCAAAATTGGTGTGGATCACTTGGTGTTTGCTTGCACCAAAACCAACCACAAACTACACAAAAATTTCCTCACTTTCTCTCCTAGTACAGCCGGCCACTTAAGCCTAGAAAAGGCACCAAATTTTTCCAAAAACTCTTGCTTGTTGTAGTAGAGATAAAATCAATCACCACCCAACACTTTTCCCTTGATTACAAGTTTTTTTTTTTTTTTTTTGCTCTCCCTTTGGTGTCCGGATTTTGAGAAGACAAATGGGCAGAGGTTGGCTATATTTTCTGATTTTTCAACCCAAAACCGCCCCCTCCCTCAAGGCTATATATAGGTGAAAAAGAATTTATTTTTTTGGATTTATTTTTAGTTCAATTTTTGCTTAAAAACTCTTGGAGCAAAAATATTTGCCAAAAATTCCTTCATTGGCCGGCCACCTCATGCACTAGAAGACTCCAAGATTTCTTTCTAACTAGCTTAATACTATTTATGATGTCATAAATCCAAAAGTTGATGAGGTAAGCCTAATTAAGGCTTGTTTGCTCTTTTTTCTTAAAAAGCAGCTCACTTTAGTGCCAATACAGATATTTCTAGTACTGTGCTCACTAATACACAGTATTTGTCATACTATACTGCAGTCCAAAATTTATCTGTGTAAAAATGGACTGTATGAAATTTTTCCTATTTCTTAGAGTCCTTTTGCCTTATAATTCTACTTAGTGTGCTTGATTTTTCTAGGATGGTTTTAACTCTAATTCATATCATTTTGTTCG
The DNA here is from genome assembly GCA_038430175.1 of Ficus hirta. Classification (NCBI taxonomy): domain Eukaryota; kingdom Viridiplantae; phylum Streptophyta; class Magnoliopsida; order Rosales; family Moraceae; genus Ficus; species Ficus hirta. The sequence goes on along the minus strand of CM076593.1, from coordinate 1,467,292 downwards.
TAATTACGATTTTCGCAGTATATTTTTCATACTGCTTGCCATCTTTCAACATTGTCATACTTTGACCCTTTTTAGTCAACCTTTGACCCTTCCGGTCAACTTTGACTTTTTATGGTCAAACTTTGACCAATCATAAAATCATGAAATCTTCTACCTTCTTTTTGCAAAAAGGTTACATACTTGGCTAATCAATTATTTCTGAGTCTTATAAGATCATAAGAACTCACAAAATTAACAAAAACCCTAGTCGGGCTTTCTCATGAATACCTTCATGGTACAGCTTAACTCTTTGTACAAAAAGAATCGTAATGTAAAAAAAAAAAAAACAGTTATTACAATCTACCCCCCTTAAAAATTTTCGTCCTCGAAAATTAGAATAAACTGGGGTAGTTCTTTCTCATTTCTTCCTCTAATTCCCAAGTGGCTTCTTCAACTTTGTGGTTTCGCCACAGTACTTTAACCATAGGAATGATTTTACTTCTCAGTACCTTTTCTTCCCGATCCAGAATTCTAACTGGCTTCTCTTCGTAGGTTAAGTCCGTCTGAACTTCTACTGGTTCTTGACTAAGCACATGGGAAGGATCTGATACATACTTTTTCAGCATCGATACATGAAAAACATTGTGCATTGATGCTAATTCTGGTGGTAGGGCAAGCTTATATGCTACTTTTCCAATCCTTTCAAGGATTTCAAAGGGTCCCGTATACCTTGGACTAAGCTTTCCCTTCTTACCAAATCGCATTACCCCTTTCATAGGAGCAATCTTGATGAACACAGCATCACCAACTTGGAATTCTAAGGGCCTCCTGCGTCTATCGGCATAACTTTTCTGTCTGCTAAAAGCTATGTCGAGCCTCTGTTTGATCTTCTTGATATCCTCAGAGGTCTTCTTGATGAAATCCGTCGTCTGAAGTTGTTTCTGTCCCACTTCCTGCCAGTGGATAGGAGATCGACATTTTCTTCCATATAATGCTTCAAATGGAGCCATACCAATCGAAGCATGATAGCTGTTGTTATATGAGAATTCGATCAACGGCAACTTCTGATCCCAGTTTCCCCTGAAATCCAGTACACACGATCTCAGCATATCTTCCAGTGTCTGGATGGTTCGTTCTGATTGACCGTCAGTTTGGGGGTGAAAAGCTGTACTGAACTTCAGTTTCGACCCCATAGCATTGTGAACACTAGTCCAAAATCGAGAGGTGAAACGCCCATCACGGTCCGAGATGATCGATTTTGGTACCCCGTGCAGTCGAATGATCTGGGATACGTAGATTTCGGCTAATTTTTCCACTGAAAAGGTGGCTTTAATTGCAATGAAATGGGCTGATTTGGTCAATCGGTCCACAATCACCCAAATCGTGTCATTCCCACTTGCAGTCCTGGGCAGTCCTACTATAAAATCCATAGTAGTTTGCTCCCATTTCCATTCAGGAAGCTCTATTTTTTGCAAATCTCCTCCAGGATGTCGGTGTTCAGCTTTAACTTTCTGACACGTTAGGCATTTTGACACGTATTTTGCAATTTCATTTTTCATGTTTGGCCACCAATAATTCTCTCGGAGGTCCTTGTACATCTTGGAAGCTCCTGGATGCACTGAGTATGGCGTCTGATGTGCCTCTGACATTATTTGCTTCTTCAAAAATCCAAAGTTGGGAACACAAATCCTTTCCTCGAAGTAGACGACACCATCAGCGGAGGTCTTGAACTCCTTGTTCTTTTTGCCAAAAAGTTGCGCCTTTAGCAAAAATGAGTCTTTTTACTGATGCGACTTGATGGATTCCAGCAGATCTGACTGGAGAGTCAGAGAAGACAGTCTTCCTGCTATCATCTCCAGATTATACTCAGAAATTTCCCTTTGTAGTGGCTTAGGAAATGTGTCAATAGACATCAGCATGCCTATGGATTTCCTACTCAAAGCATCCGCTACTCTGTTTGCCTTCCCAGGGTGGTAAAGGATCTCACAGTCGTAGTCCTTTACAAGTTCTAGCCATCTACGTTGTCTCATGTTGAGCTCTTTCTGAGTGAAAATATACTTGAGACTCTGGTGGTCAGTGTAGATTTCGCATTTGTTTCCGTACAAATAGTGCCTCCAAATCTTGAGCGCGAAAACTACCGCTGCGAGCTCCAGATCATGCGTGGGATAATTCCTTTCGTGAATCTTCAACTGGCGGGATGCGTAGGCCACCACTTTCCCGTTTTGCATTAGTACAGCTCCTAATCCATTTTTAGAAGCATCGCTGTAGATCACGAAATTTCCTACATCTACATCCGGAATAATCAGCACTGGCGCACTTGTCAGCTTCTTCTTAAGCTCCTGAAAGTTCTCTTCACATTTCTGGGTCCATTCATAATTCTTCCCCTTTCGGGTAAGAGCGGTTAAGGGTGCAGCAATCTTGGAAAATCCCTCGACGAAACGTCGATAGTATCCAGCTAACCCAAGGAAGCTTCTAATCTCCGTAACACTCTTGGGTGCTGGCCATGCACTGACTGCCTCTACCTTTGCAGGATCAACAGAAATTCCTTCCTTAGACACCACATGACCCAAGAAATGGACTTTTTCCAGCCAAAATTCGCATTTTGTGAATTTGGCATAAAGTTGATTCCGTCTCAGTGTTTCCATCACCAGTCTAAGGTGTTGCTCGTGATCCTCTCTAGACCTGGAGTAAATTAAAATGTCGTCAATAAAGACGATAACAAACTTGTCCAGATACTCCTTGAACACTCGGTTCATAAGATCCATGAAAGCAGCTGGGGCATTGGTTAGTCCAAATGGCATAACCAAGAATTCATAATGCCCGTAACGTGTTCGAAAAGCCGTTTTGGAGATGTCTGACTCCTTGATTCTGAGCTGATGATAGCCTGATCGTAGATCGACTTTCGAAAATACTACCGCTTCTCTGAGTTGATCAAAGAGATCATCAATCCTCGGAAGGGGATACTTGTTCTTGATCGTAATCTTGTTCAGTTCACGGTAGTCGATGCACATCCGTAGTGATCCATCCTTCTTTTTCACAAATAAGACAGGTGCTCCCCACGGTGAGTAACTCTGTCGGATGAATCCTTTGTCAAGCAGCTCCTGCAACTGTACTTGGAGTTCCCTAAGCTCGGCAGGTGCCATACGGTAGGGTGCTTTAGATATCGGCGCAGCTCCAGGCAGCAACTCGATTTCGAAGGAAATTTCACGTTCCGGCGGGAGTCCTGGTAATTCTTCCGGAAAGATATCCACATATTCCTTGATAATAGGTACATCTTCCGGGGTCAGCTCTATTTCCTGATCTTTGTCCACCATGTTAGCTAAATATCCTTGACAGCCATTAGCTAACATTTTCCAAGCCTTCATTGCCGAAACTAATCTAGTTGCTGAACTCCGTGACTGCCCGTAGAAACCAAACTCCTTTTCACCGTAAGGATTGAACGTCACACAACGCTTTCGGCAGTCAATCTTAGCGTTGTATTTGCCTAGAAAATCCATCCCTAAGATCACATCGAAATCCTGAAGCTTGATCGCAATGAGATCTACAAACAATTCTCTGTCGCAGATAATCACAGGAGTATTTCGTATCCAAAAATTGGACCACAAAATTTCTCCGGATGGCAAAGAGGTTTTGAAAGGCTGTTCTAAATTATCCACACCTCTTCCTAACTTCTGGGCAAACTCCAAGGACACAAATGAGTGAGTGGCTCCAGAATCAAACAAAGCAATGGCATCATAGGTGGCGATAGAAATCTGACCTGTCACCACATGCGAGGTCCCGGCTTCAGCGTCTCCCCTGGTATAAGCATAAATTCTGGCTTGAGGTTCAGGGGCCTCTAATCTGCCTTGAGCGATTGAAGGTCCTTCAAGCCTTGCCTGGACTGCATGGAGCTGGCTGTTGGTGTTGCGATTCGGGTATGGAGGGTTCTGGCCTTGGTTGTTCAAGTTACAATTTCTCGCATAATGTCCCTCCTTGCCGCAAAGATAACATGCATTAGTCCCCATTCTGCAAATTCCCGGGTGTTTTCTTCCACACTTTGCACACACTGGGTAGTCAGAGTTATTACCCTCATTTCCCCTATTATTCTTCTTCTGAGGGAAATTCTTTTGTTGCCCCTGACCAGCAAAGTTCCCCTTTCTTTTGTTCCTCCCAAATTGTTTGGAACTCTGGCCAGGGCTGCTGGTTTGGCCTTTCTGCTGCGGTTCAGAACTCTGACGGGGCTGCGTCTGCTTTACCACGGCCTTTTCCTCTTTTCTGGCCTTGAAAATCTGAGCCCTTGCTTCCTTATCCTGGTTGATCCAATACTCAGCTCTTATTGCACGGCTTACGCAATCAGATACCAGGGTAGGTGGGCTACTGCCAGCGCTCACTTGTTTGGAGATGTCTGTCCGGAACATCTTCATCATTCTTCTAACTTTTTCCGTTTCGTTCGGTACTAATTCCGGGCACAAACGAGCTAATTGTTCAAACTTCTTGACAGCCTCCATCACTGTCATCGAGCCTTGCTTTAGATTCGTGAACTCATCCTGCTGAGCGGCAAGGACTTCTCTGTTGTAGTACATAGTACGGAACTCCGTCACGAAATCCTGCCAGCTCATGGTTGTGACATCTCGACGCATCTGGACTGTCATCCACCAGTGCCTTGCGTCTTTCCTGAGTGCAAAGGAGGCACAGAGAACCTTCTCCTGCTCTGTAAGCCGCATAAAATCTAGAATAACCTGGATATCAATTAGCCAGTTATCAGCAGCTATTGGATTTGTCGGTCCTTCGAATTCAGGCGCTTTCATCCGCCTAAATCGCTCGTAAAGTAAGTCTTCTCGTACTGGAGGCAGGTTCACTGGTACCCCAGCAGGTGCCAATGGAACCTCATCATTCCGTGGTATTTCTGGTACGGGAGGTGGTGCTAGAGGAACTTGATGAACGGGCGGTGGAATCTCGTTGACCTGGGGTCTCTGATTCATTCGAGCTAGCTGCTCTCGAAGTCTATTAGTTTCTTGTTGTTGTTCGAGCAATTGCCGTTGTAAATTTGCTACAACGGTTGCAAGGTTCGGCTCAGGCGGATTTACGGGTACTGTTTTGCGAGGACGTACCATCTTTTAATTCCTAATAAACCATAAGAAAAGATATTATCATACGAGGAATATCCTTTCTTTTATGCTTATTTTATCATATTGAAACGTAATTGCGTCATAACATATACTTATTAAAACATACATGGTTATCATAGATCATAATATCATTAATATAACACTTGTAATTGCATGTACATATCTCTCATACTTGAACTGTCTTTTTGTTTGCTTACAAAAAGTACATCATATTTACTATACTGTAAATACATTTCCTTTACATCATATTTACATTATCGTAATTACATATTTGTCGTATATACATGGCCAAAAATCGCGATGGAAGTGTCTACCACTTTACCATCATACATAAGTACAAGCCTATTGTCCCAAAAAATAATAAGCTAGTACAAGTCAGTTCTAAAATAAAAGAAAATACACTGTCAACCTAATCTAAGTGCTCGATCGTAACCACGGAGGAAGCGTCGGAGTCTACGTCCCAATCTCCGTCGTCAAACAAAATCTCCTCCGGGTCGTCCTCAAAATCCTCCCCATCATCTGGGCCATCACCAATCTCCTCCTCGGCCTCTAACCAGCCTGCATGCTCTAGCTCTGGGTCCATGTCTGGCTCTGGCTCTGGCTCTGGCTCTGGCTCCATGTCATCGGCAAGCTCCTCCTCCTCCTCGTCACTGGAGATATCGATGATTGGAGGATCTCCCGGTTGGTCCTCCGGAGCAACTATAAAATCGGCGGGGTCAAAGTCCTCAGCACCCGCGTCTGCCTCAGCCTCCTGCGGCGGCACCTCCTGTATGGGAACTGCTGGAATCGGGTCCTCGGCAAAAACTGGACCCGGCTCATAAACTGGCTCTCCCATCCCCGCGTCGTCAACAGGTACCTGATGATCTGCTGGTAAATCACCGGCCTGCATCTGGTGAACGAAGGCCTCAGCTCCTAAGATGTCATCGATCAGGTTCCCGACTGTCATAGCAAGCATAGGCATAGGAACATACTGTCGAATCTGCGGGGGTACTCCATTCCGGAGAATCACCAAAGCCTGTAGCTCAGGGATGGGCAACTCCTGAGGAATGTGAGGCAGCATCGCCTCCTGAAATCGACGACAGTAGTGCCTCATCGTCTCCTGTGGATAAGCGTGCCAATCCGCCACGTAACTGAGGTATCGGGTGTGAAGCATATCCCGATAAATCTCGGGATCACGAGGTGGTACACCTGCCCCCTCATCCAGAACCGGCCCAAATCGCGCAATCACAATCGTACGAAAATGCGCCCATGTGCGACTCGGCATCTGTCGCTCACCCAGAGTCATCCACCAAAGTCGGGCATCTGCCGCAAAACACCGGCTGGCCAAGGAAACCTGTAGTCGAGCCTCAATATGACAAAGATGGAAAATCTGCTCCATATCATATAGCCAAGCGGCTATGGATACCGTCCGTACCGTACCGTCAAACTGCAATGGATGCGACTCATAAAATGCTGAAACCATCTCTCGGTCCTCGATCACTTGCTCAGGATCCATGTCGTCGGGTCTACCGTAACATGACCGCATAGTAATTATTAACCCAAATATTTAAAATAAAAAAAATCAACTTACAATGATGGTGGCGATGACAGGTATGCTGTGAAATTGGATAGCAGGAAACCGCTCTGATACCAACTCTAGAATGTCCGGATTTTTGAGGAAGGAAAATGGCAGAGGTTGGCTATATTTTCTGATTTTTCAACCCAAAACCGCCCCCTCCCTCAAGGCTATATATAGGTGAAAAAGAATTTATTTTTTTGGATTTATTTTTAGTTCAATTTTTGCTTAAAAACTCTTGGAGCAAAAATATTTGCCAAAAATTCCTTCATTGGCCGGCCACCTCATGCACTAGAAGACTCCAAGATTTCTTTCTAACTAGCTTAATACTATTTATGATGTCATAAATCCAAAAGTTGATGAGGTAAGCCTAATTAAGGCTTGTTTGCTCTTTTTTCTTAAAAAGCAGCTCACTTTAGTGCCAATACAGATATTTCTAGTACTGTGCTCACTAATACACAGTATTTGTCATACTATACTGCAGTCCAAAATTTATCTGTGTAAAAATGGACTGTATGAAATTTTTCCTATTTCTTAGAGTCCTTTTGCCTTATAATTCTACTTAGTGTGCTTGATTTTTCTAGGATGGTTTTAACTCTAATTCATATCATTTTGTTCGTAATTACGATTTTCGCAGTATATTTTCCATACTGCTTGCCATCTTTCAACATTGTCATACTTTGACCCTTTTTAGTCAACCTTTGACCCTTCCGGTCAACTTTGACTTTTTATGGTCAAACTTTGACCAATCATAAAATCATGAAATCTTCTACCTTCTTTTTGCAAAAAGGTTACATACTTGGCTAATCAATTATTTCTGAGTCTTATAAGATCATAAGAACTCACAAAATTAACAAAAACCCTAGTCGGGCTTTCTCATGAATACCTTCATGGTACAGCTTAACTCTTTGTACAAAAAGAATCGTAATGTAAAAAAAAAAAAACAGTTATTACAAAATCAACAGATCCAGCACCGATGGGTTGACCTTTTGAATTGAACCTATCTCAACGCGACCATTAGCATCCATGCAAAGGCTTTTTCATTTTCGTTGGACCTCGCTTTTGTTTAAATTCTTTAGGATCTTCCATAGAGACATTAGCACTTCGATCTTCAATAACCTGGGTGCTTTCATCCAAGTTATTCCATGGTGGTTGGTTAGTCTGAGTTGGTGGAAGGTTAGCTTCAGGACTGTCCTCTGTTGTTGAATTCTTATGGAGAGCTCTCTTGGTAGGGGTGGCAAGGGAATCTCAGAGTGGATGTGTTTCTTGTGTCTTTTTGGAAACTTGTGCTAGTGTTGGAAAAGGTTCAACTTCAGGAGATTCCTTTCTCACAATCATCTTATGAATGGGCTTTTTAGTTTTTTTCGCAGGTGAATTTGGATCTTTTTGAACAGGTGCTGCTAGCTTACGAAGTGAATTCTTTCTATGAGGTGCAGAGTGACCTTCAAATGAAAAAGAATCACATTTCGGTCCAAGCATCAACAGAAGTTCTCGCCTCTTTTTCTCAAGCATTCGTTGTAGTTGTAATGGAGCTGTAAACGTTTGGGCACTTACAGGGTCTACTTCGTGTGATTTTGCTTGTCCTCCTAATTTGCAAAGCTTTCTCTTCTTTTGATCGGCCATGTTAATCGAACCTGTATATTAAAAAAGTAATAAAAGCCTCATAATTTTACCATTTGAATGGTTACTACTCAATATTAATTGTTTTATAAACATGATACCAATAGATTATTTTCACATTATAACGTTGTAGAAAGAAATACAACAACACCCACTAAAAAGTGGATTTTTCCAGTTACTTTTACTTTTTTTTTTTGACCATGTAAGATTTCCCAATTTCAGTAACAAAGAAACATACAAAGATGTAAAATATTAACTATAACAACAGAGTTACATAGAGAAAAAATAAACAATATTGTAGGAGTCAATATTTGACTTGTATAGAATTGTTTCTTCGTTTTCATACCACTTAAGGACAAACCATAAAAGATTCGTTATCATTTATAAACTATGAAATATACTCTCTATATATAAACTACTAAAAATTTTTCTGAAGTCAAAAGAAAAAGACAAACCACAAGGTTAAAAAGAAATCTAATCTAAGTAATATATCATAAAGTATTTGTCCTCGTACAAATCTCATCATTATCCTTTTCCACTATTTCTCTTTCTATTCATAAACTCTTAAATACTAACCATAAGAAAGGTCTCTCAGAGTCTTCACACTTAACAAAATCTTGTCAAATATTTTATTCTGTCGGCAAAAACTTTTTGGAGATTATATATAGACTTCCTACGATCTTTATTTCTTACATTTATATTTAAGTAAAAACATTAATAAAAATAAGATAAAAAATGGTTGACAAATTAGAAGATCCACAAAAAATGATAATACATCAACGAAATCCATTGCTTACAGTTGACCTGCAAATTGAGTAGGTAAAAAAAGGGGAACTTATCTCAAACGCCAAAATTCTTTAAATTTCTGAGTATAAATGAAAAAACAGAGAATCCAAACATTACAAAGTTAGCACAAAACTCGAACAAAATTTACTTCATTTTCTAAGAAACTAGTAATGACCTTACCTAGTAGTACATGCAATGCAGAAACAAGGAATAGAAACAAGAAATTATGTGTTAGTGGGAGTGAGAGCTATAAACGTGTATGCGGTTGATATTCAACCAGAAGTATTATAAAGTTTAAAATGAAAACAAAGTGCCAAAGATTTTATTTTTCACAATCTAGGTTGTCTATGAGAGGTTTTGTCTCTCCCTTCTGGTGAGAGTTGTGGCGACGATTATGGAGGAGATGCTAGGGCGGCTGAGTTCGTTTTCTATTACGGGAGGAAGCTATGGTGATTGGTATTTCCGATGAGGTCATGGAGAAGGGTCGAAAAGAGGCGAGATTCGGGTTGCTGGGGAAAATTTTATCACAATCCATTTAAGCGCCAAATCGAAAATTTTCATTTACCTCCATTTAAGGGCCAACATGTTGTTGTTATTGTGTGTTTTTTTTATTTTTTATTTATTTTTTATTTTAAAGAATAGCAGCTCAACACGTTTAAATTAAAAAATAGGTAATTAATTATCTAAAAACAATTATTTTTGTGGTAATTGATAACAAATATAAATATAAATATAAATATAAATATTATTGATAGTAAATATATATGTGTTGCACTCTTCCGTGCATATTTTATGTACATTTTTCACTTTTTTAAGAATAAAAGAGTTCGAATTAAAAAAAAAATATTTACAAAATAAAAGAGTCCGAGTTTTTTTAATATTTACTAGGATTAAAATAGTTTGATATGTTCGAAATAAAAAAGTATGTGATCTTATTTTCCTTTCGGAGTCCGAAATCTTTTTTGTTTCTATAAATTTGAAATGCGAAATTTTTTTTTTTTGAAGCAATATGATTATTTGAAGATGTTTTGCAATGTGAAGATTACACATTCAAGATTCGAATTATATTATTAGGATTTATCATTTCTTTATCTATTTTTTAAGATTTATCTTCATGTTTTGATTTTTAAATTCCTCAGGTTTACCTTTATTATTCAATTTTGTTACTATCAGGATTAGGACTTTCCTGTTACCTTTATTATTTATATAGGCTTTGCTTTTAAAATATTATTCAGCTTTTGATTATTATTAAAACGTGAGAGTAGTTTTCTTACGCTGCTGCTTCAAGATGCCTATAACAACTATAACTACATTTTTTTAAAACCATTTTTTAAAAATCTTTTTTCTAATAACTGTAATCAATCAATTCGACTGACATTGATGAATAGCTAATCTATGGGGAACTTTATTTCCTTCACGATATTAACAATATTTAGAAAATACATGAATATTAGGAGCCAAGCAAAAATGTTATAGATTCTATATAAAATAAGTTATTTTGTTCTAGTTTCCTAAATTCGTTAGAAACTAAATTCCAAGATAGCATTTTCGTTTCTTATTTTAATTAAAATTTAGTTTTCTTCTGTAATCTATATTTTTAATTTTCAATGAATGAAATTTTCAATATTGAAATTTTGAATAAAGAAGTTGTGCCTCATAAGTTTTTAATTTAAATGTTCCCATTAAAGATTTGAAACATTATTATACATTCTTCAAATTTTTTATATTTAATTAAATATGTTTATATTCATTAATATTGCAACATGTAAGTTGCAGTTGATCTACCACATTGCACATATCTTTTTCTTTTTTAAATAGTATATTTATCAGTTCTTTGTAATTAGAGAAAATTTTAATTGCTACACTTACTTTTTTTTAAATTTATTTTTAAAACTTTAAAGACATATTTTAATTTTTAAGTTATTGTCGTAGATATATATATATATATATATATATTTTAAAGTGTTCATATTAATTATATTTTCTCTGTTTTTTTTTCCTCAAATACATATTCATTCAAAAAATTAAAATTCTATTTTTTAATTTTCTTTTATACATTTTTTTGAAACTTTCATTGTAGGTATTATATGTAAATAAAAATCACACCTCCATCCCATTATCTTCATCCACTTCTCTTAACAAGGTTTGCGACATTCTTTTCCTTATACTCAAAAAAGAAAAAAGAAAAAAAAAACTTCTTTTAGATAGGTTTGAAAAAAAAAAGGTTTAACTTTAAAATTTTTTTTAAATGCCCTTACAAAAATAACCACTTTTAGATTTTTCCTTCTATTTTAAACGGGGAAAAAAATTGTCAAAGTAACTCCAAAAAAAAAAAAAAAAAAAAAGGGGAGGCCAAATGCAGCATTGCGCCAAAATAAGCGTGCCAAAACGTTTGGCAAGATGATCTCTCTATTTCCCTTTCTCTATCTCCTCCTTACGGTTTCATTGATTTGGCGTGATGGTAAACCCTAGTGAGACAATCTGTCATATTCCCCTCTCTCCTCACACTTTCATCAGTTTATCTAATGCTCTGTCGTTATTGAAGGGTGAAGAAAAAAAATAAAAAGCAAAACCCTGATCGTTTAAGGGTCTGGAGACTTTAGCCGATAGAAAACTGACAAGCATCACCGTTGACACCAGTTGAAGCCCACCGTCAAAGGCGTCGCCATCGGCACTCTGTCAACTGAACATCAACCACCGTTGAAGCCATCGCCAACCATGGTCGAGACAAATTTTGCCCCAAAATAGCTTTAATGGCAGTTTTGGGTTTGTGTTCTTTGTCTGCTTTTGCCTCAACGATTGCAAGGTCGTGGGTTTGAGACTTCTGGAATGGGAGATTCTGGGTGTCGAGGACTATGTGGAATACAGGAGGTCCTTGTATGGTGAAATCAATCACAAGGCTTTGCTTGTTGACGCTGTTGGTACACTTGTTGTTCCTTCTCAGCCGATGGCTCAGGTCTTCCCTGTTTCTTTTCTTGTTCTTGATTCACAGACACACACACATATATATATATATATATATATGTATATATCCACACACACAAAAACGTATGTATAATTTATGTACTCAATATATGGTTTCTTGGATCATCTTTCTCTTTTAGTGTTTTTTTTTTTTTCTTGATGTTTGTTTTTATTTTCTTAATTTATGGTCTTCGGGGTCATGTTTCTCTTTTTCCGAGTTCTTTCTCTCTCTCATTTGGTTTCTGAGGTTATTATTTATTTATTTATTTATTTTTTTGGTGATTGTTTGTCATGGGGTTTTTCGCCCCTCTGTCTTCCATTGCAATAAGTTTCAGAAAGTTTCAAATTTTATAAATTTGAGTAAGATGTATTCATCTATAATTTTCTTGGAATTCTTTATTTTTCATAGAAATTTCAGCAAGTTTTCAAATGAGAGTTGTTGCTTAAAGTGTATGCATTTGAGGAATTCTAATTTTTTGGTTGCTTGGATCGATAAAACTCTGCATGTTATAGTTTCTAATTATTATGTAAAGAATATCAGGTGTAGGATGAAGTTTTGTTTAATTTTCTGGATTATTATCTATGTCTGATGATTCTCTTATTGTAAGGATGAAATTGTGTCTTATTCACACTTAACTATCTATACATGCAACTTCCATAATAACTGGACAACAGGTACTATTCCTAGATTCATATATAACATATATGCAACTTGAACTTGATATAACATGGGTAATAGGAGATTTGTTTATCGTTTTTGCTAATTGGGGAGTTCACGACTCAAGCTTTTTTATTTTTATTTTTATTTTTTTGCTCTCCAAAACTTTCTCCAATTCTCTTTTCCAAAAATTTGGCTGGTTGACTCTGCCCCTTAGTTCTATTTTTTTAATTATTATTTTTATTCATTTATTGTATATCAAAGAATGCTACAAATAGTTGTTGTATCTCTTTTACCTCCGTGTCTTTCCTTTTTCCTAAAATATGAGCTTTATTTTATTTTTGTTGATCTTCCTTTCAACCTTTCTTCTTTATGCAAATCTTATTTGCTTAAATGGGCCCTTACTCACAGTTTTGTTCATGTTTTGCAGATAGGTTTGAGATTCAAGCCGACCTTGCTCTCAAGTTAAGATATTTGATTTTATCATAAAAGAGGCTTTTTGCTTTAATTTTGCCAACGTAGCATGGAGTTTAGGCATTCATACTTGATTGATAGGCCTGAGAATTGAATTGATATTTGAATCCATCTATAGTTTGACAGATCTGAGCATTATTTCTATATGTTCACTTTGAATCTTTGTAGCATCATGCTCGTGTTTTCCATCCACGAATCACAAGTCTTTGTGTTAACAATTTAGTTGGTTCATATCTTCCGTTTTGGTGAATATCTTTATTCTTTTTCATTGGAAACCAACTTTCTTAACTACAAACTTTATATTACTTTAATTGACAAACTTTATCATGTTTACATTTAATTCAATACTGTTATATATCATCATAATTGATATTCATAATCCATCATAAAATATAATCTTGTTGTAAAATTTTAGTATATGCCATTGGAGAAAAACAACAAATAGAAAGCTTGATTCTTCTTTGTTCCACCTTTGCTCAAAGTAAACTAATAACATCTCGTAGATCATATTTTAACTAGTAACATCTATATTACACTTCTTATGAATAATTTTTTGTTTTCATTATTAGTTTATGTCAATTTCGGTTGAACGATATGACGAGTATAGATGAAGTTTTAACTTTATTTATTAGTTTATATCAATCTCGGATGAATGACATGATGAGTATAGGTGAAATTTTGACTTTATTAAGGAGTACAATTATCCTAATGGATGTCTACCTCCAATTAAGTGGAGTAACATTTGCTGTGGCTGCTGCGTCAAGGCTTTGGTATGTTTTTTTTTTTTTTTTTTTTCCTTCTTGAAAAGTAAAGTTTTGTTGATTCAACCTCACCTCACCTTTTCTTTTCTTTTTGTTTTTTATTCATTTTTCTCCTTGTCCTACCAAAATTATTGGAACTGCAGAGCACATTGACGATATCAAAATTCATTAATTATCACCAAAAGCTCATATGTCAAAAGGAAAATTCCATTGGATCAGTAGCAAAGGTTAGGATGTAATCATATAAACTCGTCTTTTATTTTCTTTTTTCCATGAGCTTCAATATAACCTAAATGTAGGACCTTGTATTTGGTTCCAATTTGTTTTGTTTACCAATTTTTTCGATAATGAATGTTTGAAATACTTTCACCATTTAAGTCATGATAGTACTAATTAACGTGATTATATTATGCAGCAGGTTTCAAGTTACATACCCTTAGAAATTTCAGGTATAAAATTTAAATTGGCACACTAACCTTTTATTTGTATATAATAGGAAGAAATGAAACCAAATGTATCATGAAAGTTTAAGAAAACAAGACAACACCGTAAGGCTGATTGAAAACAACTTTAAAAAAATTTGAAGAAAATTCATGCATTTGCATCTATAGTATCATATTGAAATTTTTTATAAGTTGTTTAGTTTGATTTGCAACCATATGAACTATTCTTAGAAAACAAGACTATTGAAATGAAAGGTATGAATTTTGTTTTGTTTTTGTTTTTTGTTTTTTTGTTTTTTTGAAATAAGGATGGTTAGGAGATTTAAACTCTGACGATACTTTCAGAAAAATGCCATAAATTTTGTGTCATTAAAAGCACTTTTTGTTGTAGTGACCATAACAAAGCAGACTAATAATACCAGCAACTGATGCATACTCATTAACACAACTTTGTTTGCGTTTATTTTCATTTCTTCAGTTCTTTGGACTTCATTATGGGGAACTTGGGTAACAGTGTCCAATATTTTTATTCTTGCAGGTTTCGTTCTTATAAATTTTAATTAATGTTTTCGGCAAAAACTTTCTACTAGTATTTTATTTTTTTTATCAACAATTGAGCAATAATCAAGGAAGTGGTCATACACAACTTTTGTTATGGTAGAGGTACGGTATAAAAATCTTATTCATAGTGTAATTTGTTTTTTTTTTTTTTCCCATCATGATCATTTGATTTTATATATGTTAATGCTATTATTTATTTTTAACATATAACCTTTTTGAAGACCTCTAAAAAGGGAAAAAAGAAACAAAGAAAGCAACTGCAAGCTGCTATATTTGCTGCTTCAAGTAATAGAGATGGAACTTTGAGAACCGTGAAAGTTCAATTCCAAACGATAGGGAGAATCAAGAAAATTTTAGGAATGCTTCAAATAAGGGGAAGAAAAAAGCTGATCTATGCAAGGGCAAGGGAAAGAGAAAAGAAAACTTAGTTGAACAAGATATAAGTAACTCAGATGCAGATGATGGAAATAATGATCCGACTACAAATAGGGGGAACATAGAATCTAGAGATACTGATGAAGACTCGAGTCAATCAAAAACAGATGAGGAAATTGACCAACCTGAGATAAATAAGAAGGAAAATGTTAGGCGAGTAACGTGGCCAGATATACTTCCGGTAGATGAAAAGCGATGTCAAACTGTTGAATGGAATGAAGTAGGACAACCTATTGGAAAGGCATCAGTCAGGTTTAGTACTGCACTTGGGGTACTAGTTAGACAATATATTCCAATTAATGTAGACTTTTGGAGAAAGGTAGATGACTAGAAGAAAAATGAGTCGTGGACCTACTGCTGGTATGAATGCTTATTTTTTATTGCATTTTTTTTTTGTGGTCCGATTCCATTTTTATTTATGTGTTTTGATGCTTTTAAAACATTATTGTTATGCTTACACTTTTTCTTGTGATTCAATGCAGAAAAAATTTAAGATTTCTTCATGCCCCAAGAAATTCATTACAAGATTGATGGGAAAATCGTGGCGGAATCACAAAAGTAATCTCAGCTCAATAATAAAACAGTTGGCTGACTGTTCAAATGTAGCAAAAGAACTTGCTTGTAAAAAGCCGATAGACGTGGGTTGGGATGAGTGGCATGAGTTTTACAAAATTAGGACGTCAAAAGAATTTAAAGTATCTGCTTATATGTCCTTTTAATATTTTTATTATTATAATTGTCATCATCTTGTGAAACCATATATAAAATTTATGTGCCTTTGCTTTTTTTTATTTGGGAAAAAAGTGAGAAAATGAGTAAAGTTAGAGCAAAGCTAAAATACCCACACACAACAAGCCGAAAAGGTTATACAAGAATGGAGAATAACCTGCTAAGTATACAAAGAAAAAGCCTATAATGGTCTACTTTGTTTGTTTGTATATATATATATATATATATATATATATATATATGATATTTTCTTTTATTTTGTTATAAGTGATCTGTTCCTTATTTGATCCGCAGAAAGAAAAGAACAAAAAATCCAAAATTCCCATAGCCGAATTGTGGCTTGAGGGACATAAGCACAAAAATGGAAAACCTATAAATGAAACTATAGAGGAAGCAATATTGGTAAAACAATTCAAAACGTTTATTTCTTAAAAATAAAATGAGCAACAAGCTTATAAAATAAAATGAGCAACAAGTTTAAATAAAATGAGCAACATGCTCATTTTATTTAAGAAATAAACGTTCTGAATAGTTTTACCAATATTGCTTCCACTGTAGCATCATTTATAGGTTTTCCATTTTTGTGCTTATGTCCCTCAAGCCACAATTCGACTCTGGGAATTTTGGATTTTTTGTTCTTTTCTTTCTGTGAATCAAATAAGGAACAGATCACTTATAATAAAATAAAAGAAAATATCATATATTATATAAACAAACAAACAAAATATACCATTATAGGCTTTTTCTTTGCATACTTAGCAGGTCATTCTCCATTCTTGCATACCTTTTCGGCTTGTTGTGTGTGGGTATTTTAGCTTTGCTCTAACTTTACTCATTTTGTCACTTTTTTCCTAAATATAAAAAGCAAAGGCACATAAATTTTATAAATGGTTCCACAAGATGATGACAATGATAATAATAAAAATATTAAAAGGGCATATAAGCAGATACTTTAAATTCTTTTGACATCCTAATTTTGTAAAACTCCTGCCACTCATCCCAGCCCATGTCTATTGGCTTTTTACAAGCAAGTTCTTTTGCTACATTTGGACAATTAGTCAACTATTTTATAATTGAGTTGAAATTATTTTTGTGATTCTGCCACGATTTTCCCATCAATCTTGTAATGAATTTCTTGTGGCATGAAGAAATCTTAAATTTTTTTTTTTGCATTTAATCTCAAGAAAAAGTGTAAGCATAACAATAATGTTTTAAAAGCATCAAACAACATAAATAAAAATGGAATCGGAACACAAAAAAAAAAAAAATGCAACAATAAAATATAAGCATTACCAGCGGTAGGTCCACAACTCATTTTTCGTCTGGTCGTCTACCTTTCTCCAATAGTCTACATTAATTGGAATATATTGTCTAACTAGTACCCCAAGTGCAGTACTAAACCTGACTGATGCCTTTTCAATAGGTTGTCCTACATCATTCCATTCAACAGTTTGATGTCGTTTTTCACCCACCGGAAATATATCTGGCCGCGTTACTCCTCTAACAGTTTTCTTCTTATTTATCTCAGGTTGGTCAGTTTCCTCATCTGTATTTGATTGACTCGAGTCTTCATCAGTATCTCTAGATTCTATGTTCCCCCTATTTGTAGTCGGATCATTATTTTCATTATCTGTATCTGAGTTACTTATATCTTGTTCAACTAAGTTTTCTTTTCTCTTTCCCTTTCCCTTGCCTAGATCAGCTTTTTTCTTCCCCTTATTTAAAGCATTCCTAAAATTTTCTTGATTCTCCCTATCGTTTGGAATTGAACTTTCACGGATTCTTAAAGTTTCATCTCTGTTACTTGAAGCAGCAAATATAGCAGCTTGCAATTGCTTGCTTTGTTTCTTTTTTCCCTTTTTAGAGGACTTCAAAAAGGTTATATGCTAAAAATAAATAATAACATTAACATATATAAAATCAAATGATCATGATGGAAAAAAAAAAGAACAAATTACACTATAAATAAGATTTTTATACCGTACCTCTGCCATAACAAAAGTTGTGTATGACCACTCCCTTGATTATTGCTCAATTGTTGATAAAAAAAAAAAAAAAAAATACAAGTAGAAAAATTTTGCCGAAAACATTAATTAAAATTTATAAGAACGAAACCTACAAGAATAAAAATATTGGACACTGTTACCCAAGTTTCCCATAATGAAGTCCAAAGAACTGAAGAAATGTAAATAAATGCAAACAAAGTTGTGTTAACGAGTCTACGTCAGTTGCTGGTATTATTAGGCTGCACTGTTATGGTTAAGAAATGCAAATGAAGTATGTGACTTTATGCTCTGCCGTATGATTGCATGATTTGGGTATCAGAGGCCACCTAGATGGATAGATTTTCTAGACCATCATCTTTCAAAGCAGTGACTGATTCCTGTTATATGTAGACATACATACATACATATATATATATATATATCTTTTCCTAAAAGGTGAATTTCAATTAAAAGCCAGCCAGGCAAAACACCGAACACAAAAAGCACGCAGCCAACGGCAAAAGACACCACGAGGAAAACACAGAAAAAACTTTGACCGAAACAAAACAAAAAGACAAAAAGCACCGAAACATGAGATGTCAAAGGGAAAAAAACAAGGGAGGGACCAAGCGTACCTCTGCCATAACAAAAGTTGTGTATGACCACTTCCTTGATTATTGCTCAATTGTTGATAAAAAAAAAATTACAAGTAATGCAATCCTTGTTGAAGATATAGGATTTAAAGAAGAAGATGCTATATTGAAAGAAAGAAGCAATGCAAAAAGGTATAGTAAACATACTAAAATGATCCTTAAATTTTTGTAGGCAACACAATAAGGAGGCAATTGTTTTTCTCTCCTTTTTTTTTGGCCGTTTGGCTTATGGTACTCAGTTAGAGGTAACAACAGAATGTGCGTGATTGTGAGGAAGAGAAAGAGAAGGTTGATAAATAAAAGAGTGTTTTGGTGGGGATGAAGGTAAGTGTTTTCAGCGGTTAATGTTTTTACTTTATTTATTTTTATATTTATTTTCCTAAGAAGAGGTTTGTGTAGTAAATCGGTTGAGAAGTTTTGGTCAATAAAAGTAAATGGAAGAGTAATTAAAAAAAAAAACCTATAAACTATATTTGAAAAAAAAAAAAAGATATGTGCAACGTGGGAGATCAACTGCAACTTACATGTTGCAATATTAATAAATATAAATATATTAAATCTGCATCAAGACATAGATCATTTTTTACAACTAGCATAATTTGGAGAAGCTTTTGCAAGAAAATACATGTTGATTTACCAAAGGTTTTGGCGCGCTTATTTTGGCGGCTACCCAGAAGTGCTGCTTTTGATGGGTATATATAGTTTTTTTTTTTTTTTTTTTCAAACCTAACTAAAGAAGGTAAAACACGTTGTTTAGACAAGTGGATGGAGATTATGGGATGGACACATAATTTTTTCTTGAAGTAATAATACAAACAATGAAAGTTTTAAAAAAAAATTTAGAAGAAAACAGATGTATAAAACTCTTTTTTCTTAATTTAAATTATAACACTTATTTTTTCATGTAATCGTGATCGGAGGAAAAAATATGCATACCTCTAGTAATTGGCATGACCGACTTTTTTTTATTAAACTTCTTGATTTTGTGCGTCAAATAAATGCGGTGTGAAAAAAATAAATAAAATAAATGCGGGGGTGCAAAATCAAAAAGAGAGAGAGAGAGAGAGAGAGAGAGAGAGAGAACTGAGACAAGTAAAAATAAAGGCTTACCTTTTTAGAAAAGAAAAAAATAAAGGCTTACACCTATATATAGACCAGGGCATCCAACTCATAAATTATACTCCTTTGTGGAGTCAAAAAAGTTTAATCCTTTTGAATTTGCATAATTAAGATGAATATGTAAAGCCCTAACCAAATTAAATATCTAAAATCTTAAACTAGCCTAAAGTACTCAAACATAAACATCCTAAATAACAAAAATAAGATGCTAAAGTTCAAATTAAAATTCAAATCTTCCGTTTCAACATAACTGTCTGCATCAAATGTCTCAGATGCCCCAAAGAAAAGCTGCATAAGAAAGAGAAAACAATTAAAAGAATATCAACAAGAGAGGGGGGGAAAAAATGCAGAGCAAACATGGTTGATATAAAAGAATCTGCAAAGGTTTTTTTTGTTTTTGTTTTTGTTTTTGTTTTTGTTTTTTTTAATTTAACTACAAGAAAGTTTTAAAAAACATGGCTGATGGTAGTGAATAGATGATAGGATAGAGGTTTCTTTTTTTTTTTTTTTTTGAAGTTGTTTGTATTCTTTTTTGAATACATTATATGAATTAGGATTATATGTTTTAAGATTTACTTAGGATTATCTTTATCTCGTAGTGTTATTTTAAATACTAAAAATTACATTGAGTTTAGGATTTTGAATTATAATTATTTTAAGATTTATCTCATATAAAGAAGACATTTACCTTATGTTATCTAGTCTATTTCAGTCCTCCGTCATATTTTAAGTGTAATTCATATCATAAAAAAGGTCAATATTGGATCCGTTTGGGGAAGAATCCAAATGAAAATATTTGGGATGAAAACCTTTGCATGAAAAGTTTTAAACATAAGTATTTGGACATCATCCAAACTGACGTTTTGTATATTAACATTCTGAACATAACATTTGAACATAAACTTATGCATTGGTTGGAACTCAGGTTCCAACTTAAAAATTCCAAGTCTATTTTGTCTTTTTTTTTTTTAAGTCAACAAATTTCTTACTAATTTATGAAAAGTCAAGTAGCTCAAACATAAAAATTCCAACTTAAACCGGCATTCCGAAAATAAATATATAGTTAGAAGTAGAAATTTAAAAAGACATAAACAATACACTAGAGTGGAAGTAAATTATATTGGGGAAGGAATTTTTGTCATTTAAGAACAAAAATCCAATAACAGTTGGATGCTCCATTTCCAATAGTACAAATCAAACACATATTCGGATGGACCATTCAAATGGAATGGTGTAAATGCTGACAAATAGTTGTACGCAACGGGCGAGTAATTGTTTACTTACTTTCATAGAATAGTATATGGAAAGTAAAAACTTTTTTAAAAAACACATTTGGTAACTCCGCAGTTGGAGCTTAGGATTTGCCATTAAATATAATAGCAAGAAAAAGAATATGATAGACTAATTTGAATAATTTAGATACTACATGCTTGGAGATTGCAAATTGAACCAATGTATGGGAATGAAGGTCGAATACAGTAATTATTGTTTAGTCAATTCCGATTGTTTTTTAAGTTCATATTCATCTCATTACCAGGCAATTCAACGAAGGTAACATGTTTTCTTATTGTTTATTATATATATGTTTTGCTTATGATGATTTGTAACCAAGTCGTTGAGAACTAGTAATCAGAAACTTATTTATAGTAAGTATTAGTTAAATTAATACCATTTACTAAACTTGGTTACATCTCAGTCTATTACTATTTATTACTACAAATCGAGATTGACCTTTTGGTCTAATTAGATATAGAAAAATCTTTGCAGATTGAACCAATGTATGGCAATGTCAATCGATATAGTCACTCATGTTTGATTGATTTTGATGGTTTTAATGTGTATATTTATCCAAAAATCAAATAGTTGAAAAAAAGTAATCCACTAGTTTATTACTCTATTTTTTTGCTTATTAGGCTTAGTATTCGAGTTGTTGAATACCATTAATTGGAAAGTTAACTGATAATATGTATTAGCTAAACTACTGCTACCTATTAAACTTAGTGTTACAATTTGGTGTACTATTATTTATTGCTACAAATGAAGATTGATATTTAGTTCTAATTAGATAAACAAAAGTCACTTTGTTATCGTGCCATAAATAATTACGGTATTCATGTTGTTGTTCATCCTTTGAGTGTCGATCCAAATTTCAACATAAAATGGGAAAGATGATAGTAGGGACATTGTTGTCGATGTAGAAGTTAACCGATATAGTAGTTCGTATGCATATAATATATTCACCTTCTCTTTTGATATTTACTTTTTATGCTGAATTTTTGGTGTTTAATTAACTATTAATAAATATCTATAGAAATCATGCAATTTCTTTTAATAATTACTCAAGTTTGGAATAAAAGTTAAAAAATATATATACCAAACTAACTAAAAATTTAGAATTTATCATTGTAATGTTTAAAAGAAAAAAAAAACCAAAAATAGACAATATCACAATAATTTTTGTTTATAAGAGTTAATGAGAAATAAAATTATAAACTTGAAAATTCTACAGTATATTCGTCAATTGTCAATGTATGGTTATGCATACCTCAATCTTGTTATTATTTCTGCTTCTCATCTCAAAGGAGTAACACGAACATCTTATACATTTCAATTAAACTAACACCTAATTATTTTCATAAGATAAATTATTCTGTAGACCATGTGCCTCATGTCATCATGCTAATATGACAGACCCATTCTATACTAAATGTTTGACATCTGGAGGGTTAGTCCCTAAAAAAAAAAAAAATCTTCTCATCAATTTTTCTTCGACTATTGTTTCTTATATTACATGCATAGTCATAATAGATTGCTATAAATGTTTAACCTAAATTCTTTTTCTTTTTTTAAAACTTTTTTAACCTAAATTCTTATCAATTACTTTTAATTTTTTAACAAAATAATTCTCAATTTTTTAAAAAGTAATATTTTCTCAAAAAAAAAAAAAAAAAAGTTTCTAACGAATTTTGAAAACCTGAACAAAATAAGTTAATATTTTATAAACAATCTGTAACAGTTTTGTTTAGCTCCTTTAACTAGTGAATATTCATGTTCTTCTCGAGGTTGTTGATATCGTGAAGTAAATAAAGTTTCGTATAGATTAGCTATTTATCATGTCATCTAGCATCTGTTTGGAATGTTCGTCAACTGCACAACGTGCTTATACTAGAGCAAATGGTCCTGGGGGTCTAACATGCCATCAAACTTCAGGAAAGTGATGCTGCCGAACTTGGGTGTGGGCGTGCTTGTAATTCGTTGCGTCAACGGCGGGTATTCTTAAAATAAAATAAAAAAAAAGGTAGCAACACTGAAATTTAGAGAGGTTCGCCTAAATTGTGATGCATCCTCTAAGTCTGGAGTTTCAATATATTCGAAATTTTAGTACAAAGGTTATAATTTCTGAGGGTATTCCGGCATAATAAGAATAAATGCTAAAAGATACCCCAAATGAGAAGGGTCTTCCTCTATTTATAGAGGGAAAGTAGTGGGTCTGAATCCGTGGGACAGTAGTGGGCTATTCCCCAGTATCCCATGTAATTCGAAACGTGTGCAAGTATGTGGGCCACAATCCCATGATTGATCGTGGGCTTGGTGGTTATGAAGAATGATCTCTCATCATTTGTTATTCGCCAAATATGAACGTTGGATGACGAACTGATCATCACCCATGATGAGCAGAAGATAATTGAGCATCAAGCGATCGATCATCATCGTTCATTATTCGTCATGTCAGGCCAGGTGTAATCTGATCAACACTTGGTAAATTTATGGGCCTCAAAAGGTCAATGAGACCAATATCGAATGATCGAAGGATCACTATTCGATGTTCGTCACCCTTTGTAGCTAATAAGTTGTTTAGGTTGAGCCCAAGTATTTGAGCTCAGAAATGCGTAACGAACAATCAGTGGATCATTGTTCATTTTTTTCCACTCATTAGTTCAACATTCATGCTGACATGGCCTATGCATAACGTAATGGGGAAACGAAGTCTGACCCCAACAGGTATGGTTTCATGAAAACTAACGTTGAAAACGAGTAAAACCATGATTGAAACTTCTTCGACGACAATTTTTGAAAACCGTTATTAAAACTTGCTATTTCAAATTTTCAGTGACGACAGTATCGTCGCCAAACATCGTCCCTAAAAGCTAGTGGCGACTTAAACAAGTCATTTAGCGACGACTTAAGTTGTCTTCAAAGTTAAAATGACATCACAAAAAACCCGTCATCAGTTATGTCAATGAACACAATCTAGCAACGACTTTTTTTCAAATCGTAGTTGCAAAAGATTTTAGTTTATTAACTTTGGCGACGATAATAGTTGTCATGGAAAATTTAATAAGTTAATTTATAGCATTATAAACAATTATAAAATTTAAGAAAATTAAATTACATATTTAATATATTGCATATGACTCAATAAATAGGTACATATTATATTAAAAAGTACAGGTCAGAAAAATTATATATAATCCATTGTACAAATAGATGATAATATGAAAAAATAACATAAATATAAGGAAAAAAAAAAAAAAAAACTAACCAATACTACAACAACATAAGGAATAAATTATTAGGATACGATACTTGTAAATAAACTTTTTTTGACATTAAGACCTTATTATAAGGTATTTTTGACCTTATTATAAGATCGTCGGCAAGATCTCCCTCCCTCCTCAGCAGCGAGAACGTCGTCCACCACCCTTGAGGTCTCCCATTACCGCAGTTAATCAGCAATCACTTTTCCCCCCTCTCCCACAGCCTGATCTCCCTCCCCTCACGCTCGGTAACCAACCCTTGTCTTAAGACTCTGTGCATAGCTAGCGTGTTTGTGTTTGTTTGTGCAAATGTGTGTGTGTGGGTGTTATTTTTGTTTTTGTTTCCTTCTTCAATGTTGCTCTGGTTCAAAGCTTACGCTATGCGTGCAAACCATTAATGAACAAATAAAAAAAAATATTTCGATTTTGCTATGGTTCAAGGCTTAAAGGAACGAGTGCATTAAGTGAAGTTTCAATGGTTGGAAAGGCTAAGTCCTCTAGAGAAGAAATGATACAATCCCAACCCCCCACCTCACAAGATTTGTTAGTATTTTGAAACTCCTAAGATTTTTCATTAAAAAAAAAATCCATTTAAGACTTTGTTAGTGAGATTACTAAAATACCTCCAATTTATGTACTATGAACCAATTTTAAGTTATAAACCTAACAGAAGGACCACTTTTGTTAAAGTTTCATTTTTCTGGGGAACGAGTGTTAGCTTTTAAAATTTAGAGGGCAAAGTGTTTCAGATATCACAATTCAGCAGAAATTTTTGTAACTTAAATAAATATGTGTTAGTTGAGTAACGAATTTGTCATGATCCATTGCTTATCTGAGTATCCTTGATTATGTATATGTAGAAAACCATATGCGGGAAGATATAATCTTATGGATATAAACTATTGCTCATCGGCCATTAAATTGGTAGAACAACTTATCTTGTTCATTTGTAAGGGGTTACAAAATAGACACATTTTGTTGCGCAATTTAAGCTTGCAGGTCAATTATATAATAACTTTTATAACTAGTCTAGAAAGCACTACTTTTCATAAACTTATCATAACATAAGTTAACAAAAACCTATATGCAGCGGATGAAATTATTATACAATCTCTATGAAATTCAAATCATTCTAGAGATCAAAAACTTAATAGGCTTGACATGCGACCTTAAACTTTCTTGTTCAGTCAACTCATAACTCTGATATACTACTAACCTGCATCACAAGAATTACAAAAGGCAAAAACTTCTTAAGTAAAAACATTCATACTCAAAACACTTCAATAGATCGTGAAAATTATTTAAATGACCATTGTACCCTTCCTTTTTCGAAAAATCTTTCATTTGGGCCCCTTGGTATGATATTGATCTTGCAACATCAATACATCATCTTAACTTTATTCATAAGGGTTTACCTTTCTTGGAAACCTCTTGTCCTCAAGGGATTCACCTAACTTTCTTTTCTCCACTGAAACCACAAGACCAAGCACCATACCTCTATAAAATCTCCGTTTGCACAATGTCATTTCTTTGTTTTTATTAAAACTTCATCAAAACGTTCTCGTACAATCATGATCATCAATGTAAAATGTACTATTAGATTAAATAATAATAGCAATAAAAACACAAAAAATCGTTCTTGTGATCAGTTGAGAATTTCTAATCATCTCATCTTCCGCTAGCGGAGGGAGGGGAGGCAGGGGTCCACGGTTCCTCCCCCCCCCCCCCCCCAACCAGCTTTTTTTTTCTTTTTCTCTTTTTATTTTTATTTTTTATTTTAACATAGTGAGTCCTTTTAAAATTTTAATATAGTGAGTATATATATAAATTAGTCTTGGCACCCCTTAAATATTTTAGGGATATTTTATTTGTACCCACAATATTGATAAATATCCCCCATAAAGTCAATAAAGATTTTTAATGTATTTTTACCCTACAAGAAAATTAACTTAAAACCATTAAGAATACTCATACCACCACATACCTATGAAGGAAAGTATTTTTTTTTATATATAAAATAACTAAAAAACATACACCACATTAACCATAAATGGAAATAATACTTCAAAAAAAATCCTAAGAAATTGTTCTAAATTGTTCTAAACTCTAAATTGTTCTTCATCAATTTATTTTCCTTAGAAACTTTTATAACTACATGAAAAATTTCAATAGAGGATTCAAGTGAAATAAAAATAAAAGAAAGATGTCTCTTGAAGAACCAACAACTATTTAAATATGTATTTTTAATTTTTTTTTAATTCATTAGTATTACGTGTTTTTTTCTTTTATTTAAGTATTTGAAAATGATTCTCTTTGGTTTTTATATGATTATTCTTTTTTTATATTTTTTCTTGCTATGTTCATTTCCATGATTTTATATTTATGTATTTTTTTTAAATGCAATATGACATTCGTTGATTTTTGATTTAGACATTACTTGAGTTTTTCTTCTTCAATATTTCCTCTCCTTTTTTTAGAGATACTTTATGTTTTCTTTTTGAGAATGAAAATATGTCCTTTTTTTTTTCTTATTTAGATTTGTTAATATATTTTTAACAAAAAAATTAAATTTAAAATAAAAGTGGGTGTATAAGAGGGTTAAATGTGGTATTATATAAAAAATATATATATCTATAAAATAATAGATTTACAGTGTTTAGATTAGAAAACATTTATTAAGTGGGGATATTTATCAAATTATGAGTGCAAATATAACCACTCATATTTTATTGGGCAAACATTTGGATTTTAAGAAATAAAATACTTCAATTAAAAACATAAATATTAGTGAGTCTACTGGCTTCGCCGAAAATAATTTTTTGGCCCCGCTGCCAATAAATCCCAGCTCTGTTATAAACACATGACACACTACAACAAAAGGACCCTTTGCAAATAACTGGTTAAGATGATTGCAAATAACTGGTTGACTTGCAAATAACTTATTTATTTGCAACGGCATTCTCCTCATCATCTTGTATGATATTATTTGCATCCAGTTATTTACATCATCAATACAACAAAAGGACCCTTCAGATTCAATGATCTCATCTTCGATGTACTTAGATAAAGTTTCCTCACCCTAATAGTCAATAAAGTCATCTTCCACTGGTGACTTGTCTCTCAAGTATGTGCATCGACCTCAGATGTGACAATATTAGGTCCGACATCAGTCCGATTAAATGTTAAGGAGTCGATTTTGGGTAGTTCAACTACTAACTCAACATTTCGTGACTCTGTATCTTGAACTTCTGTGACCTCGTCAGCGTCCTCTTCTGGAAAATCCCATATATGTCTACGTCCAAAATGTTCAACAGCTTTCCAAATCGGACCGTTGAATAGATCATCAACATAAAACACATGTTCTGCTTCAGATGCTAGCTAGAATGAAAGGTTCATTCTTGTACCATGAGTCCTTAACAAAGATACTTGTTCTACTCTTTTATTGTTGAATTCTCTTCCTTTATGCCCTTGTGTCGAACCATATACACTAGAAAAGGACGACTAAGTTGTTATTTATATAGGATAGTTCAAGTATCTCTTCTAAGACTCCATAGTAAATTTGATCATCTAGTCCACGTACACAAATGCCACTGTTTTGGGTACTCCGTTCTTTGTCCTGATCATACATTGAAAACTTAACTCCACTGACCACACAACCAAAATAGGATCGAACAGAGAAGCTTGTACCAGATGCAAGGGAGACTAATTAATCGATCGTCTCTAGTGCATTATGCTCTTGAAGATTATAATTCTATCAAAAAATAACATATACTTTTAGGGTCATAGCCATTATTTCAATTCCATATAGAATTTAGAAAATTGAAATGCGTACCTTCTTGGAAAACCAACTTGGGAATTCCTTCAATTGAATCGCATCAAGCGGCGGAGTCCGACCGCTATTCTCCAACTCCTTAATGTCGTCACTGTTTAATAGACAAAATCATTGACCAATTAAATAGAATATGACATAAGTCTAAATATCAAAAACTTTTTCAACAAATTCTTACTCTATGTATCTTTGTATTTCTGAACAGTTGTGTAAGATGTACCACTTGGCCTTCGTCCACAATTCATTGTCTAACACTGTGACGCCCTAGAAATTCACAAACTTGATTCATGAATTATTATCATGGATTTCCTTCATTAATATACTTCTAATGAATTATTTTGATGAATATCAAATTTCAAGATCATAAGTGATTGTATATGTATCATCAGTGTGATGATGTCGATGATATATCAATGTTGACTTTCTGTATTTAAATGAGAAATTTTAGATATATAAAAGATCAGTTGAACGATAAATAAATAATGAGAAAATTTTATTATGTCGTATTAAAGGGAAAATTGTTATTTTTCGGAAAAACCACGATTTTTATTAGTAGGTCAATTTAATGATCCTAGATTTTATTTTGGTCATATCAATAGTTAAGTTTTGAGAGTATGATTGGGAAATTAATGTATCATATAGATAGAAGATGTATAATTAGGATTTATTCTTAGAAAATCCAAAGGTGGAAGATTGATCAAGAATTGTGCTTAAGTTTGAAATCAATGGTGTAGATTTATGTGAAAAAATCCTAGGCAAATCAATGGTCAAGCTTTGGATGATAAGTGACCAAAGAGAGCTTAAGGTAAGGATTGGTATGATGGAAGATCCAAAGGATGAGAATAAGGATGACAACCTTGGATCAATGGTGGAAAATTAGAAGAAAGAAAAACAAAATAAAAATGAGAAAGCAAAGAGGGGGGGGGGGATCCGGATTCTTTGTGGTCAAATGCAAGATGAGATTAGAATAAATAAATAAAAAAAAAGGAACGTGGTGCATGCATGCAACCTTATGTAAGAGATGGCATGGTTTATTTTGGCAAGTGACTTAAAGAAGAGACAAGTGAAAGTGACCCCTTGTCTCCACTATGTTGAACAAAATTTTCACCCCAACATTCTCCCATAAGTGGCGGCAATGTAAATGGAGATGCAGCCAAAAATTTTCCATTTTTATCCCTCAAAATATAGCACCTTTAAGGTAAATGTTGGCTGAAAACAAGCCCCTAACATCTCATTTTATTCTCACACAAGTTAAGCTAAAAAACCCTAGCATTTTTAGCCACCACCAAGCTCAAAACAAACAAAAAAAGAACCACCAACACTATTCTCCATCTCCAACACCCATAATATAATTATAATTACTCAATTAAATAAAGTAATAATTAACTACTACCGAATTAATTAGTTAATTAATTGATTAATCAATTGATTAATTAATCAATTAAATTAAGTAAAATTAAATTAATTAAATAATAATAGTAGAAATTTATTTAACACTTAATAATTAATTTGAATTAATTGTTATGGTTAATTATGATATAAGTAAATTAAGCTAGCTCACTTTAATTTATAAAACAAATGAATAAATGAATAAAGTTATATATATAGCTATGATTCTATCTAATAATGAGATATTATTAAATCATGATAATTTCTCAAACTTGAGTAGAAGGAGGTACAACTCCGGAAGTTTAAGCACATAAGACAAGTAAGTACATACCTCATCTACAGCATGGAACAAAATATTTTTCGTTGTTGATATTCTATGTTTTCTATGATTTGCCTTGATGAAGTGATGAGTATATGAGTCATATGTATTGCGTTGATTAAACATTTGTCGTGCATAAATTCTCTTACACTGACATGATCAACATGCCTCACAGATATTTATGCTATAATGATAGATGCATAGTGACATGTAAATCTACACATTATTATAATTAATAAGAATGAGGGTAATGAAAGATAGGATTAAGTGTCGTACCAACCTCCAACTAGTGAGAGGATATGATAAGAACGAAAGTTATAAGTTATGACCTTGGAAGTAGTTGGAGGGTTGCTCCCCCAACTCCCTATTGGTTGTGCACATATGGGTACGACATAGGGGCCCTTAAGTAGACAAGACATGTAAATAATAAATTATAATTTAACACGCGTAGATCACATGCATTTTTGAACATTCATGATGTTATGATATGATTTTATGAAGCTGTGCGGAAGTGATGAAGGAAAGGAGTGGTACCATCACGAATTTAATTTCCGCATTTAGACTTCTTAAATTATTTTGTATCGACTATATTTATAACTATGTTTTTAATATTTTGGTACTACTAAACTAGTAGAAGTACTTTACGAGAAAAAGACTTTAGAGTCTTTTCTTTCAACTCACATGATGTTGTAGTTTTTCTAAATATTATCTAAGTACGAATTCGAATATGATATTTATCATTTAAGAATTTCAATTTCCTTAGCTAAAATTTTAGTTTATTAAACTCTTCAAGTACAAATATAATATGTAAAAAAAAATTATGTATTTTTGGAACTTAACATAAATAAGTGTTAAGACTAAATTAAATAAGAATAAGTAAGTTAGATAACGGTCTGAAAAGTCGGGTCATTACAGTTGGTCTCAGAGAACGGTATCCTGCTATCCTGCGTTATGTCATTTCCACATCAGTTTCAGCCTGTCCAAGTAAGTTAGAACTATTTTTATAATTGGTGGTAGTTATTGACCTTAATTTTATAAGTAGGTATCTCTATACTATCATTATGCCACCGATTAGAGGATCATCATCCGAAGACACCCTTTTTAGTGAACTCGGTACCAAAACAATGATTGCATTTCGAAGAGCTAGACCAGAGCGCTACTACGGAGGAACTCATCCGGGAGATTAACTACATCACATAGAGTCCTTATGTAGCTCGTGTGGCATAACATGGGAGGCATGGTCAAGACTAGTAGTAATCTAGCTGAGGGGTACTGCTAGGCGTTGGTGGGGGTCTATTGGGCAAGACTTGAACCTCATACATTGGAGGGATTTCCGTCGCAGCATTATGGAGTACTTTATAGGTCCTTTCCTTTACAGAGAGGATGGCTGACTCGACGTATGCACAAGGACGTCGCTTCTTCAGTCGGGCTGCATGATGGGTACCTACATAGGGTGAAAGTATGCAAGAGTACAAACATCGATTCGAGGAGGATCTCCTAGCTAAGTGCCCTTACGAACTGCGCCAACAGGACGCATGTGAGCTGTTTTGGCAAAGAGTTCCCCACGAGATACGAGCACTTGTCTACTAAAGAGTGAGCTGTTTCTTTAAGTCCACAAAACCTTTACAACTGAAACCACCTTCACCTATTTATAGGTGAAAACAACTTACTTCTAAAATTGCTTAGTAGTCCTTAAGAGCAAACTATTTGCTCATGACCCCTATGTGGTGGCCGGCCAAGCTTGCACAAAGACTAGGCTAGGCTTACTCCTCAAAGCTAGAAGCAAGAGGTGTCCTCTCCTTGTGATAGCCAGCCATGTGTTGGGACATGTGGCTTGTCCTAGTTCACCAAGTAAGCCAAGCTAAGAGACTTACTCATCAAAACTATATGTGTGAGGTGTTTTCTCCTTATGGTGGCCGGCCTTAGGTGGTGTGTTGTGCAAGCCTTAGCTAACCAAGTAAGCAAGGCTAAGAGCTTATTTACCAAGGCTAGGAACATGAGGTGCCTTCTCCTTGTGATGGCCGGCCTTAGGTGTTGAGTTATGGGAGTTCTAGCTAGCCAAATAAGCAAAGCTAGGAGTTTGCTCATCCAAGCTAGAACATGAGATGTCTTACCCCCATGGTGGCCGGTCATGGTGTGCTTTGTTGTCAATGCCTTAGCTAGCCAAGTGAGCAAGGTTAGGAGGCTTGCTCACCCAAGCTAGTTCATAAGGTGTCTTACCCTCATGGTGGCCGGCCCTAGGTGATACCAATTGGCAAGCTTTTGCTTGATGATGTATCACACATAGCCAAGTAAGCAAAGCAACTTTGCTTACTTAGCAAAGCTATGTTATGAGGTGTCAAGCTTTCAAAGCAACACCTATTTACACATTTGCCTATAAGTCCTTAAGAGTACTAATTTTACTTGTATACTACATAAGGTGGCCGGCCATGGTGTGCCAAGTGAGGAAGTAATTTGTTAAACCACAAAACAAAGCCAACTAAGCAAGATTAAAGTGCTTAGTCACTAAACCTATGGCATGATGTGTCAAATTTCAATGACACTCAAATTTTCATAAATTGCAAGTACATCCTTAAGAGCAAAAATACTTGCTCATAAAACCATGAGGTGGCCGGTTCTAGTAAGTCCATGTGGAAGAACGTGGTTGGCCAAATTTGAATCCTCCAATCTTAACTTCTTTCTTGGTTTCCAACTAGATTAACTAAACTCTGTAATTGATCATTGGCTTAGTTGCACTGGGAGACTTAACTAGAAAAATTCATAGTTCCAAAAATTTACAGAAGCTAATGCTGGTGGTAAGGCAAGCTTATAAGCTACTTTTCCAATCCTTTCGAGGATTTCAAATGGACCTGTGTATCTTGGACTAAGCTTTCCCTTCTTACCAAACCTCATAATTCCCTTCATTGGAGCAATCTTAAGGAAAACAGAATCTTCAACTTGGAATTCTAAGGGCCTTCGACGTTTATCAGCATAACTTTTCTGCCGACTAAAAGCTACGTCGAGTCGTTGCTTAATCATCTTAATATCTTTTGAGGTTTTTCTAATGAAATCCGTAGTTTGAAGTTGCTTCTGTCCAACTTCTTGCCAATGGATGGGAGATTAAAATTTTCTTCCATATAACACTTCAAATGGAGCCATATCAATTGAAGCGTGATAAATATTATTATAAGAAAATTCGATCACGGGTAGCTTCTGATCCCAGCTTCCTTTGAAATCCAAAACACATGACCTCAACATATCTTCTAGTGTTTGGATAGTGCGTTCCGTTTGTCCATCCGTTTGAGGGTGAAAAGCAGTACTGAATTTCAACTTTGATCCCATAGCTGAATGAATACTTTTCCAAAATCGAGAGGTAAAACGCCCATCTCGATCTAAAATGGTGGATTTAGGCACTCCATGAAGCCTAACGACCTAAGATACATAAATTTCAGCCAATTTCTCGACTGAAAAGGTGGTTTTAATGGCAATGAAATGGGCTGATTTGGTTAATCTATCCACAATTACCCAAATCATGTCATTCCCACTTGTGGTTCTGGATAATCCAACTATAAAATCCATAGTAGTTTGTTCCCATTTCCATTCTGGGAGTTCGATTTTCTGAAGATCTCTGCCAGGTTGTCGGTGTTCAGCCTTAATTTTCTGACAAGTTAGGCATTTTGATACATAATCAGCAATTTCCTTCTTCATATTTGGCCACCAAAAATTCTCCTTGAGGTCCTTGTACATCTTAGTAGCTCCAGGATGAACTGAGTATGGCGTTTCGTGCGCTTCAGACATGATCTGTTTTCTAAGAAATTCAAAGTTAGGAACACAAATCCTTCCTTTGAAAAGAATTAGCCCATTCGTAGACGTCTTAAATTCTCCGTCTTCTCCACCAAGAAGTTATGCTTTTAGCAAAAAGGAATCCTTCCCTTGATAAAACTTAATGGATTCTAGGAGATTGGACTGAAGAGTCAAAACAGTTAATTTCCCAGTTATCATTTCCAATTTGAAATCAGAAATTTCCTTTGGAGTGGTTTGGACATCGTTCCAAGAGACATGAGCATACCAGATGGCTTTCTGCTCAGCGCATCTGCCACTTTGTTTGCTTTTCCAGGATGGTAAAGGATTTCACAATCATAATCCTTTACGAGTTCAAGCCATCTACGTTGCCTCATATTGAGCTCCTTTTGGGTAAAGATGTATTTGAGACTTTGATGATCGGTAAAAATCTCACATCTATTCCCGTACAAGTAGTGCCTCCAAATCTTTAAGGGGAAAACCACAGCTACGAGTTCCAAGTCATACGTCGGATAATTTCGTTCATGATCCTTTAATTGACATGAAGCATAGGCGACTACATTTCCTTTTTGCATAAGGACAGCCCCTAGTCCGCTCTTAGAAGCGTCGCTATAAATGACAAAGTTTCCCGTATCTACATCAGGAATTATTAATACTGGTGCACTAGTAAGCTTTCTCTTGAGCTCTTGAAAGCTTTCTTCACACTTTTGTGTCCATTCAAACTTTCTCTCCTTTTTAGTAAGAGTTGTTAATGGCGCCACTATCTTGGAGAATCCTTTAACGAAATGTCGGTAGTATCCGGTCAAACCAAGAAAGCTTCTTATTTCTGTAACGTTTTTGGGTGTTGACCATGCACTGACCGCCTCTATTTTAGCAGGATCAATGGAAATTCCTTCCTTTGAAACCACATGGCCCAAGAAATGTACTTTTTCCAATCAAAATTCACATTTTGTGAATTTGGCATAAAGCTGATTCCGTCTTAACGTCTCCAAAATCATTTTGAGATGCTGCTCATGTTCCTTTATGGACCTTGAGTAGATCAAAATATCGTCAATAAAGACGATAACAAACTTATCTAGATATTCTTTAAACACCCGATTCATAAGGTCCATAAAAGCAGCTGGGGCATTTGTCAATCCAAATGGCATGACTAGAAACTCATAGTGCCCATAATGTGTTCGAAACGCCGTTTTAAAAATATCTCCCTCCTTGATTCTGAGTTGATGGTAGCTCAAACGCAAGTCAATCTTCGAAAATACCAATGCTCCCCTGAGTTGATCAAAAAGATCGCCGATTCTCGGGAGAGGGTATTTATTTTTAATCGTGATCTTGTTCAGCTCACGATAGTTGATGCACATTCGCAACGATCCATCCTTCTTTTTGACGAATAGTACTGGTGTTCCCCATGGAGAATGTCTTTGTCGGATGAATATCCAACAGTTCCTGTAACTGTACTTCGAGTTCCCTAAGCTCAGCTGGGGCCATACGATAGAGTGCTTTCGATATTGGTGCTGATCCTGGCAATACTTCTATCTCGAAAGAAATTTCTCGCTCCGGTGGAAGTCTGATTAAATCTTTGGGAAATACATCTACATATTCCCTAACTATGGAAACATTTTCAGGAAGTAATTCCATCTCTTGTTCTTTGTCCACCATGTTAGCTAAGTATCCTTGACATCCATTAGCTAACATTTTCCAAGCCTTCATTGCTGAGATTAGCTGGGTTGATGAGCTTCTAGGCTGACCATAGAAGTTGAATTCCTCTTCTTCGGAAGGAGTAAACATAACACAATGTTTTCGACAATCAATCTTAGCGTTGTACTTACTTAGGAAGTCCATTCCTAGAATAATATCGAAATCTTGAAGCTTAATCGTAATCAAGTCTACATATAATTCTCTACCGCAAATGACCACCGGGATATTTCATATCCAAGAGTCAGACAACAAAATTTCTCCCGATGGAAGAGAGGTTCTAAAAGGTTGCCCTAAGTTTTCTCCCAATCTCAAAATTTGTTTTTCAAATTACTGCTCAGTTTTAACCCGAAACTGGCAGTTTTCATTAGGCTTGGTTTTTATGTAAACATACGTGCATGCTACCTCGAACGGTTAAAACCGTGAGCTTACATCAGACATGCAGAGCGTCATATAATAATTTTATAAGTATACTTTCAGTTCTTATATCTTTTACTTTGTGCAACCCAAAATGGTAACTCATACCATAATAGGGTTCTTATGGTTTTTCAAAAACCCTAATTGCAACACACAACTCTTATATGCACATTTATTCCTAATTTCTTATTCTTGAGTATCTATTAAACACTTAACAACCATACATATATTCAACAATCCTCTAATTCAAACTATCATAAACTTACTTAAATCTTTAATTCGAATCTAACACCTTTTAGTCAAGTACTAACAACTACTAATAAATCCTAATACACGAAACTTAACAAAATGAACTCATGCTCATACATATCAAGCATACACTTAAATCTCAACTAAAAACTTGAATGAAGAACTAGAGGATAAAAAGATTTACTTCAAGTTCCACGGATATAGCTCTAGACTAGGGTTTGAGATTTTTCTTGCACTAATCCAACACCAAAACCGAAATCTCTCTCTCACTTTCTCTTTCTTCTTAGGTTCGGCTCTCAAAGGAAGAAACTAAAGAGTGAGCTGTTTCTTTAAGTCCACAAAACCTTTACAACTGAAACCACCTTCACCTATTTATAGGTGAAAACAACTTACTTCTAAAATTGTTTAGTAGTCCTTAAGAGCAAACTATTTGCTCATGACCCCTATGTGGTGGCCGGCCAAGCTTGCTCAAAGATTAGGCTAGGATTACTCCTCAAAGCTAGAAGCAAGAGGTATCCTCTCCTTATGATAGCCAGCCATGTGTTGGGACATGTGGCTTGTCCTAGTTCACCAAGTAAGCCAAGCTAAGAGACTTACTCATCAAAGCTATATGTGTGAGGTGTTTTCTCCTTATGGTGGCCGGCCTTAGGTGGTGTGTTGTGCAAGCCTTAGCTAACCAAGTAAGCAAGGCTAAGAGCTTACTTACCAAGGCTAGGAACATGAGGTGCCTTCTCCTTGTGATGGCCGGCCTTAGGCGTTGAGTTGTGGGAGTTCTAGCTAGTCAAATAAGCAAAGCTAGGAGTTTGCTCATCCAAGCTAGAACATGAGATGTCTTACCCCCATGGTGGCCGGTCATGGTATGCTTTGTTGTCAATGCCTTAGCTAGCCAAGTGAGCAAGGCTAGGAGGCTTGCTCACCCAAGCTAGTTCATAAGGTGTCTTACCCTCATGGTGGCCGGCCCTAGGTGATACCAATTGGCAAGCTTTTGCTTGATGATGCATCGCACATAGCCAAGTAAGCAAAGCTACTTTGCTTACTTAGCAAAGTTATGTTATGAGGTGTCAAGCTTTCAAAGCAACACCTATTTACACATTTGCCTACAAGTCCTTAAGAGTACTAATTTTACTTGTATACTACATAAGGTGGCCGGCCATGGTGTGCCAAGTGAGGAAGTTATTTGTTAAAGTCACTAAACCTATGGCATGATGTGTCAAATTTCAATGACACTCAAATTTTCATAAATTACAAGTGCATCCTTAAGAGCAAAAATACTTGCTCATAAAACCATGAGGTGGCCGGTTCTAGTAAGTCCATGTGGAAGAACATGGTTGGCCAAATTTGAATCCTCCAATCTTAACTTCTTTTCTTGGTTTCCAACTAGATTAACTAAACTCTGTAATTGATCATTGGCTTAGTTGCACTGGGAAACTTAACTAGAAAAATTCATAGTTCCAAAAATTTACATATTTATCTATAATTCCCCAATTTCCTCAAAATTGCACATTGGCCCCTAAAGGTAAAATGTTTGCACTTTAGTCCTTATGAGGTGGCCGACTAAAATGAAGCTACTAGGCATTCATTTCTTGCTGAATGATCCCTTTAAGAACTTTCTTAATTTCTAAAAATTCATAATCATGAACTTTTCTTAAAATTGCATATTGACCCCTAATCATAAAATATTTATATTTTGGTCCCTACGAGGTGACTGGCTATGGTGGTGACACTTGTCTTCTTATCAAAGACGAGGTGTCATCTTAATCATATCTTAAATTATTTTGGTCAAACCTTGACCGTCATAATTTATGAACCCTAAAAAGGTTTTAAACTTGCGTAAATAAATTATCGAATATTTTAACAAAGAATTCAATAATATTTTTGATAAAACAAATCAAACATATCACATAAACATACTTAACACAAACTTTGATTCCTAACAAAAGAGATCATAAATTTGTAAAGAGGTTGGTTATTACATTCTTTGTGATCAAAAGCAAGAGGAGATTTAAATAAATCAAAAAAAAAAAAAGGAAAGTGGTGCATGCATGCAACCTTATGTAAGAGATGACATGGTTTATTTTGGCAAGTTGACCTAAAGAAGAGACAAGTGAAAGTGACCCCTTGTCTCTACTTTGTTGAACAAAATTTTCACCTCAACACTCTCCCATAAGTGGGGACAATGCAAGGGGAGATTCAGCCAAAAATTTTCCATTTTTACCCCTCAAAATACAGCTCCTTTAAAGTAAATGTTGGCTGAAAACAAGCCCCTAATACCTCATTTTATTCTCACACAAGTTAAGCTCAAAATCCCTAGCTTCTCTAGCCACCATCAAGCTCAAAACAAAAAAAAGAACCAACACTATTCTCCATCTCCAACACCCCTTAGCACCATCCTCCCTCCATTTTCAAGCTCTAAACAACCCCGGTACTAAGTTCGAAGAAGCGTGAAGTGGAGTTAGAGGATGTGTTACTAGAGGTAACCTAGTGGTATTATTTGTGTTTAAGTCATTTTTGGATAACTAAAGCTTGATGTTCAGTTAGAATCTTAATACTAGGCTTATTCTTACCTAAGAAAAGGTTTTGAGAAGAACTTTGGAGGTCCAAGATCTTAAAAGATCCACGGAACATTTCGGTAAGATCTACGAACTTTGTTAGAGCTTGTGGAAGTTGTGGTAATATGGCATCCATTAGAAACTTTGGTATGAAAAATAAATTATATGATAAGATTGTACAGAGGGTAACTTCATTTTAGGCTTTAGAATCACTTGGTTTGCTTTTGTATGTCTAAAGTTATGAGCATTTGAATTTGTGACCCAAAACTAGAGAGAAAATAAACCTCTGAGCTACAGTCTAGCCATGGGTTTTATGTACTCCGAACCTTTTACTCTCAAAATTTTGGATTATAAGCTATAGATATGAAAACTAGATTCTTTAAGCTTTCCAACAAGGTATCATGCCTCTCAAACGGATAAATGTAAAGTTTTTGGTGAATTTTACAAATTTGGACTACGAACCGAAAGCCTTTGCCGGAACCCTATACTAGCCATGGGTTCTGTATATTTTGGGTTAGTAAACCATAATTTTTTTCAAAACTGTTCTTAGTGTATGAAATACATAATCTTTTCAATGGCATATCTTTTGTCTTATTTGAACTTGTAAGTGAATTGTTATAATTTTTCTAAATTTATCCATAAATCTAGACTTGTGGTACATGTGTGGGACCAACAGTAACAAAACCTAAGTTTACAATATGAAAAACTCAAACACTAAAGGAAATAACTTTACTAATGTAAAGTAGACATCGCAAGCTTCAAAATGAGATAACATGCGTTTAAAACGGATATGTACGTAAATTTTAATAAATCACATAATATTATACTATAATCTGGTAAATTGGGATTTCACCATAAGACACTTATGAAAATGCCCACAGTAATGTTTGAAATGCTTGAAATCTTGGAAACGAATTATAAAGACAGAAACTAGACACTTCAAGCTTTCCAATGAGTCATCAATTGTCCAAAACAGGATTATACTCAAATCTAAATAAATCTTATAAGTTAAAATCTTACACCATCAAAACGATTAAACATTAAAATGTGACATAAGGGTAAGTCACAATATATGAACATATTTAGTTATGAAATGAGTTGGTATTAAGTGTATGATCAAATAATATAAAAGACCCTAACTTCATAAAGTTGAATCATAAGTTTTTAAATAGACTAAGATAAGGTACACTAGAGGATTACTGTGTATATACCAAGAGACTACTTTAGCCCAACTAAATGATCATAACTAAAGGGATTGGGCCTAACAAGCCCAATAATAGATGGGAGGTATACATTTAGGTGACTCATTGTCACCTTGATTGATTAATTAATTAAGAAATAAATAAATAAAATAAATAATAAATAAATAACCAAATGTAATTATGCTAAGAAAGTTAATTAGTAATTAATAAAGTAATTAATTAATTAATTGATTAATAATTAATTAATTAATTATAAGAGTTAGTGTGATAATTAGCTGTGAAAGTAAGATTATTATGTTGAGTAACTACATAATTATAATATATGATTAATTAGAGATTAATTAATCATTAATCATGATATAATTATTAAAATAACTATGGATGATTAATCATCCATTAATTATTAGATTAATCAAATTATTAATTATTAATATGAGAATTAATAATTGATAATTATTATATGAGAAAGAATATTTAAGTAACATAA
This sequence comes from Ficus hirta, assembly GCA_038430175.1. Taxonomy (NCBI): domain Eukaryota; kingdom Viridiplantae; phylum Streptophyta; class Magnoliopsida; order Rosales; family Moraceae; genus Ficus; species Ficus hirta. The sequence continues at coordinate 1,427,011 of CM076593.1, read as the reverse complement.
TTAAAATATTAACGATATAATTATTAATTAAAATTATGTAATTTAATTGTAATTACTCAATTAAATAAAGTAATAATTAACAACTACCTTGTCCTACTTCTCTATGAAAACCAGCCACCAAGGATGCTTTGTGTTGTTCTACTCTCGTTTTTTTTTTTTTTTTTTTTTCGAGTGTAAGAACTAGAGAGAAAGGAGAGAAGATATCAAATGGCCAAATCTCCACTACTTACACCTATTTATAGGTGGAATTATCAAATTTTCTTGTAATTAAATTTTTATCTTTTAGTTTCCTTGGTTTACATAATTGACCTTAAAACATAATTTTTTGAGTTCTTTGTCCCCAAATAATCTGGCCATGTAAAGGTTTTGAGCCAAAAAAATCCTCTCATGTTTATTTCCACAATTACAATAAATCAAATAATTGTGTAATTATCCTCAATTACTTAGCCTCTAAGTAATGCCATTTTTGGCCTTACTTCCTATTATGTAGTCCATTTTCTTAATGATTTTGATAATACAAATATTTTCCCAGCTACCAACAATCTAATGATACTAAATTGCATTCCAGAATTTATCTGTACATAACTGGACCTTAATTTTTGTTGCTACAAATATCATTCCAGACTATTCTAGAATGTTTCTAGTCCTTATTCTTAATTATGTATCCATAATGACGTTCAATCACAGAATAATTTCAGTATTGTTTAATAAATTGCAGTACTACCTTAATCACGTTATAAGCTATTCTGGTCATTTATTGATCAGAACAACACCATAAATCATGATTTTTCCGTTTTCGTCATAAGGCCTCTTACTTGATTTGACGAACTCTCATTGAGTCTTATTGCACGATAAGTGGTCGAACATGTTGTGATAATAAAATTATGAATTTCACATTGATATCCATAATTTCCGTGAAACATTACATAAACACATAGTACATACTTAAATTTCTTTATATCTAAGGAAATCACAAGTCCGTAAAAAATTCAATTATTACAATTTACCCCTCCTTAAGAATTTTGGTCGTCAAAAATTAAAATAAGTCAGGATAGTTCTTACTCATCTCATATTCTCGTTCCCATGTTGCTTATTCAATGTTGTGATTCTGCCACAAAATTTTGACCAAGGGAATTATTTTGTTTCTCAAGGTCTTCTTTTCCCGATCCAAAATCTTGTTGGGATCTAAATGTGCCCTAAGGATAGAAAATCAATATTAGGGATTTTCTGTAAATATGACATTTTGATATTAATAAGAGGAGGTTATTCATGTTTAATAAGTTATGTCCTATTTACTTTCATTTGTTGATTGTATGGTTATTTTGAGCAAATATAAAATACTCCTTGGCTGTTGGTAATATATCGGATTACCATATGTATACGGGGTATATATAGAAGACGTGGTAATTTGATAACAGTCTAAATAAATAGTCCGCAATCGATGGAATAAGATTTGGGGATCTTATTCATGATAAGATTGTAAAGGTTGTCTACTTCCTTGGAGGGATGGTTTGTCTTGACCATCGGATAGGTTCCGAGTAGAAACTTTAATGTATACCAGTATTGAGGTATGACATTGGACTGGACCTAAAGTGTGAATAGATTCGGTTTAATAATTTCGTTTATAAGAATCAATGATGCATTGATTATCATCCTGTATTAATCTTAATCCTGAAATGATTACTTGAATTCGTATCCATGACTTATGTACTTTAATGCACTATAGGTGAGACACTGTTAATTCATGATCAATATACTTGTGTTTTGGGTGCATGACTTATGGATGGAGAAATCAAGATTCATAGATATGGAATCCATAGCTATCTTAACGATAGTAAATGTTATCTACTTAAAGGCATTATTCGGGGATTGAAAGATAATATAACAAGATCTTGGCCATCGGTTTACTTTGTGTTCTCTGGTGGTTTACCAATTGTATGGTTTTACAATTGGTGATACTTTCAATAGAGAATAATGGAACTTTAAGTTAAAATGATTGAAAAGGTAACACGAAAAAAGTCCTTAATTCAATCATGGATAACATATGGGGATTAAGCAAGCGATGAATAAATCATGGAAGAAGCACTACGTTAGAGAGCTTTCGTAATATGGTATGTAAACAGGAGTTCAGCTTCAAACTTTTAGTGGAATAGTTTTGAAATTGATAATTGATGAATAATTAATTTGGAATTAATTTTTCACAATTATAGGAGCCTCTTTACATATTTCCATCAGGTCCCTCTATTAGCTCATATAGTTCCATATAGCGTATCGGGATTTGTTCCTAATGAGATCGGTAAATTTAAATGGAATTTAATAATATCTATTAAGACATAGTACTCTCTAATATGCAATCCAAAAAGGATTGGACATGTGAAATTTGTAGACAAATGATTTGTCAACATATGATTGGTTAATTTCAATTTTGGAAATAAGATTGTGTTTGAACTATTTAATTTTGGAAAACAAAAATTTCTCTCCTAATTAAAAGAGGTGCATGGTTTTTAATTGAGTGGAGGGAAGAAAATTTTGTTTCAAAATTATTCAAATATATTCCTAACATTAAATTATTAATTGATTTAAATAATGGAGATTATTTCATGAATTTTTCTTTCCTAATTAAAAGAGGTGTACGGTTTTTGTGAGGAAAGAAAATTTGAAATATTCCATTGATTTAAATTAATTAATATGGATAATGTTTGTGGAAAATATTTATTCAAATAAGTGAATCTTATTTAAATTCGAAAAGGTTTAAAAGAAATTTGAATCTAGATAGGACTAGGATCTTTTGACTAGTCTAGATTCTTGATTTAAAATTTGAACCACCAATCAATCTTTATTTCTCATAGTAGCCGAATTTTTAAGGGATATATCTCCCCTTGGAAAAACGTTTTTAGGTTCAATGAATCTAGCCCTAAAGTTGTATGAACTTCTGGTTCAAAATTTATCCGGAAAAATAATTATTAATTATTTTTCAAGAAGGAGATAAATTTTGAAAAAGGATTGGAATACTATATAAAGGCTAGGGATTCTTGAAAAACTAATTTTTGGTGATTTACACAAAAAGGGAAAACGTTTTTTTTTTAGGAGTGAGAGGAAAAAAAATTTGGGTTTCTTTCACATCAAAATTCGGCTATCTTGTGAGAGAGAAAAAGAGAGAAAAATTCCATTGAATCAAAACTGTGAGGAAGGTTAAATCGAGTGATAATTTTCATAAGAGGTTAACCAGTTCCTGTTTTGTAGTTTTAAAGAAAGAAGCTAGATCATATTCTCAACGAGGAACATCGGAATTGAGAAGGAGGGATCTAGACTTCAGAAAGCATTACCGGTAGCTTGGATTCATAGAACGTGTGCCCACACACACTCTGAGACGTGGAACTCGAGAATAGTAGAGAAGACACGTTAGTCAAATGCTCTAGCAATTCCGGAATCCAAGAAATAAGGTACGCATGATCATGAATTTAATTTATTGTTATATGCATCATGAGCTTCTTTTCCGAATCGGCATAAAAATTTTAAAACTTCCGCTGCGCCGTAACTCTGATATTTGAACTGATTTTTCTAACAAATCTGGACTGGCTTTTCTTCATATTACAAATCAGCTTGAACTTCAACTGGTTCTTGACTTAGAACATGAGAAAGATCAGGTACATACTTCTTCAATATCGAGACATGAAAAACGTTATGTACAAAAGCTAATTCTAGTGGCAAAGCAAGTTTGTAAGCTACCTTTCCAATCCTTTCAAGGATTTTAAATGGTCCTATATACCTAGGACTAAGCTTTCCTTTCTTACCAAACCCCATTACTCCTTTCATAGGAAAACAGAGTCTCCAACCTGGAATTCCAATGGTATACGACGTTTACCGGCATAACTTTTCTGATGGTTATGAGCAATGTCGAGTCTCTATCTTATCATCTTGACATCCTCAGAGGTCTTTCTAATGAAATCTATAGTTTGAGCTGCTTCTATCTAACTTCTTGCCAATGAATTGGAGATCAACATTTCCTTTCTTATAATGCTTCAAATGAAGCCATACCAATTGAGGTGTGATAACTGTTGTTGTAGGAAAATTTTATCAATGGTAACTTATTGTCCCAACTTCCTTTAAAATCCAAAACATATGACCTCAGCATATCCTCTAATGTTTGGATTGTTCTTTTCGATTGTCCATCGGTCTGGCGGTGAAAAGCTGTACTAAACTTCAACTTTGACCCTTGTGAACACTCATCCAGAATCGAGATATGAAACAACCATCACGATCAGAGATGATAGATTTTAGTACCCCATGTAGCCTAACAATCTGGGATGCATATATCTCAGCAATCTTTTCTACCAAAAAGGTAACTTTGATAGCAATAAAATGAGCTAATTTGGTTAATCTGTCGACTATAACCCAAATCACATCATTCCCACTCGCGGTTTTGGGTAATCTGACTACAAAATCGATAGTAATTTGTTCCCATTTCCACTCTGGGAGCTCAATTTTCTGAGGTTTCCTGCAGGTTGCTGATGCTCAGCCTTAACTTTATGACACGTTAGGCATTTTGATACTGAGTCAGCAATTTCATTTTTCATATTAGGCCACCAATAGTTTTCTCTTAGGTCCTTGTACATTTTGGAAGCTCCTGGATGTACCGGATATGACGTTTCTTGTGCTTCCGATATAATTTGCCTTTTAAGAAACTTGTAGATAGGAACATATATCCTTCCTTCATAATGGAGTATTCCATCCATTGAGACCTTGAATTCTTTATCCGTCTCCCCAAAAAAGAGTTGCGCCTTAAGCAGAAAGAGATCTTTCCCTTAGTAAAACTTAATGGATTCTAAGAGATTTGATTGAAAAGTTAGAGCAGATAACTTTCTAGTGATTATCTCTATATCAAAATCATTAATCTCTTTCTGAAGCAACTTCGATAGCATACAAATTGACATCAATGTACTAGATGACTTCTGGCTCAAAGCGTCTACTACTCTATTTGCTTTTCCAGGATAGTAAAGAATCTCACAGTCATAATCTTTTATGAGTTCTAGCCACCTACGCTGCCTCATGCTGAGCTATTTTTGTGTAAAAATGTACTTGAGACTCTAGTGATCTATATAGATCTCACATCTATTCTCGTATAGGTAGTGTCTCCAAATCTTCAGTGTGAAAACCACCGCTGCAAGTTCTAAGTCGTGCATTGGATAGTTCCGTTCATGATCTTTCAACTGTCGTGAGGGATAGGCGACTACTTTCCATTCTTGTATTAGGACAGCTCTTAATCCATGTTTAGAAGTATCACTATAAATTACAAAATTCCCTTCTTCCATGTAAGGAATTATCAACATTGGTGCACTTGTGAGCCTCTTTTTAAGCTCTTGAAAGTTTTCTTCACACTTCTGAGTTCACTCATATTTCCTCAATTTTCGAGTAAGAGCCGTAAGAGGTGCAACTATCTTGGAAAACCCTTTAACAAAGCATCGATCGTATCCTACTAAGCCGAGAAAACTTCACATCTCCGTAATATTTTTTGATGCCGACCACTTGCTGACAGTTTCTACCTTAGCAGGGTCGACAGAAATTCCTTCCTTCAAAACCATGTGGCCCAATAAATGAACTTTTTCCATCCAACATTCACATTTCGTGAACTTGGCATTGAATTGGTTATGTCTTAATATCTCCAAGACAATCTTAATAAATTGTAGTACCGCCTTAATCATGTTATAAGCTATCATGGTAATTCATTGACCGGACAACACCATAAATCATGATTTTGAGTTTTTCGCCATAAGGCCTCTTACTTGATTTGATAAATTGTCATCGAGTGTTATTCTAATAAAATTATGAATTTCACATTGATATCCATAATTTCCATGAAACATCACATAAACACATAGTACAGACTTAAATTTCTTTATATCTAAGAAAATCATGAGTCCGTCAAAAAGTTCGATTATTACTGTAATAACTGAATTTTTACGAACTCGTAATTTCCTTATATATATTAAAAAATTGAAGTCTGTACTATGTGTTATTGTGATGTTTCATGGAAATTATGGATATCAATATGAAACTCATGGTCTGATTATCAGAGTATGTTCGAGTTCTTATAGTGTTATAAGACTCAATGACAGTTTCAGTATGAGGCCTTATGATGAAAAAGGCAGAATCATGATTTATGATATTGTTCTGGCCAATGAATGACCAGGATAATTTATGACATGATTAAGATGGTACTGCGATTTATTAAACAGTATTAAAATTATACTGTGGCCGATCGTCATTACGGATGTAGAATTGAGAATAAGGATTAGGAACACTCTAGAATAATCAGGAATAATATTTGGAGCAATAAAGATTAAGTGGCTTCAAGTCCTAAGAAAAACCTATACACGGCCTAGTTATGTGTAAATAAATTCTGGACTGCAGCTCAATATTACTGGACTGTTGATAGTTAAAATAGTATTAGTACTATCTGAATTATTAAGAAAATGGACTGTGTATTAGGAGGAATGTCAAACATGACATTACTTGGAGGCCAAGTAATTGTAGATAAATATACAATTTTTGATTTATTGTTTTTGTGGAAAGAAATCCAAGAGATAAGCATGAGAGGATTTTTGGCTCAAATCCTCCACATGGCCGGTTGTCTTGGGGGACAAGGAAATTAGAAGATAATTACAAAAATTTTTGGATTTAATGTTTTTATGGAAAGAATTAAAGGGATAAGCTTGAGAAGATTTTTTTTTTTTTTTTTTTGCTTCAACACTCCACATGGCCGGCTGATTTGGGGACTTGGAAGGAAAAAATTTTGTGTTTAAGGCCAAATATGTAATTCAAAGAAAGTTGAAGAAAAAATATATATAATTGTGGAAAATTTTTGAAATACCACCTATAAATAGGGGTGGATAGTGAGAATTGGACCATTTAGTTAGCTTCCCATCTTTTAGTTCCCTTCTCAACTTTTCCTCTCTAGCTCTTAGAAAAAAAAAAAAAAAAAAAAGAGAGAGAGAGAGAGAGAGAGTTAGAAGAACAAGTGGTGGCCGGTTGTATTGTGGACAGATAGACAAAGATTTCTCTCATTCAAGGACTAGAATCAACTTTTTCAAGCTCTAGAGGTATATTCTTGATCCCCTAACTAAAACTTTAATTAGTTTTGGTTTGAGAAATTTAAGTGTATTTCAAGTTATGGGATGTAAGAGCATAAGCTCATGTTCTCTTATTTCCCTACATTATAGCCTTTAATGGTTGATTTATGCTTGGGTTATCTTGTTTTGCTAGCCCTAAGCATGAGTTTGATTTTATGCACTATGAATCTATGATGAGTTTTAAGATTATGTGCATGTGATTATGCTCTCATATGTTTAAGTATGAAGATCTTATGTGTGTTGGTTAAGAAATCAACCTAAAGACACAATTTGGTAAATTAGTAAGTTATCAATATTGTGTTTTTCAAGATAAGTGAATGGTTGAATTTTAAGAACGAATCTGATGCGCTGCATGATGATTTAGGCTCACGGCCTTGACAGTTCAAGGTAGGGTGTACGGATTTTAAACAAGAACCAACAAAACACAAACTGCCGGTTTTCAAAAATAAATTGGACAGTTTTTTGGAAACTCAATTTTGAACCCCTTAGAGGCTGAATTTGAATAAAGTTATAACTAAAAAGTTATAGACCACAAAAATCCTAGGGGGTAATGTAGACAGTTTTTGAAGAAAAGGCCCCAAAGACTTCTGTTTTTATCAGTTTTCAAAACTGGTCGATCTAGGTACTGTACACGGCCAGAATCTTTCAAAAGGAAAAACGGATAAGTTAGAGATGGATTTAAGCTTTAGAAAACATGAAAGTTGTAGGTTTCGACAAGATCTATAACTTTCATGAAGAAAACTTTTTCAAATTCTAAACTGATTAAAAGATAGAATTGGATTTTCAAAACTGTACATGAAAGAGGAAATTCCTGCACACATACTTTCAATTAAATTATAAGGATATTTTGAAAGCAGTTTTAAGGTTTTATGATCCCTTTTAAAAAGAACTATGGTTTTACAAAAACAGTTTCAAAAGAAGTCTAAATCCATTTGAATTTCACAAGTGATTTTTAAACTTTAAATACATACAATGTATTATAAAAGACAATTTCAAGTATTGTATCAAGAAATACTTGATTTATGGAGTTAAAATATTTTTTAAGTAAACAAGGCATTTTTTTAGCAAAGGAAATAAGTATGAAGAACTCTTATGAAAGTTAATCAAGCTAATAGATATCAACCTAAAGCAAAAATAGGCTGAAATTACTAAAAATCAAGTTCAGTTTTAAATAAAGGGTAATTACTTGACCCTCTTTTTATACCAAAATTTACTTAAGAATATAATAACAATTATATGACTTATGTTAATAGTAGCTAAGAAGGTAATTAATCGGTTTGGAGACCGATTAATAATATGTTATAATAGATATTATAACTTATGTATTACTAAGTATTAATGCAGAGTAATTCTTATGCTCTGTTTGGAAACATGAATATCAAATATAACCTGTTGCTTTGCCTTTTGGTACACTAGGACAAGAGTGTAGGACAGCTTGTAAGTACAAACCTCGCCTACAATATGAAAAATAGTAAATTATTTTCAAGAATGACATGTTTTCATGTATGCCATGATTTACATGATATGCCATGTTTATGTATATGTCATGTTTTTACCAATATGTCATGATCATGTATATGCTACACTTTACGACTATAACACACTTTTCGATTATGTCATCTATTACAGTAATGTTCCGTTTACAATAATATCATGATTTCAACTATTTATAGCTAAATAGTCTTTTTTTTTTAAGAAGTTTTTTAACAAAAGACTGAAGTTTTTAAAAATTAGTTAAACTACGAAAATAATAGGCTTTTTTTTTTTTTTTGAGAATATAGAACTATTATTATAAACATGAAGCGTATGATACAATAACAATTTCTATAGGTGGAGGTGAATCCTCCAACCAAATAAGCTCATCATCTATATTAAGAGCATAAGTTGCCAAGGAATGGGTGGCTCTATTAGCTTCTGGAAAAAAAGATAAGAAGCTAGATGAATCATAAGCCCAAACTCATTACAAAAAGAAGAGGAATTCTTCGAAGCTTAGATAACTGTAGATAATTGTCAATGCATATGACTCCACAAATTGGAGGTTTTGACCAACATCTTGAGCCCAGGAGAGACTGATTAAGATAGCTTTAGCTTCCGCTGGGCAAATAGAGAAAGCTCCATCAAGATTTTTGGCAAGAGCAGCCATAACAAAATCTTCTGAATCTCTGATAACAGATCCAACTCCCATAACTTTCTGTGAGGAGGAGATGGAAGCGTCACATTAAGTTTATAATAGAAGTGATCAGGAGGGGTCCATTTTGCAGCTTGTCTTGAAGTTTTCTTTTCTTGTATCACATTAGTCTTTTTCTGCGCGTCGTGGTATTCAATAAGGTAAACGGTAGACCAATTGACTAGAAAGGAAGGTGATCTCATTGGAGTGCCATGAATGAATCTGTTCCTTTCCTCCCAAATTGCCAAAGCTAAACAAAGAAAAAGCTCCGACTCTTTTTTGGTGAATGACAAGGCTAAGGAATGGAGAATATATGAGAATCTTAAAGACATAATGGAAGAAAAAGGTATGCGCAAGGGAGAGGATTTCCACACTTGTTTGGCAAATTTGCAGTGGATGAGAATGTGGCTAATTGAATCCCAAGCACAAGGACATAGAGAACAATTTTCATTAGGAATTATTTTCCTGAGACGAAGATTTACAGCTGTAGGCAAAGTGTTATTTAATGTGCTTCACTTTTAATTATTTTGACCATGATTTTGTAAAGTTAACTCTTGTTAAGTTAATAGCTAATCAATGGCTATAAGTATGACACTTGTATGACCAAGATTAAAACTTGAAAAGTGTATTGGAAAAGGAAGTGGATGTTTTTTTGTATCTAGAAAAATCTGATAATGAAAGGGGGTTGCTTTTTCTCTCTCCTCTGTTTTTCCTCTGCGTCTTTCTCTTCTCATAACAGCTACCATTTTTAGTTCAATGTCAAGTGTGTTAGATTAATGCACCACTCGGTGGTCTCTTGCTGAAACAACAGCCAACACAAAGCTTATTGGTATGCTGTCAAAGCAAAGGATTTAACTATAACGACCCGGCTACATAAACGTGGGCCATTACTTGCTTGTTTAAATTACATCTCGGTTTTAAATACTTTAACTTACTGAAAATTTTAGAATAAATTTTTTTTAAACATCATATAAATAGATTAGTCCATATAGGTAAACTTTCCATGCATACACATTACTTATTTACCAAAATATAAAGTCATACATAATCCTTACATTTAACCCAATTCTTCAAACATCATATACATAGTATAACACAATTTATTTAAATTTATACATATAATTCAAAAGAGTTTGCGGAAAAATTTACATAGTGATATCCCACACCGCCCTTCACTTGCCACATCATCCTTATGGCCCACCAATTAAGCTGCAAGCTTTTTACCTACAGTATGAAATATACTAATGAGCTTACGCTCAGCAAGTACAAACTTAATCTCACAAAACATAACAAGTATCATATAACTTATGCATGAACCATTTATGGTCGATTATAAATCTCTTATGTTCCATTATGGATTTATTATCTTGCTTAACATGTGGGCCCTTTGTGTACGTATAAAATGTGTGTAATCCATAGAAAGCTAGGGTTTGCAAGGTCCCTAACAATTCTGGGAAACATATACATAACCCTTCACGATCTACAGAAGGTCTGGAAATTTTAAAACATACATAATCCTCCACGATCTGCTCGGGAGGTTGGTACGACACTTTACTTGTCTTAGTTTAGTCTTAATCTTGTTATTTAATTCTTGATGAGGATGCTTAAAATCATGCTTCCACATGAAGTCTTTAACAAAGACTAGTTTCAAGACTAAGATTCTTAACTTATGATCTTATTAGTCATGATGCATATGATACATAAATATGGCATGACATAAAGATCAATGGCATAAAACAACTTGTGGAATGTTTATAAAATATGGCACTATTTAATACATGGCATTTTCGTAAACCATGGCATAATAGTAAAGTATGTCATAATCATAAAGTGTAGCATATACATAATCATGGCATATTGATAAAAACATGACATAAACATAAACATGACATATCATGGCATACATATAAACATGTCATGTTTGAAAATAATTTACTATTTTTCATACTGTAGGTGAGGTTTGTACTTACAAGTTATCCTAAGCTCTTGTCCTAACGTATGAAAAGGTGAAGTAACAAGTTATATTCCTGTTTTTAAATAGAACGTAAGAATCATTCTACCACATAACTCAACAAACCATAACATATAATGTTGGTATCTTATCTGATTATCATTAGTAATCATGGATACAAACCTTATCATAATAAATCTATATCCTATCCGACTACCATGGGTAATCATAAACACAAAACCCAATATAAGAAATCGGTATACTATCCGATTACTATCCGTCATAGAATTGTTACCATATTTTCAAGTAACTTGAGACTATTTCATTTTTATTTCCCTTTTCTCAAAAATACCTTGCTTTCTTAGAAAACACCTTGGTTTCATAAATGCTTGAAATTGCCTTTAAAAATCATTTGTGAAGTTTTAAATGGATTTAAAACATTTTAAAACCTTTTTTTGTAAAATCGTAGTTCCTTTTAACAGAAATTATAAAATTGTAAAATCTGGAAAACTGCTTTTGAAAACAGCATTTTAATTTGGTTGAAAGTACAAGTGCAGGAATTTCTTATACTATGTACAGTTTTAAAAATCTAGTTTTATCTTTAAATCGGTTTAGATTTTGGAAAAGTTATATTCACAAAAGTTGTAGATCTCATCGAAATCTACAACTTTCAATATTTGTCTGTAACTTAAATCTATCTTTAACTTGCTTGTTTTTCTCCTTGAAAAGTTCTGGCCGTGTACAGTACCTGGGACCGGCCAGTTTTGAAATCTCATAAAAAACAGAGGTTTTTAGAGGCCTTTTTCCGAAATCTGTCCACTAAACCCCCTAAAATTTTCTATGTTCTACAACTTTGTAGTTATAACTCTTTCTATATTCGGTCTCTAAGAGGCTCAAAACTGGGTTTCTAGAAAACTGTCTAAATTATTTTCAAAAACCGGCAGTTTGTATTTTGTGGATTTGTAGCTTAAAAATCCGCACACACTACCTCAAACGGTCAAAGCCGTGAGCCTATGTTAATATGCAGCGCGTTGGTTTCATTCTTAAACTTCAACCATTCACTTATCTCATGTTCTTTATAACACAATATTGATAACTTACTTGTTTACCAAATTGTGTCTTTAGGTTAATTTCATAATCAACATACCCATAATATTCACATCATCATCATCATCATCATCATCATCATTCATAAAATCTCCATACTTAAACATGTGAGAGCATAATCACAAACACATGGTGAGCACATAATCTTAACACTCATCTTAGAGCATAAAATCAAACCCATGCTTAGAGCTAGCAACCAAGATAACTTAAGCATAGATCTAGCATAAACCAACCACAAATCAACCATTAATAACTATAATATGGGAAAATAGAGAACATGAGCTTATGCTCTTACATCCCATAACTTGAAATACACATAAATCTCATAAACTAAAACTAATTAAAATTTTAGTTAAGAGATCAAGGGTATACCTCTAGAGCTTGAAAAGGTTGATTCTAGTCCTTGAATGAGTGAAATCCTTACTCTACTCCTCCCTTCTACAACTGGGCATACTAGGAGCTCTCTCTCTCTCTCTCTCTCTCTCTCTCTCTCTTCTAAGGCTAGACAGGAAAAAGTGTGAGAAGAGAACTAGAGAATGAGAAACTAACTAGAGGTTCAAGTCTTCCACCATCCACCCCTATTTGTAGGAGAAATTTTCAAAATTTTCTATAATTATTTTTTTTCCAACTTTCTTTAAATTGCATATTTGGCCTTAAAGGCAAAATTTGCCTTCTAGTCCCCAAGAGCTGGCCGGCCATGTGGAGGCTTAAACCACCAAAAATTCTTTCATAATTATCCACTTTTTTATAATTTAAAAAATCCCCAAAATTACATAATTATCTATAATTACTTGGCCTCCAAGTAATGCTATGTTTGGCATTCCCTCCTAAGACACAGTCCATTTTCTTAATAATCTAAATAGTACCAATACTGTTATAACTATCAACAGTCCAGTAATATTGAACTGCAGTCCAGAATTTATATGCACTTAACTGGATCACATATAGGTTTTTCTTAGGACTTGAAGCCACTTAGTCCTCCTTACTCTAAATATTATTCCTAATTATTCTAGAGCAATCTCAATCCTTATTCTCAATTCTACATCAGTAATGACGGTCGGCTACAGTATAATTTCAATACTGCTTATAATACGACAGTACCGTCTTAATCATGTCATGAGTCATCCTGGTCATATATGGGTCATAACAAAAACATAAATCATGATTCTGCCTTTTCACCATAAGGCCTTATACTTGATTCGATAAATCATCAGTCGTACGATACTATCAGAACTCAAATATATTCTGATAATAAAATTATGAATTTCACATTGATATTCATAATTTTCATAAAACATCACATAAACACATAGTACGGACTTAAATTTCTTTATATATAAGGGAATCACGAGTCCGTAAAAAAAAATTCGGTTATTACATTAACTTTGTTAGGAAGAGAGAGAGACCAAAACTTTTTCTACCATTTCTGCAAAGGGACAGGTTCTGAAGCAGTGGCAGCATCAATAGAGGTACAAGCTAGATGATAGCCTGATTTTACTTCGTAAACTCCGTCTTTGGTATGATGCTAAATTAGTTTATCAGGGACCTGACGGAAAGGGAATGGCAAGAATCCTATCTCTGTCAGTTGAAGAGAAAAGTTGATGAAGTAGAATTCTATTCCACATGTCAGGACTGATGATGAGATCCGCTACGGATAGGTTTTCATGATTGGGATTGATGATTAGTGGTCTGAATGTTGTACAGCCTGAAATAGATAGAAAGAAGAATAAATAAGTACTATTTAATTAAAATAAAGATGAAATAAAGTGAATCAAGGTGAGAAAATATAAACTATAAGGGCAATCTGTAAGGACATATAAAGATTGGATAAATAAGATTAGAAGTGAAATAAGGTAAGAAAATATATTTCTTATACAGATTATATGTCATAAGGATATCCTGCAAAAGAATAAGATATGTTAGTAGTAGAGAGAGGAAAAGTACAGATATTCATTCCTTTTGTGTCAAACGACACAAAGGACTGAATAGACCGTTAATTTATAAACCAAGACAATATACTTTGTTAAAATATGGTTACATATATGGATGACTAAAGACAGATATAAATATATATATATGTTTAACCTTATCAATCACTTACAAAGAATTAGAGGATAAAGGACAAGAAAAATAAAGCGTTGAGTTTATTAAAAGTAAATACCTGGAATCCAAGGATCTTTAAAGCATTTACTTTGATGTCCATTGTCAACTCTCCATCTAACTCCTTTTAAGAGTAGGTCTCGGCCCCAAATAATTCTTTTCCATACATAAGAAGGATGATTATCCCAATTGCGCTTCTAGAATAGTGGAACGTGGAAAGTATCTAGCTTTAAAGACTTTGGCTAGAAGAGACGCTGAGGGTTACTCATAATCTTCCAAGCTTGATTTGCTAATAGTGCCTGATTGAATGGGATAGAAGATCGGAAACCATGACCTCCATTATGTTTTGTTTCACAAAGAGTCTTCCAGCTCTTCCAATGAATTTTATTTCTTTTGCTAGAGAAACCCCAATCGAATTTGCCATTAAAGCTTCTAATTCAAAGCACGATGATGATGGGAGACGAAAACAACTCAAGCATAGGTAGGGATGGATTGGACTACTGCCTTTAGTAGCACTTCCTTAACTAAGAGAATGATAAGGAGCTTAGAGTAAATAGATAATTTATGTGATTATATTTTTAATATCATAGGATTGTTGATTTAGAAGATTAGGATTGTTGATGAAGAAATATTGTAAACGAATAACTTCGTAGTTTTGATATTTTAGTAAACAGCATAATTAGTTCCATTAGATCAATGTTCACTACCAATAAGACTTTATAATATAATTTATAGGAATACACTTACTTTCATTGATGTAAAGTACAACAGACACATAAAGATTACAAAGGCAAATAAGCACTACAAACAATGAGTCCTAAATTCTAATTAATACAAATGATAGATTAATACCTGCTGGAGAGAAAAGTTTCTCCTGCCATGACGATAGTCGATAAAGAAGTTTACTTTTTATATCAGCAAACATGAATTTTTGGTTTTTTCCAGAAAAAGTTGGCAAACCAAGATATCTTTCATGACATTCACCAACAGTAACTCCTAATTGGCTCTGGCAAAGATCTTTTATGTCCGTTGTTGCATTTGGTGAGAAAGAAAGATGGGATTTTTGAAAATTTATTCGCTGCCCAGATGACAAAAAAGCCAGGTATCATCTCCAAAAAATCAAATGGGAGATAGAAGGAGCATTTCGAGCCACACAAACTCCTCTTATATGTTGAGATTGCTCTGCAATTTTAAACAAAGAGGAGAATCCTTCAGAAGATATGAGAAAGAGGTAGGGAGACAACGGATCACCTTGTCGAATTCCTCGTGTGGGAGTGATATTGACTTGGGGGTTGACCATTGACTAAGAAAAAAAGGAAACTGATGTAATACACCTCATGATCAACCTAACCCATCTCTCGTCAAATCCCGTCCTAAGCATGACTATTTCTAGAAAAATTCATTCAACCCGATCAAAAGCTTTACTCATATCTAGCTTCGAGGCAGTAAAAGCTTGTTTACCCAATTTTTTATGCTTTGATGGTATGTACCAATTCAAAAGCTAGAAGGATATTATGTGTAATGATTCATGACATCAAGCATAAAAAATCATTTCTTCTAGCTTTTGAATTATATAGTCACAGAAAGATAATATCCTTGGAAGGATATTATCTTGAATTGGTTTCCTCTTATTATGATTCATTTCTTCTGTGACTATATAATTCACGTTATTATTTTATTGCTTCAATATCTTGGTTTGTGAGATGAGCTGAGGTAAATAACTCTGAGAAATAGGAGGAAACCACTTGTAAGATATCATCTCGATTATATAACATACGATTATAGCGTTTTTGAATTTTTGTTACTTAATCCTTAGTGAAATGCGCTGGATTGTTGTCCATAAGCGGGAAACCCCAAGCCAAATAGAGGGAAAATTTTGACGTGGCTGAAAAGATAAAATAACAAAAGGCTTTTCAAAGTAAAAACCGCCTATTCTTTAATAATAATAATAATAATAATAATAATAATAATACTAATAAATAAAAAATAAAAGTAAAAACTGCCCACGTTCACCCTATTTTCGAATTATCTTTCTCAATTTGCGATCTGCATTCCTCAAATCAAAAAAAAAAAAAAAAAAAAAAACCCATCTACTGCAACCTCAACCACACTCATCATCTTCCACACACTACTTTTAAATCCCCAACTAGATATGGCTAAATAGGTAAGTTACTCTCCGTTTTGTTCTCTAATTTTCATTATTTGCTTGTTGATTTTGCAATGGGTCATTTTGTCTCAATTCCTCTTTTTGTTGTTCGCTACTTTGATTCACATGTTGTAATAACCCAAATTTTTATGGACTCATGATTTACTTATATGTAAAGGAATTTAAGTCTGTATTATGTGGTTATGTGATGTTTCATGAAAAAAATATGAATATCAATGTGAAATTCATAATTTGTTTGAGTTCTCGTTTAATTAACTACGAGATTCAATAATAGTTTGCTTAGTCATGCATGGGCCTTTCAAGGAAAAAGACATAATAGAAATTTATGATTTTTAGTCCCGTCAAAGTTTGACCCGGTTGACCTAAGGTTTGATTGAGATGGTACTGCAGTATAATAAACAGTATAGAAATTATACTGCGGAAAACCGTCATTATCGACAAATGAGCAAGAATAAGCTATGAGACCACTATAGAAAAATCAAGCACACTATTTAGAGCAATAAGGACTAATTGGCTTCAAGTCCTAAGAAAACCTACACGCAGCCTAGTTAAATGCAGATGAATTCTGGACTGTAGTCCAGTATGATAGTACTGTTATTAGTTTAAAATAGTATTTGTAGTATCTGCATTATATGAAAATGGACTGCATATTAAGAGGAAAGCCAAATGGAGCCCTAATGGAAGGACACCTCATCTAGGATAAATATGTGAATTTTGGGATTTTTGGAAATTGGAA
Organism: Ficus hirta; assembly: GCA_038430175.1. Classification (NCBI taxonomy): domain Eukaryota; kingdom Viridiplantae; phylum Streptophyta; class Magnoliopsida; order Rosales; family Moraceae; genus Ficus; species Ficus hirta. The sequence continues at coordinate 1,409,653 of CM076593.1, read as the reverse complement.
GGAATTATGTGGAAGATTTTGATTGGATAATTTAGTGATAACTTTAAAGAGATTTCTTGGCCTCCAAGGGTTCCTCATGGCCGGCCACCTAAGGGGGTATTGAGCAAATATTTTATTTTTAGACCCTAATATGTAATTTTAAGAATAAAAATAATTCTAAAAAGAAATTATTTTACACCTATAAATAGATGATGATTTTGGGGGGGGGGGGGGGGGGGGGTTGTTGGATCATTTTATTTAGTTCCACCCAAAACTCTGGCTCATTTTCACCTCATCCTCTTTTCCCCCTTAGGAGCCGAAACCAAATAGAGAGAAAAAAAATTTTGTGAGGGTCGGTTTTTGTAGAAGGAAGCAAGGAGGAAATTTTTTTGGATCCGAAGTCTAGATCCAACTTCAAGGTGATAAGGTAATCCTCCTAAAATCCCTAAGCCTCTCAATTAAGTTTTGATTCAAAGATTTATGTGTATTTCATGTTGGTATGTAAGAGCATAAGCTCACCCTTTATTTTCCATGCAAAAGCTTAGAGTGCTTGATATGTGCTTGATTAGGGTTTAATGGTCTTGATTTATGGTTTAATGCATGTTTTTGATGATATGCTCAAGAGAAATTATGGTATGTGTGTATGCATAGTAGGTATTTGTTATATGTCCCCATATATTCAAGAAGAAGTATGTTAGGCATGGATGATAGAATGAGATTGGTAATAAGCTTGTATGATGAATGAAGGATGCAAACCAACCCTAAAACCCTAGTCTGGTACAAGATTTTCACACGGGTTGCATGGGTATGAACCAATGCACGATTGCTGAAAACTTACGTAATGCGCTGCACCAGTTTTCGGGTAAAACTGGACAGCTTTCTGAAAACGTGATTTTGAGACCTTTAGAGGCCGAATTTGGGAAAACTTAAAACTACAAAGTTGTATACAATTGAAAATACTAGTAGGCAATGTGGACAGATTTTAAAAAATAAGCTCCAAACACTTTCATTTTTGTGAAAACCCGAGCCCTGGTCTGCCCAGATCCTGTGCACGGCCAGCCGGATTCAACCAGGGATATGAACAAGTTAAAGGAAAAATTAGGTTTTGAGTAAAACACGAAAGTGGTAGTATTATTTCGAGGTCTACAACTTTCATGAAGAAAGCTTTTTCAAATTCTAAACAGATTATTAAGATAAAATTTGATCTTAAAAACTGTGCAGGAAACAGGAAATTCCTGCATAGGATTTTCAGAAAATAGTGCAAAAGCAGGAAATTCCTGCACATGCACTGATAACTGAAATTAAGAAACTGTTTTTAAAAATTGTTTTCAGAGTTTGGCTGTTTTTAACTGTTTTTGCTTAAAAGTTACAGTTTTATAAAAATACGGTTTTTCTAAGGAATATAAAATTTAACAAAAAGATTTTTAAAGAAAACTTGACAAAGTTTTGTCAAGAAAAGAAAAAAATAAATACTTGGTCCTTACCCTATGGTTACAAATAGTAATCTAATGGGGTAGTACTTTGAAAGTAATTGGACCCTAGTAACCCAATAGGGTATCATTCAAATATGATTGGGCCTTACCCTAAGGTTGACAATAGTAACTTAATATGGTATTACTTTAAAAGTAATTAGGCCTTAGTAACCTAATGAGGTATGGGTCTAAGATCTAGATATGATTTGGCTTATACCCAGGGTTACTAATAGTAACCTAACAAGATGCTAATTACTATTCATGTATGATTAGGCCTTGAACCCAAGACTTCATTAAATAATCAAACAAGATATTGTTTGATCATAATTAGATTATGTGCCCTAGGGTTACATTTAGTAACCGAATCAGATATCATTGTAGTATGTGGGAGACATGTAACTATGGTTACTGATAAATGCTGGTTAAGGATACCAGCATTGAATGTAATGATTTACAGTAAGATAAGATGATCCTTATCTTACGTCTTTTGTGAAAACAGGAATTAAACCTGTTGATGTGCCTTGTTGGAACATTAGACCAAGAGCGTAGGACATCAGGTAAGTATAAACCTCACCTACAGTATGAAAAGTAGTAAACTATTTTCAAGCATGACTTGTTTACATGTATACCATGATGTGTCATGTTTATGTACATGCCATGTTTTATGATGATGCCATGTTTATGTACATGTCATGTTTTATGATGATGCCATGTTTATGTACATGCCATGTTTTAAGATAATGCCAGGTTTTATGATAAAGTTATGCTTTATTAATATGCCACAAGTCATTCTATGATAGTGGTCTTTATGTCATACTAGATCTATGCATCATATGCATCATGACTAATAAGATCACAAGTAAAGAATCTTAGTCTTGGAAAAGTAACAAGACAAAGACTAAACCAAGACAAGTAAAGTGTCGTACCAACCTCCCGCCAGATGTGGAGGATTATGTATGTTCAAGAAAATTCTCAGACCTTCCGTTGATGCGTGAAGGGTTATGTTTATGATTATCAACCTCCCGTTGATACGTGAGGGTATAATCAACCTTCCTTTGATGTGTGAAGGGTTATGTTTATGATTATCAACCTCCGGTTGATGCGTGAGGGTATAATCAACCTTCTTTTGATGCATGAGGGATTATGTATATGATTATCAACCTCCCGTTGATGCGTGAGGGTATAATCAACCTTCCGCCAGATCGTGAAGGCTGACATGATTCCCAGAATTGTTAGGAACCTTACAAACCTTAACTTTCTGTGGATTGTGTGCATTTGGTACGTACACAAGGGGCCCACTTGTTAAGCAAGATAATAAGTTCATTTTATAATGAAGCATTAAATATTCATAAATGATCATAATTGATTCATGCATAAGTTGCACGATATTTGTTATGTTTTTGTGAGATTATATTTGTACTTACTGAGCGAAAGCTCATCAAATTATTTCATACTGTAGGTAAAAAGCCTGCAGCTTAATTGGTGGGCCATGTAGATGATGCAGCAAGTGAAAGGCGGTGTGGGATATCACTACGCAGATTTTCCACGACCTCTTTAAACTATGAACTTGTACATGTATGATTAAGTAATATGTACCATGTTACGTATGTGATGTTTCAAAAGTCCGGTTTAAAAGGTTATGTGTGACCTTTTAATCGGCTTAACAAGTAATAGGTAGGCATGGTGAAGTTTACCCATATGGATAAGTTTAATTAAGTTACGAAGAAAAAAAAATTATTCTGAAAATTTCTGAAAGTTCAAGTATTATAAACTAAGAAGTAGGTTAAATAAGTAAAGTAACGGTCCACGTTTACGTAGTCGGCCCTACGTAGATGGCCGGGGCATTACAGGTGGTATCAGAGCGGTATCCTGCCAGCCTACTTCACTTTGCTTCGCATCGTTTCTGCAAATGTCCAAGTAAGTTAAATTATTTTTCTTTAGTTAAAATTAGTTAAGATATTGCTTATGTAATGAGCATATCTCATCAATGGTCGCACGGAGGATGATACCCATGATACTTTTGATTTTGTGGGATCGTATATGCTATATATATGCATTACCACGATCCTGAAATTTACCATGATGTGTATGTGGTGGATAAGCTTATTATATGATATGAAGAAATCACAAAGAATCTTTAGTATGATAAGATAAGTTATGATGTTTCCATAATAGGACATGATAAGAAATGAATATGCTTCGAGATTAAATTGTCTATTACCTCACCTCAGTATAGTGATAACCAGGAACTTTTCATTCTAAGGAATTGGATCGACACCATGGAAGTTAAGTTTCCTGTTTGTGAAACTTTTGCCCCATATCGAATAATATTAGATACGGGAAAAAGTTTGGTGATGCGTTAGCTTGGGGGTAACAACTAGGCAATGTGCAAATATGAGTTGGATGTTACCAACAGCAATTTGGTAGATCATAATGATGGCTATGAGTCTGATGATGAAGTTAATGAGGTTGAGATCGATAGCAACAACCTTGGAGTCGACATATAATGGTTTGACTAATGTCGACTTTATACGAGATTTTAAGTAATAGAAATTATTTAATAATGGGAAGTTTTAGACCTTCCTTAGAGCTATGATTATGCATTTGTGCTATAAAGGAAATATTGAAGGTGAAAGAGAAGTTTCTATTAGCTAGCAAGTAGCTAGTTGTTATGATATAAGTATACATTCTACTGCATCACTCGAACGATATTATGTTATGAAAAAAAATTTTCAATTATACTATTTATTATTGTTTTCCATGATTAACTTGGAAAATATTCAAAGAAAATTATATTTAAGTATAGTGCTTAATCTTATGCTTATTAGAACCAATCCATGTTATGTTATATAAGGGCCAATCCTTGAGGAAGAAAAATTCCAATATAGGGGCCATCATGAAAAGTAAAGGGCCAAATCTTTGAGGAACAAGTTCCAAGAAAGGGGCCATTATGAAAAGTAAAGGGTTCTATTAGCACAAGATTAACATTGTACTTTAAATAGAAGTATTTTAAATGTAAGATACGATATACTTTTCAAATATGAAAAAGTTATATGATACGACATGCTTTTCAAGTATGGAAAAGTTATTTATGATATGCTTTTCAAATATGGCAAGCTCTATGATATACTTGCTAAGTTTTTATGCAGAAAGTTCTTGTAATGTAGTATGAAAGTGTGAATGTATGAGAGTATGAAAGTATGAAAGTTATGATAGTATGAGAGTATGAAAGTATGAAAGTTAGTATGAAGGTTATGATAGCATGAGAGTATGAAAGTATGAAAGTTATGATAGCATGAAAGTATGATAGTTATGATAGTATGAAAGTTATGATAGCATGAAAGTATGAAAGTATGAGGATATGATAGGATATGAAAGTAAGATTATGGTTCTATATAAGAGACATGATCTCATTAAGTTATTAAAATGGGAACAAACTACTATGGATTTGTAGTGGAATTGAAAAAGCAACATGAGAATGTGAAGATGAGTTTTAAGATGATAGAGTGTCATGAGACCAATAACTCAGTCAGCTTCATTTTTGGAAGCATTAGAATGTGAACCACTGAATTTTCGAGGACGAAAATTTTTTAAGGAGGGTAGAATGTAATAACCCAAATGTTTACGGACTCATGATTTACTTATATGTAAAGGAATTTAAGTCCGTACTATGTGGTTATGTGATGTTTCATGAAAAAAAATATGAATTTCAATGTGAAATTTATAATTTGTTTGAGTTCTCGTTTAATTAACTACGAGACTCAATAATAGTTTACTTAGTCATGCATGGGCCTTTTGAGGAAAAAGGCATAATAGAAATTTATGATTTTTAGTCCCATCAAAGTTTGACCCGGTTGACCTAAGGTTTGACTGAAATGGTACTGCAGTATAATAAATAGTATGGAAATTATACTGCAAAATAAAAGCAATCGAAATTATGGATTGAAGGGAACTCGATGGTGTGTAAGGCTAGGGGTTTTTGATTTCACTTGACTTAACTTTGCTTATCCAATTCTAGGCTTGTTAATCGAATTCATTCAAATCATTAACCGTATGTGACAAATTTTAATTTCACTCCCTCTCCCGAGTGCCGAGTAAAATAATATGCAAAATTTAATCAAATTAATATCCCTATTAACTCAACCAATTAAGCACTCATTACGCAACCCTACTCTAGTGATTACCCAAGTCATATTAGCCTCACGAACTTAATATTACAATGGGTTGTGTTTCCCAATTCCCAACATATGAAATTAACTCTCCCGAGCCCAATTTCACACATATAAAAACTCTAATTTAATGGTAAATAAAATTAGGAAAACAAAGCATAGAAAAACACAAACAATTCAGAATGGGATTCAATCAACAAGCATTAAATTTATCATAACAAAGTCATCATCAAGCTACATCATACCCCCTAGCATAGAAAGTTTAGCTAGACATCAAATTCTCAAATCCATAATCAAATTTGAAACAAACATCAAACCCATATTTAAACACCAAATCAAAGAGTAAATGCAAGTTTAAGAGCTACAAAGAGAGAGAATAGTAAAAAGAAGAAGAACTAGTTAAAGAACAAGCTCCCAAGTCTTCAATCTCCAAGAAAAGCCTTCAAACCCTAGAAGTTCTCTCTATTTTTTTGTCTCCAAGTTTTGGGTCTGTCCTCTCTAACTCCCCTCTTCACACCCAAACTCCCCTCCTTTTGTTCGTGGGGCTACAGGCCGAGAAAAGGGCAGGCGCGCCTGAGAGCCGGCGGCCGCGCACTCTGGCTAGGCACACTGAGGCAGGGCGCGCGCTGGCTGAGGCGGGCGGTGGTGGGCGCGCGGGCGCTGGGCACTGGGCCCTGGGCGCACGTTGGCTGAGGCGCGCTTGTGGGCGCGCGAGCGCTGGACACTGGGTGCGCGCTGGCTGGGCTTGGTCAAGTGGGCGCGCGCCCGCGCCTCCGCTGCGGACTAAAACTTGATTTTCATCTCCAATTCTTCCAAAATCCAATTTTTTCCTTGTTTATCTGAAACACTCACAAACACATTAAACCAATCTAAAACCTTGAAGATTTTGTAAATTATCCAATTTCAAGACATTAAATAAGTGAGTAAAAACTCACTTATCAGGAGGACACCTCATCTAGGATAAATATGTGAATTTTGGGATTTTTGGAAATTGGAAGGAATTATGTAGAATATTTTGATTGGATAATTTAGTGATAACTTTGAATAGATTTCTTGGCCTCCAAGGGTTCCTCATGGCCAGCCACCTAAGGAGGTATTTGAGCAAATATTTTGTTTTTAGACCCTAATATGCAATTTTAAGAATAAAAATAATTCTAAAAAGAAATTATTTTTCACCTATAAATAAGTGATGATGGGGGGGAGGGGGGGGGGGAGGAGGGGATGTTGGATCATTTTATTTAGTTCCACCCCAAAACTCTGACTCATTTTCACCTCATCCTCTTTTCCCCCATAGGAGCTGAAACCAAATAGAGAGAAAAAAAAAATTGTGAGGGTTGGTTTTTGTAGAAAGAAGCAAGGAGGAAATTTTTTTAGATCCAAAGTCTAGATCTAACTTCAAGATGTTAAGTAAATCCTCCTAAAATACCTAAGCCTCTCAATTAAGTTTTGATTCAAAGATTTATATGTATTTCATGTTGGTATGTAAGAGCATAAGCTCACCCTTTATTTTCCATGCAAAAGCTTAGAGTGCTTGATATGTGCTTGATTAGGGTTTAATGGTTTTGATTTATGGTTTGATGCATGTTTTTGATGATATGCTCAAGAGAAATTATGATATGTGTGTATGCATAGTAGGTGTTTGTTATATGTCCCCATATGTTCAAGAAGAAGTATGTTAGGTATGGATGATAGAATGAGATTAGTAATAAGCTTGTACGATGAATTAAGGATGCAAACCAACCCTAAAACCCTAGTTTGGTACAAGCTTACCACACGGGTTGCATGGGTATGAACTAATGTACAATTGATGAAAACTTACGTAATGCGCTACAAGTTTATCGTAGGCTCATAGTTGCGACCATTTGAGGTAGTGTACGCGTAATTTTACATAAAATTTGACCTAAAACGAAACTGCCAGTTTTCGGGTAAAACTGGAACTGGGCAGCTTTATGAAAACGTGATTTTGAGGCCCTTAGAGGCCGAATTTGGGAAAACTTGAAACTACAAAGTTGTAGAAAATTAAAATACTAAGGGGCAACATGGACAGATTTTGTAAAATAAGCCCCAAATGCTTCCATTTTTGTGAAAACCTAAGCCATGATCTGCCCAGATCCTGTGCACGGCCAGCCGGATTCAACCAGGGATATGAACAAATTAAAGGTAGAATTAGGTTTTGAGTAAAACACGAAAGTTGTAGTATTATTCTAGTCTACAACTTTCATGGAGAAAGCTTTTTCAAATTCTAAACAGATTATTAAGATAAAATTTGATCTTAAAAACTGTGCAGGAAAAGGATTTTCAGAAAACAGTGCAAAAGCAGGAAATTCCTGCACATGCACTGATAACTGAAATTAAGAAACTGTTTTCAAAGATTGTTTTCAGAGTTTGATAGTTTTTAACTGTTTTTGCTTAAAAGTTACGGTTTTATGAAAATATGGTTTTTCTAAGGAATATAAAGTTTTACAAAAAGATTTTTAAAGAAAACTTGACAAAGTCTTGTCAAGAAAAGAGAAAAATAAATACTTGGGCCTTAACCGATGGTTACCAATAGTAACCTAATGGGGTAGTACTTTGAAAGTAATTAGACCCTAGTAACCCAACAGGGTATCATTCAAATATGATTGGGCCTTAATCTAGGGTTACCAATAGTAACCTAATAGGGTATTACTTTAAAAGTAATTGGGCCTTAGTAACCTAATGAGGTATGGGTCTAAGATCTAGATATGATTGGGCTTATACCCAGGGTTACTAATAGTAACCTAACAAGATGCTAATTACAATTCATGTATGATTGGACCTTAAACCCAAGACTTCATTAAATAATCAAACAAGATATTGTATGATCATAATTAGGTCATGCACCCTAGGGTTACATTTAGTAACCGAATCAGATATCATTGTAGTATGTGGGAGACATGTAACTAGGGTTACTGATAAATGCTGGTTAAAGATACCTGTAACGCCCCGACTTCCCACGCCGGGTCGTCACCTTACTTACATACTGAACTTAAACTTGCGGAAAATTTGAGAGAAATTTTTTTTTTTCTTTTAAACTTTATTTTAAAACTTTCAACTTGAACTTCATCCTCAAACTCATACTTACTGATAGGTACTTATTCGAGTACCGAACTTTCAAATCCTCCTTGAAGACCATCGAAATCAAATTGTAGACCAAACCCGACTTAATGCGGATTGGTACCACAAGAGGCAACTTGCTTGCCATACATACATAAACTTTGTCATTCATACTTAAAACATCATGAAAATATGAAAACCCTTTTTCATTACAACATATTTTATAGAGTATATTTTTTTTCAAAATCCGTGGCAGTGTCCATCCCACATTTCACAGTCCGCAGCACCAGCCTTCCACAGTATTGCATCAGAGATTGCTGGCAGGTTGCTTACCTACAGCATAGACGTAAGACGTGAGCTTTCACTCAGCAAGTACAACTGTTACATCCGCAACGCATAACACATATCATTATGCATGAACCAATTATGACCTCTTATGAATCAAATATGGATTCATAACTTAGCTTAGTTCTATTCCTTTACTTATCATGTGTGCTCGTACCGTGGTACATAGCCAAGGAATGGTTGAAGGCGGCAGTCCGTTTTAACTCAAACCATGAAACACAAAGTTTAACATGGAGTAGTTTAGGTAGTCATCCAATCCAACTCAAACCATGAACCATACCATTTAAACCCGCCTTTGTGGCAAGTCGGTACGACACAACATCTTACTTGTCTTGTTCTTACCAGGTGGTTTAACATTAGTGAACATGCTTCATGATGTCACAATATTACATAACATAACCTCATTCATAACATACCATGACATGCCATACATACCATAACATATCATACCATAATATCACATGACATAACATACCATAACATTACACGCCATAACATATCATCACATGCCATAACATACCATCACATTAGGCAAGTAACAACAAAGGGCCTATGCTGTAGGCGGAGTTGTACTTACCTCTCTTGTTATGTCCTGCGCAATGCTGCTCCTGTTCTGAGTACAGCTGCAGGTTCCCTCCTGCTTGTTGAAGGACATAGGTGAGGTTCTAATTAGTATTGTGGAATGTTGGTGATCTAACCAACATGCCTACATAATCCTAGTTGTATGTCCCCGATACTAGATGTCTTACTGGGTTAAAAATAGTAACCCTATTATTTTAAAAACAACCCAATATGGATTAATCTTTAAGAGGTTACGTTGGATATCCTCATGTGCTAAACCTTTATACATACCGTTAGGGTTAGGTTACCTTCCTAACCTTGTTACCTCAATTAACCCTATATCTTAGCCCAATTTATTAATCTTGGTATCCTTTAGGGTTATCTTGACTAACCCTTAAGGTTAATTGTAGTCAAACTCTTGGTCAACCAAAGTCAACTTTTGGTCAACTAAAGTCAACCCTATATGGGTCAAACTTGAGCTTTAGGCTTTGGCCCAGTAACTCGGATATCACTTTCGGTTATTACCCGTAATCATCTTGCTTACCCAATTTGGTTAAAAAAATCCATTTTCCATTTCTTTGGAAACTTGGGTAAATTAACATCAAAAAAAATCTTTTACTTAACTCATAAAATTCATATTTTTTAAATAGGTTTTTGTAAAATCATTTAGGGCTGGAAACTGCCTTTGGAACAGTTTCCCTAGTCAAAACAGTGGTTTTGGGGAAAGATACAAGTTTTCCGAACTGTTTTTAGAAAATCCTGTGCAGGAATTTCATGTTCCCTGCACAGTCTTTATAAAACCGTGTCAGTTTAAAGATCCATTCCGATTTTGAAAAAGTTGTCTTCATGAAAGTTGTAGCTCTTGAAAAATCCTAAAACTTTCGTGTTTTGAGAAAAATCCAGTTCTGCTTGTATTCTTGTCAGTTTTAATTTGAACTTGCTAGACGTGTAGACTAGGTCTGGGCAGACCAGTCTCGGTTTTCTGTAAAAACGGAGGCCATTGGAGCCTCAATTTGGGGAACGGTCCATTCTGTCCCCTAGAAAAAACCCTTCTGAACAACTTTCATGTTTTACATTTCACCCAGTTCGGCCTCTAAAAGCCTTAAATTTCCACTTTCCCGAAACTGGCCAGTTTGGAATCCGAATTGGCAGTTTCGGTTGTTAAGTCCGGTTTACGTCCTATTTCACGCAAACTACCTCAACCAAACTTGCGGGAGCCTAGATGGCAAGCATGCAGCGTATTCTATCATCCCACATGAACAATCATGCAGCTCGAACGGGTCCATGCAAACCAAACCCAAAAAGCTCTAATCCTAGGTTTGCAAGGTTCTAACTTTTGCATCTCATTCAAACAAGCATCAATCATTCACCCTTAAGCTAGCAGCCAAACATGCACTGCCTAGGGCAGATTGGGGACATATAATAAACTAGTATTTAGTATGCAAATTAAGAAAATTAAAGCAAGCATGCACATAAAAATCAAACCACCCCTAATTCTAGATCAAGCACAACCCTAGATTCCTAACTTTGGGCACAAAATAAATTGAGCTTATGCTCTTACAATTTCAACTTGAAATACATGTAAATTTCAAATTGAATGCTTAATTGAAAGAGATTAAGGTCTAGAATGGTTAACCTTGATTTATTGAAGAAATTGAGGCTAGGGTTTAGTCACAAAAATTTTCCTCCTAGGACACCACCCAAGGCCGGTTTTGTTGCACCAATTGGCACCAAAATTGGCTGATTCTTGGTGGCTGCTTGCACCTAAGCTAAGCACTCTTAAATCCAAATTTTCTCACTCACTCACCCCCCCTTGGCAGCCGGCTGTTGGCCCCAAAATTGGGCACAAAATCTGCCAAAATTTTTGCTTGAACTTGCTAGGGAAAACCGAAGACTACAAACATCAAAACCCCTCAGTTTCTCAATTTTTTCTTCACTCAATCACCCACTTGAGATTGCAGATTTTTGGAGAGGGAAAATGGGCAGAATTTGGCTGCTTGTTCTGAATTTTTATCAGCCAAAACTGATCCCCCCATGAGCCTATTTATAGGTGAAAAAATGGGACCTTTTTGCAAAAATTTTTGTTCAACTTTTGCTCATAAATCCATAGAGCAAAATTAATTCTATTTTGACCCCCCCTCCCCCACATGGCCGGCCATCCATGGTGCAAGGTGGCTAGGTGTGATTTGTTTCCACCATTTATGATGTCATAATTCAAAAATGGGATGATGTCATAATTTCAAACTTGGGTGATGTCATCATAAGGCCTTGTTTGGCTTTTTCCTTAATGTAGTCCACTTTAAATCCAACACAGATATTTCTAATATTGTGTTCACTAATACAAAGTACAATTCAGTACTGTTTTGCTTGACTGCAGTCCAAAATTTATCTGTGTATTTTTGGACTGTAAAAATTTTTTCTTATTTCTTCAAACCTTTTTGCCCTTGATATCCAACTTAGTGTGCTTGATTTTTCTAGGGTGGTCTCTTAGCTTATTCCAGCTATCTTGTCCAAAAGATAATTTTCGTAGTATATTTCTCATACTGCTTATCCCATTACTGTATAGTCATACCTTTGACTTTTTGGTCAACTTTGACTTTGTTGGTCAAACTTTGACCAACATGGAATCATGAAATTTTATCACGCCATTTTCCTTAAAATGCCTTATACTAGGCTCAGTAATCCATCGTTGAGTCTCGTAGCTAATTAACCGAGAATTCAACCTTATACCGATATTCTATTCCAAACATGATCTAGACTTAAGTTTTCCTTATTCAAAGGAAATCTAAAGTCATCAAAATTCGGGTTATTACAATACCAGCATTGAATGTAATGATTTACGGTAAGATAAGATGATCCTTATCTTACGTCTTTTGTGAAAACAGGAATTAAACCTGTTGATGTGCCTTGTTGGAATATTAGACCAAGAGCGTAGGACATCAGGTAAGTACAAACCTCACCCACAGTATGAAAAGTAGTAAACTATTTCTAGCATGACTTGTTTACATGTATACCATGATGTGCCATGTTTATGTACATGCCATGTTTTATGATGGTGCCATGTTTATGTACATGTCATGTTTTATGATGATGCCATGTTTATGTACATGCCATATTTTAAGATAATGCCACGTTTTATGATAAAGCCATGCTTTATTAATATGCCACAAGTCATTCTATGATAGTGGTCTTTATGTCATACTAGATCTATGCATCATATGCATCATGACTAATAAGATCACGAGTAAAGAATCTTAGTCTTGGAAAAGTAACAAGACTAAGACTAAACCAAGACAAGTAAAGTGTCGTACCAACCTTCCGCCAGATCGTGGAGGATTATGTATGTTCAAGAAAATTCTCAGACCTTCCGTTGATGTGTGAAGGGTTATGCTTATGATTATCAACCTCCCGTTGATGCGTGAGGGTATAATCAACCTTCCTTTGATGCGTGAAAGGTTATGTATATGATTATCAACCTCCCGTTGATGCGTGAGGGTATAATCAACCTTCCGCCAGATCGTGAAGGCTTACATGATTCCCAGAATTGTTAGGGACCTTGCAAACCTTAACTTTCTGTGGATTGCGTGCATTTGGTACGTACACAAGGGGCCCACATGTTAAGCAAGATAATAAGGTCATTTTATAATGAAGCATAAAATATTCATAAATGATCATAATTGGTTCATGCATAAGTTGCACGATATTTGTTATGTTTTTGTTAGATTATGTTTGTACTTACTGGGCGAAAGCTCATCAGAGTATTTCATACTATAGGTAAAAAGCCTGCAGCTTAATTGGTGGGCCATGTAGATGATGCAGCAAGTGAAGGGCGGTGTGGGATATTACTACGTAGATTTTCCGTAACCTCTTTAAACTATGAACTTGTACATGTATGATTAAGTAATATGTACCATGTTACGTATGTGATGTTTCAAAAGTCTGGTTTAAAAGGTTATGTGTGACCTTTTAATCGGCTTAACAAGTAATGGGTAGGCATGGTGAAGTTTACCCATATGGATAAGTTTAATTAAGTTACGAAGAAAAAAAAATTATTCTGAAAATTTTTGAAAGTTCAAGTATTAGAAACTAAGAAGTAGGTTAAATAAGTAAAGTAACGGTCCAAGTTTACGTAGTCGGCCCTACGTAGATGGCCGGGGCATTATACATGCTCCCTTAAAAATTATAAAAACCAGCAACTAGTAAAGCGAGAAAATTTAAAGAAAAAAACAGTTCACTTGGAGAGGACACAAGGGGAGACCAACGACAATCAAATGGGTGTTGCTCAAACTCTCACCAAGATCCCTCTTTTCACTCCTTACAAGATAGGCAGGTTCGATCTTTTAGATGTTACTATTGTTTATGATAATACCCATTGTAATTCTGTTGTTTTGAATTTCCTGTTATGGGTTTCATGGTAGGTTTTCGTTTATGGGATTAATTTTCCATCACTTGTGGTTTGTGTTTCTTTGATCAGTCGTCTGGTAAGGAAAATGTTTATGTAAATATTTACTGCTAAAGAATTCCTTCCTAATGGACATCTCCATGAACTCTCTCCAGTTAACTTGCTTTCCTAACATTTTCACTTTCACTCTCTGTAATTTCTTTTTAGGGGAGTGATAAAGAAGTTATGGGTAATCATTTCCCTACTTAATTTTTCTTCTTTGGTATAAACCACGTTTAATTTTTTTGTTGAATGGAATGTCTCATGATTTCTGACCTTATAAATTTATTTTACTTTTTACTTAATTAATTCGGGCGGTTGGAGAAGCCTTTATAGTCAATCATGATTGAACATTTCACATGGCAGTTTGAAACTCATGATGTTGTCATTTAGTGTGGAGGTTGAATTTGAGTATCCGTGGAAAATTAACCTTATTATGTTTGCTTCTTCATAATTGGACCGAATCTTTCTCATTCTTGTGATTTGTGAAGATCCTAAAAACGCTGGAAGTTGAAACAATATCCTAATTTGATCATAGTTGCATTTGAACAGGAGCAGAGCCAGAGTAGCAGTACATGAAGTAATAAATTGAGAAAAGTTAGTGGGTTTAGTTGAAGTTGTTGATTCTTCTTTCATGGTTTTGTCTTCTTCTTGACTCCTTAGTTTAATCTTCATTTTTTTTTCCCCTCAATACTTTCAATACCAACTTTTGTAAGTTAATTCATTGTTTCTCCATTCTGGTATTGCGAACACAGTATATTATATATTTCTTTTCAAGATTGTTATTTCGTTTTGGCGTTTTAACTTAATTGGGAGCTTAATTTTTGTCTCTGAAATTGCATTAGGATGTTGACAAATACAAAGGAGAGTAACTTTAATAAACCAAGGTGACCCCATCTCCAATCATCTCAAGGTGAGATTATCATATGTTGTCAAATGTTCTCTGTTCAATTTGTTGCTAGAACTAGGCTATGTCACTAGCTTATGTCTCAGTTTCTGTGCATATGTTTATTGTTTTGATTGTCTGTGCTTATATTTGTGTTTCTCTTGCTATGAGGAAGTTTTGTAATTAAGTTAAGGAGAAACTAAGAAATTAATTTAAGAGAGAGAATTAAATAAACTAAAGCTAAAAGAATTCACTCTGCAAATGAATAGTTTTAAGACATTCGTTTCTCAGAAGTTTTATATGTGTTAAGTATTAATTTGTATGAGTTGGGAGAATTTTTACATTTTGTGTGTCTATTGGCCACTGAATTGTGGTCTTGTTGGAGTCCTTGGACTTCTAAGCAGAGTGCAAGTATAGATGGCCTAGACAATAGAATGGTAAAAAGAGCATTACCGGGGCCTGTCCGGACATGTAGGTGGGGTTTGGACTAGATCGGTTGTTCCATAGTAGTATCAGTTTTTATTATTCTTGTATCAACACGAGTTACTTTTTTATCATGCAACGTGCCGTTTTCTTTATTGGTTCTCATTAAAAACATTTTCACTTTATTTTGAAAACTACTTGACATGTATTTTATATTTGTCTTTCCAATCAATATTCCAGCTTATAACTATTGTGAAGTCCCTTTCGTTTTTGGAGCTCAGTTTGCTTTCGGATAGTCTTACTACAGTGCTTGGAGTTTGCAATGTTTATACAAGGTAAAAACAGTGATCTTGAGTAGCTTTCTTCTACGGCTAAGATGAATGGTGGGCATGTGGCTGTAAGCTTTTTGGACGCTGTTTCTCGTTTTCACACAAGACAATGTGCTAGGAAGAGTTGTATTTAAGATGCATATAGATATCATAAGCTATGTAGTGGCTAATTGTTCTATTTTACTTTGATATGTTGGGCAACATAGATGTTTTGTGATTTCTTTTGTCAGCAAACAGTGTAACTCTTGGGTTTTCACTTTTCAATGAAATAACATATACTATATTAACTTTTTTCATTTGATTACTATATGCAAGTTATATTGCTTTTGCTTGATTTTCATCAATTAAACAATTTTATAAGAAAACAAGACAGCTGTAAAAGTAAAACTAATAAAAGAAACTATTCAAACCATTTATAGAGTCCACGCAAATTGTAAAATTAAAACAAAACATTGGCGTTACTGCTTCAAAATCATGGCGAAGAGATAACACTACAAGTGCATAATGTCATAGCGCCAGCAAAATGCTACGAAAAGGTGAAAACTTTTAATAACATGGGCCGTGATAGCATTTAACAAAATGTTATGATACTACTATGATAGTCTTTTTTGGGTGCTACGGATAGCCTTTTTTGTTGTAGTAAAGGCTCCTTTTTTTCCCCTAAATGATCAATCAATTTTCTTAAATACTCAATAAGTGATTTACCAAATTTCATAGTCAATCATTGACTAACCATTAGTCAATTACTGAAATCACCAAATTTGATAGTTTATCAATGATTGACTATTAATCAATCACTGATTAACCAAATCTAGAAAAATGACAAATGGTCATTTTGCTAAATAAAAAGAAGTTTGGTCATCTATCAGATTAGGTGACTAACAAATATTACCCAACCTAATTTTTCTAAGCGTTTGTTTGGAGTTACAGCTGGAACGGAGTTTTCCAAGTTTGAACTGAGACTGATGGCGTTTGGCATCGTTGTTCATCTTCACTTTTCATTTGAACCGTTACACAGTAAACCCAACTAGGTTTACTGTGCTACGATTCTCCCCTCTGCTTCGAATCTCCCCTATCTTCCATGTGCTTCGAATCTCCCCTGTGCTGCTGTCTCACCCGTGCCTGGCGCCTGTGGTCGAATCTCGTCTTCCTCCCCTGCGGTGCCCATGTGCTGCAGTCAGTGGGTCTGTTGGCAGTGCCCCCATCCCATCGAGCCTACGCTGCGTAGCAGAAGCTCTGGTTACAGGGCCTCCTTCGACTCCCCCAATTTCTGATTTCGTTTATGTATTGCCTTCGCCCACTCCCCAGCAAGCAGATGTGGCGCCGGGCTAGGTTGGGGAAACGACAGCGACTCTTTGGGCGAATCACCCACTATTACCAAGTTCGTAAATCAAGTCGCCGACCGGTCATTTCGTGCCCTAATCCGACAAGTTCTACTGTATACTCATCGTCGGGCTCCAATTCGGTAACCCTAGTATAAAATCTTCCCCTAATTCGTTTACAATATAGTTGCATTCTAACTTGTGTTCTATTCATGAAATTGCCGAAAATGCCGAAAATGCTTACCGTGACTTTGCCGAAAATGCTTACCCTACATCCGTGAGCATTGCCATCCCTTCTCACGACATCTTGTTCTATTCATGAAATTGTTTACAAATTCCAAT
Organism: Ficus hirta; assembly: GCA_038430175.1. Classification (NCBI taxonomy): domain Eukaryota; kingdom Viridiplantae; phylum Streptophyta; class Magnoliopsida; order Rosales; family Moraceae; genus Ficus; species Ficus hirta. Next base: position 1,392,309 of record CM076593.1, on the reverse strand, counting down.
AATTTTGCATGTTGAATCGGTGGTTTTCGTTAGACTTTTGATGTTGGAGATGATTTCCACTCAGTTGTGTGTGTGTGTGTGTTGTCTGTGGGGGTTTGTATTATGGAGATCAATTGCATCCGTGGGTCCTTGTCTGAGCAACTAGATTGTCCACACTTGCTGCCTGAAATACGTTTTGCCTCCAATTACCCACCATTTGCACCTCTAAATCGAAATTTGAGGCTGTACGTGGCCAATTTACCACCATTTGCATCTCTGATCACCATTTGGAGAAAAAGTGTTCTGGCTTATTTGTTACTACCACTTACACTGGTAAATATTCTAAGTTCGTGTGACTTTTGATGTTGGAGATGATTTCCACTCAGTTGTGTATGTGTGTGTGTTGTCTGTGGGGGTTTGTATTATGGAGATCAATTGCACTAGTGGGTCCTTGTCTGAGCAACTAGATTGTCCACACTTGCTGCCTTAAATACGTTTTGCCTCCAATTACCCACCATTTGCATCTCTATAAGTGTTCTGGCTTATTTGTGAGCACCACTTACAGTGGTAAATATTATAAGTGGCACTAGCTTGACTATTTTCTGCATTTAAATGTTTTGGCTTATTTTTCCCCTTAACTTCCACTGGGTATTCAGGTTTGCTGCACTAGATTCAACATTTGCTGCATTTGATGTGTTTTGGCTTCTTTGTTACTACCAATTGCCCTGCCAAATCATGCTTCGTGCTCTTGCTTGACCATTTTCTGCCTTAGATGTGTTTTGGCATCCAAATAACCACCGTTTGCATTTGTATAGCATTTTTTATGCACTAGAGTATCCATTTGCTAGCTGTGATGTGTTTTTGCCTCGGTTGGTCCACCTGTTGCACTATTGTAGCATATATAGCTTATGTGCTGACTTGGAAAATTGTTTTACCTGTATTTTAATTTCTTCACTTTCTGTCTTGCAACCGATTTGTTAGGGGAATTGTTTTGGCCGCGGACTTGTTTACCTATTATATTGACACGGGGTTCATTCAACGTTAGCCTATATTGGCGATGATGTATATGGCAAAATAACCTATATTGTATTCTAGTCTGAATGGCAAGTTAGTTACCCGAAATATGTCGTCTGTTACCGGTATAGAAGCTCATGCTTGGTTGTCAGGGGCTTAACTGTAGGTTATTCTAGCCATAACATGTTGAACCCCGAACCAATGGTTTCTATGCCATGGCAGCTGAATATGTTTCAGTTATTTGACATGCCTCAGATGAAATGTGACAGTCAGTTTATACTGAGCCAACTCTTCTACCTTAGCACCGTTGTTTTAAAGTATTTTCCTATGTTTTGGTTATCAATTTGTCAAGGAGATGCCGCGCAAAGCATCGGGGGAGCAGTATGTTTGGGACCACGCTAAAGAGAAAAAATTCCTTCAACAACTTGATGACTACCTTGCTCTCAGTGGAGGTAAGCATCCCCCCTTAGCGACTCTTGATCTGTGGGCCGACCAGTTTAATGCTGAGTATGGAGGGGTCCCAGCCCACGGAATGACATTATATCAAAAGAAAGAGCGGATGAAGAAAATATATAGGGGCTGGAAGGCGTTGCAGTGTCGGACCGGCCTAAGGTATGATCCGGCGACAGATCGGGTGATATGCTCTGACGAAACTTGGCGCGGATTTATTAAAGTAATTGCGATGTCTAATTTTAGGCATTACGTTATAGTGTATTTATATTCCGATGTGTTTTAGACGTGTACTCAGCTAAAGTGTGATTTGCAGGTTTTTAAGGAGTGCAACCATCTAAGGCACGAGGGGCTGCGCAACAAGGAGCTTTATTACAACGTGTTCGAGAAAAATCACGCCGCTGGAGCCTCGGGGTACGGATCAGTTACCATGCCAGCTGATAGTACTCCGTACGGCGACGGTGAAGGTTCAATGGACTACTCCGACACGCGGGCGGATTTAGCGGATGATCTAACGCCTAACACCGGTGCGCGGCAAAGTAACAACTTCAAATCGGGAGCCGATGCAGGTTCATCGCGTTCAAGGGGCAGCTCGGGTAAGAGGAAGCTACGAGACGAAACGGATGAGATGACATTCCTTGCAATGCAGGAAATAGTCAGTCATTTTCGTGGCCAATCGCAGTCGGCCCAAAGTAGCGAAACCACAAGCCGCACTGACCACATGCTCATATGTATGAGTGTTATGACAGAGATGGGTATTCCACCCAACGAACGCTGTCTAATGTGGCACTACTTGGACGCTAATCCACGGCGCCAACGAACGTTCCATCAGCTGCCTGATGTCGATAGGCGAGTGATTATTGCATCCGTTGTTCAGGCCCAGCGGCCCCCCACCGATTGATCGTCTAGTCGCACTCATTTTTTTAATTTTTTTTCTTATGGATATTTGACGTGTTAATCTTTGTATGAGACTCCATTTATTTGTTTATTTCATGCATGTTTGATGACATACGTAGACAATGTTTGTTTATCGGAAATTAAATTTTTTATAGCTTATCCATTTGTTGACAACTATTATATTATACCATGTAAACATCAAATTTTATACCAGGTAATCAACCTACTATCAAAATGAATGCGTATAGTTCGTCATCCGATGAGGAAATGCCCGACGTGGACTCCGAAGACGGGTACAGCGATCATAACAGTTATCTTGTGAGAGCAGTGGTGGCCGCGGCTGCCAGTAGGCGTAACAGGCGAAGACATCCACAACCAATGCATAACTCAACACTAACAGGGAGCATGCGTGTGGAAGAAATACTAAATGGTCATGTAGAAATAATCCAAGCACTGATAAGTATGAAAGCAGAAACATTTAGAGCCCTAAGTAACCTATTAGGGAGTCGGGAATTACTGTGGCCAACTTCGAACATGAATGTGAACGAGCAGTTGTTCATTTTTTTATACATTTGTTCACAAGGTGCCACGAACCGACAAACTTCGTATTTGTTCCAGCATTCTGTGGAGACAACATCTCGTTGGTTCTATAAAGTGTTGAAGGTTATTTGTTCGCTAAAGGATGAATTCATCAGACCACCCGACTACTCAGCGATTCAACCTTTGATTCTGGAGCACTCGAACAAATATCGGCCATGGTTTGATGTACGATATCGTATGATATAATCGAATGAAAGAATTGTTATAAATTTCGGATATATTGGTTATAGTACCCATATTAAATAGTGTCATTATTTATGCAGGGCTGCATTGGCGCTATAGATGGCACACACGTCCCATGTGTGCCACGTCGGGAAAATGCGGATGCCTGGATTAATCGAAAAGGGTATCACTCTCAGAATGTATTGGCGGCAGTGTCGTTTGATATGAAATTCACGTACATGTTGGCCGGCTACGAGGGATCGTGTCATGATGCAAGGATGTTGGAAGAGGCAATTGCATTCCATGGTTTCCCCATACCACCACCAGGTAAGTTGATTTGGCAAATTATAGTAGTATTTATATATAACAAATTAGTTAACTAATATTCAATTTATACTGATAAGGAGGATGTTCATTTTGCAGGAAAATTTTACGTAGCAGATTCGGGCTATGCCAATAAGGATTGTTTCCTGAGTCCTTTTCGGCGAGAGACGTATCATTTACCGGAATATCGCCGACGTCGCGCCGGACTTGGCAACAGGAGGGAAGTTTTTAACTACACACACTCATCATTGCGCAATTGTGTAGAGCGAACTTTTGGTGTCTGGAAAGCAAGATTTAAAATACTTAAAGGCATCAACAATTACCCGATGGACAAACAAAAAATGCTCCCAGTGGCGTGTGCGATTCTCCATAATTTTATAAGGATGGTGCAGATTGGGGATACATTGGTTGAAGAGTACGCGGCAGATTGTGTGCCTGTACGTGGACTTGTCGATGTTAATTCGGATTACGTTCTGGCCGATGGCCTGGATGATATTGGGCCAAGTGCAGGCACGCAGCAACAAGAATCGAGTAGCGGTGTAATGAATCAGATGAGAGAAATGATAGCTGATGATATGTGGGACAGATATCAATCAGATCCATGGTATAAATCAACGTGAAAATAAATCTCAGATGTATATCATTCCACCCTATTTCGTTAATAATTAACATGTTTATTTGTGTAACTGTTACTGGTCAATGTTTTTATTGTTGTTGGATTATATGGGTATGTAAGAAGATATGTATATTATTTTTCATCTTTCTAAAATGGCTGAGTTTAATTGACTTTTTCTATTTTTCTGATAATAACCCTACAATGGCGTCCATTTGGTTACGGTTCGGTGCATGAGGCTGAATTGAGAATTTTAAGCCTGAATTTACAAATTATGTTGACTACTTCAGAAAATAGGAAAATATTTTCAGAATGAAACAAAACGTTTTTCAGAACAGGACAAAAATTTTTGGAGAAAAAAACAAAAATTATCTTGAAAAACTTGGTTTGAGCTATAACACCAAACAAGCCCATAAATTTTGAACTCAAACTTTTCAACCAAACACTCAACTCAAGTTAAACTTTTCAACTCAAACTTTTTTACCAAACACATAACTCAAGTTAAACTTTTTATCTCAAACTTTTTACCAAACACTCAACTTTTAAACTCAACTTTTCCTATCTTAAACTCAACTTAAAAAACATAACTCAAACCTAAATACCAAACGAACCCTAAATAAAATTGTAAATGCAGTAAAAAAGCGTCATCCAAACAAAAGAATTACCATTTTTTAACTCAAACATGATTACATGTACTTAGCGTTCATATTAGGATGGGCTAGACGAGAAACACAAATACAGATATTACAAAGAGAATGATGCTGCGACTCTCTACGGATTTCGGATTAACCCAAATTCAACAGATATCAAAATGCAGAAGGAGACCATCATAATCAGCAGAGAGAAAAAAAGTAAAATTAGTCCAGTTATGAACTCCAAGGGCAGCAACCAGACGAAATCCTTCTCTTTATAACGTGATAAGAGAATACGAACGTACATTATTATTGAGATCAAGGAAGTGCCCATGGCGATTAGATTACTTACTGAGAGAGCATCCAATTCTTTCTTTAGATGATTAAAAGTGGAGCTATTCGTACTGTTCTTGTTGTCATCATGAGGGAGAGTAAAAGTTGCAGGGAAGATGACTGTCGCCGTAAGAATTGCAACAAGAAGACAATGATTTGCCTTCTCCTTTATCCATTTTTCTCCTTCTGTCAACAGCGCTTTGTGCTCCGAGGTAAAGACTTGCATAGGTGTTTTCCTTTCCTTGTTTATTTTGGTATGATATAGAGCAGGCACAAACCTTTCGATTTCCTATCATATTTCAATGACGTGAGATGTTGTTACGACTCTGATATACCAATATATATCAAAATGTTGAAACAACACATCTATTCAGAAGAACATGCTAGAATTAAAAATACATAAAAGATAACCTAGCTAGAAAATAATCAAACAAGCATATGGTGAAACAAATTGGTATGACAGTATGAAAAGGAAGAAGCGTATAATGACGACTTGTTTTGTGTATACCAAATCAATTTAACGTAAGACTGAAACGTTTTCAATAAAATAGCCAATGCACTATTTATACATTTACTCGATGAAAGTCAAAAAAGTAATCTTGAATTAGGTATATATGGCGTTGTTTATACACAGAAGATATGATTCTTAAGCTTATATTCTAAATTCAACAGTCCACAATCGACCGTAACTAAAATTGGACAATTACTTTTGCTAAGATTTTAATGCTGTCTACTTCAATTTAGACCGATTTAACTTGATCATTTAAGTGGACTTCGACTAGAGACATTAGTGTATTTGGAATACGATAACTGTACTGGACCACATAGAACTTGATACACTTAAATTCCATTCTTAAAATTCAAATTCTAATTTAAGTAACGACCATTTAATGATGTTCTTATATTATTCCAAAGTGGATTTCGTATATAGTTGTGTATGTATATATATATAAAGTAGTGTTAGAGACACACTAACTCTAATCCAAACTTTTAAGTACAAACTTATGTCATGATGGGTTGTCGTCTTTTTATTTGTATGTAATACAATCAATTGATATGACAATCCATTAAAACCTGTCAATAAAATAATGATAACTCACATATCACATATATTGGTACTTAAAAATTAAGATTAGAGTTGATGTAACTAACACTTTTTATATATATATACACACACACATATACATATAGAGGGAAGTTATGATATACTTTTAAAGTATTAATCGAGACTTAAATAATCTAGTATTACTTAAGATACCAACTCTAAGTCCAATTTTAAATACCATATATATATATATATATATATATATATATATATATCAAAAGTTGGGATTAGGGTTGATGTCCTTAATATTTTTCTAAATAACAATAAGAGTAATTAGTTTAAATAGTCCCTGAACTCTTTCAAATGTGACAGTTTGATCTCTTTTTTTTTTTTTGACTGAGCTGATCCTAAACTTCTATTTTCTTGACCGTTTCAGTCCTTTCCATTGAATACTGTTAGATTTCTAACGGAATCTTGCTCAAATGATTATTTTTATAATAAAATGGCTAAAATACCCTTTAATCTGCCAAAAATCCTTCCCCCTTTCTCGGTCTCCCCCCTCCCAGTGACTGGTTTCACCCCCCCCCCCCCCGGCACCTAGACTAGGTTCTGCTCCCCCCCCCCCCTGCTCGCCCCGATTGGGTTAGTCCCCCCAGTTACTAGGTTCGGGCCCCCCGCCAGGCTGGCGATCTAAGTTTGGCCACCCCCCGATCTCGCTCTCTGTGTGTCGCGCCCCCGCCCCCCAATTAGAACCATCCCCAATCTGGGTTTGTCACCTGAACAGTAAACACAAGGAAGGGAAACCCTAATTTCTCAAAAATTTTGAAGAAAACCCAAGGAAATTACTTATTTGACCTTCAAAAAACATGAAGCATGCTTCTTACGTGACCAATTTGTTAGTTTTTTTTACGGAAAAGACTGAAATAGCCAAGAAAATAGAAGTTTAGGGTAAAACAAAAAAAACAAAAGAAAAAGGACCAAACCGTTACCTTTGAAAGAGTTCATAGACTATTTAGGCCAATTACTCTAATAATGAAAGAGCTCTTGGTTATAGTAAAAGTGAAATAATGAAATCTTGAGAAAATATTCCCTTAAAAAAAGAAAAGAAACTTTGAGAAAATAAATTGTTGGAGTGGTAACAAATTTTCACCATAACTCAATTATGGTCATTCTAGGGATCGAGATTGTTATATTTCTGAAAAAGCATGCAAGTACACAAAATCTAATTAGTTGCATTTGTCACAATGTTTTCTAAGTACACAAAATCTAATTAGTTGCATTTGTCACAATGTTTTCTAACTTTTCTTAGTAAAATATATAATCTTAAATATTTTTTTTTCCAACTAACATTTAAATTTTATTCTTTCCAACGGTTTATTTGCAAAGAAACTTATTCTTGAGAAGAGGTAGAGATGATGAAGCGAGGAGAATGCGCTGATTATTTTGGAACCTTATTTATTTCTTTATTTATTGAGGTATTTTTGAACCTTTATTTCATAGGGGTTAGTTTCTTTTGTTTTGTTTTGTTTTTTGTTTTCTGTTTTCTGTTTTTTGTTTTTTTTTTTTTGTTTTTGTTTTTGTTTTTGTTTTTTTTTTTGTTTTGTTTTGTTTTTTTTTTTTTTTGTTTTGTTTTGTTTTTGTTTTTTAACTATATTGAAGATAATTAACTAGGATTGAGTTTAGAATGGACAAGTATGTATAAATTAGGGGATTGTGTTTGCAAACTACTTTTGATGGCAATGAAATTAAACATGGGAATCGATGTAAGTTTTACTTCAATAAAGTGTAAAATAAAGCGTAAAATATAATATTCTTTTTAAACTATACTTTTAATATTCTTCAATAAAGCGTAAAATATAGGATCATTTACATAGATGTCTAAATTAAAGATGTTTTTTCAAAATATGTCTATTTTTCCTTTTTTTTACATATATATCTAAAAGTGTAAATATAAAGACAATGTTACCCATCTTAAAGAATTAAGAATTATCATATAAAGAATTTACTAAAAAAAGAAAGAAGAAAAAGTAGAGAATTACGCTTACTAGTAGAGGTGATTTTTATGAATTGAAGACCGAAATATTAAAAGAAGGAAAGTATCCTTTTTTTTTTATTTGTTGTGAAAAATAGGTGAGTATTCATAATGATCCAAAATGAGAATGTTTTCTTAATATTAGATTTCACATTAATAATGTGATGCCCTAGAAATTCATAAACTCAATTTATGAAATATTATTATGGATTTCCTTCATCAATATATTTCTAATGAATTATTTTGATGGATACCGAATTTCAAGATCATGAATGATTGTATATGTATCATCAATTTGATGATGTCGATGATTTAACAATGTTGAGTTCTCTATTTAAATGAGAAAATATATATATGATGTTACTCCTATTTTCTTTTTCAATTGGGATTTTGTGAAAATATTGTGCGTAAAAAATTCATTATATATATAATGAATGAATAATAATAATTTTGTAAATTAAAGAAGTGAATTTTATATCATGCCAAGATTTATCTATTAAATTAAATCTAATAATCCTACTTTCATCTAAAAAAAAAAAACTAGAACTAAGGGGGAGTGCTCGTGCACCCCTACCCAGTGGGTAATTACCCACTGGGTAAGGCAGTGGGCTTAATATATATATATATATATATATATATATATATTCAAGGGAAGGGGTGCCGTGCACCCCTCCCCTTGCTCAGTGGGCCGCTGGTCCACTGAGCCATGCAGGCAGGTAGTAAGTTGCCTGCCTGCTGCAAGTAAACTAGCGCACAAAGAAAAAAAATTTTTTCTTTTCTTCAGAAAATAGGTTGAACAAGAGCAGGAGGGGGAGGGGGGGGTTTTGAGAATCCAAAATCCAACCCCTAAACAAGCAAAACAAAGATGACAAGATAAGAAAGAAAAGTTGATTACAATGTACGATGATGGACTACTTGAATGACTACTCACTAAAACCACTCAGAAATACATGAAAAACCACCAAAACAACCTCCCAACCTATCCTCTTCAGCTGAGCACATTTTTGTAGTAATTTAAAATCCAAAAATTTTAATTTTTAACCCACAATAAGGTTTGGTTATAAAATGTTTCTAAGGAAAACCAAAAACCACTTTTTTCTCTTTCATAAAGACCATACTAGCAAAGAAAAGTTTCCTCTCTTTCTCCTTTCATTGTGGACGAAATTTGTAGCTAAGGGAAACCAAAAATATTCTTCATCTTCTTTCATCCACTCCCAAGATCATTTTTAGCAAGAAGGAAGAGCCATTCCAAGTGTTTTCTAAGGTAAAAACTTATACTTGCCACTTGATTTCTAGAAAGAAGAATGATGTTTTAAAAATGTTTTTTTTAAGTGATATTTTGTCTTCATTCTAGCCCCTACCTCAAGGATCCAAAAGTGGTTCAAAGCCTTCAAGAGGAGCCAAGAACCCACTACTTTTCTGAGAGGTAAATGATTTGTAAACTAATGGGTTACCTAGTTCTTAATAACTTTCCTTTCAAAATGTGTTCTTACAAATAGGAAAATCTTGGCATGGTAAATGGTTAAAATGTGGTTTTGCTACCTAGTGAGATGATATATGTGCTGGCCATGATTTAAGGTGGCTCGAAAACATGATTTGTATATGGAATATGATGAAAAGTGTATTTATGTGATTTTTATGGTTATATGACATGAATGAGTATTGATATATGAGAATAAGAGTTTATGGTATGCTGATATGTTATGTCCTCTGTTTAATGGAAGCATGAATGATGAGGAAAATATTTTGACATCACAAATAGGCTAGAATAAGAATTAATGACCATAAAGTAACAAAAATAACATTTTTGACATAAATGTTAATAAATTGGAAAATGGTATTTTGAGTGGGATTTTCATAATCATGTAGAAGGGCAGAATATTACTCTTCACATAAGCCATAATAAGAGCTCAAGTTTGATCAGAAATGAAAATGTCAAAAATGACGATTTTGCCCTCAAGGGGTTAAATCATAATTTAACCAAACTAAAGACTTTATTTGAATCCGAAACTTTTCATTCTTGACTAGAGACTTAAAATAGACCTTGTGTCAAATTTTGGTGATAAATGGATAAGAAATGACCAAAACGCCATTTTGGGGTCAAAACGTAACTATAGAAAAATTTATGGTAAAAAACATAAATAATAAAAACTTGTTAAAAATGAGTCCTGATCCTGTGAGAATACTTTATAAGGATATTAAGTATAAAAAACGTGAACCAAAGGGTATTGGGAACTAATTGGGACTAAATAAGGACTAAAATGCAAAAATAAATAAATAGCAGGTCAAATTATAAAATCTGCTTAGACTATAATTAAACAGCATCTTTGTCACCCTTAAAGCAATATATTAAGCTAAATAAATATAAAAAATAATATGGTTTATGTTATAGTCAAATGTACGACCTTAAATGACATATAGGGGCTTAAATGTAATACTTTTATTTGATTGTGTTTAGAAATGTAATAAGTTATGAAAGCCATTATGAGAGCTTATGGGCATTGTAAACATTATTCTAAGGCCGGGACAAACTTTTAAGAGCCATTCAATAAGTCTAGATTAAAAAGGGTATGTCTAATGGCAAAATTATAATTTTGTCAAACTAAGGGACAAAATGGTAATTTGATGGGGAGAACGTTTTGGATCGTAGGTCGAGGTTTTCTGGACCTATAAAACTGCAAGAAAGATTACTAAAAGCTAAGGTCAAAAGATTTAACAAGTTTAAGCTTAAAAATGCTTGAATAACCGAAATAGGGGCAAATTGGTAAATTAGTACCCGAGGGTTCGGTGACGAAAAATGAACCTGCCACTAGGCTTGCTGAGATGCCATGTAATTTTTAACTAAAACTTGATAAAGACAACAAAGTGTAATGGGCCTTAACAGGTTTAAAAGAATAATAAGACCCAATTACAAGTAAATGGATTGTAATAGACCCAATAAACCCACAACCCATAAAGATAACCCAATACGATATTGGAAGACCATGGTTATCCGTGGTCACCTAATGGACCCAAATATGAATGAAGGGGAATTAAGTAAAAATAATGGATAAGAAATTAAGTATTAAATAATTAACTCACCAATGGGTTAATAATTAATTAATTTAACATTTAAAATTAATTAATTATTAATTAAGAAATTAATTTATGATAATCATGTAATTAATATTTGAGGATGTTATTCTTAAATAAATAAAAAAACTTAGAAACAAATTAATTATTAATTAAGAGAACATATGTCTATAATCGAAAATGATTCAAAAACCCTACTCTAACTGTCGGATGTCAATTTAAAATTAGGACACCGCATCGACTTGAGGGTAGAGCCGGAAACAATCAACGTGGATATACAGTTACGTGATTTTCTGTAAGTACAAACCTCACCTACAGCATGGAACAAAATGTTTTTCGTTGTTGATGTTTTACGTTTTCTATGATTTGCCTTGATGATGTGATGAGCCTATGAGGCATATGTACTGCGTTAATTAAGCATTTAATGTGCATAATTTCTCTTGTACTGATATGATTGACATGCCTCACAGATATGTATGCAGTAATGATAGATGCATAGTGATATGTAAATCTACACATTGTCACAAATAATAAGAACGAGGCTACGAAAGATAGGATTAAGTGTCGTACCAACCTCCAATTAGTGAGAGGATATGATAAGAACGAAAGTTATAAGTTATGACCTTGGAGGTCGTTGGAGGGTCGCTCCCCTAACTCCCCATTGGTTGAACGCATATGGGTACAACATAGGGGTCTTTATGTAGATAATATATGTATATAATAAAGCATAATTGAACACACATAGATCACATGTATTTTTGAACATTCATGATGTTACATGTGATGATATGATTTTATGAAAATGATTTGTGAGATATTGTTTGTACTTGCTGAGCGAAAGCTCATACGTGTGTGCTCGTGCTGTAGGTAACGCGGGTAAGCAACCCATTACATAGATGTTTTATGGACTGGTAAAACTATGCTGAGTTGATGAAGGACGGGAGTAAAATACCACCACAAATTAAATTTTCACATTTAGATTTCTTAAATTATTTTGTATCGACTATATTTATAACTATGTTCTAATGTTTTGGTACTACTAAACTAGTATGAGTATTTTACGGGAAAAAGATTTTAGACTCTTTCCTTTTAATTTACATGAAGTTATAGCTTTTTTTAAATATTATCTAAATACGAATTTAAATAGGATATTTATTAGCTAGAGGTTTTCAATTTCCTCAGTTAAAAATTTTATTAATTCTAACTTTTGTAGTACGAAAATGATTTTTTTTTAATTTCTGTATTTTTTTGAACCCAACATAAATAAGTGTTGAGACTAAATTAAATAAGAATAAGTAAGCTATTTAACGGTCCGAAAAGTCGGGTCGTTACAAATAATAAGTAAAAGCTAAATAAAGAAAAAGAAATTTCCAAAAAGAAAGTTTAATTAAACGTTTGTCTTCTGGAAACGTATGGTATACCATTAGTAATGTGGGGGGTTTTTTTTTTTTGTGGTTTTATTTTGAAAATCATCTTTATAATTAAAAAATTTTGTATCTTAAATTAAAGAATCCGTCTTTCGTGTAATCAATCATTCTTTCTCATAAAGTTAATTTTGATTTCATGCCAACTAGTTTATATAAGTTATAGTGTTTTTTGGTAAAGAATTTAATACCATTTGGTGTGTTATTCATCAATTTATTTGGTTGAGGAATACAAAGTATCCATTTGATTTATAGTGGAGTCCCTAAATAAGTATTTTTTTCATATAAAGAATTCATATTTCTTGTAATGAATCAGGCTTTATCATAAATATGGTTTTCATTTTATTTCTACTAATTTATATATATAATAGTGTTTTTTGGTAAAGAATTCAATATCATTTTTATTATTCTTGATCTTATTTGGTTGAATCATAAATGATAACCATCAGATTGTAGTGGATTACATAAATAAATTGGTTTTTCATAAAGTATTCATTGGATTTTTCATAATCAATTCGAAATTCAAAAAAAAACATGGGAAAAACTAATTTGCGTTTATTAAAGATAACTCTCATTTGTGAGGAAAAAAAATAAACTTTAAAGTTAAAAAAAAGGATAAATATTAGAATATGTTTAAATTAAATAAAATGAAGTCAATTATGGTAAATGGCAAAATAGGTATTACAGACATATATTTCATAAGAAATAGACGTATATGTAATATTGTTTAAAAACGGACATCTTTCAAAACATGACCCTAAAAATGGACCTTTTGTGTAATTATTTCATATTGTTTCCCACGAATTGTAGTCTAAAATAATAGATAGATTACAGTTTTCCAATAAACTATATTCTTTTCATACCATACATGGTTTTTTTTTTTTATAGTATTAAATTAGAGGATAATTCTGCGATAGAACCCATTTTATATACCCTATCGGTAGAGCCTATTTTTAAACCATTAAGATGTAATTAAATGGCTGACATGTTGCTTACCAGATTTGCTCGGCGTTTGGAGGGGGGTGTCGGCGTCTGGTGGGGGCCTCCTCAGCGTCGTCGCCGGTGTTAGGGGTGTAGTCGCAAGACCAATTTTTTTTTATTTTTTTGGATTTCTATTTTTTTTTTATTTTTAGTTTATAACATTATGGGTTAAGGTACATTATAGTTATCATATACAAGCAACGTCTCAACTGTTCGATTACATCATGACGATTTAAAAATGAGCTCTACCAAAAGGGTATATAAATGAGATTTTACCACAGACTTACCCTAAATTAGAAGGCGAAAAAAAAAAACATTGCGGTTTACAAAACCAAAGTGATCGAAAGCCATAGTTAGACTTTCTCTATGAACCGTAGTTTGAAATGATAAATAGATTACGGTTACCCAATGAATTATTCTAATTAAGTTGCCAATGAGATTGCTCATATGCCAAAAGAAAAGGAAAATAAATAAATAAATATTAAGAGAATGGGGTGAAAATTATGGAATAGATGGGGTTTAGTAGAGTTACCTCAAACCGTAAGACTTCTTTCCGCAGTGGAAAAGCTTCCCCTATTACTGAATTGAGTATATCCTTGGGTGGCAATTTTGCAGCAAAGTGCAATATATTGTCTCCAGTTCTTTCATCCTCCCAACCTTGTATCACACGTTTGAGCAACCCTGTCTCATGAATTAGACTAAAGATCCTCGTATCGCGCTTCGAAATTGCAGTGTGGAATATTAATTCTCCTTTTCCATCCTTTTCCCAAATTAATTCAGGAAATGTCTGAATGAGTATACGTAAAAAACTATAATTGCCCAATTCTACTGTTTCGAACATTAGGTGATACGGCCTCCAAATAACAGCTTGGATGACATTCCATTTTCGTTTCGAAAGTCTACTTAAAAGAAGATTTAGGAAATTAGAAGCTTGAGTTTGCACAGTACTGTATGGATTGCCTGAAGACGGAAAAAGACGACCTGATTGATAGTGAAAAATGAGTCGTTAGTTTTTTATATATAGTGATTAAAAAAAATATTAAAAAAAAAATTGATCCGAAAGGCATGCGATATGAACAGTGTTAGCTTTGATCTATACTAACATCTGCGGACAAGTTGCTTCCAAATTCCTTGAGGTTCAGAGGGGAATAATGATGGCTTTCGTGCTAACACATGCAAAGCTGTTTCTCTATTGTCATCACGTTCACAGTCCAATTTGAGATTAGGACATTTATCTAGTAATTCAAAGGCCAGATCTGCATCAATTAACCAAAATAATGAGCAAAATATGTAAAAGAACAAACAAAGAACAAATAAAATTATAAAAAAAAAAGACACAAAATGATGGGAGATCGCACTTTATCGTATATGTGGCATCAGAGAAGTACTGATCGACGTGGAGGTTGCTGAAAAAATATATGGATAAATTGCTCATTTAGTTTCTAAATTTTTAAGTTTTTGCAAATTTGGTCTTTTAACGAACTTTTTTTTCCTAGGTGGAATGTTCCTAAACTATTTAAATGTTGCTAGAATACTCCTTTTTGTTAAATTTTTTTTACGGAATCCGTTAATTATTTGGTCAAGAAGTAATGCTATATAGCGAATTCCATTTAAAAATTAATGAAAATGACTATTGTAATAACATTTTTAATAGTTTAAGGTCATTCCAGTTACCGAAAAAAAAGGAAATGAAATTGTACAAACTTAGTAGTTTAGGTTACGGTTGCTGCTTTTAATGTTCCCCCCCAATGGATATATCCACATAGGCATCATAAGATTTTACTCAGCAAGGTTTGATTTGATGAGTAGTAATTAATTCTTGATACTGTGTATAGTTGTACTATCTGTTTATTATATATATATAAACGATGTGATACTACCCTAGGAGTGAGAGCGCATTTTATACAATACAAGCAGTACTAATCGTAAACATATGTTAATGCTCTAGAGTCTAGAGGATAATTGATTCAAAGCGATAGAAACAAAAAAAGATAATAACATCGTGTGGTTAAATAAAATCGTAGATACAAGCAAAAATAGTTTTCATAAAAATGAAGAAGCTTATTAGTTATAAAAAGAAAGAAACGGTATATTATTATTCCTGTTACTTGATTTGTATTTTGGCATATAGTGATGCATGCACAAGAAAAAAAATAGTTAGCTGTTTATGTAGGCACTTACCGAATATATTGTTGTTGATACAAGCGAAAAAGAGGTAAATTTTATCCATATCCTCCATAGGATCACGGCTGTCCATACATTTGGAGTACAGCTCCGAAGCTAAGGCACCATGGCCAAACCTAGCCGCGATATAAGCTGGAGTCATGTTGCGACCACCTTTAATGGAGAGTAACTCAGGATTCATTCTCAACAGTTTCCAGACGATTTCGGATGCCCCAGCTGCAGCAGCAGTGCAAAGGGCTGTATTCCCATTACAGTCTTGTGCATTGATCAACCGATTAATACCTTGCTCTTCGAGAAGCATTTCGACGAACTTAACTTGCTTTGCTCCAGCAGCAATGTGAAGAGCGGTTTCGTTTGTCACATTGAGAACCGGAGATTTTAATACGTCTAATCTTTCTTCTCCTGATCCTAAGGTGCTATCAGCAGTTTCCCAATTACCAGTTGCTGCTGCATAATACAGTTTCTTCACGCGTTCTAATCTTTGTATTTCTAAATGTTCATGCAAAAAAGGGAAGTAAAAATAAAAAATAAATAAAAAATAAAAATCATTCTCAATTGCAATGGAAACGTGCGTACTATGTTTGTGTAATATTCCAGATATTGAAATTATCATCCATGATGTGTAGAGGGAGAGGTAGGGAGAGAGATTTCATATGCAGATACCATACCATCATTTGAAATATCAACAACGGAATCATAATCTTCCTCAGGATGTCTGGAATTAGCATCTGCTTGGCCTTGTGTCGGATTTTTAAGTGTGAAAACAACTTGCATCTGTTCTATGTCTATACCATCTAGATGGCTTATAGCGCGAGATGTTGAGCTAAAAGCCCCGTTCTCTGCTTCTTGTCCTATATTTCATTCATATTTATCATATGACCAAATATTATCCGTGGCGTGATGCTACAGACACCAACTCTAATACCAACTATTGAATATCAACTCACGTGACAATGAGTTATCATTTTTTTTATTAATAAATGCAATCAATTAGTTAATAAGACAATACTTTATTAAACACTTACCAATAATAAAAAATGACAACTCACAAATTATGTAGGTTAATACTCAATGATTGGGATTATAGTTAGTGTACTTAACATTTTTCACTATGCGTGTGTGCCTATAAAGAGAAAAAGAAGAGAGGGCCAAAAAAAAAAAAAAAAAAAAAACAAAGCAAAAGAGAGAGAGAGAGAGAGGGGAAATAAGGTTAGACCTCTTAATATAGTATAAGCTGGTTGAATCACATGATGTACTGGGCCGGTAATTGTAACACTCAGTGGTGGATTTGCATCTTCTAGATTACCATGCACTCTGGGGCCTTGTGCATTCGTTGTTGATGCTGTCGATCTGAACGCTTCTTCTTCTATCTGTTCTGCTTCATAATATCCACACATGATATGTAATATACTAATATTATTCTCGGACACATACGCAAGAAAATTTATGCTTTTACCCATCACCATTAAGACCTGTTAATTTTTATTTTTATTTTTATTTTTATTTTTTTTTTTTTTTTTGGCACTACTAGGGAAAACGTCAACAACAAAAAAATTAATGCAAAAATTTTCACGTTTTTATTTTTCCTTTTTGGAAACGCTTTTTCACATACTTTACAACAATAAAAAGTAGAAGAAGTGAAAGAAATATCCTTAGAGCTAACTAATAGATAAACCAAATAGGAAAATAAAAATTGAATGAATAAGTTATATATCTGTAGTCCAGTGCGTACGTTACAAAAGTTCACATTACATGATAAACTATAGGGGATTGACTGTGCTGATAAAGTTGAAATGTGTTGCGTCCGAATTATCGGTTGCACGAAATCTTTTCATGACCAATTATTTGGGAGCAAAAGATCTAAAATTTTATCGCAAAAGAATTATTTGGTTGTCTTTGACACCAAAATCCTGTACTTTTAGCAATCAAATTAGCAACTTTCAACAACTATGAGTTTGGCTGCACAAAACCTTTTTTTTTTTTTTTGGGACCAAAACTTAGTCAAGACAAATAAACTTTTTGTGACTGCTTGTTGCAACCGCCTAGTTAACAAAAATTTGTCGCTTAGAACTTTCTGGTACCAAAAAAGAGCAAACCATACCCATATTTTGGTTGAAAAAAAAAAAACACCTTTTTCTTGTAGTGATTCACCCTTTTCTTAGGTATTTTTTATGACTATGATTTTGTATGGTCTTTTTAATTTTTATATTTTTCTGCTTATTCTAAAGAAAAATTAAGGGAGAAAAGTAACAAACTTATGCTAGAGATAAACATGAAGCAAAACTCGAGTTGCAGCAGGAAATAACAAATATTTATTAACTCCAGAAAATTAAATACCAAATAAGATATTAACGTCCGTGAAGGCCAAAACCCTAGAAAAATGCTAGAAAAAAAATAAATAAATATAGACCATGGTCATATGTAACTTATAGTGATGAGTAACTTCTCAATATCTATCAGATTGTTGAATTCTTGAGATGGGTCACGTGTACTATAAGAAGACTTCTACAAACTGTTATTTAAAAAGATCTGGCTTTATCATATTTCCCTTTATATTTCTCCAATAATATTATGACTTTTACTTAAAATCATGTATTAACACATCAATCAAAGAGGATTCCAAATGCATTTAACATTAAAAGTTAACGACTACTCTCAGGTTTAACCATCCAATTGTTAATGTCATGGAAACTTAAATATCGTACCGATTCTCATTTCCTTTATAACTAAATTTAGATAGCCATAACTATCTAGGACAGCTAGTAAGTTAGTCAGTACCCAAACTAAGCTGTAGTTAACGAATTTCATGTTTGTGCTATTATTAAGCCTTTAACAAAAAGAAATATAAAATTGCTACTCAAAAACCTGAAATGAGCATGTTGGTATGATTAAGGTTTTGAATTACGATGTATGTGCAGAGAGAGAGAGAGAGAGAGAATTACGATCTGTGTGCACAGAGAGAGAGAGAGAGAGAGGGGGGGGGGGTTACAAATGGCGTACCATCAGGTGGACTCTGCTCATAATTTTGGTGATGACGTCTAGAATTAGTGTTTGCTGGTGCTTGCATCGGTTGCATTTGAACATCATTTGTCACGCAAGATGTTGAGCCGGATTCTTCGTTCTCTGCTCTTTCTATATATCAAACAGTATTAGTAATTGATAGCCTCGGATATATTTCATATTACCGAAAACTAATTTTTCTTAATGTTATCATAATAAGACCATGCACACTGGTAAAATACTATCTGCTACCAATTACAATCATAACAGGTTGAAACATAATCGTGATAATCATGTTTACACCTCTTGTTAAGTACTGCACAGGGCCAACTGGTGGATTTTCTTCCTGAATACCATCCACACGAGGGCCTTGTGTGCCGGATAATGACGTCGTCGAACTGGAAGCTGCTTCATCCATTTGTTCTGCAATTATAAGCATATAATTTGCCAATCGTTATTAACTATTCTCGTGTGAGAAATTAAAAATCCATGCTTTTACTCACCACTAGTATAAGACTCAAAATAGTACTCCTAGATTAAGCTTGCGTCAAGGCTTATTGTGATCAATGAATACATCAACTAAGGAAATGGGGAGAAAGTTATTTGACATATTTCATGGTATTATGTATTAAATAGAGGAAGTAAGAAAAATATCCATGAAGAAACTGATTTAAAAAAAAAAAAATAGAAAGAAAGAAAGAGAGAAAAATTGAATGACAATCGATATTATACCTCTAGTCGATCAAATTACATCCGGAGTTTAGCACACATGCATGATAAACTACTTTTTATATTGCGAAGTTCAGGATTTAACGCCCTTATTAAATTCATATAATTTGAACCTATGTTCAATAATAAAACTATATTAATGGAATCCTACTAAATTTAATTACAGTTTTGATTTATTCCAGTCTTTGCAAAGTAACTGTTTTTTTTTTTTTTTTTTTTTTTTGGGTTATGGAAAAAGCACTTTGTCTCTTCTCCTTTTTTCCCCCTACCTTGCTTCTTTTGCTCAAGGTTTTAGTTGTACTGTCCAATTTATAATGTATCAGATCGTAAGATAAAGACATTAATTAATAAAAAAAAAGCTATGTTGTAATTTACAACCCCCGGTGGTTCAAGTAAAATCATCGGTAGCTACAAGAATATCAAAACGATAATGAATAAATAAATAAATAACAAATTAAATAAAATAAAAAAGACGAAATTTAATACAATACTAAACTAGTTTTCATAAGAAGATCTTTATAGTTATAATTACCTTGTCAACAATTCCCTTGGAATCCAAGCGCGGGAATCGATATATAATATATATATGTAATAGATATATATATATATATATATATAAATTATATAGTTAGTTTAAAGGTAGATTAGAACCTCCTGTTCGGTCAGGAAAAGGGCAAGCTTCATTACCCTGCTAAGTGCTAACAACCTGGACTTGTAGAATATCAAAGGAATCTATTTTCACAGAAAGAAAGGTACATTCTCTCAAACTTGTTCGCATAGTGATTTATATCGCTAAATGGTATATATAATCCTTTTGACGCTAGTGGATATGTCACGCCGAGAGAGGAGCTTTCCCAAGAATTAAGCTTATCGTTTGGCGTATGGGTTTGAAATGAAATTTGGAGGTTGAAATTGGTTGGCCTTTCAAAACTAATTATAATTTTAATTCAAAAAAAGACAAAAACTGATATGAATATTTTAGATTTGAACCTTAAAACCAAACGCATCCTAAAAGAAATGTGCGCATGCACACCATTACTTCACCATGGAAACCCTACAAAGTAGGTTTATTAAGTTTAAAAGAAAGAAAATGTGTTAAAGTTCTCTAATGCGCTCACCACTAGTTCTCCATCCTTTTTCTTTTTTTAAATGAAACACACATCATTATGCATCAAACAAGCACTAAGCATTACTTTAGCAAAAAATAAAAATAAAAAAACAAGCACTAAGCATTCTACTATTATTTTTACTCCATATTGATATAATGTAAAGTTGCCAACGTACTAATTTGACTACATTTCATGAAGACAGTATTTTCTATATATGTATCACGTAGTGCTCCAGGACCATATGGATTTAGAGGCCATTTTTAAATATTGGAATATTAGAGGCGCAAAAGTTGTTCAAGTTGTCGCCAAAATTTCATTACTGTTTTTTTCATAGTAAACTTAAACTCTAAGGGTGCGTTTAATTTGTCTAAAAGAGAAAGAGAAAGTAAGTAATCATAATATTCTTTTTTACTTAATCATGCGTTTACTTATAAAATGAGGACTGAGATTTTAATGAGTGATACACAATATAAGAAATAACAAAGGGAATGATAATCTTTGCACTCCCTTGGTATTGATTCCCTACCAAAGAGAATAAATAACGAAATTACTTATATACTCTTAATAAGTTCTCGTATGCCAGTAATTGTTCGATGATGTAAAAGGATATTTTAGTAATTTCATTAATAAAATTGATATTACTAAGTTTAGTAAATACTACAAAGGGAATGAGATTATTTCCCATTACACCATCGGTTAAAGAGAGGGAAAAAAAAAACCTAGATATGGCTATCTTTTATTTTCTTTTTGGTTAATTATTTATCTTTTCTATATTTTATTTTGTTTTTATTCAGAGTTTATAACCTGAATTTTGAAATTTTATATTTTTATACTATCATTGGAAACTATTTTGGAACTTTCTAGCCAAGAATGGCCGGCCACATACCCCCCCCCTCCCCCCCCCCCCCCCCCCCCCCCCCCCCCAATTATGCAATTCATTGTTTTTCCAAGGACTAAATTGTATTTAACAAGAATTGCTCTTCACCTATAAATAGGTGAAGCCATAATTCAAAAAAATTCAAAATCCTAGCCAAACTTTGCTCAAATTTTTCCTCACCAAAACCGAAATTGAGAGGCCAACAGGGAAGGAAATTCTAGCCAAATCCAAGAGGGAAAAACTATAGGAGAGTGGTTGGTTTTGTGTGGGAGCACAAGGAAAAGTTGGGAAAAATTTTGGAGACCCATTTCAAGCCAAGGGCCGGTTATGGGGAGGAAGGAAGAAAGGAAGAGGAAGCCAAGTTTTTGGCCGGATTTTTGAGCAAGTTGGTGACCGGAATTTAGGACAAGGAAAGCTGAAAATTTTGGGATTCAATTACCAAAGAGGGCCGGCTGTTGAAGGAGGAAAAAAGAGGAAGAAAGGCCAAGCCAAACTCTTGACCAAAGTGAGAATATAGCACGCAGCAGTGTCCTGGTGGAATCAAGCTAGACATCGGACACCGTGAACATGAACAAGGTAAGTACAACTCCACCTACAGCATAGGCTTTGTTGTGTATACATGCCTAAGTATGATGAAACTGTTATGTGACGTAAATGTTGCATGCTAAGTGATAGAAAATGCTATGCTCTATATGTTAAGTGTTATAATAGGTTAGGAAATGTCATGAAAGATGCTATGAATTATGAAACACTATGTTATATATTATGTTATGCCATGTGCTATAAAAGGGTTAAATGCTATGATGTGTTATATATGTCATGTTATGTGTTGTAATATGCTAGGCTATGTAGTATGTTATGTCATGTGCTATGAAATATTATGAAATATGCTAGAATCATGTTATGAGAGGATATAGGATATGTTATGGCTATGGTATGGTTAAGATAGGATCATGATTTAATTGTGTGAGACATCACGAAGCATGTTCACCAATTAATAAGAATAAGATCAAGATATGAAACGATGAAAGTTATGATGGCAAGCGAGCTTACCTGTGTCGTACCGACCCGCGTGAGGTCGGGTTGAGCTATGGCAAGAGTAAGTCCATAGTTGCGCGCCCGGTACGGACACTTATGTTATGGGGCCCATAAGTAAAGATAAGTTAAGAAAGAATGTTATGAAGAAATAAGAAAGCATAATGAAGCATAAATGGTTCATGCATATGTCATGATAAGTTATGACATGCTATGATAAGTTATGATATGCTATGAAATGTTATGTTACGATATGTTAGGATATGTTGTGTTCGTGATGTCGCGGTAATTAGTAGTTGTACTTGCTGAGCGAAAGCTCACTGTCTTATGTCTATGCTGTAGGTAAACAACCTGTCAGCAACTGTTGATGCAAGATGGAGGGGCGTGGTCTGGCAACTGTGAAATGTGGGAATCAAGCCGCTACGCGTTTTGAATTCTTATGTAATTATATTATGAGTTTTATTTATTTTGCGCTCGAACTACCTTATGAACTATCCGTTATGCTTAAGTACATATTTTCGTGTGTGTTACTTCGAAAAAAAATATATTTCCGCTGTTTACATTAAGTAAGTAAGTACGAAATGTAAGTATGTATGTACGGTAACGGCCTGTGCTAGGCGGATCGTTACAGAGTTGGTATCAGAGCGGTTCCCTGCGATCAAATTTCACAGTCAGCCTGCCATCGCCGCCATCATTGTAAGTTAAAAATTAATTTTCATATATTAATCTTTATTATGTGAATAAGGGATGATAAATATACGATTATGGACCCTGCACAAGTAGCTGAGGACCGACGCTCGGTTACATCTTTCTACGAGTCCCAGCCCCTACTGTTCGACTGCACGAGACGGACAGTGTCACTATTTGTATGGCTGTATGACACGGAGTTGATTTTTCGCACCAGCCACATTGTGGAGCATCTACAGGTCTCCTTAGCTAGTCGGTGTTTAGTTGCGGACGCCCGCTTGTGGTGGATGACACACGGAGAGAGGACGTTGTCAGACCGCACTTGGGCGCATTTTCGTGCCCTAGTGATCGCGCGTTATGGCCCGATACCTGAAGAAGGAGCAGGCAAGCCGTACCGTGATCCCGAGATTTATCGGGATATGCAGCACCGGCGGTATCAGAGTTTTGTAGCTGATTGGCGTGCGTATCCACAGGAGTCTATGGGACACTACTGCAGGAGATTTCAGGAGGCGATGTTGCCTCACATTCCACAAGACATACCCAGCCTAAGAATGCAGGCACTGGTGATACTCCGTAATGGATTACCTTCTCAGCTCCGACAGTACGTCGCAGAACCTATGCTTGGTATGACGGTCGGGGATATGATAGCTGACATTGTAGAGGCTGAGATGGTTGCCCACGCTATGCAGGCCGAGGATGTTGGGGGTGATCATCAGGCACCAGTGGACGACGTTGGATTAGGGGAGCCACAATATGAGGCAGGCCCGATATTTCCGGAGGACCCGATTTCCGCCGTCTTAGTACAGGAGATACCTGCTCAGGAGGCTAGAGTTGAGGCCGAGGCCGACGGCCAAGATACGGCCGATGGCATAGATGCTTCTTAGGATCAGCCCGAAGATCCTCCAATCATCGATATATCCAGCGATGACGAGGACGATGATATGGAGCCAGCGCCCGAGTCAGGAGATTGGGATTAAAGATGTGGATGATCTAGACGACGATTCCGAGGAGATATTATTCGACGATGATGACTGGGATGTGGATTCCGATGCTTCGTCAGTAGCCACGATCGAGATTATAGTTTAGACTAGGATCGATTATGTATATTTCTTTTGACCATAGAACCGATTGTACTATGTTTATTAAGTTTGATGATAGGCTTGTACATATGTATGATGGTAAAGTGTTAGACACTCCCATCATAGTTTTGACTTTATATGTATAAATATGTATGTACAGTATGATGAAATCAATATGTAATTACAGTATGGTAAATTATGATGTACATAGTATGTGCACAGGAGATAGTAAAGAATAATGTACTTTTGAAAGTGTACAAAAAGACCGTGCAAACACGGGATATATGACAAGAATATGTTATGCTATGAAAAGCCACGTTGTAACTATAAAAGTTATGTTATGATAAGTATGATAATATGATATGATAAGTTATGTATGAAGAAAAGGATATTGATAGTATGATAATATCTTTTCTTTTGGGATAATAGGATTTTAGAAGATGGTACGCCCGCGCAGAATGATGTCCGTTAATCCGCCTGAGCCGAATCTCGCAACTGTTGTAGTGAAATTGCAACGGCAGTTGTTGGAATAGCAGCGAGAAACTGATAGACTCTAGAAACAGATAGCCCGATTCAATCAGATACTTCAAGATAATGTAGTCACGGCTCAAGAAAACCCACCTCTGACTAGGGAAGATTCCTTACATAAGCGCTTTAGGCGAATGAAGGCGCCTGAGTTTGAAGGACCCGCGAACTCAATAGAGGCCGATAATTGGTTGTTAGATATCCAAGTAATTTTGGATTTCATGGGACTGACAGAACAGGAGAAGGTTCTGTGTGCTTCCTTTGTGCTTAAAAAGGATGCTCAGCATTGGTGGATGACTGTGCAAATGCGTATAAACGTGACATCATGAGCTGGCAAGATTTCATGATCGAGTTTAGAGCAATGTACTACAATCGGCAAATTCTTACGGCTCAGCAGAATGAGTTCAATATTTTCAAACAGGGATCGATGACAGTATTGGAGGCTGTCAAGAAATTTGAACAGCTAGCCCGTTTATGTCCAGAGCTTGTACCAAATGAGACCGAAAAGGTAAGAATGATGATGAAGATGTTTCGGACTGATATTGCCAAGCAAGTTAGTACTGGCAGTAACCCTCCTACTTTGGTGTCCGATTGTATCGGTCAGGTAATAAGAGCTGAGTACCAGATTAACCAAGATAAGGAGGCAAGAATTCAAATTCTTAAGGCTAAGAAAGAAAATAAGGACGCGGCGAAGCAGTTGCAGCCTCGACAGAATCTGAAGATGCATTCGAAGGGCCAAACCAGTAATTCGGCTCGAAAATTCAAACAATTAGGAAAGAACAAGAAGAGAAAGAATGCTACAAGTCAAAGTCAACAGGGAAATTACCCTCAAAAGAAAACCAATCGAGGTAGTGCGGGTAATAATAATAGCAATAGTTATCCGGTGTGCGCCCAATGTGGAAGGAGACACATAGGAGTGTGTAAATTTGGGATGAACATTTGCTACCTTTGTGACAAGGAAGGCCACTATGCAAGAAATTGTACCCTGAAGAACCAGAATTCAAACCCCCAGTTTCCAAATAGAGATTCGGATCATCAATTACTTGCAGTCCAAGCAAAAATTGAAGGTCTTTCAATCGCACAGGAAAGACTGGAGGCTCCGGAACCGCAGACCTGGAGTTATGCCTACACAAAGGAGGACATTGAAGCTGAAACTTCATCGGTGGCAACAGGTTAGATTTTTGTCACCATTATGACACACTTGCTCTACATGATTCTGGGGCTGACCATTCACTTGTATCGATGGATTCCGCCCAGAAATTAGGAAGAAAAGATAATAGTTTAGAGTAATCTTGTAGAATATTCCTTTAGCTAGAAAAAAAAAAAATTTCTTCTGTCTGACTATTGGATACGAAGTGTTCCAATAGTCAATTGCGACAAAAAATTATACATGGATCTTGTGGTGATCAAACTTCAAGATTAGTGTGTAATCCTAAGAATGGAGTTCTTAGGAAAAGACAACGCTAAGATTGATTGTCGAAAGTGTTGTGTTACATCTAGTTCGCTAGGCTAAGAAGGGGTGCTCAATTTCTACAAACAGTCTTGGAGCTCAGTAACCAGGCTAGTTTCAGTAATGAAGGCTTGGAAGATGTTAGCTAATGACTGCCAAGGATATTTAGCTAACATGGTGGACAAGGATCGGGAAGTGAAGTTGACGCCAGATGATGTCCTCATTATAAAGGAGTATGTAGATGTCTTTCCGGGGGACTTACCAGGATTTTCGCGGGAACGGAAAGGTTCTTTCGAGATCGGGTTGTTGCTTGAAGCGGCACCCATAACGAAAGTGCCTTATCATACGGTACCCACTGAGCTTAGGGAGTTTTAAGTACAGTTACAGGAACTGTTGGACAAAGGATTCATCCGACAGAGTCACTCTCCATGGGGAGCGCCTGTTTTGTTTATAAAGGAGAAGGATGGATCTTTGCGCATGTGCATCAATTATTGTGAGCTGAACAAGATTACAATCAAGAACAAGTATTCCCTTCCGAGGATTGATGATCTTTTTGATCAACTCAGGGGAGCAGCTGTATTTTTCGAAAGTCGATCTGCGATCAGATTATCATCAGCTCAAGATCAAGGAGACGAATATCTCCAGACGACTTTTCAAACTCACTATGGGCACCATGAGTTTTTGGTTATGCCATTTGGATTAACCAACGCCCCTGTTACTTTTATGGACCTTGGGAATCGAGTGTTCAAAGAGTACCTAGACAAGTTCGTCATTGTCTTTATTGATGACATTTTGATTTATTCAAGGTCCAAGGAGGAACATGAGCATCATCTTAGGTTGGTGATGGAGACGTTAAGGCGAAGTTAATTTTATGCTAAGTTTATGAAATGTGAATTTTGGCTAGAGAAAGTTCAATTCTTGAGTCATGTGATGCTAAAGGGAATTATCCTACGCATAATCTGGAGCTTGCAGCAGTAGTTTTTGCACTCAAGATTTGGAAACCATCCAGTCGCATTAAGAAAAGGATTTCATTTTTGCCTAAGGCACAATTTTTTGAAAGAAAAGAACCAGGAATTTATTAAGACCTCTGCGAATAGTGGTATTTATTTCAAAGAAAGGAATTGTACTCCCGACTTTGAATTTTTAAAGGATCAGATACTAACAGAGGCACATAAGACACTATATTTAGTACATCTAGGAGCTTCCACGATGTACAAAGATCTCCGAGAGAATTGTTGGTGGCAAAACTACAAGGTTAAAAAGGCAACCTGGGAATTAGATGATGATATGAGGAAGAATTATCCCAGTTTGTTCTAATTTTCGGGGACTAAAATTTTTTAAAGAGGGTAGATTGTAATACCTATTTTTTCGATCGTTATTATTTTTTGTGTAAAAATTCAAACTGTACCATGAAGGTATTTATGAAAGAGCCCGGTTAAGGGTTTTTTATAGTATTTTGTGAGTTCTTATGGTTTTATAAGACTCGAAAATGATTGCTTAGCCAAGCAAATGACATTTTAGGTAAAAAGGAGTAAAATTGTCAAAATTGTATGTTGGTCAAAGTTTGACCAAAAACGTCGACGGTTGACCAAAAAGTCAACTATTGACCACGGGAGTCAAATCTTGACAAGGAAATCAACGGTTGACAAGAAAGTCAATGGTGGACGAAAAAGCCGAAGATTGACCCCAAAAGAAAAAGGGGCAAAGAAAAGGCTGTATGATAAAATAATTCGCAGTATAAAATTGTACTGCATAGAGCCGTTTTTATGAATAAAATGATATGTTTAGGATTAAAAACCACCATAGAAAATCAAGCACATTAATTAGAATATCTTGGGCCAAGTGGTTTTAAGTTATGAGGAAATTTTTATACAGTTCGTTTTTACACAGATGAATTTTGGACTGTAGTCCAGTACACCAATACTGTGTATAAGTGAATCCAGTATTGAAAATACCTGTGTTAATTTAAAATTAGACTGTATAATAAGAAAAAGATCCAAACAAGCCTAAAGGTGGATGACATCACTTTACTTTTATTAATGACATCATTTTTTATTTAAAGAAAAGTTGGAAAGTATTTTGGAACTTTCTAGCCAAGAATGGCCGGCCACATACCCACATACCCCCCCCCCCCCCCCCCCTCATTATGCAATTCATTGTTTTTCCAAGGACTAAATTGTATTTAACAAGAATTGCTCTTCACCTATAAATAGGTGAAGCCATAATTCAAAAAAATTCAAAATCCTAGCCAAACTTTGCTCAAATTTTTCCTCACCAAAACCGAAATTGAGAGGCCAAGAGGGAAAGAAATTCTAGCCAAATCCAAAAGGGAAAAACCATAGGAGAGTGGTCGGTTTTGTGTGGGAGCACAAGGAAAAGTTGGGAAAAATTTTGGAGACCCATTTCAAGCCAAGGGCCAGTTGTGGGGAGGAAGGAAGAAAGGAAGAGGAAGCCAAGTTTTTGGCCGGATTTTTGAGCAAGTTGGTGACCGGAATTTAGGACAAGGAAAGCTGAAAATTTTGGGATTCAATTACCAAAGAGGGCCGGCTGTTGAAGGAGGAAAAAAGAGGAAGAAAGGCCAAGCCAAACTCTTGACCAAAGTGAGAATATAGCACGCAGCAGTGTCCTGGTGGAATCAAGCTAGACATTGGACACCGTGAACATGAATAAGGTAAGTACAACTCCACCTACAGCATAGGCTTTGTTGTGTATACTTGCCTAAGTATGATGAAAATGTTATGTGACGTAAATGTTACATGCTAAGTGATAGAAAATGCTATGCTCTATATGTTAAGTGCTATAATAGGTTAGGAAATGTCATGAAAGATGCTATGAATTATGAAACGCTATGTTATATGTTATGTTATGCCATATGCTATAAAAGGGTTAAATGCTATGATGTGTTATATATGCCATGTTATGTGTTGTAATATGCTAGGCTATGTAGTATGTTATGTCATGTGCTATGAAATATTATGAAATATGCTAGAATCATGTTATGAGAGGATATAGGATATGTTATGGCTATGGTATGGTTAAGATAGGATCATGATTTAATTGTGTGAGACATCACGAAGCATGTTCACCAATTAATAAGAATAAGATCAAGATATGAAACGATGAAAGTTATGATGGCAAGCGAGCTTACCTGTGTCGTACCGACCCGCGTGAGGTCGGGTTGAGCTATGGCAAGAGTAAGTCCATAGTTGCGCATCCGGTACGGACACTTATGTTATGGGGCCCATAAGTAAAGATAAGTTAAGAAAGAATGTTATGAAGAAATAAGAAAGCATAATGAAGCATAAATGGTTCATGCATATGCCATGATAAGTTATGACATGCTATGATAAGTTATGATATGCTATGAAATGTTATGTTACGATATGTTATGATATGTTAGGATATGTTGTGTTCGTGATGTCGCGGTAATTAGTAGTTGTACTTGCTGAGTGAAAGCTCACTGTCTTATGTCTATGCTGTAGGTAAACAACCTGTCAGCAACTGTTGATGCAAGATGGAGGGGCGTGGTCTGGCAACTGTGAAATGTGGGGATCAAGCCGCTACGCGTTTTGAATTCTTATGTAATTATATTATGAGTTTTATTTATTTTGCGCTCAAACTACCTTATGAACTATCCGTTATGCTTAAGTACATATTTTCGTGTGTGTGTTACTTCAAAAAAAAAAGAAAAAAATTATTTCCGCTGTTTACATTAAGTAAGTAAATACGAAATGTAAGTATGTATGTACGGTAACGGCCTGTGCTAGGCGGGTCGTTACATGGTGAGCAGCCACCTTCCCACGGCGACGGCTTCGTCTCCGACAACAACATGGCTACAATTCGGCGTCGATTTGGTTGGGAATAGTTTAAGATTTTCAATTTGGGGGGTAATTTTAAGATTTTTTAACAAATTGGGCCTTTTCAAGAAAATGTTAATAAAATAGTGTAATTTGAAAATTTTTATCAAAAGAAATAAAAAATGAAAACAAAATCAAAAAAAAAAAAAGATAAAGAGTAAATCTTATTATTTACTAGTAAATAGAGTATTTACAGGTAAAAATATTATTTTTGTTGTTTTAAAAATTATCAAGTTATCAAGTAAATCACATATTTTCTGGTAAATTTTAGTATTTACTTATAAATCTAATAGTGATCAATAAGTGCACTATTTACTAATAAATATAGTAAAATCAGGTTGTAAATCTAATACTTTACTAGTACATCTGATTATTTACATTTTAATAATGATATTTACCTGATTTCTTATAACTCGATATATATTTATATATAAGTAAATAGTGATGTTTACAGTAAATTAGGTTTTTTTTTAATTTTTTTTATTTTAGTAAATCCTTTAGTTACATGATTTTTTTACCATTCTTTTTTTTAAATAAACTTTTTTATTTACATGTAAATCTAAATATTTTATGATAACTCTATTAATTCTTATTTTTTTCACTTACATTATCTTTAAGAGCTATGAATTATTTCCTAACAAATAAATTTATTTACTTGGAAATATAGTATTTACTTTGAGATAATTTTAGTAGTAAATCCAGTATTTATTAGTAAATTCAGACTAGTAAATACAATATTTAATAGCAAATATGGATATTTACATTATTTTTTATTATTAGTAAAGACTTGGATTTACTGTATTTGCACAATTTTATAAAAATTTATGTAATTTGTATGAACTAGATTTATTAGTAAATACTTGGATTTACTAGATTTACATAATATTTGTAAAATTTTTACGTAGTTAATTATCTGTACTATATTTACTAAATACCCAGATTTACTAGTTAATTATATGGTATTTACCCATTAATTTTTTAGAGATACTAAATTCTATACTTTTGGATATTTAGTAAATACAATGCATATAATAATAATTACATGTAAATATGCTAATTTTCATTAAATTAATTAATTTTTTAATTATTTGTTTATATTTACAAAGTTTTTTAAATTAAAAAATACACCCCAAATTACCCAAAAATTAAACCCCCAAATTGAATGAACCCTAATCCTAAATCCAAAACTCCTAATCCCATATTGTTGTTGCTACGGCCACCGTCACCGCCGCCCTACCACCGACGCCAATTGTTGTTGCGAACCTTAGGTCTAGTGAGCTTCGGTCATTGCAGCAGCCGTCGCCACCAATCGAACTCGCGAACCTCAAATCGAACCGATCATCGGTCGTTGAAGAGAAACGGAGCCCAGAGATTGCGTTACGGAACCCAGAGATCGGAGCTTGCAGAGGCCGAAGTCTTGCGATGGAGAATCACGATCTCACGACAGCGAGGATCGCAACCACGGAGCAGTGATAATTGCACCCTTGCGACTGCGAGAACCTGTAATACTACAAATGCTACCTAACAATAACGTTAGAAAATTAATATTAGAATTAATATAGATAATGTGATGAGATAGCAATTTCTTAATTCTAATATTATGTTGAGTTAATTTTTTTTCACAGAATCGCGAGCTCATCTCCTCCGCCACATCGCAAGATCGGACAAATGGCAAGATCGTGACGATCAGACAAATGACGAGATCGTGACGATCGCCTTTGCCGCCATCTTGATTCCTTGAGCCGACGAACAGAAAAACTACGTCGGTGAAGGTGTTCTCTCGCCAAAGATGAGGAAGACCTGACACGGGGAAGATGTCGAAGATAGAGAAGAACTGACTCACCGGAGATGGAGAAGACAAGGACAGCATTGTAAATTCAAAATCTCTCACAAACATCTATGCTATTTTGTTCACATTCTAAACTAATATGCTATTTTATTCGAAAGGTCTTTGTCAATATGCTATGACTTGCAATTTCCCTATTATTATTATATACTTATCTATAAAAGTCTAATGGGGCCACCTTGCATTTATACTGATTGTGACTGATAGATCGCATGCGAGACAGAATAACGATAAGTTAATTAAATCAATATTATTTTTATTTATTTCACATTTTAATCGCAATTTGTAGATGAGTATTGAAATGATACAACTAAGACTTTTCCTTTTTTTTTTTTATACTGAATAACGATAAGTTAATTAAATCAATATTATTAATACTTGTACTTACTCCGGTATTCTGCCCCGAGCTCAATAAACTTCTCGTTACCCTG
This sequence comes from Ficus hirta, assembly GCA_038430175.1. NCBI lineage: Eukaryota > Viridiplantae > Streptophyta > Magnoliopsida > Rosales > Moraceae > Ficus > Ficus hirta. The sequence continues at coordinate 1,359,942 of CM076593.1, read as the reverse complement.
TTATTCTCGTATACATGTCCTTAGTTATATCCTTTTGAACTTCAATTAACAACGGGAAATCATTGTTTAATAGATTCTCACATTAAATATATTTGACCACTCAAGATGATCACATGCACGCAAGTCACAAAATTTATCGTTCTAGGTTTTTTTTTTTTTTTTTAAATAATTGATAAGCGTGGGAAAACAAACAACACACACCAGCAACGAGCTACAGAAAGGGAGAACACAACAACAAACTTGGATAACAAAGCAAAAAAGTCCAGGGGAATTACGAAAAGTCTAGAAGAAACAGCACACATTAGAGGAGAGAACCCAAGTACCGCTGATCTTATGTGCGATGACAATATTTCCGACCCTCACGTGTTCACAAAAAAGAGCAAGAATGGAAATCTTTAGCGAGAAGAGCAGCCTCAGGTCTGATGTTCAGTGACGAAGCTAAAAATTTTAGTGAGGGAAGACTAATAACTACATATTTTTAATTTTTAAAGAAATTAAATTAACTTTTTAACTTTGTATAAATTTAAGTCAAATACACATTTAAAAAAGATAAGTAAAAACAAAGTTGAGGGGGCTTAAGCCCCTTCCTTAATTAGTCTCATTGCCCACATCCCTGCCAAGGTTCTCAGTCCCCCAAGCACCTCCACCAATACTGTTCACGGAATCCTTCTAATAGTTACAATATTTAGAGAAATGCTAAGGTCACTTGATTGTCACTCTCTTTTTCACTTTCTTACTTCAACTCTTTTCTCACTTTCCCTTAAAAATGAAGCATAATGTAAACCATAGTTTAATATGTTATTATAAATCTGTCTTTGGTCTATTCTTTCACGAATTATAAAAAGAAAATTTTAACGGATATATTTGAAATAATACTTACACAATATTTCAAATAAAGTGCACAAAAAAAATTTTGAAAAGTAAGACAACCATCAAGATAACAGTTCAAACTATATATAACTATATAAAGATCCAATTGAAAATGTAATATTTTTAGCTATCAAATAAAAAGTTCTTGTAAAAATCCTATAAAAAGCTCATAAAAAGCTCTCCAATTGTCACATAAGGAAACCCACTCCCTCAAATTAATCCCATCTCTTTTATTAATGGAACAAAAAATATATATATACACACACACACATATATATATATATATATATAATCAATCCCATCTTTTATCTTTTATCAAAGAAACAAAAAGATAAAATCCCAATCCTATATGTCCATAATTGCCGTGTTACCATTACAAATTGTTTCTTCGTCTCTGTGTGTGTGTGTATTATGTTATATTAAAAAAGGGAAGAAGATGCTTAGAAGATTAGAAATCGTCTGTAATTTGTTGTTTTTCTACTGTTCAACGTAACTTTTTCTTCCTTAAAACGTTGGGCTTTCTTGTTGGTTAAAATCAAGGGCAGAAGTTCAGCGATGTTTGTTTTCTAAATTATGTAAAAGTGGGCTAAATAGATAAAATGTTTAGAAGGGTTTTGTCTTTGATACTATGTTTAGAAGGGTTTTGTCTTCGATACTCTATCTTGCGCTTATAATTTTTTGTTTAGAAATTTATAATAACAATTAATTAATTTATTTTAAATTTTTAATTTAAAATTTTATTACATTATATTATTTAAATATTGATACAATAGACAGTTATAACTGAAATTAAAATATTATATTGTAATCACCTTATCTATCCAATAATCACAAAAAGAGTTACGTACAATGTGGCGTAAAAGGAAGATGCCGGATGGCATCCCTTGCCTAAAATGTTTATTACAAATATATGTTTCTAATTATTTTTTTTATTGGTGAAATATAGAACGGTAGAGTTGTAATAATAAATAAAATCATGATCTATAATTAGGCTTCATTTTTTATGGAAAAAAGACATGATATGTGGCAAGAGATAAAGTGAGAGAGTAAACAAACCCAGATACGGTGATTAATTTTACTTCATGCTTACGATAACCAATAAGCACCAAACCCACTATACATGTTTTTTATTTTTTTTATTTTTTTTATTTTTTATCCACTATACATGTTGTTTGGATGCATATAAAATCTGTTAAATACTTCAATGTCGGTCAGTTTCCACTAATTAACTTGAAATTTTGACAAATTTTTTTTATTTTTAATTTTTATTTCTCAACTAAAGAACAAATGAAAAAAAAAAAAACTATAATTATAAACCCAAAAAAAAAAGGTAAAAATAGTAATAAAGCATGAAATCAAATTGATAACTACGCATACCTAACCTTTCCATGTCATGTGATGCAACGAAAACGTCTCTTTTATTATAACGGGTGCAATTATATATTTTAATATATATATATTGTCATGATTATAAATTGCAGCTACTTTTTCCAACAGATCATGCACTATATTATAGTTTTGGGAATATATTATGTTCTGCACAACTCTGTGTTTATGGACATACCAATATCCACCTATTATTAGATGGTTTCAACATTTGAAAATCCCGATACTGTACTATGAAATATACTTACAACACATCACATATAAAGTTAAAGTGAATAATGGCAACTTGCTAGTTAGAGAAAGGTAAGTAAAAACCAAATAAAAAATGAGACCTACCTAATAAGTTTAATACTAACAAAATAAGTACAAAACTTGAGACACATAAACTGGGACCCACATAGAAAATAACTTTTTTTAGTCATCTACTATACTCTTTTTCTCTCTTTCTCCTTACTTGCTTTGTCTCTTCTTATATTAATTTTGCTCCTGAACTTTTTTTTGGCTTTTGACTCGACAAATTTCTAACAAATTAATAAAAATATAAAAGGAAAAATTAGCGGGGAGTTATTTTATTTCATAAAAAAAAATAATATTAAGAGATGAATATATATTTATGATTTATGATCTTAAAATTTAGTTGACGATCCTAGAACTTATTTAAAGATATTAAATTTGCCTTCATAAGAGAGAGAGAGAGAGAGAGAGAGAAAAAACTATGGTTATTTGCCTTTGAAAGTTGGGGACTTCTACGGTGGGGATGTACTTTTTTCCCAATCGATGGCAGTAAAATTTACTTACCAATAAATCCAGACGCACCGGTAGGAACTAGTGAAGGAATACCAAACTAAAATAAGATATCCCACATCTGATACAATATGTCAATATCATATTAAAAAAATTAACATTAAAAAGAAGAAAAGAAAAAAAAAATTACAGAGCATGGCCGTGGGTCTCGTTGGCCATCCACCCCACATCGTCCTCCCTCGCACGTCTCGAGCCATGGCGCTGCGCTGCTGGGGTTGCACGCTCTATCCTCGGCAACGAAACCGACGATCCGACTAAGGGGGTGGGGCTGATGATTTTCTATCGCGTTGACAGAGGCCGAAGATCTATAGATCTAGAAAATCGTGATGGCTGGCGGTGCCTCCGGATTTCTCCAACTCGAGAAGGCCTTTCCGCCGACTCACAAAGTCAAATCCGACTCGCTTAGGGCTCGAGACGGCCTCAGGCACGCCAGAATCCCCCACAGTGGCATCGTGGACTTCCCCGTCCAAGGCTCCTCCCCTTTAACGACGGCGTTGCGAGCTCGCCGGCATGCACAACATCGCCAGCTCGGATCTCCGTTGTCAGATGACTCGTCGCCGCCCATCCCTCCCACAGCCTTGCGAGCTTTTTCCGGTCAAGCAAATCCCTCCCTCATGCTCGCGAGCCTTTTCTGGTTGTATGCCATGGCTGCTGGTTTATTAGACGAAGGGGAAGAGAGATTTTTTTTTTTTAAATATAATTACATGTTAAATGGAACACTCTAATTTAGTGTGCCTTTTCGATCTACACTAAAAACTGATTTAGCGGTCTAAAATTTTTACTCTGTCAATGGAGTAAAATCGATATTCATTGTAAAATCAGCCTTGAAAGTTTGGTTTTTCTGGGTTTCTTGGTCCTGAAAAAAAATTTAAAAAAAAAATTGAAATGAGGTTTTTCTATTCTTTTTTTTTTTTTTAATAAATGAGTTCCTTTTATTTTTTTATTTTTATATTTTTTAATTTTTAAGAATTAATTAATGGATTTTCTCGAAATAAAATTAATTTGTGGGTGACAAGTTTAAAAGGAAAAATTAAGAGATGAATACTTATGACCCATGATCCCAAATTATAATTAACAATCCAGAATATATTTAACGATCTCAAATTGAATGAAGATAACAAAGAACTTGTAACTTTGAGTGAATTTATTTAACGAACCCAAATTAAAAAACAACGACCCCAAATTGAATGAAGTTAACAAAGAACTTGCAACTTTAAACGATTGACTTGCAGAATTTACGAAGAAATTGCGTATTATATGATGAGATTGACATATTTATGATAAACAAACACAAGATATGAACGATTAACAATAAATTACACAAATATACAAATAGTTGTGGATTCCACGTTGATATAGACACATTATTAAATGGTCTTAGGTCATTTAAAAAAATTTTCATTTTTTTTATTTATATTATTGACCCCACGTTTCTTTTTTCAGACACAAACATCCTCACTAGCTTTATAGGTTTTTATTAGCTTTCCTCCTTGACTCCATTTTTCTTTTCTTTCTTCGTAAACCATAATTGAGGAAGAAACTATAAAAGTTTTTAGCTCAGCTCAGTATAAGACCAAAAAAAAAAAAAGAAGAAGAAGAAGAGCCCATTGTTGCTACCCAGACCCAATTCAAATCTGCATTGAATTGGAAGCACAATTCAAGTCCATTTCTCTAATAAAAAAAACTGGAATCTGCATTGCAATCTCCAATCTATTGTTTATCTTTTTTTCCGATTGGAAGCGAAATGGCATGGAATGATTAAAAGCCGTCTCTGTGAGCCTTTTTTGTTTTTTATTATTTTTATTATTTATTTTTTATAACAAATGCACCTATTCTTTTTTTTTTTCCTTTCTTTTTTTTTTTTTTTTTTGGAAGAAACATTTGGATCACATTCTTGTTCTTTTATTACCCACCAGATTAAACCTGTGGGGAGCGAGATTGCAGTGAGCTTGGATCCAGGGAAAAAAAAAAAGAAAAAAGAAATAAAAGACAAAATAAAAGAACCAAGAAGGAGAGAGATGAGAGAAAGCTAAGGACATTTCTTTTATGTACAAAATGAAAAGCTCTGACAGAAAGAAAGAGAAAGAGAGTTGATGACTTGATGCACTGAAGAAGGGGGGGGGGGGGGGGGGGGGGGGGGGGGGGGGGGCGGCGGGGGCCAGAGGGGGCCAGACGAGAGAAAAGAGTTTAACAGGTAATAAGTTAAAAATCTCTTTTCACATGGTAGTTCATGAGAAGATCTCCTAATCCTAACCGTCGAAAAATGAAATCCGCACCATGCCGGAAAAATCATTTATGGCACCCTTAGAGGTCCATATGATTATAATGTTAATTATTTCCAAATGGGTTGAGTAATATTGTCTTGCTTGGTGCTTACAAATAAGAACACTACTGTATCCTAGATTCAATATTGATTTTGACCTTGATAGAATAACAAGTTATTTATTGCCATCCATTTTCTATACAGAACTTCATATTCTATTATTAAATAACCATTTTATTGATTAATTTTAATCCTGAATAATTAGTGGACTCATATTCATGTCTTGTATCTTTTTATTTACTACTGGGTGAGATTGTTTTCGAAAATCAAAACCTTGGTATTTTTTGAGATATAATATTATAAGTAGCACGGAATCTTTCAAAGAAATGAAATCTGCAACTACTTGGGTAAATATACAATCAACTTAATTATGATCCATTAATCAATAGGCTGCTTAATAGAGGAAAGTCATGGACAAAATATAATTAAAGAGGTTAAATGAAATAATATATACCAAACTCTAGCTAATTACGAATATTCACAGTGAATTGTCACATCACATGACAACTTTTTAAATGATGGACAATGCTTCTCACAAATTTGTACACATCTCATAGGGCTGTTTTGGTTTCTAATAAAGGCTCTCAAACCAAAGTAATAATAATATTTAATTGATTAAGAGCTTAATTTGATTAATTTTTAGTTACAGAAACTTCAATAATGTGGTCCTCTGGTCCCTTGATAGCATCAAAATATTTCGAAAGGGATTAATAGGTCTGCTTTAATGGTAGTCTTTACATTTTCCCTTTCACTCATAGTACAGGGAAGAAGTGAACTTTAGAAGTACTACTAATTGAGTTTAGGAATCAAACGACATCAATTTTTTTTTAATATCATTCCACAAAGACTATTTTTTAATTTTCTATTTCAATCTCAAAATTGAATTTGAAAATATTTTCATTTTAAAGTTATATGTATTGGATTCTAGTAGTGAGGGACATTTTTTTTTTTTTACTTAAACATAGTATTTTCAAGACATTCGAGCTTATATTTTACATCAAATATTTGACATCCGAATTGACATAGGCACGCATAATAATTTTAATTTGTTATCTCAGAAGAGCTTTTGGCAGAAGTCATATTTTTTGGCTTTGACACGAAGCACTTCTGGAGACTAGAAGCTATTCTGATAGATCATCCAAACATTTTCAGAAGCTACTCTCGGATCTAGGAAGCTCTGTTAAACAGGTCCTAATAATGGAACGGTCTTATCTGAACTGTTAATGTAGAGAGACATTTAGTGAGTGTATTATACATAATATGATTATGTAGGATAGGAACATGACATGATATGAATTGCTGATAATTTCCGTTAAGTATAGCGGATTCTAATCATGACAAACGAAGTTATATATATAATGATCTTAACCCAGAGTTATTAACATATTCATATTTATGGAATAATGTCTTTTGATTTACTCGGTACAGATTTGAAATATCTAATCCCATCCCATATATTTTGGAAATATAATGAAGTAAATAGCCTAGAATATTAATATTACAATACATTCTTTCTTTTTAAAGGAGAAGATAAATAATTCACTTGTGTGTTGATTTAGGGCTTGAATGGTATGAACGCTCAATTCGTGATTAATTTCATGAATTTATCATTCATTAGCGAATCAAAGGTAGGATAAAGATGTAATTAGAGAGATTAACGGATTTTACCTAGCTTTAATTATTAATTATTTATGGAGAATCAATTTATATGTAATGACTATATCAAATAGATGACTCTATTTTTTTAGTAATTTTATATCTACAATTTTCAAGAGTGCAATTCCAAGTTTTTAATGTAGTAAATTTTGGATTAATAAAGTTGATAAATTAATCAAAGAGTTGAATTAATTACCAAACTTATTGGAGCTTCAAATTATAGGTCCATAGTTTCCCACACCACCGTCGTTAGCAATTGAACAAGTGTAATTGATGGATTGTATTTTTTGCTTACTAAATTGAGTGATATAAAATATAAATAGGAGTGTCTACTTTTATTATCTTATTGTCACAAATATTTATTTGTTACCCAAACAATTAATTGATAGTTAATTATATCGTTTAAATAATAAAGATTATTTAAATATTAAAATTAGATAATACAGTGAGTGATACCCACTGTGTCTGCGCCTATGGCTACTGGGTGGGATCAACTAGTGTGCAGATGATGATCTGCTAGTTTTCTGTTTTTGAAACTGTAAATATTTCTATTTAAAATTAGATTTTAAATTAAAAATTTATAATTTCAATATCTCTTATCTATATATATATATATGTTATTATGTTATATATATTTAAAATAGTGAATAGCTTTTTCAATCTCGTCTCTAATAATTATCATTTGACAGCTATCTAAATGTCATGTAAATGCTTATGTAGTGGCACAATCAATGTCACGTTTTTTTTTTTTTTTTTTTTTTATTCTTTTGCCCTTTTTCCTTTCTTTTCTTGTCTATTCCAGTTTGTCTTAAAAATGTGAAACTACAATCCTCATCTCTTTGTAAACAATATATAGTCCCACTGTTCATCGCCAGTCCATTGTTTTAATTCTACCTAATATTTAGCCCTTATCTTCTTGTCAATTTAACAAAGCACATCTAGCTAGCAGTGGAATTAAATTTTCGTCTTTTACTGTGCCATTTAAAATTTTTTATGTATCGAGTTTGCTGCTACGTTATTATATCAATATATATATATATATATATATATTTATATATATCCCATATAAACGAGAACTGTACTCAATCTTCTCCCATATACATTCACTAAAAACAGCTCCATTTACTGATCGTTCTCCGGGAATCCATCCTCTGGAAACAGCGGCCACACATTCAAGCAAATTTCTTTTAAGGTGTACGTATCTTGTGTTCTCTTTTTGTTGGAACTAAAGCATTTGAACACATAAGTATTCATCCATGGCAAATCTCTACGAAAAGTGCTTTAAAGTATAAGTGATGTTGAACGTTACAACTAATAGGGGGTGGATTTCATCTGTGAGTCCCACGCTGTGCGACCCACTCTCAATCAGTTTGTAATGTTCAATAATACTGGTGCTCCCTCCCTAACATTGTTCAACCTCTAGAGGTGATGTGGCTGTTCTAAATTAATGAAGTAAATTTTTTTTTCTTTTTTCTTTCTTTATTTTCCAAGTCACAAGGTGTAACTTATATTGTAGTTTCTAATTTTAATTTTTTTATTCTTTACTTTTATTTTGTAGTATGAAATTTGAAAGTGTCCGAACCAATAATGCAGAAAACAACATCGTCATTTGAGAAAAGAAGAAAGAAAGGAAAGTCGAGAAATGAAACACGAAAGAGAAAACTGAAAACAAAAAGAAAATAATGCTGAACTTGTTGGCAGTGCCAAGGAGTTATCACATTATCTACAACAAAGTAACTCAACGGAAAATGTTTTTACGAACTGTGATGTATTTTCACCTTCTTTTGAAACTCAAATTCTAATAAACCCCCAACCAGTTTCCGTAGATTTATTACTAAATTAAACTTATAACTACTCATGTTTAGAAATGTCAAAATGTGCCAGAGGGCTGGTATGCTAAAAAGTGGGCACAGTATGGCACCGTATAATTATTACATGGCCTAGCCCGACATATTTACTTAAATGAGCCGTATTTGATGTGATTTTTAGGCACGAAATACGGTAAGAACACGGATGTATTAAGAGCACGACACGAGAATTTCTTTATAAATTAGCTTGCCTAGTTGAACTGTCATAGTTATTTATCAAATTATATGTTCCTCTTATGCATATGATACGAAAACTAGATGTTTAGATAACATTGATTTGTTTCTCCACTTGTATATCGCTACAAAAGATTGTTTATCAACTCACGTCTTAAAAAAAAAATAATAATAATACGTCACCCAACGCAAGCCCACTTTAGCAGTTGTTGTTATCTTTGTGTCCACCACTACAAGAATAGAAGTAGACTAGAAAAAAAAATTAGTTCTAGATAATTGGACATATTAGTAATGGTTAAACTAATTGATTAATTGTTTTTTTAGGGAACTAATTGATTAATTATTGGAGCAATTAGATCATTCATCTCCACTGAAATTCTCATCTCAGTTATCTCACAAATAGTAGGACCCATCTTTGAGTGAGTATTTGGGATTCAACCCTGATCCAATTTTTCAGTTGATGAGTACAAGTCTTCAACCTAGTCATTCTACACTTACTAGTATTTTAATAAGCAAAATTTATAAAGCGGAAAAAAAAGGGAAAGGATGGTCTTACAATCTTAACACATAAAACCTAAAATTAAAAAAACAAAAGGAAACTAAGCAAAATCAAAACAAAAAAATAAAAATAAAAATAAAAGACAGAAAAAGCAAGAGAAAACATTAAGATTTTCTCAATTTAAAGCCTTTCTTACTACAAGATTTAAGAAAATAATTATTTGATTTGTCATTTTCGGGCTCAAGATTCTTTAAGATATCTAATTATGCTATACTTATCCCGAAAGCGAGAAACAACAAGCCAGTGCCCGCCAGCAGACCTATATAGAGCCGGTTTATGGTATCGCAGTTTTAGTTTTACTTTTTTAGTTTTTGTTTTTGTTTTTTTTTTGTTTTTGTTTTTTTTTTTTTAAAGCACGGTGCATAATTTAGAGCTAGTTACATTTGACCTTTTTGGAAACTTCTCTCTGTGAATTCATGTTTGCTTCATTTATTACCTCTGCTTGTTATTGGTCATGCAACTTTATTGACTCTATGTTTTCTTGTACTTTGTTTATTAAATTGAGCGAGGGGCTTGATGTTAGGATGGGATTGTTATTAGTAACTAAAAATTTAGTTGAGATGTACTATGCTCCAGACATCTTCTCGCATGCATGCTGTTGTACAGGAAGTGTGTGTTAGAAAAATAAAAATAATAAAATAAAAGGTATAGTTCAGCTAATCTATTGATTCACATAGAGTATCAGGAAAAATTGTATCAAAATCCATTGATTCAAACAAAATACTAAAATTTGGAAAGAAAAGAGTAAACACTCAAAGTTTCATTGTTCAACTGCCATTTATTTTTACATATGAATGCACTACAACAGTAACAAAACTTAACTTTATTTCATCCCAAATAATCAACCAAATTCAACAACCGAAATCCGTATATTTTTTTAATTCAAAATAAGCAACCAAAATCCAAAACTTTTTTAACAAAAAAATTAAAAACTCTTTTCAAAAACTTACACAATCCAAAACCCACTAAAACGGGGGTTGGAAGATTCGATAGCGGTGAACAGAGAACAGCAGTGGCAGGTCCAGGCGGTAGAGTCTTTGAGTCTAAGGAGAGTTTTTTGGGTAGTTTTCTGGGTTTTGGAGAGTGCTAAAACTAGGTTTGAAAAAATCTTCAAGAAATTTGGGAGAGATGGGTGGTTTTTGGGGATTTTGGGAGAAATCTGGTGGAGATAGCGAGAAAGGCCAAGAATGAGGAGAGAGGAAGGAAAATGGGGAGAAAATGTTCTGCAAAATTGTTTTATACCTAGAAATTTTTGCGACGACATTGTCATCACAAATAACTATACCGGTCGTCGCAAATAATTAACAAACGATGTCGTCTGTAAAAGTTCATGAAAGAATATTCTAAAAACACTATTTGCAATGACTTTGTATTCATGTTGTCGCAAAAATGTCCCCTAAATGACACCGTTTTGAAGGATGAGAAGAAGAACATTTTGGAACCCTTATTTACGACAACAAGTATAAAGAGTCGTCACAAATAATTTTTAGGAATCGCCACTTTTGACTTCCTTTTTTTTTTAATGAAATTACTATTTGCGACATTTTTTTCTATGTCGTTGAAAATAGTTTTTGGGAACCTCCACATTTGACCAACTTTTTTTTTTTTTTGAAAATTGAATGAAATACACTATTTCTAACAACAATGATAAATAATCATCATAAATAATTTCCCTTTATAAATATCTATATAATGGGTGCCAGCTGTGAATACTTTACTAATTTGCGATGACTTTGTCGCAAATTACTAATTTGTCGTTGCAAATAGTTATTATTTGGAGTCAAAAACTTGCCTCCACATTTTTTTGGCGGCAAATCAGTGTTTGCAATGACTGGTCATCACAAATAATAGATAATCTTGTCAATATTTTTTGCCACGACGTGTCGTCGTAACTAATCTAACTATAAGCGACGATGGTTTTTACTAAAAACCGTTGTGGAATAGCTCTCTCTACCCCGTATTTAGTGTTAGTTTCGTCTATTTTACGACGATTAAAAAACCGTAGTAGATAATATTTTAGACTGCTAAAATATGAGGAATGGAATTTACAACAAATAAAGTTTCAATGTATGTTAAACATTGTTTTCACCCTGACGAAAAAACAAAAACAGAAACAGAAACAAAAAAATAATATCATGTACGGAAACTTTTTAAGTCATAAGAAAACAATTCTTTTGTCTAGTTTGACTCCAACTTATCGCATTTCGGATTTTGAGAAATGCTAGGATAATTTGAAATATCACCCCTTTTTTTTTCACTCTTTATCTTCTTTTGTTGCCACGTATTCTCTCATTTCTCAAGAAAAAAACCTAATGTAAGACCATTCCTTTTCTTTTTATTTCAACTTTTCCATCCATATAATTAATTACCGCCCACTATCTTTTTAGGGAACATTTGACCCTAATTCTATTACATTGTTTTGGTCTTTTTTGGTAAAGAAACAATTCCATAATACAGTTTTTTTTTTTTTTTTTTTTTTGTCTAGTTATTAAAAATATATAACACAGTACTGTTTTCCTAGCTTAATTTTAGAATTACTATCTAGTTGTAATATGCCTTTTCGTATATACTTTGTGTAAAATCTTTATTGCAAAAACTTGTCACGAAGAATAAGTAACATAATTAATCCCAGTATCTATTTGTTATATATAATATTTTTTTTTTTTCTTGTTTACATTACCTAAAAACTTTACAGAAAAAAAAAAAAAAAAAAACTTTGCAGAAAAAACTTGGAAAAGAAAAGTAATATAAGTAAATTAAAACAAGTGAGCCCAAATATTCGATATACATAAAATCAGTTTTTGTTTCTTAAATGTTGATTAAAAAAAAACTAGTATTATTTTCATCAGATATTTCATGTCCTTTAAACCAAAAAACAAAAAACAGAAAAACAGAAAACAAAAACAAAACAAGTTGTGATAAAACATGGTAATAATTATTTAAAAAAAATGCCAATGTTGAACTAAAAAAGAAAAAGAATGGTCCTTAATTAAGCTTTATATTTTTCTTGAGACATGAAAGGACACATGAGAATTAGAGAAGATAGTGAGTGAAAAAGAGAATGAGATTTCAAATTATCTTAAAATTTGTCATCCCAAGTCATTAATGCTATGTTCGGCAGGGATGAAAATTGGAGGGAAGGAAGAAGGTGGACAGATTTCAAGATTAAAATTAAAAAAACTATGATATTTCGTTGGAGTGATTTTACGAGGGACAGAAAACTGAGAAGGATTCAAAACTTTCGTTGGAGTGATTTTACGAGGGACAGAAAAATGAGAAGGATTAAAAACTTTGTGCAACCCATAATTTTTAAAATCTCCAAAATGGAAGAGAAAAGCTTAGAGAAAACTTTCTCAAATGAAAAAATTAACAAAATTACTAAAACATCATTAAAAGCTTAAAGATAAAAGAAAACATGGAAATATATATATATATATATTTATAGTAATTGTATGAATAAAACATTTTCCTTCTCTGTCAAATAACAATAGGTAACTTTAACTTCTTTCTCCTTATAGATAATACTAAACAACATAAGGAAAAGAACAAAACTTTTCGCTCCCTCTTATTTTTGTGTTTTCTTTTTTTCTTACAAACATTGGCTGAGCCGTTCTTTACTCGATTAAATAACACTAATTCCTTTTTGTTGATGTATTTGGATGCCAGATGATTTGGGGAGCAAAATTCGTCCAAGGAGTACATTTGACGTACACATGGACTCTTGCTGTTGGGCGGTTAAGGTCTTTTGAAGCTCTGCTTGATTTACATCATCTTTTTTTTTTTTTTTTTTTTTTTTTTTGTATGTGATAATTATCAGCTTTTACTTTTAGTCATTTACTCATTTGAGTGTGGTTTGGGAGGTGCTATGCACCGTTTTTTATGTTTCTTACACTAGGATAGAGATCGGCTTTGAGGTCTTTAAGGTTTGCAGTCTGGTATATTCCTTCTCCTAAAGGTTTTTATGGTCGATTTGTCTCATGTGTTTAATTATCTTGTCTTGATTGACTTGCTTGTCTTAGATTGCTTCTTTTTTTTTTTTTTTGTTGGTAAGTTTATGTTGCTTATGTTGCTTGTCCTTGAACTTTGATTTCTTTGAATACAGCTCAAAACTGCATGTATGTGATGTTTGGGTCAAAATTTCAGTGCTACATCAATTAATCTATCATTTTGTCATTTTAGAATGCATTATCTTGTTCTGTTATATATCGGAATATTCAGTTTCCATTTGATTCTGCAGGAAATATGCTTAGATCTGCATGGGATTTATTTATGTTTGTGAATAAAGAAAACATTGGATAAAGTACAAAGGATGATATCATTGATTCTCTAAAACAGTGAATTCTGGGTGATATGTATGATTAATATGAGAAAATAGATACATAGGGATTATTGGAGACATTTCCGTAATTTCTCTCCTTATTAGTGCTTGGAGTTGCTTGTAATGTCTAGCAAAATCCTAGAACTTAAACTCCTTTGTTAGAAAGGAATTAAGTTCAGAATTTTTCTTTATATCACTGTGTTTTGATGGAATGTATGAGTTTTATGAAAACATGACTGTTTTGGGGTTAAAAAAAGTTTGTTGTTTAATTAAAAACTGAAAAGCGTGTTGGTTTTTGAAAACCAATGGCTGCTTGCGGTTGCTATGAAGGAAATAATGACACTTGTTTTAAGAAACAAAGTGTCAAGACCTCATCAGCTGACTAACAAAAAAAAAAAAAGTGTCACAGAGCTTTTTAGCTGGTGTCAAAGAGACTTTTAAGACCTAGATAGCCATGACAGCAAGCAAAACAGGTATCATGGAACTTGTTAGCTGTACACAATGGCGGAGTGAGGGGGGGAGGCCATGGCCCCCCAACATTTTTTCTTTTTCTTTTTCTTTTTATTTTAATATAGTGGGTTTTTTTTTTAATTTTAATATAACGAGTTTGTATATAAATTAGTCTTGGCACACATTAAATATTTTAGGGAGATTTTATTTGCATCCATAATATTGATAAATATCCCCATAATGTCAATAAAGATTTTTAATATATTTTTACCCTACAAGAAAATTACGTTAAAACCATTAAGAATGCTCATAACCCCACATACTTATAAATGAAAATATATTTTTATAAAATAATTAAAAAAACATACACCACATTAACCATAAATGGAAATAATATTTAAAAAACAAAATCCTAACTACATGAAAAAAAAAAATTTATAACTATATGAAAAATCAATGGAGGATTCAACTGAAATAAAAATAAAAAAAGATGTCTCTTAAAAAGCTAACAACTATTGAAATATTTATTTTAAATTTTAAATTTATTAGTATTATGTGTTTTTTTTTTCTTTTAGTATTTGAAATCGATTTTCTGTGGTTTTTTTTATATGATTATTTTTTTATTTATTTATTCTTTCTATTTTCGTTTACATGATTTTATATTTATATACATTTTTTAAATGTAATATGACATTTTTTGGTTTTTGATTTAGACATTACTTGAGTTTTTCTTCTTTACTATTTCCTCTCCTTTTTTTTTAAAAAAGATACTTTAATATATGTTTTCTTTTTTAGAATGAAAATATATATTTTTTTCTTTATTTGGATTTGTTAATTTATTTTTAACAAAATAAATTAAATTTAAATAAAAGTGGGTATATGAGAGGATTAAATGTGTTATTATATAAAAAGTATCTATAAAAGGATATATTTACTATATTTATATTAGGAAGCATTTATTAGGTGATGATATTTTTCAATATTATGGGTGGAAAACCACTCATATTTTATTGGACAAGCAACTTAGATTTTAATAAATAAAATAGTTTTATTAAAAATAAAAATATTAATGGGCCTAATAGATTAATTGAAAAAAACTCTTGGCCTCCCTGTCAATATATCTTGGCTCCATCACTGACTGGACAAATAGGTGCCAAAGAGCCCTCTCTATCTCTGGGATTTCAGAAAACACTAGACAAACCTCTATAAAAACGAACTTCTCAGCCATTTCGAGGGAAAAAAAAAACCCCACAGATCACCCTCCGTAATTTAGCTATTCTCTTACTCCACTCATAACTACTTAGCCATTTCCCTCCTATCTCTTCTCCTAAATAGTAACCCAAACTTATTCCTAATTCCAAATTCCACTTCAAACACCTTCTAAACCTCAAGAACTCTTGTTTTCTCTTTCCTTATCAAAGAAAAATTAAGAACCTATCCAAAGGTTATTGAGCTACAAATCCCAAATATTAAATCACAAATCTTCTTTAATATAATTAATTGCTGATTTTATTTATGGTTTTCATTAGTTTTCAGTTTTTTACATACTTTTTAGCACTTTACATTTCTTGCTATTTTCTTTTATCTTCAATTACCTAGTCATTACTTAATTATTTTCAGTTGTTTAGTTGATTGATCCAATTAGCCAATCTCATTTTTATTTTCTACTTCCAAATAACTAGTCCTATTATTTATTTCTTAGTTCCAGTTAGCTAGTCCCTTATTTACTTTTTAATTCTGTTGTTCTTTTTATGCATTATTAGTTGTTCTATATTAATAGTTTATACGCACCTATGTTATCATGATATAATAAAACATAGTTCAAATATTACCACAAACACTATGTTAGTGTTGGCACAAAACAGTGCGTTATGACACCTTAATATTTTACCGAGTTGCACATATTTGTTGGATCTCGAATTAAGAGTAAACAATTAGCTTGAAATATTCAGCTCTATGCAATCATATGTAGAAATTAACTAACTTCCCAGAAAAAAAAAAAAAAAAAAAAAAAAAAAAAAAAGAGGAAAATCTTGTTTCTCACATATTATCACCTAGCTATGAAACAAGGAAGAATGATGGCCTCCTTAACTACTATAAAAGTAACCGAGTAACATAGAGAAAGAAATGAATATTGGATTCTCCTTACGAGAGCTTCTTTCTTGAAGTAGACTTCTTTGACTTGGAAGATGGGCTTGAGGTCTCCTTGAATGCAGAAGGGCAGAGTTCGCTTACACTGCAATCTCCGCATCGGGGTCTTAGAGGAGTACAAATTGACTGACCAAATCGAACCTATTTGTATTTGTATATCATCACCGAAAGGGAAATTTCAATCAAAAGTCGAAACAAAATCCGAATGTTTTAAGTTGAATTCACAGAAACAATAAGCATTTGAGATCAATCAATCCTTGAACACTAAGTAAACAATTTCTATTCCACCAGTCATGTAGATCCAAACACCCCATACGAATGAGGCCAAAGGAAAATAAAATGTTACAAGGAATCAAACACCAGACATCCAAATAGCCAGATCATTCTGTCTCAAAAAAAAAAAAAAAAAAAAGAATCGAAAGACACACACAACAACAACAACAACAACACTCTTCACCAACTCAAAAAGAAAAATGGAGAACACGGGAGTTCTATCGATCACTCCATCATATGTTTTTATGTGTGTGATTTATGAATATCTCATGTATGCTTCTTCATGCAAATTCGGATAAAGAAATATGCATATATACATATTGAATACGCATGTATCTAGTGGCATGTATAGGAATGTTGCATATATTTCTTGGTACGAAAATTGCAGCGACACAAACCATATTAAAGTTTATTGGAATCCATATTTCCTTTGGTAGCCACATCTGTAGTGCCTCTCTTGTTTCCTCTGGAGTTGAAGTTTTCTAGCGAATAAGACAGAAACGAAAAAGAAAAGATTGGCCCTTTAATGCAATGTTTAATTATGGAACAGTATATATTGTTATAGGCATAGTTATGATGAACTACATAGTAGTTGACACAATAATATTCAAGCTCGAACATACAAAAACTGTAATCACACACGCAGACTTTCAATTGATTCCACCCGATCGAGCGTTTAAGAAAATCAAAGTGTTGGAATAACAAAAGAAAACTTGGAAAATTAGTTTACAATAAAGGAAAATTAAGAATAACTTTATTTTTTTAGGCCAAAGTAACAGTAATTGGATGATAGGAATGAAGAGTTTCGGTCCGAACTCAGAACATATTCATGAGAATGGCAAGAGATAAGTTGTTAAACAATTGTTAACCTCTTTTTACGACCATTGAGGTCTAAGGATAGGATAAAGATTATTCCATCCACATTTTCCCGTGATTAGAGAGAAACAAACTTCGAATGTTAAATGACTTTAGGCCAATCCATTGGTGACGAGTATTTATAAGATCTTGACTAAAATCTTAGCAACCAGTCTATAATGGCGAATGGTAAGCCGAGAGGGAGATTTGGTGCTCCTGGAGGTCTAAGACAAGGAGATCCCCCTATCTTCTTTTCTGTTCATAGTTGTAGTAGATGTGCTACTTGGACCGATGGAGGCAGTGGATGTGGGGGTGGTGGAAGGATTTAAAGTGGGAAGGGTGGGACGAAGTTCCCGTTTCACATCTCCATTTCACATATGATACCCTGTTTCTTCTAGAGGCTAACCTAAAAAATAATCAGACACGTCAACACTAATTATCAGAAATGGTGGAGAATGTGGTGGGCTTTCGTTCTAATAGAATGCAAAGGTTCTATGGAGATGGAGGTGTGTGGCGGTCTCATCACTTGGGATGTTCTGGAGAGAAGTGCTAGAAGTTTTGAAGAAAAAGAAATGGAGCCCATGGCCAATGGATATCTACGAGAAAGAAAAATTCTTAGATTCGTTATAGGCTTCAACACTCGAAAAACAAAGTTTTCGAGGACTTTCCTTTTTCTTGATAGTTCTAAGCTGGAGAGATGTGCTAAGAAATTGAGTGACGTATTGCTTAAGCTGAGTTTATGTTTCTTAGGCAGATTCTATTCGTAATTTTGTTTTATGTTCATGTTTTATGTTGTCCTTAGTATTGTACTGGATACCTTATGGTCTCTAGAGTCTCTGCCTAGTAATTGATCGTTAGCAATGAAAGGTGGTTAAAAAAAAAAAAATACCCTAAAGCAAAACAAGCCGTTGAAAATGCGGTTAGACAATACTATACCGCTGGACTTTTGAGACCCAATATGAGTGAGCCCCCTTTTCTATTTATTTCAAATGAAAAGCCACAAAGGTATCCAATCATGGAATGCGCGATTTACAGAACGGGTTTGTCTAGTTTCATAACCTTAATTAGTAATGAACTCAGTAATAAAGTTGAGATAAGAAAAATGATGTCGGATATAATTAGATTTCCTTGTACATCTTCTTCTTTATCTAAAGTCTAAATTATCTCTTACTTTCTCTAATTTTCTGTCTCTTTCTTTCCCTATTCCCTTTTCCCTTTTCCCTTTCTTTCGTACCGTCCTACCTATGTCTGATAATAATGATGGAAGTCACCTTCAAAGAACTGTCCTAATCAAAATAGAAGAATTTGTCTCATGCACAAAATATTATAGCAAAATTACTATAATCCCTCCTATCCTACAAATAAGTCTTGACATATTTTTCACTTACTTTGCACACTGGAGCTCTTATTTTCATAATATTTACCGTTCCTTTCCTATATTCTGAATAAAGATACCTGTTTCGTGCCTGGCCGTGACACCCACCCAAGTCGATTGCAAATGCGGTGCACATGAGTATCCACACATATGCCTTGAACGTCATTCCAGCCAATATTCATAATCTTAAAGAACATTAAAGCAGACAACTTAGAGAATATGTCATAGTCGTATGCAGATTTTCAAAAGGCAAAAACAGTACTCTGTGACTCTTGTGTCTTACCAAATGTGCCATCTTAGGCCCAATCCCTGGAAGCAAAAGTAGCTCCTCCAATGAGCGAGGAATATCTCCATCATACTTCGTGAGACAAATATTTGCAATTTTCTTCAAGTTCTTTGCTTTTTTCGGATAAAATGCAACCTAAAAAAAAATTGATAATTAGTTAATATTTTCACAGAGTTCCGAATAATATAGATCTAATGCTTCCTTTGGTTTTCCCCTTCAATTTGGACCAAAGAAGGTCAAGGACTATGTCATACCGGGTAGATCAAGTTTTTAATTGTTTCTTCATCGCCTTTGTCAATTGTTTCAGCAGTGAGCAGATCATTTTGAAGGAGACGCTGAAGCGCTTCTGCATTCAAAGGAATTTTGTAAGCATGTAGTTTAAACTTTGAATGGCATAATTACAAATTTGAGGTTATCATTAAGGTAAGAAACTGAATAAGGCATGGTGCATAAAATGTGGACATGCGGATTTTTGTTCGGATAACATGCAAGTTCTGCGTGATCAGAGGTGATAAAATTAAAATCTATATATATGTATCTATACATATATACACACATAAGATTAAAGAAAAAGTGGTGAGAACTTGCCGTCTGCTACATGCTCCCTCGTTAGGCTTGATAAAAATGCACAAACCAAGACGTAGAATCTTCGGTCCTGATTAGTATGTCAAGGAACAGGGAAAAAAAAAAAAAAAGGAATAGTAATGCATCTATACCAAGATCCCAAAAGTTTAACAGACTACCAAAGCATTGATAATTCAGAGAGTAATACCCAAAATTTTAACAAACGAACAAACGGACATAATTGACCTCTGTCAACATCTTGAAGATATACAAAGATAAAAGTTATTCTCTATTTGATACATGGTTTTCTTTTTTTTTTTAATAATCTAGTTAGTTTTTTCATTACTCTATATAAGATTTGATATTTTCCACTACCCTACACCATCCATTTACCTCACAAGTCATTTTCATCTTCAGTGGCAGCTATAAATTCAGGGGAAAAAAAATGTACCTTAGGAGAAAGGCGAATTCCTGCTGGTTCGAATCCTATAGAATCTACGGGCACATCCACCCAAGATATCATTTTGCGAATCCCGTCGAGGACTTTCTCCCAGTTTGCAGGTGGCTGACCTGTGTCAAATCAAATCTTATCTGATTTTCTAAATCCTTCTTAAACTAATATTCCAAACATGGAAAAAAGAACCATCCAAACATATCTAGAAAAGAACTAGAACTTTTCTCATATATGGGTGATATAGATAGATTAAATAAAAGGCAAAAGTAACATTGGTTTTCTATCTTTGATTATGAAATTAAATGCCCGAGCTGGTCGACCTATCGAGAATAAGCAAAACAGGGCAGTAGCTAAAGCAGAACATGACAAATTAAACCGTTAATCTTGTTGCAAATCCAACACGATGTTTTTGGAATTCATCCAGACTTTTATCCCACGTAACGAAAACAAAACACCGGATGCCGTGGAGCAGATGCTCATGACTAAACACGTGATACAAGCAAAAAGTACTAACTCGAATAGGCGGATCCACTACCTTTCTTGCTTGCTAATTCTTCGATGTCGGGAACAACGGTCAGCTGTAAACAAGAAGCTGATCGTGATTTAATTAACGACCGCTATGAATATTCAAATTATTAACATTAAGCATGGTTAGCTTCAAGGAAATGTAACTGAACATTATATCATGGATGAGGCATGTAATAGTACATGAAGATCCTACGAAAGCGATACTCTACAAACTTCGACAAGTTTTGGAAAGTACAGAAGACAAAATATCATGGAAAACTTGGTTCAATCTCTTTAAAAAAAAAAAAGAAAAAAAAATTGAACAAACAAACAAACTTTTTGAGCTGCAAGCAAGAACCTGCAAGTTTTCATTATTCTCAAATGAGGACTAAAATTTCAGAGGCAATGAACTCAATTAAGAAACATATATGCTTTAGTTCTTTAATATTAGAAAGGAAATGTACATAAACAAGAAGGTGTATCAGCATATACTGCAACAAAAAGATAACGAAAATAAAGATACAAATAACGAAAAGAGCTAAAAGGGAAAGTCAAAAGAGCATACAATTCCAAATATGAAAAGTTCACTCCTTTGTAACCACACAAAACCAAGCAATTAAAATACATTTTAAAAAAGTAAACAAATAACCAACCATGAAGTCAGATCATATGAAAACTATACCCATCAGCCAAAAAAAAAAAAAAAAACAGAGTAGCAGAAGCAAGCCCAGATAAAATTTTCTTACAAAATTTATTATGAGAAATGAAAGTTGTTTTTTTTGTTCTTTTTTTAAATTTGATTAAGCTCACCTTGTCGTCAGGAAGAGGAATTGTTTGGACCGTCTCTTTGATTCTCTTTTTCCTGGAGGAAACTCGAAGTTGAGGCGCTGAAACGGCAATGGAGGACTCGCACTCTGCAACATTACAGACATGACAAACCATGTACATAAATATATATATATATATATATATATATATATAAATACACACACAAGACAACACAACTTTAGTTGCTACAATTTCTGGGTGAACAGTGAAGCAACTACCTGGGTTCGGGTCTCTTCTGGAAGATGATCTTGTTTTGTACATTCTTGTCGTTGTTTTAGTTGTTGTTGCTGTTGTTTGTTGGAAATGAGTGGGATTCTAAGTCCAATGCTTCCCAATTGAGCCACTACTGGAACAGCTGAAAAATGCCTTGAACGAAGAGCCAATAACATTCTTCCGCATACCACTTTTTTTCTTTTTTTTGTTCTGTCTTTTTGAGAGAAACAAAAATATATATATATATATATATATATGTACACACACACACACACATGAAAATTAACTCCATTTGAATTTGGTCATGTGTTGCAAAACATGTCCACGACCCTTTTTCTCATACTCGGTGGCGTGGCCATGTTTTGTTCACAAGAGTCTAAAAGCCACATGTCACGTGAGGCGTTGGGGGGGGGGGGGGGGTGGGGGTTGGGGGTTGGTATCAATTTTTTACATTAAACTAGGAGTATAGGACCTTCTTAATTTTAAGATGATATATAACTGCAACTGCTGAGTGGGTGTATTATGTATTTTAATACAGTATATGGTCGATTAATTTAAGAATTAGTTAAATTATAGTTTATAAAAATTTGTGGGAACATTGACAAGTTTTATCGGAGCAAATACAATTTCCCTTTTTTAAGGCAAAGTTTTTCTATATGTGCTTGAAGCTTGTATGCTTGGCGTAGCCGTTAAATTGACAACCAGTGAAATAATTGTTCATCCATTACCAATTTTATAGATGAACAATTTTTTTTTTTTTTATGATGGAGAGCTACGGCAACACAAATTGGTTTTGGTTTTTTTTTTTAATAATTTACTAGTTTTAATAACGCGCTCCGTGCATATGGCAATATATCTAAAAAAAATTATTTCTACAGAGACAAAAAAAAAAAAAGAAAAAAAAAATGTAACTAGATTGGGGTAAATTTAACACTTTTATTATTAACAGGGTATATTAGCACACGCGCACATAGGGGGAAAAAAAAAAAAAAAGTGCCAATGGCAACTGGAGGGGAAAATTTTAAGAAAAGGAAAAAAAAAAAAAAAAGCTTAAAAGTCACATCAAGCAATAAACAAAATTGTTTTGGAAATAAAATAGAAAGAAAAAAGAATAACTAAATCAGTTAAAAAACCAACTAAATTGTTAAAAAAGAGTGATAGGTGTCAATTATTAAGGGCTAAATAAAAAGTGAGATAGTTAGATTGACCAACTAAATCCTTAAAAAAGAGTGATGCATGTCAATTATTAAGGGCTATCTAAAAAGTGAGATAGTTGGATTGATTTTTTTTATTAGATAAAATTTTAAGATTTTGAAGAAAAAATTTTAAGAAGACATAGAAGGGAAAACAAATCATGAGGGGGGGGGGGGGGGGGGGGCGGTCGGGGGAGGATAGTAGTAGCAATAAACGGAGAAGCAAAGAAGGAAACATTTAAATAAATAAATAAATTGACAAAAGGCATGCGGAAAGAAGGAGAATGCATTTGACACTTTTATATATATTATAATACTATATATATATAAGATAAATAAAAAAAATTGACAAAAGGCATGCGGAAAGAAGGAGAATGCATTTGACACTTTTATATATATTATAATAATTATATATATATATAAGTAAGATAAGATAAATGAAACGACACGTTTCTTAGGGCTTGTAATTAAATAGTCTTTCATGAATATACTTACACATAAATTTGACTCACTAGAACATTTTCAATATAATGTTAAATTATCTTATTAATGATAAATTTTGACATTTAAGAAAAATAAAATAAAATAAAAAAAGATGCCCTTCAAGGTTATCGTGTCAAATTCATCATATGCTAAACTTTGTAGCAAGTTTGTCAGGATGCTAAATTTGATATTTGATTGTTATCAGTTGGTCTCTTTAATTTTTCAGGTAATAGTTTTAATATTTTTGGTTTTTAAAGTATTTAAATACTAAAAATTGAGAATAATTATTCTTAATATTCTACTTAAGGTAAATCAATCAAACAGAACTTGATCCAAACATAAGAAAATGAAGTTAGATTTTCCTATTCTTAGTGTGTAGGAATTTGACTATGCTCCTATATGGATTAGATATGATTGATTTAGTGTTAGAAACTTTCTTTACTGACCATTTGACTTTTTGTTAATGAATTGTTTCAATTTCCTTTTCTTTTAACTTACCAATCTTCAACAAGATCATTCCAATACACGGTAAGTCCTTTTTAGGGCTTTATGGTATTAAATTTATTCTTAGTACGGATTCATCTTATCTAATCAAAAAATTTCTAGTTATCTTTTTTCATAAAGATTTTATGCTCTAACATTAAGATTATGAATGTCTGTTTGCACAAGGAGTGAATTGGTGTAACAATAAAGATGTCTTCTCTTCTCAATCATACTCATAAATCGACCATAGCCATTTTAAGACTCGACATAAAGGAATGGTAAACGTGATGGTTTTCTTTTTGTCCAATCCCTCACTTACTAACGTGGGAGACTTTATCCCATATTCATGGATTCAGCGTCAAGAAACTTAATCTACTTTGCTAACATTCAAACATTAGCTAAAGTCATAGCGTAACTTTCTTATTATTAAATTTATCAAAAACCTTGTTATAAAAAAAAAAAGAAAAAAAAAAGAAAAAGAAGAAGAAGAAGAAGAAGAAGAACATCAAAAACACAATCCTACATTCAAATAGATATTATTTAACCAGCAAAAGAAAAATGCTAGAGTTAGCAAGGATCCGGCTCTGTGTTCCTATATTCCTATCCATTTAATGTCTCTCTAACAATACCATGACAGTCAATTAAAAACGTCTTTGTTAATTACAATATCATATTACATTAATTAAAAAATCATCTTACTTAAATATGTATCTTAATATTATTAGAGGGACACGAAAAGTGACATAAATAAATGGACAAATGAGCCAAATCCGCTTAGCACTACAATTTGTTTTGTCCAAACATACTAATTAAACTATTAAACAAAAAAAATAGTCAGAAGAAGTCGAATATTGGATTGGAACGCACACTATCTTAACGACAAAAAAACCACCTTAACTACTAAATAAATACCCGCGTTTTTTCTGGAAAGAACATGGATAGAAGGCAAAATACAAACGCGAAGAGACGGGCATTGGATTCCCCTCATGAGAGCTTCTTGCTTGAAGTAGACTTCTTTGAATCGGAAGATGCGGTTGACGTCTCCTTGAACGCGGAAGGGCAGAGCTCGCTTACACTGCAATCTCCGCAACGGGGTCTTAGAGGAGTACAGATTGATTGACCAAATGTAACCTATTTGTATACCATCACGCAAAGCAAAATTTCAGAAGTTGAAGCAAATTCCGAATGTTTGGATCGTATTCAACGAAACAATAAGCATTTGAGATCAATCCATCCTCGAAAATAAACAAATTTGTGTTCCACTGGGGAAGGAGTATTCTAGGCCAGGAATTTCAAGACTAAATTTTAAAAAACCTTTATTTAAGGGAAAAAGGAAAAATATAAAAGTGACACAAATTAGCTTTGCCATCACTGAGTCAAACACAAGAGTCAAAACCTTCACCGAACTCAAATTGAAAAATCGAGGACACAGGAGTTATATTGATCCCTCAATCGTATGTTTTGCATGCATTCGATTTATAAATCTCATGTGTGCATCTTCATGGAAATCAGATACAGAACAAATTATATTTGCGTAAAGCATATGCATGTATATAGTGTCATGTAAATGAATGGTGCATGTAATTCTTGGTACGAAAATAACAGCGACACGAACCAAAATAGGGTTTACTGGAACCCATAGTTCCTTTGGTAGCCACGCCTGCAGTGCCTCTCTTGTTTCCTCGGGAGTTGACGTTTTCTAGCAAATAAACGAAAAGAAAAGGATTAGTCCTTTACTGCAAATGTTTAATTACCGAACATCAATTTAGGGATAGTTTCATGAACAGCATAGTTGACACTAACGGTGCGTTTGGAAATGAGGTTAAACGAATACAATACCTCTGAACTTTTTAGACCAACATGATTGAGCCCCTTTTTTATTTAGCTATGAGAAGGCAAAAACTTATCAAACATTCGAATGCTCAATTTATGGTATTTGGATATTAAATCTATCACATGCTTCAAATTATTATTCGATACCCTCGGTAACGAAGTCAGTAAAGTTGAGGTAAGCAAAATAATATAGATTAGGATACAGAATAGTTTATGAGGAAGATCAGTACAATATATAGAAATTACTTTTAACTATGATTTGCTAATATCTTAGTTAGAGTTCAGATAGGGTTTCGTTTACTAGGAATTTCCATCATTTGTTTGTTTACTTTCCTAGTCATGTTATAGCCCTTTCTTGTTATTTTCTTTTCTATAATTAGGACTAAAGATTGTCATTACAATGAAGACTTGATTAATAATTTTGAATCTTCAGATTTCCTCTCTATTGTTCATCTTCTTCTCTATTTAAATTCTCAACTCTCTTACTTTCTCTAGTTTCTTTCTCTTTCGCTCCATATTCCCTTTCTTCTCACCGTTCTACCTATGTCAGATGCTAACGGTGGAACTCAGAAGTCATAATATCGAAGACAAAATATGTTACACAAATTAAATATTTTTATCAAAATTCTATAGTTTGTTCTCGCCTATATATCAGTTGACATTTTTCACAAACTCTATTTTCACAAGTATTTCTCAATCCTTATAAAGATACCTGTTTTGTGCCCAGCCGTGACACCCATCCAAGTCGATTGCTGATGCGGTGCACGTGAGTATCCACACATATGCCTTGAACATCTTTCCAGGCAACATTCATAACCTAAAGTATAATAAAAGCATAAGATTTAGAGAATCAGTGGCAAGCAGATTATCCAAAGTGCGCAATACTACTTTGTGTCTTACGTACATAATGCGCCATCTTAGGACCAATCCCTGGAAGTTTAAGCAGCTCGTCTAATGTGCTAGGAATATCTCCATTGTACTTATTGAGACAAATAGGTGCAAGTTTCTTCATGTACTTTGCTTTTCTTACATACAATCCGACCTAAAACAAAAAACCGATATTGTTAATAAAAACACTAAATGCCTCCTTTGGCTTTGTCCTTCAATTTGGAACAGAGCATGTCAAATAATAAAGTCATACTGGGTAAATCAAGGTCTTCATTTTTTCTTCGTCGCCTTTGTCAATGGCTTCAGCAGTGAGCAGATCATTTTGAAGGAGACGCTGAATTGCTCCTGAATTTAAAAGGAATTATGTAAGCATGTAGTTTGAACTTTGAAGGGCATAAAGGTAAGAAACCGAATAAAGTATGGTGCGCAAAAATGTGAAGCATGCATAGTTTAGGTTAGGACCGCATTCATAAGTGGTTACAACATACATATTTTCTAAAACAATATCAGATGACTTCGTAATCTGTTCAATTTTCCCACCAACACCTCAAAATTCATCTAATCAAAACTTTTCTGCACAAAAAAGAAAACAAAACACAAAAAAAAAAAAAAAAAAAAAAACACCCTACGGTATGAATCACGATTGTAATAAATGCATAAAGATAGTTGCAATTACCTTACTGAATTCTTGATTATTTAATGTCATAGTTAGAAGAACTTGGTCCTAATATTGTACAAAAAATAATGATATATATATATATATATTGTAAGAAAAAGGGTAAGAACATGCCTTGTACTATATGATCCCTGGTTAGGCTTGATAGTAGTGCAGCAATCAAGATACCAAATCGGCGTTCCTGATAAGAATTTTAGCAAACACGCAGAGTAGAATTCAAACATTATTAGAATTGCTGATCTCCAAATGAGTAACACATGAATGGTAACTTTTACATGGAATAAATATGAGCTCGCAGAACCAGTGTCATGATTCTAATATTGTTGACACTTCTTTTGTCATATAGATGCCTGAGAGACGATGTTATAGAATTAGAGAAAAAGCTCCAATGCCTAACATAGAATAACCTTATCGTTAAGTGTTTACATAGTCAAAAGCGTATCTGTACTTACATAAGCAGAAGATTATTTTGTTTGCGTTATCTTATATAAAAGCTAAAGCGATGCAAGCAAAAGAATTCTACTTTTTTCCAAAAAATGGTTTGCTGTCACCAAAATTTGACAAGAAATGTGAGAAGAAGGCTAAACCTCTATTATATTGGGAGTATCAACATAAAAAAAAAAATAATTAAAAAAAAAAAAGAAGCCAAAATAAATCTCACGAGGCATTTTCAAATGCACAAAAGTTGTACCTTAGGTGGAAGAAAAATTCCTGCTTGCTCCCATCCCATGTAGTCTGCCGGCGCTTCCCAGGAAATCATTTTTCGAATACCGTCGAGGACTTTCTCCCAGTTAGGAGGAGCTTTACCTGTGTCAAAACAACCCTCTTCTTATTATGAAAACATTCCAAACGTGCAAAGAACTATGAAAACATGTCAAGAAAAAGAACGAGCAATACATCTCCCAAAGTATGCGTGATTAAATCGAGCAGGTACGCAAAGGAGAAAATAACTAAATAAATAGATTGAAAAAATAAAAATAAAAAATACAAAAATAAAAACAGAGGTAACATTGGTTTTCTATCTTCTACTACAAACTATAATCAGCAAAACCAAGCAGTAGCTACAGAAGCCCATAATTGATTAAACCATTTATCTTGTTGTAAATTCAAGACAATGTTTTAGGAATTCAACTAGAGTTCTATCTGACTTATTGAAAACAAAATGCAGGATGGCAGGGAGCAGATGCAAACCAGGAAACATAAGAAAATCGCATGACTAAACACGTAATACAAGCAAGCAAAAGTACTAACTCGAAGAGGCGGATCCACTTGCTTTCTTGTCTGCAAATTCTTCGATGTCGGGAACGACAGACAGCTGTTTACAAGTATGTAATAGTACATAAAGATGCTTTGAAAGCGAAACTTGATGCTCCAACAAGTTTTGGAAATTACAGAAAACAATTTCAATTTATAACGTCATTCAATCTGTCCAAGTTCTTATTATTTCTAAATAAGGACTAAAATTTCAGAGGCAATGAACTCAGTTAAGAAACATAGATCTGTAACAAAAGCACGAAGTGTGGTGAGATTTTTTTTTTTTTTTTTTGTCCCTGAGTGGAAAAACGTAATAAGACTCCTAAGGTATTTAGCACTGACGCCCCCAAACTTATCACCTTTTAGCAATTTGCCCCTCAAACTTTTAGTTTTGACAATTTGCCTCCTGAACTAATCAAATTGTTGCAATGTTCTCCTTATGAATTAATTTTTTATTAAATTAGTCATGAAAAACCTACGTGCACCTCATCTAAAGAAACATCATTTCTAACCAAAAATTTCCAAATCTAATACAAATCCTCTTGTAAATATTCCAATTTCAAATCTTCAATTAAATGTAAAATTAGCGAAAGAGATACATTGCAACAATTTAATAAGTTTAAGGGATAAATTATCAAAATTAAAAATTTGGGAGGACAAGTTGTTAAAGGATAACAAGTTTAGGAATATCAGTACTAAATAGCCAACTTCTAATTCTAAGAAACAAGTAAAAACAACAAGAAAAAGAAGAAAAACAAGTTCGCCCTTATAAAGACATAAAACCAAGCAAAGGAAAGACATTTATAAAAAAATATTAAAGCAATAACCAACCATTAACTATAAAGTCTTGTTTAAATCATAAAGTAATATAACCCATCATCAAAAAAAAAAAACTCATTTTTAGCTAACCTTGTCGTCAGGAAGAGGGGTCTGTTTGAGCCTCTTATTCCTGGAGGAAGCACGAAGTTCAGGCGCTGAAACGCCATTGGAGGACTCGGGTTCTGCAACGTTAAACACATAACAAAGATAATAATGTAAGTAATGAGAAGCATGAAAAAAAACGACATACAACTTTTTAGTTCCTAAAATTTCTGGGTTTTTGGTTCCGACCTGGTTTTGGGTCTCTTCTGGAAGAAAATCTCGTTTTGGACATTCTTGTTGTTGTCGTTTTTCTAATGATGACTATTTTGCTTCTCAGTTGCTGCGCCAATGGAATAGCAGAGAAGTACCTAGCGGGAAGCGCCAAGAACATTCTCTTGCAAACCTCTTTTATTTATTTATTTATTTATTTACATATCCACACCCACACATAGTTTTTGTTTTTTTTTTTTTTCCCCCCTGGAAAATAATGAGAACAAGAAGTGGACGGTTGGGAACTCTTGTTTTTCCCGTACGGAGAAGGATACGAAAAGTCGACCATCGGATCAAAGCATCAGCGGCTCAAAATAGTGTTCTGAGGGAGACAAATATAGAAATGACTACGTTTGATCCAGTGTTGCAAAAGATGTCCACGTCCCTGGCTCATACTCGGTGGCGTGGCCCAATATTTGTCCACAAAACTCTCTAGTCACGTCACCATTCTGACAATGCTTTATAGTGTCTGTGGTCCTTAATTAATGGCAAAGCTAGCAAACCGTAAAAGTATAATAAATAAAAAAATAAAATAAAATAAAAAGATAGCAAACCGTGCCCTTTTCTTATTAATTACAAAAATTTACCTCATACTATGGAGCACTCCTAGAATGGGGTAAGTTTTGGATAGTGTAAAATTATTCACCTTTTCATTTCAATCTAAGAGATGAAAAAGGATAATGATCACCAAATTAAAATAAATCATCCCACATAAAATTACACCCACCTTATCAGATTAAACAAAAAAAAAAAAAAAAGAATTCCGGGGTCCTAACAACTACTAGCGAGAATGCCGGGATAACCCTGAGAGACCAAATCAACATGAAGTGGCACGAGGAACAAATAGGGACGAGGTTTGGATGGCATCGACGACAAGGGGAGGCCAAGGATGGATTTACAAGGAGCTTGGTGCCGTAATTAAAATTTAAAAAAAAAAAAACTCACGTTTAATTACAAAAATTCTCCTTAATTATAAGTCTTGTAATACTTTACCCCTCATAATTTTAAAATGTAACATCCGTACTAATAATTATGCATTTAGTATCTTGACAACTATGTTTAATGTTTCTACTATTTTTCGCCCTTATAGTAAAAATAATTCACACTGACGAACGAATGTTAAAAACATAGTACGTCTATATGTGTCTACGATATAAAGGAGCAAACTTTATAGAAGGAAACTTGAAGAATCTCATGAAATGACTTTGAAACAAGAGGGAAAAAAATTGAAGAGTAATTATTGTGTCATATTTTATTGTTATGGGTTGAAGAATATTGTCATATTTTATTAATATCTTTAAATAATAAAATGTGCGTTTAAATTGAAATTTTTGCAAAAAAAAAATAAATCCCCGAGTTTTTGGACATTTTATGGACATATTCAAAAATATTCACAGATATTTTTGATATTTTTTTGATATTGTGAATATTTGATGGATACTTTGGAAGAAATATCCCTCCGTTATTTATATCGAGACTTCAAAACATGAATAATGTGGTGAAAGTATTGACGTTGTCGTGGACATTTTCATCACTGTAAGTGACAAAGCACTTGATGCACTTGACAAGAAAACGATAGGGGGAAAAAGGTTAAGGAGCAAAATGCACTAAAACTTGAGTTTTTTACTACCATAAATGAACAGAGAAGGCACATTCACTCTGATTTAGGATTGGGATTATATTTAGGATTTAGGATTTAGGATATATATTTAGGATTAGGATTTGGATAGGGTGAGAAAAGCTACTCAAGATAGGGTGCGTGAGAGAGCGTAGAGAAAATATGAGAAAATATAGAGAGAAGAAAAAGCGGTAGGGAAGTCTCTAAGTTAAAAAATAAATACTAAATTGCTTATTTAATACCTAAACTTTTAATATTATGCAACTTTGGTCCCTGAACTTTTTTTCGTAGCTAAAATGCCCTGAACTTTTAAAATGTTGCTACAATAGTCCTTTTCATTAATTTTTGAACGGAATATGTTAGTAATTTGATCAAAAAGTGTTATTAACTATGGATTCGTTCAAAAATTAACAGAAAAGACTACTGTAACAATGTTTTAAATAGTATATGATTATCTCAGCTACCAAAAAAAAAGAATAGAAAATACCCCTAAACTATTAAAATATTACAATAGCCGTTTATGTTAATTTTAAACGAAATCTATTAATAATTTGATCAAAAAGTGATGTTAAATTCCGTCCAAAAATTAACATAAAAGAATATTGTAGCAACATTTTGATAGTCTAGGGACATTTCAGTTATTAAAGTTCATGGACCAAAGTTGCACATAATTAAAAGTTTAGAGACTGACCTAACAATTTGCTCAAAAATAATTAATATCACCTTCAAAAATATATATATATATATATATATGTATATATAATTATACTCTTCTCTTAACTTTTGTATATTCCCTTGAGTTATTTTTTTTTAACTTAATATTTTACCTTATATTTGTATACCACGTTATTAGTATGAAGCTCTAGTTATTCTTGCACTTATTGAAGTTAAATTTATTGGTTATTACAATTTTATATAATATACCACGTTATTAGTATGAAGCTCTAGTTATTCTTGCACTAATTAAAGTTAAATTTATTGGTTATTACAATTTTATATTTGTTGATCGGGCTCAATAGGGCTGGTAGTCTTCGGCTGGCTGGTGGTGATTCTAATGTGACCAGACCAGATATGTTGGAGAGGTGGAATAAGAACTAAGACAGGGCCTCTGTCATGTGTTGGGTCGATTGACCAATAAGGATATCAAGGAAGGATGGTTTGTAGGACGCAAGAACAACGCCACCTATGACCGATGGACTTTTATTTATTTTCTTTTTGAATTTTCCTCTAAAAACTTTATACTTCTCATTTTCCCCTATTAAGGAATTGATTATTCCAATACAGAACCCCTTAAAAGATATAGGTCCCCGTAGAAACAATAAATTGACTCCGTCACTGTCTGGACGTTTTTTATTGTCAAACGCGGAATGAAACTTTATCAATGAAGATCGCTAGAACGATTGCTTCAGACCAGTATAGTTTTTACATTTTGCCATTACGTTAAAAATAAAAAAAAAAATTTAAAATGAACAATTAGCTTTTGCTTTTGTTCGATCCCATCCTACATCCTGGAAAGAGTAAGATTTCAAGAAACTTTATCCACTCAGCTAACCTTCAAAAATTAGCTAAAGTTACAACAACACTAATTTCTCATAATCATAAACTTCCTCCCAAAAAAAAAAAAGGTGACAATGTAGGAAAAAAAAAATAAAGTCCTACATTCAAATTCATAAAATAAACAAACAAATAAATAGATTGTTCTTTGAATAGACATTGCATTATGAAGGTGCTAAGACGAAAAAAAAAAAAAGAAATTGGAACAAATAAGAAGCCAGACACTGACCTTGTGTTTCTGCCCCATAATATGTTTAATAAGTAACTTAAAAATGATATGTATCGTAGAATAAAAATTAATGAACCGAATAGTTGATGACCTGTTAGGATAGAGCTCGCAGAATACATTACAGGTGATACCGTTCAACCAAAATAGCCGAAAAGCCACAATTCTCCTATATTTATCAGCCTAGCTATGAGACATGGTGGAAGAATATGATAACATTCTTAACTGCTATATAAATACCTGAGTTTTCCTGGAAAGAGCATGTACAGAAGGCAAAAGGAATATTGGATTCCCCTTAAGAGAGCTTCTTTCTTGAAGTAGCCTTCTTTGACTTGGAAGACGGGCTTGAGGTCTCCTGGAATGCCGATGGGCAGAGTTCGCTTACACTGCAATCTCGGCATCTGGGTCTTAGAGGAGTACACACTGTCTGACCAAATCCAACCTATTTTTATAGCATCACACAAAGGGAAATTTCAAAAGTTAAAGCAAAATCTGAATATTCGAGTTGAATTCCAAGAAACAAAAAGCATTTAAAATAAAATAGTGTAGGGAAAATAATCTTGGCTAGGAATGCAAGACTAACACAAATTCTACGATGAATCTTTTATGCAGTGAAGAAATTTTAATCCCATTTTAAGAGGAAAACAGAAAATAAAGAAAGTGACAAATTAGTTTCACCACTGAATCAAGTACCAACATCAGGATAGTCAGATTGAAAAATTAAGCACACAGGAGCATATCGTGTGTTTTTATGTATGCATGATTTACTAATATCTCATATGTGATTCTGCATTGAAATTTAGATTGACAACAAATTCATATCGGCACAATGCTTAGGCATGGATAAAGGGTATAAATGGTGTGTTTCTTGGTGTGCAAATAATAGCTACACAAACCAAAAGCGGGTTTATCGGAAGCCATTCTTCCTTTGGCAGCCACATCTGCAGTGCCTCTCTTGTTTCCTCGGGAGTTAAAGTTTTCTAGCAAATAAGACAGAAAAGAAAAGAAAAGGATTAGCCCTTTAATGAAAATTTTCATTATGGAACAGCAATTTTAAGCATAGTTTCATGAACTACATGGTTGCCCCTAATACTCAAGCTCAAACATATACATATACATATATATATATATATATATATAAACAGTATGCAAAAGCAGGTTTTCGATTACTTTGTTAAACTTTTGAAATCAAACCGTGAAAAGTAGGCATAAAAAAGGTAAATAATAAAATCTGAA
This sequence comes from Ficus hirta, assembly GCA_038430175.1. Taxonomy (NCBI): domain Eukaryota; kingdom Viridiplantae; phylum Streptophyta; class Magnoliopsida; order Rosales; family Moraceae; genus Ficus; species Ficus hirta. The sequence goes on along the minus strand of CM076593.1, from coordinate 1,325,453 downwards.
TATCCAATTTCTTGAGCACAATTCTCTATTTCTTGGAAGGGGTGGCAGGGCCAGAATATTTTGTCAATTGGGCCACTGTGGAAAAAATAAGAGAGATGATTTTAGTAGATAGGAACATAATTACAAATTAAAATTATTAAGTGGCTACACAAGTAAAATTTTTCACATAATCTGATAGCACAACTTGAAATTTTCAAAATATTTAGGTTTAAAAGTTGAAACTTCAAAAATTCACTCAACCATGAGTGGCTTTGCCGCGACTTGGAAGATAGAAACGAAGAATTTCAGGTCAAAACATAATCATGGGAATGGTTTCACGCATTAAATATAGTTCCAAAATTATGTACTCTAATCCACCCTTGCCTACAAATCACTTGACATTTCCAAACTTTACAGACCGATTACCGAAGCTCTTATTTTCATATTTCTCATTCCTTAAACTTAACTCCAAATAAAGATTACCTGTTTTGTGCCTGGCCGTGACACCCACCCAAGTCGATTGCAAATGCGGTGCACATGAGTATCGACGCATATGCCTTGAACATCATTCCAGGCAACATTCATAACCTAAAGCAGAATAAAAAACATAAAATCTAGAGAATCACAGTGGCATGCTGATTTTCCAAGGTGCACAATAGTACTTTGTGTCTTACCAAATGTGCCATCTTAGGACCAATCCCTGGGAGCAAAAGTAGCTCCTCCAGTGAGCGAGGAACATCGCCGCTGTACTTCATGAGACAGATATTTGCAATTTTCTTCAAGTTATTTGCTTTTCTTGTATAAAATCCGACCTAAACAATAATAATCAGGGCATAAAATTCACAAAGTATCATCTATCGCACCGTCACAAGGTGAAAAAAATTTCTAGGGCACAAGGTTGATATTACCAAAACATGCTTCTTTTGGGTTTGTCCTTCAATTTGGATTAAACCAGGACATAAGTCTGACGTAGGACAGTAGGAACGAAAGAGAATAACTTTCAAACAAAAAAAGAAAGAGAAAAGGAAGATGATAGGAACCCGGAAATATAGATGTATTATTGACTCAAAATGAAAATACAACAATGGAAAATAGGAAGATAACCGAGGGAATTGGAGGTCCCCCAAGCCTCCCAATGGCCTCTGCCAAACCCTCACAATTACAGAATACTCATTCTCCTCCCTCTCAGTAGCCCTTCTCCCCTTTATACTAACTATCCTAATTATTCCCTCCCACTAATACTCAGCTACTAACACTATTATTTAGCTACTAACAATAGGTTCCTAAGAGAAGGAGAGAGAGAGAGAGAGAGAGACAATAGAGAAGAAATGTGAATGTTCAATAATATTAATCAAGTCTTCCTTCCAATTACAATCTTTAAACAAATTCAAAGGGGAGAAAAATAAAAACAAAAGAGCTTACCAAAATAGCTTTCCAAAACTTATTCATAGCTTTCCAAAACTAATTCAGACTGTAGTAAAATATTATGAATGTAAAGTGAAAACTACCACATATTTACTATATCCACCTTCCTTATAATGCTATTCTTGTTCCTCATAAAATCATACCGGGTAAATCAAGTCTTTTATCGTTGCTTCATCGCCTTTGTCAATGGCCTCAGCCGTGAGCAGATCATTTTGAAGGAGACGCTGAATTGCTCCTGAATTTAAAGGAATTACATAAGCATGTAGTTTGAACTTTTAAGGGCGGTAATACAAATTTGAGATTATCGATTTCAAAAGATTAATAAATTAATTTAAAAATAAACCTAGAATATGAATCATGACTGTCAAGAAATACTAGGCAATGATACATGCAAATGAATAGTTTAGTAATCAATTATTAATCTTAATTGAATTTCCTAATTGAATTATTGATTTTAAAATGTTTAAGGTTAGAAGAACTCGGCTGCAACTCTGTATCAAAAAAAATTATATATATATATATATATAGTGCGTATAAAATGAGAACTTGCCATGAGTAACATGATCCTTGGTTTGGCTTGATAAAAGTGAAGAAACCAAGACAGCAAATCTTCTTTCCTGATTAGTATATATCAGCGAACAGTTAATGCATCTATACTATGGTCCCAACATGAAAATAGAAGTTTAACATAATAGCAGAGCATCGATAATTCAGAATGCACCAGGGAGAAAATCTTAAAGTTTTTACAACTTCTAATCTACCTCTGTCAACATTACAAAGATACAAAAACGTAAAGTTTTAGCATACATGCTAAATAAAATAAAGACCCGTGCCCGATTTTAAGCCAGAGGCAAGAACCATAATAGAATTCTTAAGCTCTAGAAGACTGACACCATGGATGGTCACTTTTACGCAGAACTAATGTCGAGAACACGACACAAAATATCTGAACCAGATACATGCACAGTGTTGATGCAAGAAAACTAATCACATGAAAAGCGTTACTTTTCGTGTGCACGGGTTCAAATAGACCTTTCGCAAAAATTTAATGCAGGGACTGGTCCAGATGGGAATTGGTCAAGATTCAAAAATGCGATACAGAACTGAAGGCTGAGGTAGGTATTTTCATGCTATGACTAGTCTGCTTTTCAACAACTTCGATCAGACAAGCTCCATGATAAACTTATTACAGAGATTATTTGGAGAAAACTGCTTGATAGGCTTGGACAAGGGAGAGGTATATCTGGTTAGTTGTCTGCTTTATAGTTCATTTTACTTTTTCCGCTCTTGTTGCGGAATGTATGTTTTGAGTTAAATGCTTCAAAGTCTTCAGTCGAAAGCAGAAGAATTGTACTTTTCTCCAAAAATGGTTCGCTTCACCAAAATTTGACAACAAGTTATATGAGAAGAAAGGATAAATCTCCAGTCCATAGGAATTATCGACAACAAGACCTGAGGCAAAAACAAAACAGAAAAATGAAGCCACACTAAAGATAATTAAAGCCTAAAACCGTAGCAATACAAAAGAATACTCTGCCTCAGGTGTATTCTTGGAGATCGACAAAATAAATACATATATATATATATAATATTACTATGCTGCCACAGTGAAGCAAATGGAATTTTTGACAAGGGACTGCATGTAAATTCTAGTAATATATCAACTTTAATTGTTGTTTATATATATATATATATTATTATTATTATACATTTGACATCTCCACTACACTACACTATCCATTTACATGACAAGCCATTTTCCGATGAAAATGGCAGATGTAAATTCGGAAAAATCTACCTTAGGAGGAAGAAGACTTCCTGCTTTTTCACATCCCATAGTATCTACTGGCGCATCTTCGGAGGACCTCATTTTGCGAATGCCTTCAAGGACATTCTCCCAGTTAGGAGGTGCTTCACCTGTGTCAAATCAACCCTTTTCTAAATCCTTCTTAAACTAATAATCCGGACATGCAAAGAACAACGAGAACATACCAAAACAAGTATCAATACTTCTCACCAAATATGAACCATTGCACTGAATAAGTATGTAAAGAGGGAAAAAAAATAGATACATAAATAAAAATAAAGCAGCAGTAACATTAGTTTTCTATCTATAGTAATGGTAAGATGTAAAAACAAAATAAATAATAATTAAAAGAGAGAGAGAGAGAGAGATCCAAGAAGGAAATTGGGAAGTTTTAAACCCTCTTAGTCATCTGACATTTTCGATTAACTAGACGTAACAAATCCAGTAAGAAATGAGAAAAGGAGTAAGGAGCCCGGCAAAAGAATATGTCCAAATCAATATTGCAGATACGTACATAGTAATTTATGCATTTATTGTTTAAATACCATTGATTTATATGCAACTAACTGAAATGTGGACCCGATTGCAACCTTCATAACACAAATTAGCACTTGGAAAGGCTAATACTCTTGATGTGGTGCAAAGGAGATGGCTCTATGCCTGCATAATTGTCCCCTTGATGTGTTTTGGGCAAAGGATGCACGAGACGATGAAGAAAAATTGGCCCTAGGGAAGATTATTAGAGATCCCCAGATCAGCAGTTCTTAGAGAGATTGCTTACTCTCCTTTTGCTTAGAAATTCCATGACTTTATCCAGTCAATTAACCGCCTATAAAACTGTCTGACAGACCTCAACTAACTAGCATAACTAACTCCACATCATTAATACACCCTAGACACAAAAGACAACGACAGACTTCTGCCACGACATTCTTTTATTTCTGCTGACATATTTGTAATGAACCAGAGGCTATCATGTGTGTGTGCCCATCTAAAATTTAATTTCCGTTGATGAGTGCCAATAAATGATAAGATTTTATTCGTGAGTACTGTAACTTAAGCTAACACATCAGTTCTTTGAAAGCCCCATCATAAGAGGCAATAGTATTTGCTTCGAACATACAGTTTGCAGTAATAAGATGCTTTGGCAGTCACCTCTTGGCCTAACGAGAGGAGAAACTTCAGCTTCTGCCACCAAATCATCAGATGCAGTTTGTGAGTTTTCTGCAGAACCAATTACAATAAGAATTATATGGGAAAAGATTCGTTCTATATAAACTAGTGAGTTGGATGCATGGGTGAGTGTGTACATACAAATGCATGTATGGGTGACAGAAAAGAGATTTTTTTTTTTTTTTTTTTTCAACAATAGCATATTACGTGGGGGGCTTTGTCCCGAAAAGAGCAAAAGAATGGGCTGGACATGCCTTAGGTGACGATGTCTGCAAGTTTATTTAGAAACAAATAAAACCCAAAGAGCGCCACGAGCAACATAAGAGGAGAGGGACAGAAGAGAACCATTTTTAAAAAAGGAAGCAACATTAAGCGATGAATTGTTCTTAAATTATTGTTTCTATGGGCTTCAAAAATATTCCTTTGTTTGGTTTGTTTGTGTTGGAAAAACTTTTATAACATAGTTTGTTTTCCTATGTTGTTTGGTAGTCTTCTTTCATTTTTGTGATGATTTCTAGTTCCCTTTTAGTTTTGCTCGTTTAGTAGTCATTCCAGTTCAGGATAATTATAGTCGATGCAACACAACTAATCCCAAAGTGTCTATTCAAATTAGCAAAAACTAAAAAACATGAAGTAATTTCCCAAGTTGGTCAGCTTATCTATAATGAGCAAAACCGAGCAGTACCTTAGACCAGCACATAATGAATAAAGTAATATTTAATCAACCACAATGTTTTAAGATTTCATTTAGACTTTTATTGAAAACACAGGATGGCCAGTAGGAGATGCAAACCAGTAAATATAGGAAAATGTCATCACTAAACACGTTATACAAGAAAAAGTACTAACTTGAGGAGACAGATCCACTTGCTTTCTTGTATGCAAATTCTTCGATGTCAGGAAGGACAGACGGCTGCGTACAAGAAGCGGATCATCATATAATTAACGATGAAAACTCGAAAGTCTTATCAACAAGCAAGATTTAGCTTCAAGGTAAATGTAAATGACAAAAAAAGTACTAATAAGTAACCAATTATACATGAAGATTCTACGAAATTGATATGAGACTTCAAGTTCCTCACTAATAACAAGTTCCTCACTAATAAGAACTTAACTTCAGATGCAAAGGACTCAATTACGATTTTGTTTGGTATGAGGGAAAAGTGGGATAAGGGAGAAGGGGTCAGGGGATTAGTGCAGTGGACTTGGTTACGAATACTTTTGTTAGGAAAGAAAAGCGGTGGGAATGAATTCGGTGAGGAATATTACACAATTTGAAAAGAAAGGTCCTATTCTTCATTTCCTCAGCTAGGTTGTATATTTTTCTTTCCTTCATACCAAATAAAGCCTAAGAAAGATAGCTGTTGAAAAAATTAAAGCTTTCTTTTGAAATAATAGAAAGGAAATGTACAACCAAGAAGGGGTGCTAGCATTAACTGTAACAAAGGCAGAAAACTTAATCAGATCTCTGTTACTAAGAAACAAGTATAAAATATATATCTATACTTATATATGAAAATAGCTAAAAGGAAAAGCTAAAGATCAAGCAATTCCAAATGAAAATGTTCACTCCATAATTGTACTGACATAAAACAAAAAAGCAGATAAAATGCATAAATAACAATATTAGAAAAGTAATAATAAAAATATAAAGTCATGTTTAAACCAAATATAACTATACCCATTCAGAATTCCCAGGCCAAAAAATAAAAATAAAAAACAGTCACACAGATTTTTTCTTTTCAAACTTATTCTCAGAAATGAACGTTCTTTTAAGAAAAGAAAAGAGAATAAAAATATATTATCACACTTTCTTCTGGTGAAGAAGAGGGTTTGGTTGGAGCGTCTCCTTGAGTCTCTTTTTCCTGATGAAAACACGAAGTTCTGGCACTGAAACTCCATTGGAGGACTCGGACCCTGCAATACAAGATCAATATTGAGAATGACAAAAGTGAGAGAGAGAGAGAGAGAGAGAGTTTGAGATAATTTCCTCTCTGGGTTTTTGGTAAACCAAATGAAAGAGATAGACATGAAAGCGAAAACCTTCAAGCAGGAAAAAAAGAAGAAGAAGAAGATATGAAAGCGAAAACCTTCAACCAGGAAAAAGAAAAAAAAAAAAAAGGAGATATGAAAGCGAAAACCTGGATTTGGGTCACTTTTGGAAGAGAATCTGGTTTTAGACATTATTCTTAATCCTGTCGTCGTTGTTGTTGTTTTGCCAAGGATTGTGATTTTGACTCTTGTTATACTTTCCAATTGCGCCAATGAATTAGCGAAGAAGTGCCTCGGGGTAAGAGCCAAGCACATATTATTCTTTTGAAAACTTTTTTTTTTTTTTTTTTTTCGATGATCCAAATTGTTGAAACCTTGTGGACACTAACAGGGGTTTTGACGGATCCTTTATTTGTGTCAATCATTCGTGTTTCTTCAAATAATATTATAATATATGTAAAATTAAATATATATTTTTAATTAATGTGTCATAATATTATTAAAATGATATGAAGAGAACATAGGAGTTGAATTCGGGGATAAGAAAAAAATAATGGGATATTTAGGTATTAAATAAATGATTTTTTTTTTGTCTATGTTTGATAAAAAGGAAAGAAAACAAAAAGGAAAGGAAAAATGAAAGTGAAAAAAATACAAGGGAGATGATAGATTTTCATTTTCCTTTATGTTTTTAGTATCATAGAAGGAGAGAAAAAAAAAATTGTGTAATTACTATTTTATTTATAAAAATATATTATTTTGTTTTAAAAGCAATGATAGAAAAGTAATTTTAATAGTTATAGTATGGATTTTAGTCTTCTTTCACATTTAAAATGATTAAATTTGTGGGTCTCATTTTATTTTTTCCACCCATTTTTCCTTCTCATTTTCTCTTCCTTCCAACTAAACAAGTCAATATAATATTTTTCATCCAGTAATACTTTCCCCCACTTCCTTCCTTCCACTTTTCCATCATACCAAACATAATATTAAAGAATTTTTTTAGCCCTCATTTGAAACAACAACTATGCACGGAGTTTTGACTACTCAATTTTAGAACTCTCAAATCTATATAACGATGGTAATATTTTTCGGGGAAAAATCAATTAAATAGCATAATTAAAGTTTGAGATTTAACGAAAAGGACATCTTGGGTTGTTGATAGAGTGCAAACTAGGAAGTAAGAAAGTTGTAAATCCATGTGTCAACCAATGATTAAAATTCTTCCAACTTTAAAAAGAGTGAAGGGAAAATTTTGATAGAGTAAATGATATGTAAAATAATTATTATGATTTAGTGTTTGGTGCTAAAGTTTGGATTATAGAATTTGGGTTTGGATTGATTGTGTATTTATTGAGATATTTAAATTGCTTGAGTTATAAAGTGTAAAAATTTGAAATGTATTTAGAAAAAAATTAATATGGAGCTTGTTTCATTCGTCTCAAAATTCTATGTAATTTAAAAGGAAAAAAAATCATTTTATTTGGATTTGTCTATGTAAAATTATGAACTTTTAAAATTTGAGTTACAAAACTATGTGAATAATAAAACTGAGAAAAAAAGATAAAAAATAAATTATAATTATATGATTTAGATTGTTAGTCCAAATAAATAAATTACTATATGTCCTTTTATTTATACAGTAAGAATTATTACTACATACTAAAAGGATGCAGGTTGTTACTGTTCTTGGAACAGTGTATGGACAATTTTGCCTCTTGATTCATGTTGTTTTTTCCCTGTAGCTACAGTGACCAGACATATTATCCTTTTCCTCTTATTGCACGGATGGATCTGCCCGCGGTCAGTATTGCTTTTTATTCTCAATACAGTAAACTGTCGGTTTTGCCCTTGGAATATGTGCTTTGACGATTTCATCCTTCTTAGACACACTGAATCTGGGTTTCTTCACAGTGGATGAACTTTTTTGCCCCTGCAACACTAGGATTTTCTCTCTTTCTCTCTCTGCTGCTCATTCTCTTTCCTTTCTTTCTCTCTCATCTGTTTGCTCTCTCTCTCGGTTTCTTTGTTTTCTCCATATCCTAAAATTTGATTTGTGTTTTTCTTATCGACGGTTTGTTTTTTGCTCTGTATTGTCTTCCCCTTATGTTGTTGTTTGCTTTTTTCTCTTTATTTCCCTGTTTTTTTTTCCCATTGATTTTTCGTTCTGAGTTTTTCTTTACATTGTTCATTTTTTGTTTGGGGGTTTTTTTTTCCGAATCTTAAATTTTGTTTTGTTTTTTGTTTTTGCTTTTGTTTTTGTTTTGTTTTTTTTTTTTGTATTTTTCCTCTCCTTGGTTTGTTTTTTTCCCTTATCCTTTTCCTCTTTTGTTGTTATTTTATTTTTTCCTCCTTTTTTTTTTTATTTTTTTCCAGTTTTCCCCCATGGTTTTTTCCTCCGATTTTGGTTCTTCAACTTTAAATTTTAAATTTTATTTTGTCGTTTTTATTAACAATTGTTTTGGTGACCTTTTTTTTTTGTGTGTTTTTGTATTTTTTATTTTTTGGGGTTTGGGTTGGCTTTTGTTGGTTTTGATTTTTTATCCCTATTATTACTAGCAGGATTTTTCCCTGCGTGTATATTAGTGGAGAACTTTTTTTTTTTTGGGTATGTTTTTGGCTATGGATTTTTTTTGTTCCTACATGTTTTTCCGTAATTTTTTCCCTTTTTCCCCCAAGTTTTTGATTGATTTTTCTTTTTTGTGTTTTTTTATGGTTATTTTTCCTTCTGCGTGTATGAAATCAGAGAAAAGTATTTTTTGTTTTATTTTTGTTTTTTGTTTTTTGTTCTATTTTTGTTTTTTGTTCTTCCTGTTTATTATAATTGTTATTTTTGTTTCTTGCATTTGCATGATAGGAGAAAATCTTGAGAAGTGATGAACAGGAAAAAATTTTAAAAAAAAATTATGTAAACTCTGGAATTTGTTGTATTTATTTTATTTTTTAAAAGTATACATAAGTTGTTTTTCATTTCTGATTTTTGTTATTTTGGTTTTGTACATTATGTTAATAATGCTGGGAAGATGGTGGATTTGGAATGTGTAGTGGAAAATTGAAGTACTTATTTGTGTGATATTTTGGTCTTTTGCATTTTCTCTTTTTTCCCCTCCCCAAGGTAATATTTTGTTTAGCTTGGTTTTCAAATTTTATGACTTAATTGTTGTGTTTATGGTTTTTTGTTATTTTTAAGCTTGCCATTTGCTTTTCAGAAGATATTTTATTTGTTAGTTATATTTGAAAGAATTGTTATATTTTCTTATTTGTACTGTTTAGTCAGATTTGAATGAATTATTAGACTATCTTATTCTTTAGGTTTGTAGACTTCTTATGTTGTTTCTTAACTACTGTTTTTGTTCTGAGATATGTTGTTTTGGTTTCTGTTGATTTGTCCCATACATTTTAATGCTTCTAAACAATCTTTTGTGGTCTGTAATTGTCCTATTTCTGGTGATTTTGTGATTTATTATTTACTTTCTTCAGTTTGACTGCCTTTTTTACACTTGCTACTTTGTTTTTAATGGTTCTGGGCTACGGTTTTAGATCCGTAATATACTGATTTACCCAAACTCTGTAAATTTTTTTATGACTAACCACATTTTCCTCAAATATTTGACTAAGATAACTCTGTTATTTGTGTGATGTTTCTGCTTTTTCTCCTCACCGACCTTTTAGAAAAAAAAACCTTAATATTTTATTTTACATTGAGATAATACTATTATTTGTGTGATGTTTTTGCTTTTTATCTTCACTGAACTTTTGGGGGGAAAAAAACTTTTTATTTAACATTTTTTATGTTATAAATAGTCTGTTTCTTCATTTGCTGCTTTATTCCTATGTTTAATTATTACTTCCTCTGCAACACTCTCTTAAATACTCTGTTTGTAACCGTCTCTTAGCTATTACTATCTCACAATACCCTCCTATTTAATCTCCTTTCATTCTTTTTTAATTGCTACCATAATTTTCTTATTCCTTCCTCTGTTACTTTCTGAGAACTTGGTTTAATCAATTGTCGTTTTTTGTGAAGAGAGGCTTTTTGATTAAGATACTATTCTTATTTATGTCTGTTGACTGTTATTGTATGTTTTTATTTAACTGGTTTCGGTTTCTTTGTTAAATATATATCCCTTTTTTTTAATTTTCTATTTATTTGTTCCTGTAATATTTCTTCCTTTTCACCACTGTTCAAGTATGGCTATTAGTATACTATAAAAGGATTTGGGTTCATTATTTTGTTCTCTTCGTTAGTCTCTGTCTCTGTTTTTTTAATATGGTGTGACCAACTCTGTTTTCTTTAAACTTTTATTTGTGAGTATTTTGTTCATGTTACTGTTATGATATATTAGATGATTATGAAACAAGATTTGGTAGCTTATTTGATTGCTATAAATATGAGGAAATCTGACTCTATTTTGTTTTCCGGTTTACATATATGTCTATATGAAATTGTTTTCTCACTGTTATTGTCATTGTTTTTTTTTAATTGTTTTTTTATTTTTCTCTGTTATAAATAGTTTTCCAAATAATTTTTATATAAAGATTTAATTTTGCTATGATAATCTCTATTTTGGTATATATACTAATACATATACCAGATGCATTATTTGGTTTGGGATATGTTGATGAAAATGATATTATTGTTATCATTTGTTAAAGAATTATTAAATATGATTTGACAGTCTTCAATAATGTTATCAATGTTTGGGATTTGAGTTATTTTTCAAGTTTTCAAAATACATAGTGGCTTTAATTGATTATGGTACTGTTTTCATGTTATTTTACTTTTAATTTTAGTCGTTGTTTTACGGCTTTATAATTAT